>CM066031.1:1813577257-1814177257 GCA_033557465.1 Ichthyophis bannanicus | reverse complement strand
AGGAGGACTTTAAACTGGGATCATCAGGGATGGATAAACAAAACCCTCAAGTAAGCAAAAGCCCTCAGGTAAATAAAACATTAAAAAACTAGTATAGAAAAGGAGAAAAAAGAGCAGCATCTGGAGAGCTGCATGTACTAATGCCCAGAGCATGCAAAATAAAGTTCTAGATTTAGAAGTTGTAATGAAAGAGGCAGACTTGGATATAGTGGCAGCCATGAAGACTTGGTGCACAGAAAACAATGACTGGAATGTAGTTATATCAGGCTATAATCTATTCAGGAAAGACAGGGCTGGAAGAAAAGGAAGAGGAGTGGCGCGATATGTAAAGAATAATATTAAAGCCACAGAAATGCAGGGCTCATGAAGGAAGGAGAAGCACTGTGGGTTAGTCTGGAAGGAGGGAATAGAAAATCCATTTACATTGGTGTGATATACAGACTTCCCTCATAGGTAGAAGAAATAGAGATTTGACTGAAGACATTCACAATATTTCTATGAAAGGAGAAATAATTTTGGGAGGAGATTCAATTTGCCAGATATTGACTGGTATATCCTTGCTGCAGTGTCTCATCAAGATTCTGGATTCTCTACAGGAAGAACTGTTCCAGCAGCTAGCAATGTAACCTACATGGGAGGGGGCGATACTGAACTTGGTGCTTACAAATGGGGATAGCGTTTCTGATGTTGTAGTGGGTGTTCATCTGGCATGCAGTGATCACCAAATGATGAGCTTCAATATTAGGACATGGGTGGAGATGGCTGACTGAAAAAGCAAAGGTCCTGAATTTCAGGACAACTAACTTTGCAAAGATGGGGTGTAATGGGATATATAGAATATTACCTGTCCCTCTCCAAAGGGAATATCAACAGTCCCCTTTAAGCCAGCCTGCAGCCCAGAGTTCAGGGCTGGGAGGGCATGGCTCAGAGGGAGAGGTTAAGAATCCAGCAGGCTGCAGGATGGAGAGAGGCCCGTGGAGCCAGGTCCTTCCAAGGCAAGCCGTGCACAGGCGTTCTGAGATAAGAACTTTAACTGGGGCTGGAGGAAGGGATGAGAGAACCAGCTTGTGGAGGTTTAACAAACTGGGACAGAAGTAAAGCTGCTTTTGTTTTCCTAAACTTCTGTCTGTTCTGGGTTTTGCTTTGAGGAGGTATAGCAAGCTGGAACAGAATAAAAACTGCTTTTGTTTCCCTGAACTGCTGTCTGGCCTGTGTTGTAAAGGAAACCCCTTCCAACCACATGCCACATGGGGGAATAACTCAAGGAGTTGTTAGCTGGAGAGAAATGTCTGGAGGAAGCAGAACAACAGTGGGCAAAAGTGAAAGGAGATTTTTTAAGGGCAACAAGCCTTTTGGTTTGGAAAGCAAATAAAACTAAGAGGAAAAGAAGGCCATAAGAACATAAGATATGCCATACTGGGTCAGACCAAGGTCCATCAAGCCCAGTATTCTGTTTCCAACAGTGGCCAATCTAGGTCATATGTACCTAGCAGTTTCCCCAAGGGATACAGGTTCCACAATGCTTGTATTGGTTCAAGCATTGATATCCCGGGTCCCTTCTTAATAATGGTTTATGGACCTTTCCTCCAGGAACTTGTCCAAACCTTTTTTAAACCCAGCTACACTAACAGCCTTTACTACATCCTCCGGTAACAAATTCCAGAGTTTGATTACACGTTGAGTGAAAAAATATTTTCTTTTATTTGTCTTAAATAGTTTACCCTGTAGCTTCATTGCATGTCCCCTAGTCTTTCTATATTCTGATAAGGTAAACAATCGATCTACGTTTACCCGTTCCACTCCGTTCATTAATTTATAGACTTGTATCATATCTCCCCTCAGCCGTCTCTTTATCAGGTGAAAGAGCCCTAACCTTTTTAGCCTTTCTTCATAGGAGTATCCTTCCATCCCCTTTACCATTTTGGTGGCTCTTCTCTGAACCTTTTCTAAAATCGCTATATCCTTTTTAAGATATGGCGACCAGAATTGCACACAATATTCAAGGTGCAGTCTCACCATGGAATGATATAGAGGCATTATAATATCTTTTGTTTTATTTTCCATTCCTTTCCTTATCATACCTAGCATTCTATTTGCTCTCTTGGCCGCTGCTGCACACTGGGCCGAGGGTTTTAACATGGTATCCACAATGACGCCTAAATCTTTTTCCTGGGTGGTGGTTCCTAATGTGGAACCTTGCCTCGTGTAACCATAGTTTGGGTTGGTCTTCCCTAGGTGCATAACCTTGCACTTGTCCACATTAAATTTCATCTGCCATTTTGATGCCCAGTCTTCCAATTTATCAAAATCCTCTTGCAATTTTCCACAATCCTCTTGGGTTTTAACAACTTTAAATAGTTTTGTGTCATCTGCAAATTTGATAACCTCACTCGTTATTCCACTTTCCAGGTCATTTATGAATATGTCAAAAAGCAGCGGACTCAGCACAGATCCCTGGGGGTACACCACTATTCACCTTTCTCCATTGGGAAAATTGGCCATTTAGCCCTACCCTCTGCTTTCTATCTTTTAACCAGTTCCTGATCCACAATAGTACACTGCCTCCTATCCCATGACTCTTTAGTTTTGCCAAAGGTCTCTCATGAGGGACCTTGTCAAAGGCTTTCTGAAAGTCCAGATACACAATATCAACCGACTCACCTTTGTCCACCTGATTATTCACTCCTTCAAAAAAACATAACAGATTAGTAAGACAAGATCTTCCTTGTCTAAAGCCATGTTGGCTGCCTCCCATTAGGTCATGACTATCTACATGCTGAGTAATTTTATTCTTTATGATGGTTTCTACCATTTCTCCCGGTACTGATGTCAGGCTCACCGCTCTGTAGTTTCCCGGATCACCCCTGGAACCCTTTTTAAAAATTGGTGTTACATTGGCGATCCTTCAATCTTCAGGTATTAGAGATGATTTTAATGATAGTTCACAGATTACTAATAGCAGGTCTGCAATCTCGTATTTCAGTTCTTTCAACACCCTTGGATGTATACCATCCGGCCCAGGTGATTTGCTACTCTTCCGCTTATCTAATGTTTGTAATACATCTTCCCGATGTATCGAGATTTCCTTCAATTTTAAATACCTTCCTTCACCTTTAAATACCACTTCAGTCATGGGTAACATCCCTACATCTTCCTCAGTAAAGACTGAAGCAAAGAATTCATTCAGTCTCTCCGCTATCGCCTTGTCGCCTCTTAATGCTCCTTTAACCCCTTTATCATCTAATGGACCAACTGACTCTCTCACAGGTTTTTTGCTACGAATGTACTTGAAAAGGTCTTTACTTTGCATTTTTTGCTTCCGCAGCAAGCTTCTTCTCAAATTCTCCCTTTGCCTGCCTTATCAATGCCTTACATTTGACTTGCCAGTGCTTGTGCTGTTTCCAGGTTTTGTCATTTGACTCTTTTTTCCATTTCCTGAAAGATGCTTTTTTGGCAACAACAGCCTCTCTGACCTCACCTTTAAACCATGCTGGCAGTTTTTTGGACTTCCTTCCACTTTTCTTAAACCGTGGAATACAGCTGGTCTGGGCTTTCAAGATAGTATTTTTCAACAACAGCCAAGCCTGATGTACGTCTTTAACCTTTGCAATTGCTCCTTTTAGTTTTTTCTTAACTGTTTTCCTCATTTTATCATAGTCTCCCTTTCGAAAGTTAAAAGGTAGTACTGTGGATTTCCTTACTATCCCTCCTCCACTAATTAAATCAAAGGCAATCATGCTATGATCACTATTGCCAAGTGGCCCCAACAACCTTATCTCTTGCACTAGATCTGGTGTTCCACTAAGGATTAGGTCTAATATGGCTTCCCCTCTGGTTTGTTCATGAACCCGCTGCTCCAAGAAGCAGTCATTTATTTCATCTAGGAACTTTATCTCCCTAGCATGTCCTGACGTGACACTGACCCAGTCGATACCTGGGTAGTTGAAATCACCCATTATTATTACTGTGCTGTAACTTTTGTTAGCTTCCTTGATTTCTTTGAGCATTTCATCATCCATTTGGTCATTCTGGCCAGGCACTCGATAGTACACCCCCACTGCCCTTGCCTTCCCCCTTTTACATGGAATTTCAATCCATATAGATTCTACAGCAGATTTTGTTTCCTGCAAAACTTTAATCCTTTCTGACTCAATGCCCTCTCTAACATAGAGAGCAACCCCTCCACCAATTTGATCAGCTCTATCATTACGATATAGTTTGTACCCAGGTATCACAGTGTCCCACTGGTTGTCCTCCTTCCACCATGTCTCTGATATTCCAATCATATCTAACCTCTCATTTAGTGCTATATATTCTAACTCTCCCATCTTATTTTTTAGACTTCTAGCATTTGCATACAAGCATTTTAGAGAATGTATTTTATTCATATTAATTTGGCTATTGTTAGACAAGGGTAATTTGGGATCTTTAAGCTCTGTCTGCTCCATACTTGAGGGCATTTGGGCTACTTTACTCTTTTGTGGAACCTCTCTGCTTTTGGTAGTATCCTTCAAAGATACATTCTTCCGAACCATCCGCTCTTGGGCGACTGTCGGCTTTCCCCTAATATCTAGTTTAAAAGGCCACTATGGTTTTAAAAATAAGTAGCTTAAAAGTTAAGGAAGAAGAGGGTAGCCTTTATAAACTGTAAGAGATCACATAAGGAAAAAGAAAAACTCTTGCCGACACCGCCGAGATTGCAGCCATACCGACGACCTTCTGGGGACCCCTGATTGGTACACAAACCCCAAGTAAGGCCATAGTCAGTCCAGTATGAGCTGAAGGTGAGTTCTGCTTTCTACAGGCATCATCACTCGGCAACTCCTCCTGGGGCTTAAATCCAGTGCAACGCAGGGCAATCTCTCTCTCTTGCCAATGCGCCGTGTGGTGAGGAAACCACTGCTGAACCTAGAAATACACAGGAAAAGGAGTCCTGTCACTTTAAGGCAGAATGTATCAAGGGTTTCCCTAGTAACCAAGAGTCTGTGACTCAGAGAATAGTCATCCCTAAGCCCCGCCCACAGCAGCACGTCAGGGAGAAGCTTGACCCTAGTCACATGTGCTGGGAGCAAGGTGTGGCTCAGGAGGAAGGAAAGGTTAAAAAGCTGATATGCAGTAACACAGATAGAAGTAGAATGAGAAGTGGTAAGAAGGTGCCACTCTTGAGACGGAGAAGCAGCAAGGGAAGAGAAGGACAAGGAGAAAGACAAGGAGCATGGAGAGCAAGTGAGAGAGTGCTTGCAGAGCATGAAAGGCAGAGTGTAAGAAACACTGGAAGCCGAAGAGAGAAGCTTGATGAGAGATTGCCAAGCACAGCTGAGGAAGCAAGGAACGAGAGGCTGGTGCAAGCAAACGAAGGTGCTGCAGCTGAGAGACAGCATGACTGGCTGGCAGAGCAGAGAGAGTTTCTAAATACCTCAGAATCAAGGCAAGTGTGTCCTTCTTAATTCCTAGACAGGAAATACCCACGAGAATTAGCTCTAGAAGGGAAAGCTAATTCTAGTTATAGACAAAGTACCAGGATAAAGGGAGAAAGCTTATCCAAGCACCAAGTAGCTCACTTAACAGAAGAGCTACTGCAAAAGCAGGCTCTACTTAAGAAGTTAAATGAACTAATAGAGAAAGAAAATAGCCAGCTCTCTGTTCAGTTACCTTTTGATGTAAGTGAGAGAGATAGTGTAGAGGAAATGGACATAACAAGTGTGGAGAACAGTACCAGGGATTTACAATGTGCTATATGTCAGGTCTCTGATGTGGAAGAGTCCTAGAGAGCAATTGTATGTATGCCGTGCTTAGGAAGCAGCCTAATTCTGAAGACGTCACAACTGAAAGAAACAGCTGAGTTCAACTGATAAGGTTGAGAGCTGGATGTAAATGTTCAAGGGACATTTAAAAGTTTATTTTGCTGCCAGAAGGTTGTTCCTGAAAAGGAGAAAACCTTTAAGAGTTTAAAAGTTTTGGAAAGTGACAAATTTTGATTTACAAGCAAGATTGTACCTGTTTCTTTGAAGTTTGGAATAGAAAGCAAGTTGTTCCTGGTTTCTTTTTGAAGCTGTACTGTGGATTAAAAACCTCCTTTATATAATTTACCTCTCGCGTCCTGTGTATGAAGGAACCCCTGAATACATTGAATAAATTTCTCTGTCTTACGCCTGAACCCTTGAGTCACAACTCCTTGCTTTAATATAGGACTACAATTCCCAGCAGCCCTCCTGGCAGCCATTTTGAGGGAATCTTATTTTAAAGCCAAAAGGCGACCTCACCTGTTACCAGTTACCTACCTGGCTAGGCGGGGGCGACAGCCGGCATTGCAGCCAAATAGATAATCTTCTGGAGACCTGGATCGGCATACAGACCCCAACTAAGGCCATAGCCTGATCCAGTATGAGCAGGAGGTGAACTCCACCTTCCACAGGCACCATCACTCAGCAACTCCTCCTGGGGCTTAAATCCAGAATACCCTAACCGCACCTGCGCCTAAGGGCCACACCGGCATGGCCCTTAGCATGGAACAATGTGTGCAGAAGATACATATGTAAGAACATCAACTAATGCAAAAGAAATATCTCTACTATAATCCACATCGGTAAGATTTGCAATTACCACACACTACCACCACCATTAGCACACACTAATACAAACAGACTAAGCACAATAAAACATGGAGTTCAAATCAATCTTGGCAATTTACTGGGGTATAACTCTCCTCCTGCTGGCATAAGTATTCTCATACGCATTTCATCCTCAATATATCCCAATCATACACAACCATAATTGATTCAGACCTCAATTAACAACACAGCGATTGTACACAAGCTTCAAGATCATCTGGACATCAACGACATACTAGACCCGCAGCAACACGGATTCCGGCCACTACATGGAGTCGAGACCCTCATGACCATTCTAATGAGCACCCTCATCATAGGAACCCAAGAGAAACAATCTGGATACATCCTGATCTTCCTAGATATATCAGCGGCCTTTGACACAATCTCCCACGAAATCCTCATACGCAGACTCCAATCAATCGGAATCAAAGACACTGTACTCCAATGGTTCAGATCCTATTTAACCAACAGACAGCAACGGATCCGCACCTTCACCACAACCTCGCCCCCCTACCACCAACATCAAGGAGTACCTCAAGGATCCACCCTATCAGCCATGCTGTTCAATATATATCTCCGTCCACTATGCTCAATCATACGCACCCACAACATCAACTTCCACATATACGCTGATGACATAATGCTCTACGCACCGATTACAACCACCAACCCAACAAATGACCAACTATCAGCCTGCTTCACCGATGTGGCCAACTGGCTACAAGAGAACAACCTATCCATCAACATAAAGAAAACTGAAGCCCTTATAGTGACAAAAGAACCAGACTTCAAACCACCTACCCACCTCAACATGGGAACCACACAAATTCAAATCCAGCCTCAAATAAGGTATCTAGGCGTTATCATTGACCAAGCCCTCACCTTTAAACATCAAATCAACAAGACCGCCGGGACGATATTCCACAAAGCTAAAACTGTACAACGCCTCCGACCCCTCCTAGAACCTCACGACTTCAGGACAGTAATGCAAGCTGTGACACTCCCTCATCTGGACTTCTGCAACATAATCTACCACGGACTTCCCGCCTCACAAACCAACCCCCTCCGAACTGCCTTAAATACTACAGCAAGGATTATTCAGAATGCGAAAAAACGGGATCACATCACCCCAATCCTAAGAGACCTCCACATCCTTCCAATTGAAGCAAGAATCAAGTACAAAGCTATCCTACTCACCCACAAGGCTATCCACCAAACACGGAACACCTCACTCCACCCCCTACTGCCTCGCCCATCCCACAGCAGACCAACCAGACAATCCTCAAATAACTCCATCGTCGTCCCCCACAAAAGAACCAAATCCACACAACGGACCTGCAACAGAGCGTTCAAACTTTATGCTCCATCCCTCTGAAACTCTCTGCCAAACCACATCAGGAACAACGCTGACATCGCATCATTCAAGAAACAGCTGAAAACAATCCTATTCCGTGAACATCTCTGAACAGAAAATCCACCCTATCCGCATGAACTAATATTTAGATACAGCAAAAGTGTACATGTCTATGTCCACCCCAAATCAATAAATGTTGCCCCCCTGGTGATGGCCCCACCCTTTAAAGTATTGACCCCCCCCCTTTTTGTTATATGTTACACCGCTTTGACCCGGTGAAAATCGGTATATAAATGCAGTTAAATAAATAAATAAAGAAGCACAGATCACAGGTACACTACCAAAAAAAGTCTCCAGTTTTGCAACTGATTCCTATAGATTTTGGGGTGCTGAATCCAGGAAAAATAGCCAAAATGTTCCATCACGTCACGTTTTCTTGCAAAATTAGATTTCTTACCCATATAAGGAATGTTCACATAATTTCTTTTTAGCCGACTGCAGTTTATTTTCTTGGCCCAAAATAGAGGTTGTAATGGTTAACTAACTAGAAACACTCCCTCATGATATTTTAGAGCGTTTTGTATTCATTTTATACATTAACAGGACAATTGGGAGGCGGGGGGCTAAATCCAGTACTCGCGCTGGCGCATGTTCTTTCCTGTTCGCCTCGCCTCGTTCGCTCGCTCAAACACGGTGGTTGCGACATGAACGTTCCTGTCAAATTTCAGTTTCTTGCAAGTTCATTATTACCTTTTGTTTGCTCAGTCGTAATCCAGCTTTATTCCGAAGTGGTTCACTACAGTTGTAGTTTGCAGTGCTGTGTATTTGTGATGGCTCACAGAGCCAGAGGTTGCGTCAACTCTCCGGACAGTTTTTGTTTTATTTGTGGGGAATATACAGTGAAAAAAGCGGCAGAGGAACATTTCTGCATTTATTTAAAAAGTATATTTCGCCTATTTCGGTTTGAAGTTAGGCGATCAAGACAAACCGTGGGCTCCTCACAAAGTGTGCAAGACATGTGAGGAAGATCTACGCTTATGGATGAAAGGTAAAAAACAAGCATTTTGTTTCGGAATACCTATGATGTGGCGTGAACAAAGAGACCACAGCAGTGACTGCTATTTTTGCTCTTGCATTGTGAAGGGATACAACTTAAAAAATAAGAATGTAATAAGTTACCCCAACCTTCCCTCAGCAATTAGGCCTATGCCTCATAGCAACGAAGTACCTGTGCCTGAACCACCAAAATCTTTGGATCATATTTGTGTGGACGGTTCTGATCATGATGAGACTCATCAGATGGCTTTTCCCGATGAGTCCAGTACTTCCGAGTTTGAAATTGAACCAGATCCGAAACCTGAACTTTTCTCTCAAGCTGAATTGAATGATTTAGTCCGGGATTTAGGACTCCCAAAAGATGCTGCCCAACTGCTAGGTTCTCGGTTTAAACAGAAAAATCTATTGTCACCAGGAACAATTTTTATTGGTACCGCAACCGCGAGACACAATTTTTGAAGTATTTCAGCAAAGAGAAAGATTTGGTATTTTGCAACGATATATACGGAGTGATGGAAAAGTTTAAACTCAAGTATGATCCTGCTGAATGGCGGCTGTTCATTGATTCGTCAAAAGACAGCATAAAAGGTGTTCTTCTTCAGGCGCCGACCTCCCAGAGCCCCCACCACCACCAGCAGCTCTCCCCTTCCCGGGGATCGAGCCACCGGCAGCAGGAGGGGCCTGCCGATCACCAAGGCCCAATCGGGGCACAGCGGCTGTAGTTTAAACTTCGCGCCAGCAGGCGCCGACCTCCCAGAGCCCCCACCACCACCAGCAGCTCTCCCCTTCCCGGGGATCGAGCCACCGGCAGCAGGAGGGGCCTGCCGATCACCAAGGCCCAATCGGGGCACAGCGGCTGCAGTTTAAACTTCGCGCCAGCAGGCGCCGATCTCCCAGAGCCCCCACCACCACCAGCAGCTCTCCCCTTCCCGGGGATCGAGCCACCGGCAGCAGGAGGGGCCTGCCGATCACCAAGGCCCAATCGGGGCACAGCGGCTGCAGTTTAAACTTCGCGCCAGCAGGCGCCGACCTCCCAGAGCCCCCACCACCACCAGCAGCTCTCCCCTTCCCGGGGATCGAGCCACCGGCAGCAGGAGGGGCCTGCCGATCACCAAGGCCCAATCGGGGCACAGCGGCTGCAGTTTAAACTACGTGCCAGCAGGCACGCCCGCGCCTGAGGGCCTCGCCAGAGGGCCCTTTGGCGTGGCCCTTAGGCGAGGCACGATAGGCGACATCACAAATGCCACTCAGCTCACTGTTAACTCGATGCCTGCCTCACTCAACGCCCTGCCGCCTGACTAAGAAACCAACTTCTACCAACTGAACTCAGGCGTGAACGTGGCCTCTCTACACAACTCTCAACCACAGCAAGTATACAGACTAATCGTGTAAATGTACCACACATCATAACCACTCTCATCATCTCTGTGGCACTCAACTACTATTGTTGCTAGTAGCACCTAAGTATTACTATTGCCATAGCATTCATATATTACTGTTGCCAGTAGAACCTAAGTATTACTATTGCCATAGAATTCATTGATTACTGTTGCCAGTAGAACCTAAGTATTACTATTGCCATAGAATTCAAGTATTACTGTCACCATAGCATTCAAGTAAAGCTGTTACAAGTGGCACTCAATTAGTACTATTGCCAGTAGCCCCAATCATTTTATTACCAATAACATCCATCTTTACTACTGCCTAGAACACCCAAGTATTCTGATACCAACAGCACTCAACTTTACTGCTGCTTATAGCATCCAAGTATCAAAGCAACAACCCTCCCTCCCAAAGCCTGCCCTGCCAAACCTGGGCTGAACAGCCATCGCTTAAACAGAGCACTAGCAGGCACACCCGCGCCTAGCAGGCATCACCGAAGACCATTCAACGTGCCCTTATACTGTAACCCTACAGGAATAACACCAAAAGATAATCATGACTACATCAACCATAACGCTCGTTTTTCTCTATACTATTGCCATGACCATTCATGACTCTGTTTCATACATACCTGATCATAACCCTATCCCAGCACTCCTAGGATCAAATAGAAAACATAACTACAACTATCATCAACCTTACCCAAACCTTCAACACAAGAGACAATCACGCCTGCTCTACATAACACTGGAGACCATTACTAACAAAAAGAACAACAAAGACGACCGGCAACACGAGCTTAGATGTGCACTCATCAACGCACGGTCTGTACGCAACAAATGGCCAGCCATCACAGACCTAATATCCAACTACAACCTAGACCTCCTAATGGTCACTGAGTCATGGCTCTCTGACTCAGACACTGTCTTAGTTAACCAAATCATGCCCCCCAATTTCTCACTCTTCGCTTGTAACCGAGATAATAGATCAGGGGGAGGAGTCTTCATAATAGCAAAGTCTGAGTTGCAATACCGAGTGTCCCTAACCAGGAGCTCCCAACATCTAGACGCTATAACGATCTCAAATAGAAGCAACTCTATCAACCTCATCTATTCAGCACCAAACGCAGTTTCAGAAGATCTCTCAGATATAATAAACTTAGCCTGCAACCCTGACAACCCCAACAAACCAAACTGGCTGTTAGGTGATTTTAATCTTGCCTCTCTACATCACGACTTATCCAATACATTCCTCGATGCCATGACAGACCTTGGATACAAACAAATCGTGCACAACCCCACACACAAACAAGGGAACATCCTCGATTTAATATTCGCTCCATCAGCAGTCCCAAGCTTATACAATTACACCAATCCATCTATTATCCCAGTCCCTTGGTCGGACCATAGCCTGATCTTATTCCAGATTCCAACAAACTCAAACACACTCGCCCAACCAGTTACCTCATCAATAAGCACAAGGCGATTTAAGCCATTGGACATAGAGACCCTCTCTAAACAAGTGTTGCCAAAACTATCTAAGCCAACAGACAATCTAAACGAGCTGATCTCTAACTGGAACGACACTCTCTATCAGCATGCCCATCAACCAAGCATGGACAAGAAGCTCCCATCCAGGAAACGCTCCAATAAAAAGCAGAATGCCCCTTGGTTCTCTCCAGAACTACACTCATCTCTACTACAATTAAGGAAGATAGAAAGAAAATGGAGACACACTCACAACAGCCAGAATCAAGAGGAGTATCTCACCCACCTCAAAAAGCACCGTGAACTAACTTGGACTACAAGGAAAGAATTCCACTCCAACCTTCTCAGCAAATCATTAAACAGACCACGCGATCTCTTCAATTTAGTAAAAACATTAACCAAAGATCCATCGCCACCGCATCAAGAATCTGTACAACCACAGCTATATGCTAATTTCATTCAAGCCAAAATGATCAAGGCGAACACAACGCCATCACAAATACGAATCCAACTCCCGCAAGCTCAAGCATCACTCGATAAATTCTCACCACCATCAAGAAAAACCATAGAAGAAATTATTGCCACCATAAACACCACCACGGCACCAAATGACCCATGTCCAGCACACTGGATCAAAACCCTACGTGCTGAGCTTAGCCCTTACATAGCTAAGATCGCAAATATCTCCTATCTAACTGGGATCTTCCCTACTGCCCTTAAACAAACATCAATTCGCCCTCTGCTAAAAAACAACCTGATGGACCCAATGAAGGAAGAGTCCTACCGCCCAATCTCCAGCATTCCCTATCTAGCCAAGATACTTGAAAAGGAAACTCAGAGACAGATCCAACACCACATTGACACAGCAGCCCCGTTGGACCCATGCCAACATGGATTCCGTGAAGCTCACGGAACAGAAACACTCATGACTTTGCTAATTAACAAACTCATTTGCGGGATCGACAACATTCATATGGCCATTGCAATGATTTTTCTGGACATATCAGTGGCATTCGACTCAGTCGACCATAAGATTATGCTAGCTAGACTTCACGAAAAAGGCATCCGTAACCAAGCCTGGAACTGGTGCAAATCCTACTTAGATGAGCGCTGGCAACAAGTCCGTACAGGCAACACTACATCTGAACCCTTCAAACAGAAACAGGGAGTACCCCAAGGCTCATCTCTATCTGCGTTGCTTTTTAATATATACATGCAACCAATCTGCCAAATCACCAGGGACTTCAATATATCATGCCTAATATACGCAGATGACATGCTAATATTCACACCGATCAATATATCAAGCCCTGACTACTCTCCATTAATCAACTGTTTCAACACAATAACCGCTGGCTTCTCAATCAGAACATGAGAATAAACTTCAAGAAAACCGAAGTACTCATAGCCACAAGAAACAAGCAATTTTCTCCGCCAACCACCCTCACAGTAAGAGATGCAGAACTCCCAATCAAGACCTCCATAAAGTACCTCGGTGTGACACTCGACCAAAAACTCAATCTTAAAGAGCACATAAAGAACACAGTAAGGTCAATTTACTACAAACTAAAAACACTGCGCCACCTGAAACCAATGATGGAGACAAAGGACTTCCGTACAGTCTTCCAAGCAATAGTCACACCACATTTTGACTATGCTAATATCATCCTCCATGGCCTCCCCAAGAATACATTAAATCCGCTTCAACTGGCGATGAACGCGGCAGCCCGCATCTTATCTGGAGCTTCTATAAGAGATCATATAACACCAATACTGATAGATCTGCACTGGCTTCCGATAAACTGCAGAATAACATACAAAACCCTCCTCATCACATTCAAGGCTATTAATAAATTATCTCCTGCATCAATCTCAAATCTCATCACCCTTACACCAAACAACAGACCCAGGAGACTAGTAGCAGAAAACACACTAGTTACTCCTAGTATCTCCACAAAATGGACACAACAAACTACTAACAGAGCTTTTATGTCCTATGCTCCCAAGTGCTGGAACAATCTACCTCCAAACATCAGAGCAATCAGGGATATCACCCAATTCAGAAAGTCCATCAAGCACTATTTATTCACATTACACTTCAGGCTACCATACACACAATAGAACCGGATCTTACCCACTCAGATAACTCTTACACATAACAGCAATCCAGAACAAAGGATCAAAATGTGAAAACACTGTATTTCTGTCAAATTCGAACCTTGATGTAACCTACTCAATGTATATATATTTATTTATATATAATTATGTAGATAGTTCTCCCCAGTTCACACCCAGTTTATCTTCCCTGTTATCTGTAAACCTAGATCAGTCATGTATTGACAGGTATATCGTTGTTCAATGTAAACCGCACTGATGATGAATAGTGCGATATATAAAAAATGTTAAATAAATAAAATAAAAATAAATAATGGCAACACATTTGCTTCAGTTCCTATTGCTCACTCTGTTATTCTCCAAGAAAAATACGAGAATTTGGCCCTGATTCTTCAGAAGATTCGTTATGTGCGGAAGATGGTCGGCTGCTGCCCTCTCTGCCGGAGGCTCTATCCCCGTGCAGGGGAGAGCTGTAGATGGTGGTGGGGGCAGGAAAGAGCACGCGCCCGATGGCGCGATCTTTAAGTAGTCCTCGATGCGCCCGGATTGGGCGGAAGATGGTCGGCTGCTGCCCTCTCTGCCGGAGGCTCTATCCCTAACAAACTCAAACAATGTTGAAGACATGGACATAATAAACATCGAAAACAGAACACTAGCATTCTCCCTAATCTATAGACCACCATCAGCAGATCACAAAAATCTTTCTCCTATCCTTGAACTAGCATGCACAGCATCCCAGAGAAAACCTCTTATAATCCTAGGTGACCTTAACCTCCCATCCTTAAACCAATCCCAAAAAAACAACTTCATAGAATCAATGACCCAAATGGGATATAACCAGATAATCAATACCCCCACACATAATAAAGGAAACTCACTAGACCTCATTTTCCTCCCTACCCCCTTCAACCTACATCAACTACAATCTCCCCCAACAACTACAGAGGTACCTTGGTCTGACCACCATCTGATAACCTTTCACCTACTAACACAAGTACCATCACAGTCCCCAAACGCAACAGCTCACCGCTCACGTTTTACCCGCTTTGACAATGACACATTCCTTGACAAGGTACTACCTAAGCTCACTACAAGCCTATCTGACATCGACCTAACGATAGAGAACTGGAACCAAACAATCCAAGAAGCAGCTACCTCCACTCAAACATCCCAGAAGAAAAAGAAAGAATCACAAAAATGGTTCACGAAAAACATTGCCCTACTAAAAAGACAACTACGTAAACAAGAAAAAACCTGGAGAAACACCAAATCACATGATAACAAAACCAAATATATAAACTTACTTAATAAATACAAAGAAACAATCAACAACTCAAAAAGAGATTACTATTCCAATCTAATAAATCTTGCTCTCAACCGACCAAGAGAACTCTTCTTAATCGTCAAAACACTAACAAAAACACATAACCCAGAACTGAACCAGGACATTATAAACGTCCAAACCTTAGCATCACATTTTGCTGAAAAGCTAAAGGTAAAATCTTGCTCCCCAACCATCACGATAGAATATACACGGACCAGTAACTATGAATGGACAACATTCCACAAGGTTGATCGTAAACACATCCTCAACATCATAACAATGATCAACACTACAACTTCCCCGCTTGACCCATGCCCGGTGTCATGGATCAAGTATACTAAGGAATCCCTTGCAGAAAACATCCAATACATAGTAAACCAATCTCTCACACAAGGAACCATGCCCAACACCCTAAAGCTCTCCTCGATCCGTCCCATAATAAAAAACAATAAACTTGACCCAAAGGACCCCAACTCCTACAGACCAATTGCCAGCATACCGCTAATCGCTAAAATAATAGAAAAAACCATACAACTCCAACTACAGGAATACATAGATGAGCAAAAACTTCTTGATGCGCATCAATTCGGATTCCGCCCCTTCCATGGAGTGGAAACCCTCCTAATCGCCTTGACAGACCTCCTCATCAGTGGTACTAATGAAAATAGCAAAGGTTTCCTCCTCCTCTTCATAGACCTATCGGCTGCATTTGACAGCATTAATCACAAAACACTCATCAACAGACTTGAAAACCTAAAAATAGGAGGAACTGTCCTTGAATGGTTCAAATCATACATTTCAAACAGACTCATACAGATACATTTAGGCAAAGAAACATCAGAAACCTTCCCTCAAGGCCAGGGTATCCCTCAGGGATCGGCATTCTCTGCCCTCCTCTTCAATTTATACCTCCAACCAATTACAGACATATTCAAAAAGTATGAAATTAACCATTTCATATACGCGGATGATATCATGCTCGCCATCCCCATAAACACCAACAACCCCAAATACGATAGACTACTCCAATGCATGAATGAGACCACCATATGGCTTGAGAACAACCACCTAAGCATCAATCTCAAAAAAACTGAAGCAATGTTCATAACGAGAAAACCTGACATGGACCACAACTACCCTACCACAATCACAATAAATAACACACCAATACCTATTAAAAAGGAGGTAAAATACCTTGGAATAATTCTGGACCATTCACTCACCATGATCCCACACATAAAACATACAGTAGAAACGATATTCTATAAACTCAAGACAATACAACACCTGAGACCCCTACTCAACACACATGACTTTAGATCAGTGGTCAACTCCCTCATCACCCCCCACTTTGACTACTGCAATAGCATTCTAAATGGCCTACCACTAAAAAGCATATACCTCCTCCAAAGAGCACAAAACATATGTGCCAAGATGGTCACAAAAGCTAAGCTAACAGACCACGTGACCCCAATACTACTAGATCTTCATTGGCTCCCCATAAGCAGCCGAATAAAATATAAAATCCTCCTGACTACCTTTAAACTCCTCAATAACATCTCTCCCTCCCAACTATCTACCCTATTACAAACCCCATCAGAAACTAGAACACGAAGACAGAACGCAATCCACTCCCTCAACATAAAAACTAATTTCAGAAGGACCAGAGCAACGACAAGTGATAGAGCCTTCTCCTTTGCTGCCCCTACCCTCTGGAACGAAATCCCATTAACCCTCCGCAAAATAAAAGACCTTCACCAATTCAAAAAAGAACTAAAAACATACCTTTTCACAAAACACTTTGAGATCCCCTACCAACAAAAAACCTCTCCGATACAATCACAGAAACACATTCACAGTTCTCAAGACAGAACAAATGATTAAACATAAGAAAGACACTTACTCTACTCTGCCTTACCCCACAGACAAAGATTTACACAAACAAATGGCTATATCACTATTGTAAATAATACCGGTAACTCAATTATGTTTTGATGACCTGTACATAGTTTGAATAGTGTTATTCTAGTTAATGTTCAAAACATGTTCAATGTAACTAAACGTGTACATAGTTAACACAAGTTCCATGTAAAATATACAGAAGTATATTGATTTTTGTTCGATGTGAACCGCCCCTGATCTCTGGAAGGGGCGGTATATAAGAAACTGTTAAATAAATAAATAAAATAAATAAATAAATGAGCATAAGTGGATGATTTGTGGAGACTTTAAAATTCTATCCATGCTATTAGGGCAGCAGTCCGGTTTCACCAAATATCCCTGCTTCCTTTGCTTGTGGGATAGCCGGGCCCGCGACCTACACTGGGGGAAAAAAGACTGGCCAATTCGGGAGTATTTGAGACCCGGTGAGAAAAATGTTCTTCATGAGAGCTTGGTACCTCATGATAAAATTCTATTACCACCTCTCCACATTAAGTTGGGTCTCATTAAGCAATTCATCAAGTCCCTTCCAAAAGATGGTGAGTGCTTTCGGTACCTTTGCTCAAAGTTCCCCCGACTTTCTGAAGCAAACCTAAAGGAAGGAGTGTTTGTTGGCCCTGATATAAGGAAACTCATTTCAGATGGAGCATTCGCTGAAACGATGTCTGAGAAGGAAAAAGAAGCCTGGGATTCCTTCAAGGATGTTGTTCTCAAATTCTTGGGGAACAGGCGGGATGAGAACTATAAGGATATTGTTGCCAGGATGCTCAATGCCTTCAAAGAACAAGGCTGTAACATGAGCCTGAAAGTCCATTTCTTGCACTCCCATGTGAACTACTTTCCCGAAAACTTGGGGGCGTACAGTGAAGAACAAGGTGAAAGGTTTCACCAGGACATCAAGGACGCAGAGAGAAGGTACCAAGGAAGATGGAACACCACTATGATGGCTGATTTCTGCTGGTTGCTGCTGCGGGAAACCCCAGATGAAAAATACGCCAAGCAGTGCACCAAGAGAAGCATTCGGGGGAAGAAGAAACGGGCCCACCAGGAGATTGATTGACCCAAGAATGACTTTAAAATCTAAACTTTGTTGACAAATATCGTGTTTTTACTAAACTTTGAAATAAAAATTTGCTAGTTATTACCACAGTGTCGGATCTCATTTATTAGAATTTTATTTTCACACCATCGGGTGTTTGTCTTCATGTATTGCAATGGTGCGGTTTGCGTTTTCTATTCTTACATACATACCTGTACAACATTTTTTGCACATTTCTTTGCTTTGCTTTGTTTCTAACCTTGCTCTTATATGCTCAATGTTTGTGCACATGTATGTGGCTGTTTTAAGTGCAGACAATTTTGCTACCATCACAGTGTGTTTTGTTGACATTACTCTATTCTTATGTGCTGCCTTGTTACAATTTTCTTTATTCTTATTTGAATAACTACTAAACAATTAGTATAACGAATTCATCCAAGAAACTTTTATCTCGATCGCACTCAATCTGAAACGTTCACCTCAAACTGCTAACCCAATGTAGCAAAAAATCTGTACGTGATGGAGCAAATTGGTTACCAGATTTGGATTCAGCGCACCAAAAAATGTAAAAATCAATCGAAACATTAGAGGCAGTTTAAAAAAATTTTTTTTTAGTGTACCTGTGTAATAGGCTCATCTATATCTCAACAGACAGACAAACAACATGCTCCAAGACATAGGCTTATGCACCTGCATTTACAATAGACTGTGATATGATTAATGCAAGATCAGTGAAATAAGACTCCTATAGTAGTTGACCGCATCATGAATAATAAACCTGATATCTTGTTCATAATGGAGACTTGACTCTTAGATACAGATTTGGTTCATCGAAACCAACTGAAAGTCCCAAAGTACAATATATTTCACTGTCCAAGGGAGGGCAAATGAGGAGGTGGGGTCCTCATTATCATTAGAGGAGCTTAAAGCCTCTATTTATTTACATTCTCTTATATACTGTGCTATTCTGCATCAGTGTGGTTTACATTGAACAAACTGAAATTACATTGAACAGGGCATTATAACTTGGAGATAACTATTTTACAGGGAACATGGGCTATGGAGAGTTAAGTGGCTTGCCCAAGACCACTAGGAGCACCTGTGGGACTAGAAACCCCAGTCCTTCCAGCCCAAGGTTGCTGTCCTTTAGTGGGATTTGAACCCCTGACCTTCTGGCCTGAAGTACCTTGCCCCAACCACTAGGCCACTCCTCCCTCCTCCTCTATAATATCGGTTGTAAGTGTAGATGGTGTAGATATTTTAACTGTGGAAAATAAGCAATTGATGTTTTGCCTAGTATACAGAGCTCCCACATTAGATACACATAACCTTGCCACAATTCTTGAACTAGTCTGTAATGACAAACCACCTAAAAAAAACCATAATCTTACTATGGCATCAATAGACAACAGTCAGGCCCACTCTTTCTTTGTTGCAATGGACGACATGGACTTTCAACAAATTATCAATTGCCCTACACACAATAAGGGAAACACACTTGATCTAATATTCCTACCTAAAGACATTGAAAATGCAACAATATATTAAAACCAAACTAGTACCCTGGTTTGATCATTACCTAATCCATTTCACTTTAACCCATCACACAGCTACACACAATAGCAGTAACAGAACTAACATAGAACACCGCTTCAAGCAATTCAGTAAGGAATCATTTGTAAAGGAGGTTCTGCCCCAGATGAATGAAGAAACAGATGACTTGGATAAATTAATTGACAACTGGAACACAACCATTAGAAGAGCTGCATCTAGCAATTAAGCTAAACCTCACAGGAGGAACAACCAATCTATGTTGTGGTACTCTCGGGAGCTAAGAAGCATAAAAAGACAATTGAGAAAAATAGAATGTAAATGGAGAACAACCATACTAACCCAAGACAAGAATCTATATATGTCCACCCACCGTACATATCGAGAATGCATCAACAAGAAAAAGGAATACCACACAAAGATAATTATGAAATCAATAAAACGTCCTAGGGAGCTATTTGACATTGTAACATCCCTGGTCAAAGTACCCGGTTCGATGATAAATCAAACTCTGATACACCCTCAGGAGCTAGCTAACCACTATTTGAACAAACTAAGACTAACAATCCTTTCTCCAATGATTCCAAAACTCAATAACACTGCAGACAGAATAATGTTGCACACATTTTCTCAAGTCAGTATTGATCAGTTTGAACAAATAATCATCTCCATTAATACAATAACTTCCCCTATAGACCCATGTCCAGTCAGCTGGGTAAAACCTACCCCCACAGAAACTGCTCCCACCACACTCAAAATAGTTAATCTATCACTGTCTCAAAGTCACATGCCTAAATGTCTAAATGTCTATACTAAAGAACACCTCCTTAGACAAAACATGTCTGGAATTATGCAGACTGATACCAAGGGCCTGATTCCATAAGGCAGATAGCGGGGCGGCATGTCCCACTGGGATGTGCTACCCCCGCTATTAGTCTTACCGGTATTCTGCCCCCATTCCCCACTGCACGGACAGAGTTACTGTGCGTGCCGCAGTGGACAGAGGCATGATGGGGACAGAGAGTGGGTGGAGTGTGGGCGTGGCTGACCCCCAGACATACGGTGCTGATTCCAGAATGGCCCTGTATGTCCATGGTTCATTGGGGGGATGCCCTGCTTATACCACCTCTGAAGTGGAATAAGAGCAGGGCACCCCCCAAACTTGGCCAGCAGCCCTCTCCGAGCACAGGAGCCCCTCCCCACAGGAACACTGGGACACAGAGGTGAGTCCCCACCGCTTGATCCAGGCCCCTGAGGCCCCCATCACAGTCGGGCAGTGGGGACTCGGGGGTCCAGGGCTGCAGGTAGATGGTGCCATGGGGAGGACATTCCTGCGGCTGCAGGAGGGGCATACTGGACCATCCTTGGGCCTGATTCTGACAGCCAAGGGAATGTTTTGCTCCTTCGTTTCAGAATCGGGTCCAAATGGGCCGGTCCTACATGGGGTTTTCGGTAATTGGGCTCCAAGCCTACCATTCATAAGTAAAATAATTGATAAGGTTGTTCTAAATCAACTTCAAGAACACATAAAAAAACATGCCCCACTTGATCCACACCAACATGGAAACACTCCTAATATCCCTCTTGGATAGGCTAATAAAGAGTATCGAAAAACCAAAAAAATCATTCATATTCATATTCTTAGACATATTTCTGCATTTGACTCCATAAATCATGACATCCTAATAACTCGTCTCCAAGAGTGGAATTGAAGGAATAGCGCTGGGATGGTTTAAATCTTATCTCACTGACTGAACTCAGCAAGTGAAAATAGGTCATGAAACTTCAAAATCATACGATCAACATCAAGGCATATCAAAGGTTTAGCATTATCAGCTTTATTATTCAATGTATATCTACCACCAATCTGTGACATATTTCAGAAACATAACGTAAGTTGCCATATCTATTCAGATGACATTATGTCGTATCATCATTACAATGTATCAAAACAAAACCTCCAATAAATAATATCTTGCTTTAATGAAACATCAGAATGGCTCACTTCCTGAAACCTCAACATATACTTCAAAAAAACAGAGGTCATGTTTATCTCCAAAGATAAGGCTTTTACACCAACACAAGAAATAAAAGTCAAGGAGGCATCACTGGAGGCCAAAAAAGAAGTAAAGTATCTAGGTATAACTCTTGATCAAACACTAAATCTAAACAACAAGATCTATATACAATAAGTTAGACACTTCAACCACTAAGACCTCTCCTAGAACCTGAGGACTTCCACACAGTTCTTCAAGCGATGATCTGCCCTCACGTTGACTTTTATAATAGCATTCTCCAGGGTCTATCTAAACATACACTTAACCAACTTCAGAAGGCACAACATACTGCGGCATGGATTCTTTTGAAAGTACCACAATCTGTACATATCACACCAATTCTACAGCAGCTACATTGGCTACCAATTGAAATCTGAATAAAATACAAATCCATAATGACAACCTTCAAAATACTACAGAACCTATCCTCCTCTTACCTAATCTTTCTAATATACAATACACCAAGCAACAGGCAGAGAAGAACTTGCTCACAAAAAACACTAGCTATTCCAACAGAATTCAGGAAAACAAACCGATCAATAAGTAACAGGGCATTACGTTCCATTCACTGATTCTAGGGAACTCACTGCCAAACAGAATAAGAGTTATATATGACCTCTCAATCTTCAGAAAGCAGCTCAAGACATACCTCTTCTCAGAGTACTTTGGAAATAATACACCTGATACAAATGCTGACCTTACATAAGACACATCTCCAAATCCTTCACTCCCCTGGACTCCCCAGTTCACCACAACTATGTCTCATGAGTTATACCAATACTCTGATCAATGGCATCACAATGACACATACATGTTTTACTACAATATAATTGCCACATAATGTTATGCGCACAAATGAGTGCTGTATCAAAGAACCTCATAATATACTATGCATATGACTAGATACCCATTTAGTTCTCCTTTGATATAAGTTAAAGACATACTTATTTCAACTAAAGACATACTTATTTCAACTAGCCTACGGCCAGCCATCCTGAACAAAGCCTATGCCCAGATCACTTCTAGCTCCCCTGACTACATACTCCAAGTTATTATCCATGTATACACATTTAATGTAGCCACCTGTTATTCTTGTTATTTACTGTTACTTGGTCTAGTTTAATGTAAACTGTTCTATACAAACTGTTTGATGTAAACCGTTATACTGTTTTCGTTATATGTAAACTGCACTGATTCCAAAGAGTGCGGTATATAAAAGCAAATAAATAAATAAATACAAATAAATAAGTTGAATAGTAAATTGTTACTTGTAACTTTATCCTCTTTTACCCTCTCTGCTTTAATATTGAAACATGTTTTTTGTAATACAGTTTGTTCACTGTAAACCATTTTGATTACATGGTAAGGCGGTATAAAAAGAAAGAAATTAAAGAAATATCTGGAGAAACTAATGGAAGCTGGTAAAGTAGCCAAGAAAGAAAAGATGCAAATGGAAGAAAAAATAGCCAATACAGTAAAACATGCGGACAGAACTTTTTTTTTAGGTATGTTAGTGATAGTGCAAAAGTTGCATTGTGAGAATCAAGGTTGAAGGGGAAGAATTTGTAGAGGCTGATGAGGATAAAGTGGAATTACTAAGAAATATTTCAGTTCTGTTTTCACAGATGAAGGCCAGGAATAGGACCTCACAAAACAAGCACAAATTAGAAATGGAAGTGAGGAAGAACTCAAAATAATTGTCAAAAGATTGGGTTAATGAGCAGCTAGCTAAACTATGGGTATGTTTACTGAAACGGGGTAGGCTTTTGCAGCAAATGCCAGGCATTAGTGGAAAAAGCACTGTGGTAGATGCAAAAGTCACACGTTATCGGGAAGGCCGCGGGGCCACATACCTGGAGGCTGCAGTTAACCAGGTGGGCGGCGTGGTGCGTGGCCCCGGCCTCGGCGTGAGGAGGGGGGGGCTAGAGCGGCGTGGGAGGCGTCATTTAAATCCATTGGCTCCTGTGGGGGTGTGAGGAGCGCGGGAGCCAATGGGTTAGCGGCAGGAAGGTGGGGGGACGGTGCGAGGCGGGAGCAAATCCGGCGAGGCGTCGGTCCTGGTGAGCAGGGGAAGGTGACTGGTGTCGGCGGCGAGCTCTGGGGTTTTTTGTTTGTGGCGGTGGAGGAAAAGAGGACGGCAGCGGCGGTGTGTCTGGCGGGAAGGAGGCTGCTGTGTGGTACACCATCTTCTGCCGTGTGTTGGGAGGAGCAGGCTGCCGGATAGGACGTCGATTGTTGGATGAGTGCTGAGCATGGGGGGTGCAGCTGCGGTGCTCAGGCGAGTAAAACGCAATGGAAGTGAACGGAAAGGGGGAATTTGTTGCCAGGGCAGGGAGTGAGGACCGGCTGGCTGTGCTGGGAGCTGGTTTTTTTTTTTTTTTTAAACAGAAAAATTCCTTGAGGAATAAAAGGGGGAGGCCGGGATTGTTCTTTCAGGGGGTGTAGCATGCCAGCACGTGAGGGCTGGGGGGCCAGGGGGAGTAGGGGGTCGGGTAGATGGGTTGATGCAGCAAAGGGAAGGCAATCTGGTAGGGGAGGGGGGCGCTGGGGCAAGGGGGGAATGGGGGGTAAGAAAAAGGGGGCACGTGGCGGGGGTTTGGTCCACGCGAGGAGGCTCATGAGAGGGGCAGAGCCTGTGCGGTCCCTGTCAAGGGGCAGGGGGGGGGACTCGGGGGGGTCTCCAGGGGGGAGAAGGTGAGTCATGGTAGGGATGCATTCCGGGGGGCGGCTGGGTGTGGGGGGGCTTTCCGGGATGTGAGGGAGGATGGGGGGGTCAGCTGGGTTAGGGCCTATCCCTCTGGGGTTGGTGGGGGGTGCAGTCGGGCAGGCCAGTCAGGAGGGACTAGGTGTGGGGGGCCCGTGGGGCTGGCCTATGATACCGGGCGGGTTTTATCCTGCGGCTTGGGAGCACTGGCAGTGAGGGGGACAGGGATCCTCCAGGGCCGAGTGGCTGGGGGCTTGGCAGCCGCCATGGGTCATGGCAGGTTCCCCCTCCATGTTTTCTTCTTTGTCTTCACAAATGTCGTCTGGACGGACGAGGTTGACTGGACAGCATGAAGGAGATGCAGCGCGAGGTGAAGAGATGGATGTGGAGGCAGCGAGAAGTGGGCAGGCGGTGGAGACGAGGGGAGAGCAGGAGGAGTGCTTCAGGTGGACAGCGGGCTGCTGGCTCCAGATAGCTCCACAGGGTTGTCTCGGCACAGTACTCCGGCAGCTGGTGAGTCGCGAGGGGGTCAGGGGATCTGGACGTTGGGGGGGAGGCCCGGGGGTGGGAGGCAAGGTGAAGAAGAAGTGTAGGCACTCCTGTAAGCAGCGTTGCAGGTCGGGGTCCTCCTCTTCATTGTCTGATGATTTTTCGTCATCTTCTTCAGGATCGGGGACCAGAGAGCGAGCAGTGGGTAGCGTGTTTGGGGGGGGGCAGCGGTGTCGGGTAGTGTGGGTCCCACGCTTGCATCTTTTTCGGAATTATAGGAGGGGGTGCCGTGGAAGCTGTGTCAGAGGATTCAGAAGAGGTGGTATATAGATATCTTTAGACTGCTGGAGGGTGGGAAGTGGTCGGGCGATAGTAAGTGGAAAAGAAGGGAGGATGAGAAGGCGGGGAGGGTCCGGAAGGCTTTGCGCAATGTCATTAATTGGACAAGAGCCTTCTTGCGGCTAGCTAGTGTGTGGGGGCATCATTACCCGGGGCACTATGGGATGTTGCTAGCTTATGCGGACTCTATTCTGGAGGCAGCGCAAACTTATGATGGTTGGGCGTGGTTCAACTATGATGAGAAGTTTCGGGACAAAATGGAGGAAAATAAGTTGTTGTCCTGGGGAACACAGGACATCAACTTATGGTTGACGCAGATGGCAGCTAGAGGGGGTGCTGGGGGGAGCGGACAGAAAGGGGGTGTGGGGTCATCGGCTGGTACGGGGCGGCCCTTTCGTGGGGGAGGGGCTCCTGCACCACAGAGCACAAGCGGCAGAGGAGCCGGGGACGTATGTTGGCAGGTTAATAAGTCCTCCTGCCCTTTTCCGGATTGTAAGTTCCGACATAGCTGTTCCGTCTGTGGTGGGGGCATTCGGCCATTAAATGTGTCAAGAAAGGGGCCGCGGTTGGCCCTTCACCTGCTCCCAAGCAGTAGGGACTTGGGCCTGGCTCCAACGCCAATTCGGGTCGAGGCGCTTAGGCCTTGGCTGAGGCGGTACAGGAGGCGAGGGGATGGGGTGGTGCTAGAGGAGGGGTTTCAGTATGGGTTTCCAATACCGGTGGAGGGCAAGGGGGGATCAGAGGAGGCTCGGAACTCCCCGTCGGTGAAGCGTTTTGTTCAAACTGTTTGGGACAAGCTAGCTGCCAAGCTGGAATTGGGCAGGGTAGCCGGGCCTTTTGCGGAACGGCCGTTCGCTCGCTTTGTGGTTTCCCCGTTGGGCTTGGTTCCCAAGAAGGAGCCTGGGAGGTACCAATTGATTCACAACTTCTCTTTCCCGGTAGGGTCGTCTGTCAATGACCATATTCCAAGGGAGTTGTGTGCGGTGCATTTTGCGTCCTTTGACGAAGCGGTAAAGTTAGTGCGGAGATGTGGGCCAGGGTGTTTGCTGGCAAAGGTGGATTTTGAATCCACGTTTCGTTTGTTGCCAGTTCACCCCGCTTCCTTTCATTTGCTGGGGTTTCATTTTGAAGGGCTTTATTATTTTGATAAGTGCATGCCGATGGATTGCTCAGTGTCCTGTTCCTATTTTGAGAAGTTCAGTTCGTTCATGCATTGGGTTTTGGAGGAGACAGTGGGATGTGCGAATGTGGTTCATTATCTGGATGATTTTCTATTCGTCGGTGAGGCACAGTCGGTGCAGTGTCAGGAGCTGCTAGACGGGTTCATGAGTTTGGCCCAGGCTTGGTGCGTCCTATTGGCGGCGGGAAAGACGGAGGGGCCCAGCGACACGCATCACATTTTTGGTGGTGGAGTTGGATACGGTAGACATGGTAGCGCGGTTGCCACTGGAGAAGGTGTCTCGGTTGCGGGTGCTGGTGGCGAATGTGATGGGGTCTGCTAAAGTAACGCTGAGGGAGATGCAGGCCTTGATAGGCTCATCGAATTTTGCGTGTCGGGTCATTCCGATGGGGCGGGTTTTCCTGCGCAGGTTCTCGGCGGTGACATCAGGTGTACTTAAGATGCATCATCACATTAGGGTGTCGAGGAGTATGAGGGCTGACCTGGGGGTTTGGGATGAGTTCCTGAAAGGCTTTAATGGGATTGTGGTACTGATGGAGAAGGAAATGTCTACCTTCGATATGCAGCTATTTACTGACGCAGCGGGCAGTCTGGGATTGGGTATATATTTCGGGGGCTCTTGGTGTGCAGAGGCCTGGCCGCCTGCATGGCGTGAGGCGGGCCTGACTGATAGCGTAGCATTTTTGGAATAGTTTCCGGTTTTGGTGGTTTTGGAGCTGTGGCCGGACAGGCTGCGCAATCGCCGGGTGCTGTGGTGGTGCAACAATGAAGCGGTGGTTAGCATAGTTAATCGTTATGCCCTGCATTGCTTATGGGTAGCGGCTCTAATGAGGGAGGTGGTGCTAGCCTGTTTTGAGGTTGAATGTGGTGGTGAGGGCCCATCATGTACCGGGGTATGCTAACAGGGTTGCTGATGCTCTTTCACGTTTCAAGTGGGACCTGTTCCGGAGATTGGCACCAGAGGCGGACGCCGTGGGAATGTGGGTCCCAGAGCACTTATGGCTGATTGGCCGGCAGACATGCTGAACCTATTACGGAGCTCCGTTTCACCAGCAACTTGGCGGGCTTATCGTAGAGACTGCGATAGTGTGGTGGACTTCTTAGTGGCCCGGGCCTGGCGGCAAGGTCCTGTCGTGGACCACCTCATCGGCCTATACATCACAGCAACGAAGGCGGCAGGAGCGGCGAGATCGGCGGTGTGGGCGCACTTGGCGGGGTTTGCCTTTTTCTCCAGGGCGATGCGGTGGGAAGCATCCATCTGGGGGTTCCTGGCACGCTGGCTGCTGCTGGGTTGGAAGCGGGCTCACCCTTCGCAGGGCGATAGGTGGCGGCCGATCACGCATGAGTTGCTCGGGAGGCTGTGCGCCGCCTTGCCTTTGGTGGCAGCGTCGGCGTATGAGGTCACGCTTTTTAAGGCAGTCTATTTTGTGGCTTTTTTCTGGGCCTTCTGGGTGGGGGAATTGGTGGCTGCGTCTGGCACGGCAGAAGGAGGGGGGGCTTTGCGGATTCAGCATGTGCAGGTGTCCAAGGAGGAGTTGCGCATATGTTTGGCAAGGTCCAAGAAAGATCAGAGGGGCAGAGGTGCGTGGGTGCACTTGAGAGCCATTGGTGGCTCCCCAACTTGTCCGGTGGCTGCTCTTGAGGCCTACCTGCGGGTGAGGCCGCGGGGTGGGGTGGATTTCTCTTTATGCATGAGGATGCGCGCTGGCTGATGCGGTTTCAGTTCGCGGCAGTCCTGCGGATGACGCTGCACCAGTTGGGTTTGGATCCGGGCGACTTCACGCCTCATTCATTTAGGATTGGTGCAGCCACTAGTGCTGCGGAAGCAGGCTTACAGGACCAGGAGATTCAGCAGATAGGCAGATGGCGATCAACTGCGTTCCGGGGGTATGTGCACTTATGAGGGGAAGTGTGTGGAACGGCTATTAACTGTGCATTTTCTTTTAGATGGGGGCCAGATTCCATGTTGCTGCTGGATGATCGGCCATTCGTTCGTGTACTGGGCTGGTCAGCGAGCAGCTACGAGGCCTCTCGGGGCAAATATCGGATTGGACGCCTCTGAGGTGACCGTCTCATGGCTGGGCGAGCGTGATCTTCACTGGATGCAGCTCTTGCCTTTGCTTCGGCACCATCAGCGTGTGAGGGGATCCCCGGTGTTGCTGTTGCTGCATCTCAGAGGCAATGACCTGGGTACTTGGACCGTCAAGCAGCTGATCAGGGTGGCAAAGAGGGACCTGGCCGAAGTGTTGCTAATGTTTAACGATGTGTTTTTGTTATGGTCTGATATAATTCCAAGGCCTGCTTGCTGGGGCCACCGGAGGTGGTCTCGGGGGTTGATTAAAATTAATCGGCAAATTGGCAGATGGGTGTGTGAGAAAGGGGGATCGCAGATTTTGCATCCTTGGGTTGACGTAGATTGTGCTGGCTTATATCGGCAAGACGGAGTACATTTATCCCCGGTCAGGGTGGATTTGCTCCTGAATGATTAGCAGGAGGCTTTGGAGTATGTGTTGCAAGGCGGGGTAGCTGGTCGCAGCTTGGTCTTTGGGGGGGGCTCAGAGACAGGGGTCCCTGAGCCTGTGGTGGGATCCCGGAGGTGTCAATATGCAGAGCAGGGGTGGGGTACCCCCGACCCAGAGAACTTGGCAATATGCAGGGCGGGGGTGGGGTACCCCCGACCCAGAGAACCCCTCGGGGCTTTTGCTAATAATATGGCGAAGCCGGATGAGGGGGGGATGGAATTGCCTGGGGGCCAGTTCACGGCGGAAGCGGGAGGGAACTCACTTTGCTACTCACATGGCTGGTGAGGGTTCGTCCCGCTGCTGAAACCCGAATGAGGAAGATTTTGGTTGTTGCTAGTTTTATTTGGATAATGTTATATGGTTAATAAAGCTGCGACCAGTTGGATGCCCAAAGTGTTGTGCTGTAGTTATTTGGGGGGCGGGGGAGGGGTGTTTGGGCTGGGGCAGGAGCACCACGTCTGCCGTACCCTGGTTACGGGAAGGCCGCGGGGCCACGTACCTGGAGGCTGCAGTTAACCGGGTGGGCGGTGTGGTGCGTGGCCCCAGCCTCAGCATGAGGAGGGGGGGAGCTAGAGCGGCACGGGAGGCGTCATTTAAATCCATTGGCTCCCGCTGGTGTGTGAGGAGCGCGGGAGCCAATGGGTTAGCGGCAGGAAGGTGGGGGGACGGTGTGAGGCGGGAGCAAGCCGGCAAGGCATCAGTCCTGGTGAGCAAGGGAAGGTGACTGGCGTCCCACCCTCCCATTCCTAGGGTTGGGGCGGGTTTTGGGGAGGGGGGTTGCAGCTGGAGGGGGAGGCGGGATCCCGGAGGTGTCCGGGGTCCGGAGCCTTGGCAATACACAGGGCGGGGGTGGGGTACCCCCATCTCGGAGAACCCCTTGGGGCTTTTGCTAATAATATGGCAAAGCTGGATGAGGGGGGGATGGAATTGCCTGGGGGCCGGTTCACAGCGGAAGCGGGAGGGAACTCACTTTGCTTCTCACATGGCTGGTGAGGGTTCGTCCCGCTGCCGGAACCTGAATGAGGAAGGTTTTGGTTGTTGCTAGTTTTGTTTGGATAATGTTATATTGTTAATAAAGCTGCGACCAGTTGGATGCCCAAAGTGTTGTGCTGTAGTTATTTGGGGGGCGGGGGGGGGGGGGTGTTTGGGCTGGGGCAGGAGCACCACATCCACCATATCCCGGTTACTGTTGGGGGCATGTTGGGAAGAACTGGTGGTTCCGTTGCCTGACCTTTTCAATACTTCTTCAGAATCAAGAGTGATCCCAGGAGAATAGAGATGAACAAACATGAAGAACATAAAGAAAAAAAAATCTTAAAACAGGAAACTGTTACTACTTGGAGATTCCATCATAGAGGAATTAATTTGGGAACATAGTGCAAAGGACAGAAGATGGTCAAATGCCTCCCAGATGGGAGATCTTGTCATGGTTCCTTTTCTGATCTTGTGCATCCCCACCTTCCTATTCTCTGGTGACCGGTGCATATACCCATTCTGTGGGAAATGCCTTGGGCTCGTGCTTCAAGCCCTGGCATTCTCTGAGTACCAGAAGCATCAGCCCTAAGTGAAAAGGGGCTGAAATAGGTGAACATGCAAAACCTAGGCCCAGGGTCCCTGGTGTTCCTCATTGAACTGGGCCTAGTTGTGATATTATCAGAGGGTCAACATGGAGCTTGGAGACAATCCTGATGAGGCTGTTTCTAATCTGGCAGTTGACCTTCTAATAATTTCTCAGATGGCATGAGCAATTGATGATCTGCAAAATCATATATCTACTGTTTAATCTCTAGTTGTTCAAGATGTTCAGCTGCTCTTCTATGATTGTTTCTCTGAGTATAAGAGACTTTTTGTACATTTGAAAATAGCTGCAGACTTAATCTTTCTATGAGACCAACCTCCTACCCTAATGAAAGTAAGATTTGTAGTGTCCCTTCTACAGAATGACCCTCTCAGGCCTGAGCCCTTGATTTACTTGAACAAGAGGATCCAGAAGTCAATATTCTTCAATCATTTTTTCAGGCAATGGCTATTGTAAGTGATGACCCTGATAGAAGAGCTTCTCTTGAAACCATCCTGTGCATCTTCCATCAGGGGAGAGGTAAGGTAGAGGAGTACATAGCAGAATTTAAGCATTAGTCTCCATTTTATCCCACTTCATATTGTCTGAAAGACCTTCAGGGAGGGGCTATCCTGCTATTTTAGACTGTGATCCATCTTACTATCCACAGAGATTGTAGATAGCATGAGTGGAAGGCAGAGAGGACACTTCCTGCTCTGTCCCATTTTAAAGTTTCAGCTGACACAGTTAGCTAAAGAACCCATACAAATTGGGTCCATCAGCTCTCCCTAGAAGAGAGACTCTATCGCCCTACTTTAAGAATCTACATATATTGTGGATGTACAGGGCACTTTCTCCAAAACTGCTCTCAAAGGGGCAGGAAACTCTCATGCCTAGATGGCATTAGGGAGATCCACTTCGAAGGTGTAGTGACTGCTCCCTCTTTTAATGTAAATGGGGATCGTTCTTACTGTCATCATTCAATGGCAAGATCTTTCTGTTAATGTTTTGGCCCTTTTGTACTCTGGGGCTGCTAGCAACTTCATCGGCATAGCTTTTGCCAGAAGGTAAGGGATTGCCTCTGAGCCCTTACTAGTACCCTTCAGGGTGATGGCAATGGATGAGATAACTTTAGCTGTTGGGTTAATTACTGCAGTCACTCCTGCGGTTAATCTTATTATAAATTCTCTTCACAAGGATTCCATGGTATTCTACCTATTAAAAACCTAGAAACATGACAGCAGATAAAGACCCTATGGCCTATCCAGTCTGCCCTTCCATGTCAACTACTATAGTCCCTTTTTTTCCTTTAGAGATCTTCTGTGTCCCATGCTTTCTTGAATTCAGATACTATCCTCATCTCTATTACCTCCAGTGGGAGACTATGCCACGAATCTACCACTCTATCCCTAAAGAAATAATTCTGTGTATTACTCTTGAGTCTATCTCCTTTCACCTTCATCTTATTCCTCCCTCACTGCAGAGCTCTCCTTCAATTGAAAGATGCTCTCCCCCAGTGCTTTTATGCCACAGGGGTATTTAAACATCTCTATCATATCGCCCCTCTCCCACCTTTTATCCAAAGTATAAATATTGAGATTTTTATGTCTGTCCCCATATGCCTTACAATGAAGTCCACTGACCATTTTGGTAACCACCCTCTGCACCAATTCCATCCTGTTTATATTCTTATTTACTTATTTATTTAACTGGTTTTGCTATGCCATTTTTCTACCAGTCAAAAATGTTTACATGGAACAAGGTGAATACATAGAAGTATAAGATGCATTTAGGCTACATAAAACATTATTAAGCGGGCATGAAGCTGTTGGGGGGGACTTAGGCTACATAAGGCATAGCTGAGCATAGAGAATAAAAAGCTATCTTACAAGATGTAAGACTATTGGGGGCACATAGGATACAGAGGATATTGCTGAGTATAGGAGATTACAAAACTAACTTACAAGGCATATTTACTTGTTTGGTACTTAGGCTACATCAGAAAAGGAGACTACAAAACTATCTTTCATGCATTAGACATTGCTGAGCATAGGAGATTGCAGAACTATCTTACAAGGCATATTTACATAGTAGGTGCTGGAAGGGAGGTAGTGGTGGGGTAGCCGTTAGTAGGGGGGATGGGTCCTCGAAATGGGCGATTCCGGGAGGCGGGGTGGGAGTAATCCTGTGGGCTTGCAAGTCATGATGCTGCATTACATTGTATTGGGGGTCAGGACCACAATATTCCTGGAAGAAGTAGGTTTTTAAACTCTTTCAGACATCCTGGATTGACTTGATGTTCCTTAGTGTAGGGGATAGCGAATTCCAGTGGGTGGGGGCGTAACATGAGAAGGCTCTGAAGCGCTGAGTATTGGTTGCTCTTGCAGATCTGGAGTGGTAAAAATTGAGGAGATTTTGTGTGCTGTGTCTTCTCAGTCTGTTGGAAGTGGGGTGTTGATTAACGTTTGTAGATGTTTGGAGGTGAAGTTATTTAGTGCCTTGTGGATACTGGTGAGGACCTTGTATTTGATTCTTGAGGAAACACAAAGTCAGTGAAGGTGTGGTCTCCAGAATTGCATACTGTACTCCAAATGGGGTCTCACCAAATATTTATTCAGAGGTATTATTACCTCCTTCTTCCTGCTGGCCATTCCTTTCCCTATGCACCCAAATGTGCTTCCGACCTTCGCTGTTGCCTTCTCTATCAGTTTAACCAACTTAAGGTCATCAGAAATAACCAAGCACAGGTCCTGCTCTTCCTTTGTGTACAGAAGTACTTCACCCCTATAATTTACTGCTCCCTTGGATTTTTGCAGCCCAAATGCATGACCCTGTATTTTTTAGTGTTAAATCTCAGCTGCCAAATTCTTGACCAAGCTTTGCTAGATCTCTCCTCATGTTATCTACTCCTTCCTGGGTGTCTACTCTATTGCAGATGTTGGTATCATCTGCAAAGAGGCAAACTTTACCTGAGACCATCTGCATTATACTAACAAAAATGTTAAAAAGAATAACCTATTCACCTTTTTTGATTGTTTTTTGAGTTACCTTAATTATGCACATTTAATTCCTCTGTTGACTGGAGGTCCAAGGAAATTGTAATTTGGAGCTGGGAATGCAAGACCACATGAATTACACACTCTTTGAGGGTGGCAGCTGCTAAGTGAGAAGACCAGCCACCACCCTATGTAGAATCTGCAGATGTATTCGACAGCAGGGAGGCTTGCTCAGTACCAGAAACTGAGGAGGAGAGCGAGCAAGTCCTTAAGTATCTGGCTGATTCCCCCAGATTCATGGATGCTCAGTTCATTAAGAACTGTGGGCCTCACCTGCAGAGGTCAGGGGTGGATAAAAGGAAGGAGCTAAGGCCCAAAATCTTGCATTTCATAGAGTTGGAGATGGCCTTGCTCACATCAGCACGCTCCATAAAGAAGAAAATTTGAAAGGGAGGGAGGAGTGGCCTAGTGGTTGGGGCAAGTGGCCTCAAACCGGAGGTTCAAATCCTGCTGGAGGACAGCAACCTCAGGCCAGAGGGACTGGGGTTTCAAGTCCCACAGGTGCTCCTTGTGGCTTTGGGCAAGCCACTTAACTCTCCATTGCCTCACATAAAATAAACAACAACAAAAAGACATAGACTGTGAGCCCTTTGGGGATAAGGGAAATATATACTGTACCTGAATGTACACTGCTTTGACCCATTGAAAAGCGGTATATAAGCATTGCTACATAAATAAATGAAAGGAAATGAAATATAAACAAGATATTAAGAAGGGAAGATCTGAGTATCTTAAAATGGCCATGATATATCTTTATTGGAGCAAACACACTTCAGAACGACCTTTGGTTTCATTTCATTTATTAGACTTATTTGCCACCTATTGAGACAGTCCTAGGTGACTTACAATACTACATGCATAATTTTACATAAAACCCACACATTCACTATTCAAACTCCTTATTTCACATATAATACAAAACATCAACAATGAAATACAGAATATAAGAGATAAAAATGTATAAAATCATATACAAAACTAAATCCATTAAGATAATCTAAAAGGATACAAACGTCCTAAAGTCAAGCTTAAGCTAATCTAAACAACTAGGCTTTCAGTGTCTTTCTAAAAAGCAACTATCTACAAGCTGTTTTTTTTTCCTGGCAGCTTATTCCAGAGTTGAGGTCCTGCTACTTGAAGTACAGTTTTTCTTGTTACTGTTTTACAAGCCGATGCTACTGCAGAACAAGCAGCAGTTTTTGCTAAGAGGAATGCAGGGCTCCCTCTCATAAGCATTTCTGAATTAATAAGGATAACTCATTATCCAAGATCCCATCTACAATCTTATGAATTATTGTCAAGCATTTAAATTGCCTGCAAACCCTCACTGGCAGCCAGCGCAATGCTATTAGTTGGTGGAGTTACATGCTTCATTCTTTTAAAAGTCACCAATTATGCGAGCTACAGCATGTTGAGCAGTTTTATAATTACTGCAGGTAAGCCTACATACAAAATAGTGCAGTAATCTATACGAAAAAAAACCCCATGAGATTCCAGATATAAATGGAATCTTGTAGCTTGATTTAAAAAATTTTTTTTTGCAATACCCATGAGATTTTCTGTCTCAGAGAGACTTTAGAGTCCAGCATTGCCCTCTGATAGCAAACTTTCTCTTTTACAGGAACTGCTGTGCATCAATTACTATTCTGTCTGGCGGTTCATAATTCTGTTGAGAATACACTATTAGTGTCTCAGTTTTTAATAAATAAATTTTCAATCCATTCTTTGAAAGCCATTCCACTGTTTTTCCAAGCTGCTTCAGAACTGCATTGTTGGCCAAATCTTCATTTGTCTAAAAAGGGCAAGAGCTGCACAATATCATCTATATATAACCTAAATTCCATTCCTAATTGCCTAAGTAGAATATATAAAGGTGTCAGATAAATATTGAAGAGGGTGGCAGATAATGCCAAGCCCTGTGGGACCCCAGTAGGGCTTTGATAACAGTCAGAGCAAGAACCTCTTCACATGACTCGCTGTTTTCTTCCCTTTGCTTGGGAGGGCCAACTGAACTAAGCACAGTCTCTGCTTTCCCCCATCTCCCTAGTTGCTGATGTTGTGTGGGGCAAAATAATATTTATTTATAATTTTAAAAAATCTTATATACTGCTAATCAAAAAATGTCTGCAGGGTACATCAGGCATATATAAAAAGTAATATCCAACACACAGACATAATAAAACACACATAAAATTAAACTATTAAAATTCATCAATGCTCACGTCTGTCCTCCCCTTAACCTTCTGCTATACCTTTTGACTCATGTCACCACCTTGTATCCACCAATTTGTTCAAATTGGTAGGGCCATGACCACTGTGGCCCACCACTTTCTGCTGCCTATGACTGCAGTTATTCAAACCTTTGCAAATCTAGCAACAAGTATGTTATGATTAAGACTATCATAGTATATGATGGCAGATAAGGTATTAATGAGCAAATCAACCTTTTTCAAAGACGAGCAAGCTGTAAAACTAGAGGGCATAACATGAAGCTGCAAGGGGGTAAACTGAAAGGCAATGTCAGGAAATACTTTTTCACTGAAAGGATGGTGGATGCTTGGAATGCCCATTGATGGAAGTGGTGGGAGCAACTACAGTGACCAAATTCAAAATGGCATAGGACAGACACAGTGGATCGCTTTATAGCAACAGGATAAAATAAAAATAAACTAAACTTAACATTGTCTTATATTTCAACAAATAAGGGTGACCTGCCCGGAGCAGTGAGTACACTCCTAAAGAAAGGCATGGGCAGGGGTGATCTGCTTGGAGCAGCAGGTACATCTACTCGTGCCACCTTGCAGGGCAGACTAGATGGACCATACTGGTCTATTTAAGTATTTAAAGGTCTGTATCATATCTCCCCTGTCCCTCCTTTCCTTAAGTCTCTTCTCATACATCTTCTGGTGCAGGCTCCAAATCATTTTGGTTGCGTTCCTCTGAACCGCTTCCAGTCTTTTTATATCCTTTGTGAGATATGGTCTCAAAAACCGAACACAATATTCCAAGTGAGGCCTCACCAGTGATTTGTACAGTGGCATTAGTATTGCCTCCTTTCTGCTGGTGATTCCTCTCTGTATGCAACCCAGCATACAGAGCTTTGGCCAGCACCTTATCATACTGTTTTGCTACCTTGAAATTCTCAGAAACAATCACTCTTGAGGTCCTTCTCCTGGTACATGCATACCAACCTCTCACCCCTATCGCATATAATTCCCTTGGATTTCTGCATCCCAAGTGCATGGCACTGCACTTCTTCACATTAAATCTTAACTGCCAAGCATTAGACTATTTTTCCAGTTTTTGTAGATCTTTCCTCATGTTATCCACTCCCTCAGGAGAGTCCACCCTGTTGCAAATTTTCATGTCATCTGCAAAAAGGCAGACTTTTACATTCAGTCCTTCAGGACTACCACTCACAAATACACTAAACAGTACCGGTCCCAGGACCGATCCCTGGGGCACATCAAATGCAACTTCAGTATCTACATCTGTACCATGGTGAATAAACTCAGTGATGATGTGTCTATGAAGGATTTTGTCTGTGCCATTATAAGAGCTTTTTTCACAGCTGGACAAGATTGGACTTCAAGGTGCCCTTCAAACTAGGTCCAAGGGCCCTCATGAAGGGAGTACTGCTAACTACCATCAGGATGCACCCCTACCCCTACACTTTTAATGCCTTTACCGATCATACCTGGATGATATGGTTTGATACAACTGGTCCTTTGATGATACATCTTTGCCCGATTGGTTCTCTAAGAATGCATTTTTCTGACTGGCTCATTAAGACTAAGCTGTGAACTCCCAATATGCCATGCTCTCTAAAAGGTCTCTCAAACGGATGTAAACCATATTAGCCTTGTTATATTGTGTTCTGTCCCTCTCACCTACAGATTCTTTGTCTTGTATCTGTTTGTGCTTGTCTGTTCTCGGAAGCTGGACAGGATTGGACCTAGGTAGTCCCTGTTGGGAGACCTTGTCTCTGTACCTATTCTGTTCCTGTGTACAGGGCCGGCCCGTCCATTGAGCAAGAATGTTTTTTGCACAGGGCCCCGCGTTTCAGGAGGCCCCGCGCAAAGAACATTCTGCTTTTTTCAAAATTAAATTAAAAAAAAAACGCTGGCTGCTACCGCTGCTGCCGCAGCAGCAGCAGAATGGACTGTCCCGCGGGGCCCCCTCTGCCCGGCTGAATCCCTCCCTCCCTCCGTGACGGCTGAGCCTCTCCGTGCCGGCTTTGAGAGTCGCGAAGGGAGAGTGTCTCCCTCGCGTCTCTGTTAAGCCTGCAGGGGCAGATGGGAAATTTCCCATCAGCCCCTGCGGGCTTAACAGAGACGCGAGGGAGACACTCTCCCTTCGCGACTCTCAAAGCCGGCACAGAGGGGCTCAGCCGTCGTGGAGGGAGGGAGGGATTCAGCCGGGCAGAGGGGGCCCCGCGGGACAGTCCATTCTGCTGCTGCCACAGCGGCAGCGGTAGCAGCCAGCATTTTGTTTTTTTAAATTTAATTTTACTTGAGCCGATGGGGGGGGGTTAGGACTGGTAATGGGCTATGGGGGGGCTAGGACTGGAAATGGGCTGGGGGGGTTAAGACTGGAGGTGGGCTGATGGGTTAGGACTGGTAATGGGCTGTGGGCTGTTGGGGGGTTAGAACTGGTAATGGGCTATGGGGGGGTTAAGACTGGTAATGGGCTGTGGGCTGATGGGGGCTGTCTGGTAATGGGCTATGGGGGGGCTAGGACTGGAAATGGGCTTGGGGTCTTAAGACTGGAGGTGGGCTGATGGGGTTAGGACTGGTAATGGGCTGTGGGCTGATGGGGGGTTAGGACTGGTAATGGGCTATGGGGGGGTTAGGACTGATAATGGGCTATGGGGGGGCTAGGACAGGAAATGGGCTGATGGGGAGGGGTTAGGACTCGAGGTGGGCTGATGCCGTTAGGACGGGCCATGGGCTGTGGGCTGTTGGGGGGGAGTTAGAACTGGTAATGGGCTATGGGGGGGGGTTAAGACTGGTAATGGGCTGTGGGCTGATGGGGGCTGTCTGGTAATGGGCTATGGGGGGTTAGGACTGATAATGGGCTATGGGGGGGCTAGGACAGGAAATGGGCTGATGCGGAGGGTATAGGACTAGAGTTGGTCTGATGGGGTTAGGACTGGTAATAGGCTGTGGGCTGATGGGGAGGGGGGTTAGGACTGGCAATGGGCTATGGGGGGCTGACTGGAAATGGGTTGATGGGGTTAGGACTGGAAGTGGGCTGATGGGGGGTTAGGACTGGTAATGGGTTATAGGGGGGGCTTAAACTGAAAATGGGGTGATTGGGGGTTAGGACTGGAAGTGGGTTGATGGGGGGGCTAGTACTGGTATTGGGTTTGGGGGGTTGCTAGGACTGGAAATGGGCTGATGGGTGGCTAGGACTGGAAATGGGCTGATGCAGGGACTAGAAGGGAATGGATGCTGGGTGAGGCTGGAACTAGAAAGGAGCTGATGTTGGGGGAGGATTAGAATGGGATGGGGCTGGGAGAGTAAAATGGAGAGGGGAGAAATATTTTGTGTGGGAGGGATGAAAAATCTACAATTGGCCGGGTATTGGGAGAGTAAGTGGGGATTGAGGATGGAGGGGTAAAATTTGAGTGGATGAAATAGGAATGAGGAAAGAGCAAAAGGAGAAAGATTAGTATGTTAAAGCAGATGTAGAGAGAGAGAATGGAAAAAAACTAGAAGAGAGAAGAAAAGACAAATGGACAGCAGACGATGGAGAGTTAGCAGAAGACACGAAGAAACCAGAAGAAAGTGGCTGAAGCAATTGCAGCTGAAAAAAAAAATGCACAAAAGGTAGAAAAATATCTCTTTATTTTGAATTTATTAATTGGAATATGTCAGCTCTGGTAAATGTGCATCATTAACGTCTGCGCTTTGTTTAGTACAAGAGCAAATTAATGCATAGTTTTATTTCTACAGTGTTGTATATTCCAAGTTTGGCTTTTGGGATTCCCAGTTGAATTATTGTCTTCCTGTTTCTAAATTGTGATTACTTGTTTGGTGATGGTCTATGTTCTGCATGTGTAACTGAGCTGAGGTGTTCTGTTTATATAATTCCTATTTGACATTGCCACTTGTTCTCTTTCCCCAGTAGGTCATGTATTCTTGTTCTCTGAAATGTATTGGTTTAATATTTGCAGTGTTGCCTTTTGATTGGTAGAGTATGGTGCTTTGTGAGTCCTGGTAGTGCTGTTAGGATACGGTGGGTTTGCTATGGGTTCTAAATGGGCAGTGTTTGTAGTAGTTCCTAATGTGTCTGGCAGTTGGCACTGGATTATAGTAATGTAGAAATCTTTTAGTCTTTCTTTATCCATACACTCATTAAGAGGCACGTTTACTAAAAGTTAGTATATGGTAACATTATGCAAATATTTATGCAAATGAGGCCACTTATGCAAATGAGGCCCCGCACCGAGTCTCCGCACATGGCCCCGCACCCCCCATGGGCCGCCCCTGCCTGTGTATCCCTATCCTCCTATCAACTTGTGGCGGTGTATACATTTACTCTGTGGAAAACACTTTGGGCTCATGCTTCAAGTGCTGGCAGCTTTTGAGTACTGGTGATCTCAACCCAAAGGGAATAGGGGCTGTTCTAGGCAAACATGCACAACTTAGACCCAGGGTCCCTAATTTGTTTTACCAAGCTGGATCCATAACAACAGTGGGACTCTCTGGCAGGCTGTGGTGGTAAAATTAATTAGTAATTAGATTTGTTTGGCAAGATGCTGTTTATTGTAATGTATTCTGATCTTTTCTTTGATGCTGTGCTCTTTATTTTAAGTTGCAACTACCTGCCTGTCTGGTGAGCTACTGTATCACACCATCTAGGCCAGGGGTGGGCACCTCCGGTCCTGGAGGGCCGCAGACCAGTCAGGTTTTCGGGATATCCCTAATGAACATGCATGAGATATATATGCATTAGAGATATCCTGCCAACCTGACTGGTTTGTGGCCCTCCAGGGCTGGATTTGGAGACCCCTGCCTTACACCTCTGTCATTTAAGATCGTGAGTAGACAAGGTACAGATGTCCTAGACATCGAAAGGGTATATAGAATGTGTCACATTCCTCCTCGATTCTCACCACCACCAAAAAGTTGTCTAATAGACAATTTTTTGGTGGTGGTGAGAAGTGAGGAGGACTGTGACAAATTCTATCTAACCGTTTTGATGTCTTGGACATCTGCACCTTGTCCACTCACAATCTTAAATGACAGAGGTGTAAGGCAGGGGTCTCCAGATACAGCCCTGGAGGGCCACAAACCAGTCAGGTTGGCAGGATATCTCTAATGCATATATATCTCATGCATATTCATTAGAGATATCCTGAAAACCTGACTGGTCTGCGGCCCTCCAGGACCAGGTTTGCCCACCCCTGATCTAGGCCCACTGATCACACCCCCAACCCTGTCGCACAAAGTTGCAGCCACTTGTCTGTCAGGTGAACTACTCCCATTGTGCCAATTAGGCCTGCTGACCATGCCCCGTCGCACAAAGGTGATGTCATGTGCACCCATTTAAACAAAGCTACCTGGGGTGTTTGCTTTATATACTGCCATGTATTTCTGGCCTTTTTCTTTGACATTGTGCTCTTCATCTTTAGTTGCAGTCACTTGCCTGTCTAGTGAACTACACCCATCATGCCAGATACAATTAAAAACTTTCCACTGGGTTTGACGGATTACCTTTAGAGAAGCATGTTACTGCATGGAATCAGAGCTTGCAATTAGCTCTAGACAAGGTTGTCCCTATACAACCTCATATGTTTCCAACTGAAAAGCAGCAGAAATGGTATCATTCAGGCTTGAAACTACTTAAAAGGCAAACCTGTAGAGCAGAGCACTTTTAGGATACACACAGAGCGTGCCCACTCTTATCTTGCGATAGTGAAATCTGCCAAAAAGGCCTACTACACTGAGCATTTTAAATCCTGTACCTATCCTACAAAGTAAAAAAAAAAAAAAAACCTCTCTGAAAGGAAGAAAAACCCTGAAGGAAAAGCCTTGGGATATTCCAGAGCAACTGAATTAGCAGTCTAATTTAATGGCATAGTTAGAGCATTGCTGAGTACTTTCCCTGCTGTTGCCAATCCTATGAATGTCACTCAATGTTTTAGATCCTCCAGAATTGTCTGATTCACATTCAGCCATACATTCTAATCTTTGGATATCTATAATCGTGCAATTATGTTACCTTGGAAAATATCGTGCACACAATGAATGTATCAGGTTCATTACTGGATCCTCTTCCAGCTAAATTTATAAGGGATCCTGTATCTGGATTGCTAATATTTTTACTTATGATGCTTAATAATAGTTTATCTAATGGTATAGTAGCAACAGCCTGGAAACAAGCTATCATATTATTAATCATTAATGATAAAACATTGGACTGCTCCTTGTTGGCTAATAGCCTCTCTCTAATATTTATTGCCAAAGTTGTGGATATACTTGCTTTATTCAAACTTAGGGGTATGTTTACTAAAACCCCGGTAAAGTGCGGGCCCCGGTAGTGTGCGGGTGCCATATAAGGAGTGGGCGTTCCGTCCTGAAAAAGAAAAGCTGGAATTTACATATGCGCTAAGGTGCACGGCGCCCATGTGCGCCCCGCACCTTAGCGCATGAGATAGCTGCGTGGGAGGCATAAGTGGCGCGCTGAAGTGCAAGAAAAAGAACAGAGCCACAGCACAATGGTTAAGACACTGACCAACGGTACAGGGATCAGGGGTTCAATCCCCCACAGTGCCCAATGAGGACAGCTGGCTGAGGCATTAATTTATGAGGCGCAGAAATACTGGGCGGCATAAGGCGGCGTGCTGATGTTTATGGAGGCATTATAATACTGGGCGGTATAAGTGGCACGCTGATGTGCAGGAAGAAAAGCAGAGCCACAGCACAATAGTTAAGGCAATTATCAATGGTGCAGGGATCAGGGGTTCAATCCCCCCCAGTGCCCAATGAAGACAGCTGGCTGAGGCATTAATTTATGAGGCGCAGAAATACTGGGCGGCATAAGGCGGAGCACTGATGTTTATGGAGGCATTATAATACTGGGCGGTATAAGTGGCGCGCTGATGTGCAGGAAGAAAAGCAGAGCCACAGCACAATAGTTAAGGCAATTACCAATGGTGCAAGGATCAGGGGTTCAATCCCCCACAGTGCCCAATGGAGACAGCTGGCAGAGGCATTATTTTAGGAGGCATTTAAATGATGGGCGGTATAAGGCGGCGTGCTGATGGGCATAAGGCGGTGCGCTGTTTTAGGAGGCTTTTTAATACTGGGCGGCATAAGGTGGCGCGCTGATGTACAATCACAGGAACAGAGCCACAGCACAATGGTTAAGACACTGACCAATTGTGCAGGGATCAGGGGTTCAATCCCCCAAAGTGCCCAATGAACAAGGCTGGCTGAGGCAGAAGATATTAAGGGAAAGATTGCTTTAGGAGGCATTTTATTCATATTTTAATTATCACTACTAGCAAACGCACTCCCAAAGCGTGTTAACATAAGGTGCCCTATAAGGCACATTTTAAAGTGCACTGTCAGCCAAGGCACCCTAGAATGTTGCTTATAGGGCGCTTTAGAGGGTGCCGTATGAGGTACCGCAAGGTCAGTGTACTGTTTTTTATGGCAGCACTGTGCAGTTTAAGGAATGAAAAGCATAAGTAGGTGCGCTGACAGGCAAGGAGAAGCAGCAATGGAGCACAATGGTTAAGGCACTGACTGCTGATACAGGGGTCATGAGTTTGCTCCCCAGTGTGCCTAATACGTAAGGCTGGCTGTGGCATCAGCTTTGCATTGTACATATTTTGTCCTGCAGCACTTTAATTTTATGTTATTAATTGCTGCCAGCAAACATGCCCTCACGTGCCGTAATGGAAGGTGCCATATAAGGCACCCTATAAGGCACTCCATAGGGCACATTAGAAATTGCACTGTCCGCCACAGCACCCTAAAATGTCCCCTATAGGGCACCCTATAGGTTGCGTCACAGGATATTGTATAGTGCACCTTATATGGACGGGAACCATAAGGTGCCCTATAGGGCGCCCTATAAAGCACCCTCAGAGGCACCTTATGGGTACAGTACGCTGAGGGTGTTTTTGCTGGCATCAAAATATGTACATTAAAAAAAATGCGTTGGACAACCCTATGAAAAACCCCCACTGTGGGTTTGAACCCATGACCTCTGGCTTCAGAGGCAGTGAAGTAACCATTGGGCTACAGCTGCTAGCAAGCCTGTGGCTGGCTGCAGAGAGCATGCATGTCACCACACAGACAGTCTGCTGTGGTCACCAGGATAGGGTTAGCCCACCCATACCCATGATGCACTGCACATGCAAATCAGCTGTCCACAGATTAACACAAGATGGGCAATGCACCCCCACAGCACCTCGGCCCGGTAGAGGGAGGTGACCATGTGCACCCACACACCACCTCGGCCTGGTAGGGGGTACTGACCGTGGGTTTTACTGGCACAGAGTAGCTACACACCGTCACATTGTGCGGGTACTGTGCTCACCCTGAGGGTCAATGAGGCGCCCAGGACCAGGTCCACAACACCTTCCATGGCTGAAAGATGCCATGCTGGAGGTCCAAAGCAGTGTTAATGTGTGAGATAGGTAGTTCCTGCACAAACACCTTGGATATCTGTCTGTCTCAGTCAGGTGTAGCCCCCATGGACCCCCTAGGTGGGCCATGCACCACCACCACCCCTTCCCCTCAGCTGAGGGTGGCAAACAGGGTCTCCCATCAATAGATCCACATTCTACCTCCCTGCAAAGGTGGCAGTAGAGGGGTCCTGCTGAGGAGCAGACACCCCACAGGGCAGTCAATGCAGCTCTATACACATCCATAACACAATAGCAGACATATATTAGGCCTGGATATGGTGAGCTGCACCCCACCACTATCTGATAGTCTCCTGCAGCAAGTCATCAGCCACTGCACCCTGCAAACTGCTCCATCACAACACATACCAGCTGCAAACAGTGTGCTAGTTAGTCCACAGTGCATGTTTCCAGTGAAGATGCATGCACCCAGAACTGGGATGTCAGCATACACAGTAAGCAGATAAATCAGTGACTGGGCCCCAAAAGGAAACCCATATCTATCACATGCAAGAAATACTATATAGCACTATGGGGGTGCCTAGCCATGCTGTGGTCACTGCACTGTCAGAGTGAGAGTGATCTCTCAGCAGGACATACTGAGGTCACCCTGTCTGTGTAGGTGGTGGCCGGGCACTAAAATGTCCCAGTCAGTGCCCTATGCCCTGTGCAGATGCACCCTGGCCAGGCTACCCTGTCCGGCCTATACCCATGGTACCTTGCTCCTCATTATGCACAGTGGCAGCCCAATACTGGCAACATTGCTGGCAGTGTGGGCTGTGGAAGGTGTTTGCAGCCACCACACACTGGATAGGCAGACAGCCACCCTCACACCTATGCCAGCATTGTGCTACTATAGAGGGGTCCAGCAGCCATACCCACCACACCAGTCCTGGGCACAGTACAGGCATGGATATGGTACGCACTACTGTTGGGGGTCACTCCCCAGGGTGGTAAACACTGTCAGAGACCAGACCTGCAGCGCACACCGCAGACATCACAATGATTGTTATGGTGGAGATCAATGAGCAATATGTGCTTAACGTAGGAATTGATATCTGCCAGTTATCATGGGCAACGTTTGATAGCTGTGTACCATATACCCAGGTGTAGGGTGGCAGTGCTAAGGTATGCAACTGCTAGTATTGGGGGATACAGGCAGGGCCCAATGTCCTGCCTCTCCATGAGGCATTGGCCAATGGGGCCTGTGGGGGTGTGGGTGTGGGTGTGTCTGGCCCTGTTGGCTGCTGCTTTACGGCAGAGTGTCCCAACTCCAGTCCTGGTGTTCCAAACAGTGTTCGGGTTTTCATGCTGTCCCTCATAAATATGCATGAGCTACATCAGCATACCATGGGGATATGCAGCACAGACATCTTTATTAGAGGCAGCATGGATCCTGAATGGTGTGGGGCCCTCCAGGACTGCATTTGGGAGACTCTGCTCTAGGTAATGCGGCTGTTTATGGTGTCTGTGTCTGGTGTGGTAAAATATAGGTGTATGAACCATGCGTATGTCCTCAGCAATAAAGGTTTGTCCTTACTATCACGGTTTAGTTGTAGGAAAAATATGTGGACTGGATTGGCAGTAGCCCCAGCTGTGCTTTGAACCTGTGACCTTCTGTTCTTGCACACACTGTTTGTGTGCACTGCACCACCATGTTGCCACAGATATGCTGTGTTCCCTGGGGAGTCCATGACTGTACATCCGACAGAGCCTGTCTGTTGTGGTGGACGGTGCCAGCCTGCGCAGGCGTAGGCCACTGTCTGCTGTGGTTTGCAGCCACTGCCCCCTCCACCACCTGTACCCTTCCGCCAACATGCAGACATGTCCCTATCTGGGAAAAAGCATATGACCTGATTGAGTTGTGGCACTCCAGGACTGAATTTGGGGGACTCGGCTGTAGGTAATGCCCATTGTTATGGTTTGTGTGCGGTGTAGGGTAAAATATAGGTGTTGGAACCATGCTTATGTTCTCTGCAATAAAGGAGTGTCTGTACTATCACTGTTTAGTGGTGGGTAAAACTAGGGGGACTGGGTTGGCAGGAGCCCCAGCTAGGATTTAAACCTGTGACCCTCTGGTTCTACAGGCACTGGCTGTGTCTGCTGCACCACACTGTGGCCACAGGGACAGTGCAGTCTCTGGAGATAGGAAACCTGGCCGCACGAGTCAGACACCCTGCTCTGCACAGTTTTACTGTGGGCTCGTTTACCTTGTATGGGGACAAAGGTGCAAATAAACCTTAAAAATGACCTCCAAAAAAGGGGACAAAAACCAAAACCAAGCTGGGCAACAGTGATATCAATGGGCAACATAAAAAAAACTCCCAGGAAAGCTCCAATAAAATGCAGTGATTTTTGAAAGAGTCTACGGAGCGTAGACCCTTCCAAAAATCATTTTTTTTTGGAGCTTTCCTGGGAGTGTTTTTTAATGTTGCCCATTGATATCACTATTGGCCAGCTGCATTATAATTTTTCTGGAATTTGTTGTGGTCATTTTCAATTTATATTTGCTATTTTGTTCTGTGCACATGTATCACACTGCTCACGTTTTTCAGGTTTCCCCGGTTTTGCTGTACATTGCTGACGTAAATGGTTTCTCTTCCCTTTAAATCGGCTCTAACGCGAGGGTTTCACTCGCGGTATTTTTTGTGCCGAAATTCAGCCCCGCTCCTGTGCGTGGAGCCTCTCCCCTCCCAATCTCCACCCATTGATCCCGTCCCCCCGCCCCTCGGGAGCCTTCCTCCACCCTCGAAATGCCTTTCCACGCCTCTATCGCACATCAGCGCACCGCACACTTGCGCGGCCCCGTCAGTGTGAGGGGCACGTGTGCGAGGGCCCGTTAGTGTGACGCGCACGCGTGCGGGGCACTTAAGAGCACTTAAGTGCATCATTAGCGTACGCTACTGTGCGCCGCGCAAGTGTGCGCGGTTTAGTAAACATACCCCTTAGATCTTTTCTCAATAAGACAAAAGTGTTTCATCCCCAAGTCAGGGTTTTAAGAGAATCATAGCACTAAAACCTGTCTTTTTATTGATGTTATTATTCCTATTGTGTACAGTCTTATTTGTTTTACCGGATTGTTAATGTTGTGCTATTCACACTTAACTTTATGGACTCATTTGGAGGGGAGGGAGGGGGGAGGTTGGGGTATGTCTGTTTTGATGTCCCATAGATGGCTGATTTTATTGTAAACCACAATTTATTTTATTTATTTATTTAACATTTTTTATATACCGCCTTTCAGATTCTCAAGGCGGTTTACATGGAACAGAACTTGTTTACATAAAATGTTTCATTAGGACTATGTACAAAGCTGTTAACAGTGCTTACATTTAACAATTCACTATTAACAGTTCTGTCAGTGGTTATAGACAATGTTTTAGATGGCTGTAGGGTTATGGAAATGCTCGGTGAATAAGTGAGTCTTTAATAGCTTCCTGAAGTCTGTGGTGTCTATGGGGCTCTCAGGAGAGGTGGCAGAGAGTTCCATAGTGAAGGGATGTAGAATTTGAATATTCTGTGTAGGGTATTCTGGGAGATGCCTGTGTGTGATGTGGTGCTTGCAAGGGAGTTTTGGTGCTGGGTTCTCCTTGATCTGTTGTCAGGGGTTCTTCTGATTATGTTTTTAAGGCAGCTGGCGGATTAGTTGTGTTGAATCTTGAATGCCATCATTATGGCTTTATATTTTATTTGAGAGCTGATAGGAAGTCAGTGTAGTGATTCAAGTATGGGAGTGATATGGTCATGCTTGCTGGATCTTGTGATTAGTCGGGCTGTTGCGTTTTGGGCTAGTTGTAAGGTCTGGATTGTGCGCTTGGGTACGCCGTGTAGAATTAGGATGCAGTTATCAAAGTGAGGTGTAATTAGTGCCTGGCAGATCGGAAGTGGTTCTGATCAAGTAAAGGTCAGAGGTTTTGTAAGAGCTTACAAGATCATAAGATATACCTTACTGGGTCAGACCAAGGTCTATCAAGCCCAGTATCCTGTTTCCAACAGTGGCCAATCTAGGTCATACATACCTAGCAGTTTCCCCAAAAGACACAGGTTCCACAATGCTTGTACTGGGTCAAGCATTGATAACCTGGGTCCCTTCTTAATAATGGTTTATGGACCTTTCCTCCAGGAACTTGTCCAAACCTTTTTTAAACCCAGCTACACTAACAGCCTTTACTACATCCTCCGGTAACAAATTCCAGAGTTTGATTACATGTTGAGTGAAAAAATATTTTCTTTTATTAGTCTTAAATAGTTTACCCTGTAGCTTCAGTGCATGTCCCCTAGTCTTTCTATATTATGATAATGTAAACAATCGATCTATGTTTACCCGTTCCACTCCGTTCATTAATTTATAGACTTTTATCATATCTCCCCTCAGCCATCTCTTTTCCAGGTTAAAGAGCCCTAACCTTTTTAGCCTTTCTTCATAGGTGTATCCTTCCATCCCCTTTACCATTTTGATGGCTCTTCTCTGAACGTTTTCTAATAATGCTATATCATTTTTAAGGTACGGCGACCAGAATTGCACACAATATTCAAGGTGCGGTCTCACCATGGAATAATTTAGAGCATTATAATATCTTTTGTTTTATTTTCCATTCCTATCCTTATGATACCTAGCATTCTATTTGCTCTCTTGGCTGCCGCTGCACACTGGGCCGAGGGTTTTAACATGTTATCCACAATGACGCCTAAATATTTTTCCTAGGTGGTGATTCCTAATGTGGAACCTTGCATCGTGTAATCATAGTTTGGGTTGTTCTTCCCTAGGTGCATAACTTTGCACTTGTCCACATTAAATTTCATCTGCAATTTTGATGCCCAGTCTTCCAATTTATCAAGATCCTCTTGCAATTTTCCACAATCCTCTTGGTTTTAACAACTTTAAATAGTTTTGTGTCATCTGCAAATCTGCTAACCTCACTCGTTATTCCACTTTCCAGGTCATTTATGAATATGTCAAAAAGCAGCGGACCTAGCACAGATCCCTGGGGTACACCACTATTCACCTTTCTCCATTGGGATAATCGGCCATTGGCCAAAATTGGCCTTTGGCCATCCAAACTTCATTTTGTATGTCCATTTTTGTCCCTATAGCAGTATAAGAAATGCTGCAAATAGATAAATAAATTAGGGAATCTTTAGATAAGAGGCAAGCTAGTGATCATATTCTCCCTTGACTGTCCTCAAGCTTTTGATATGATAAATCATCAGTTGCTTATTAAAGGTTTTGTGGATCTAGGACTTATGGGGACTGTTTTCACCTCATTTGTCTCTTATCTTAAAGACGGGATCTTTCACGTGTCTTGGCAAATCTACTACCCCTACTACTTATTCTTTAGATTGTGATGTGCCACTGGAGGTCTACTTTTGCCCCCATGCTGTTTAAATCCTTTTTCTGAGCCCATTAGCTGAGCCTGAACCGATTCAAACCCTAGGAGTTGATTAATTTTTTGTGATGATATTCATCTTATAGGCAATGTGGACCCAATCTGTCCTGATTTAGCACCTTTTGTCTTTCCAAAGCTAAAAAATTGTCTTGATGTAAATCATTTAAAATTAAATACTACCAAATCATGTTTTATATGGATCCCAGGAGGGTCAGTTACTTCTAGCCTTGGCTCAATAACTGATGGCCAACCTCTTCCTATAGTGAGCTCATTAAAGGTTCCAAGATGTATATTTGACCACAAATTCGAAAAGCACATTTTAGCAGATACTAAACTTGTTCTTTTATGTCCTTACTTAGAAAAAAATGTGCTAACCACCCTGGTCCACACACTGATGCATAGATTACTGCAACTCATTATATAATGGACTAAGACTGACATCACTCAGTTCATTGTTGACAGACTGGCACCCGTAGCTGCTGTTATTGGTTCCATGTCCCAATATATAAGGCATCTTTGCTACATCAGCAGCCAGACGCCCAGAGGGCTTTGATCCAACCACATCATAAATGCTGACTTTACTCTAAAAAGTCCAGCTCCTCCCCAGTAGCCAGTTGAGTGCCTTCCGACCTGGGGGTCTCATCTTCCAGCACTATAGTGCAATTTGTTTTGTTGTGACTATCCATTGGGTTTTCATGGCAAGATACGGAAGTATATTGCCAGGCCTTTCTTCCGTGCAGTTTAAGTTTAGTGTTGTTGCCGTTGTCACAGAAATGTGATTCTCCACTGCCTATACTGTCCCATTCTGCTGCTGCCCAAATGGGTGGTCTGCCTTGGTTTGGCACCTCATCTGAAACCTGTCCATCTTGGAAGGCCCTGCCAGAACTCATTACATCCACTACAACTTGAGCAGCATGCAGCCGCCTGAATTCTGATGTGCTCATCCAAATACAGCTACATCACAGCTATTCTAAAAGAACTACATTGGTTACCTCTCCTCAGCAGAATCAAGTACAAAGCCCTAATAACAATGTTTAAAATAATCCACCAGCTATCCTGCCAATATCTGCAATCTATCATAATGAAGATCCCAGAAAACCACCAAAGAAGGAATAACACATCAAGGGGTATGTTTACTAAAATGCGGTAAACGTGAATAACGCGCGTTGTATGACATTAACGATCGTAAATGCAGTATAACGTGCGTAAGCACGCGCCAACGACCGTTAACGTCATACTACGCACGTTAACCGTAGTTAACGATCGTAAAGCTCCGCGGCGCGTTAAAACAGCGCAGAAGGTGGCGAGTGGGCGGAGAGAAGGGGTCAATGGGCGGAGAGTGGGCGTGGAGAGGCTCTCCTCACACTAACGCGCTGAAATTCACAGCACAATTCCAATGCGAATGAAAAGCTGCCGTTAAAGGGGAGAGAAACCATTTAGCTGTCAGCAATGTAAAGCACAGGCAGGGAAACCCAAACAAAGTGATAAGTGTGAAACATGTGCACACAACATAAGAGCACAGAAACACTGAGAATGACCCAAATAAACAGATAAAAAGAAGAACCAAGTTGGGCAACAGTGGTAGCAATGCGCCCCCCCCCCCCCGAGTAAGCCGTATAGCACAGATAGAAAATGTGGAAGGGACCAAACACCGTCCCCATACAAGGGGAATGGATCCACAATGAAACAACGCTGTTCACGGTGCCGTCAACCACCAGACAGGGTGCCTATGGCAGGCACATGTCCCGCAACAGCATGGCGTGCATGTTGGAATGGCAACTGGACAGATGCTGGAGAAGGGGATACCGAGGGCCGCAGGCAGCACATGTCAAGGCCCCACCAGGGAAAGCACCATCTATGTGAGAACATGGTGGCACAGTGCACAAAAGCACTGTATCCAAAAACAGAAGGTCACAGGTTCAAGACCCAGCTGTTGATCCTGCCAACCCACACTGCATATTTTACCCACCATTGCAAAGTCCTACTACAGACGGAACCTTATTTGCAGATGACCAAAACATGCCCATAACACCGACATCCCACCCCACAGAGCACAGATACCATAAACCTACCCAATACCTATAGCAGAGCCCCCCAAATGCAGCCCTGGAGTGCCAAACACCCATTCCGTCTCCCCACAGCCTCTGAGCAAGATGCCTGTGGTGCATGTCTATGCGCCACACCCATGGTCTGCAAATGTATCTCATGCCCTGCCATGAGGGACAGCATGAAAACCTGAACAGTGTATGGCACACCAGGACTGGAGTTGGGAAACCCTGGCGTAAAGCAGCAGCCAACAGGGGCATCCACACCCGCATCCACAGGCCCAACAGCCAAAGCCACCTTTGGGAGTCAGGACATTGTGCTCTGCGTGCATCTCCCAATACTAGCACCTGCATACCATAGTAATGCCACCATACACGTCGGAATATGGTCCACACCCCACAAAAGGTTGCTATGACCACTGGCAGATAGCAATTCATAGCCTAAGTACATATTTTCCCCCAGTGAGCTGCAGCATAGCAACCTCTCTGATGTCTGTGGAGTGTGCTACAGGTTCCTTGTCTGTCAGTGTTTACAAACCTGTGCAGTGACATCTACAGTTGTGCGTACCCTAAGCATATGTGCACTGTGCCCCGGACCACTGTTGTGGGCAGGGCTGTCCAACACCCCCAGAGCTACACAATGCTGGCATAGGTGTGGGGAGTGTGTGCCCCACTATCAAGTGTGCTGTGTTGGCAAACAGCCCTCAGTGCCAGCACTGTTGCCAGTATAGGCCTGCCAATGTGCATAATGAGGAGCAAGGTACCCTGGGAATAGGCCATAGAGGGTGGCCAACCTGGCTGCATCAGCATAAGGCATAGGGCAATGGTGCAGACACTGTAGTGTCTGGCCACCACTTGCACAAATAGGGTGGCCATAGCATGTCCAGCTGGGAGGTCACACTCACCCTGAATGAGCAGTGATCACTGCAGGGCTAGGTTCCCCCATAGTGCGCTATGGCAGTTCTCACATGTGATATCAATGGGTCCCTGTGTAGGGCCCAATCACTAACCTATCTGCTTGGTGTGTATGCTGACACCCCTGTTCTGGGTGCCTGCATCCCATTCAGGACCATGCACCCTGGACTAGCTGCTGGATTGTCTGCAGCTAGTATGTGTCGTGCTGGAACACCTCGCAGTGTGCAGCAGCTGAAAGGGTGCTGCTGAAGAGTGTCAGAAACTGTTGTGGGGTATCTGGGCATTCCCAAGCCTGTCAACTATTGCCCAATGGATGTGTAGCGCTCGGTCTGTTCCCCAACAGGACGGGGGATGATGGGCCCCCCTACAGCTACCACTGCAGGGAGGTGGACCTGTCCTGCACCATGAGCCCCGTAGGGGGGGGGGGGGTTTGTGTGGTGTCACCTAAGTCTCGTTCCCCCCCCCTCCCCCCTGTTGCCACCAACACCAGATATGCATTACTGCAGGTGCACATGAGCGAGACATGCAGCAGGTCACCGGTATAACCACGGTGCGTCAAATGGAACTACAGAGACCACACTGGTGGGTACCTGGGGTGTGTCAGTCATGAAAGGTGCTGTGGACCTGTTGCTGGCCACCCCACCTCAAACTCACGGTGGTCACAGTACCCGCACAAGGTGACTGTCTGTGGATACACTGTAGCAGTGCCACACATGGTCTGTTCCCCCTACTATGGCGAGCTGCTGTGGAGTTGCACATGGTCAGGACCACCATCAGCCTGAGGAGATGGGGGGGGGGGGGGAAACCACAACATAGGACCATCTAAACACAGCTGATTTGCATGTGCAGTGCATCATGAGCGTGACTGCTCCAATCCAACCCTGTGAATCCCTGCAGATGGACTGTGTGGTGCAATGAGGTACCTCTGTCCAATACACACAAGCACCCCATAACCTCCCATAACACCCAGACGTAGAGAAAATCAGGGACTCTGTCTGTGCTGTTCTGACCACACACCCTCCACAATCCCTTTAAACAGAAGGGGCATTACAAATGCGTGAGACATCCCCACCTGGAGGACATATCTGCCCAATGGAATGTGAATGGACCCTGATGTGAGGTGTGTGCAGCAGAAGGTGGTATGAAACATGATGCTGATGCTGCAAAATGTAGCAGAGGTATGAGGAAGTGGGGTTTGTAACGTGCAGATCATGCCCACAGGCTCCCATTGGTAATAGTCCAACACAATCAGAGATAGTAGTACCAATGCCAGGTGCAATATTCCCCCAGGGATATGTAAATGTACAGTGCCCAGAACAAAACCAACGCACGTAGTAACGCACGCACACGCCGTAAACACCGCACGTATTCACGCCCGCAGCAACGCACGTAGTTATGCCCGCAGTAACGCAAGTATTCAAGCGCCATGACATGCGCATGTAGCTCTGTGCATGGCTACGCCCCCAGCAACGCACGTGGCTACGCCCCCAGCAACGCACGTGGCTACGCATCACTGACACAGTCGGAACAAATGGCAGCCATGTCCAGGAAGCCAGCATTCAGCCAGGGAGATCTATATCTCCTGACAGAGTTGTTCTGCCTCCGCCAGCAGCGGCTCTTTCCAGGCTCATCCAGGAGGCAGAACCTTGGAAGGGTCAGGAGGGCCTGGGAGCGCCTGGCCCATAGATACAACAGGAACTCTGACTACCCACGTGAGGTAAGTGCATGGGGACAGGTACCCCAGATGATGAGGCTAAACAAAAAACACCCAGTAACCAAAGCACAAAGAAAATATGCATTGCCAGGGAATAGCAGGTGCTGTCACATCCGGCAGGTAGCAAAGTCTGCCACACACCCGAGAAATAGAACCTCCAGCCCCAAGGGGGTAACTGCAACCATGGCAGGAGTGCACCACAGACCACATTGGTATGGTATGGGGCGCCGTTGCAGGCCAGGGATGTCCTCCATCCACAGGAAACCCCAGTCCCACCTCTCAGGCCAACAGGCAAAGAGGGGTCTGCACCATGCCCCTGTCAACCAACACAAGTACAAAATACATCCGCCGATGCTGCAGGCCCCAAATGAGGGCACCCCTCCCCATGCCTGTCCAATGTCAACTGGTTCTCTGTGTGATCACAAAAGACAAACCACAGCTCTAAGATGCTGCAGGCCCCAAATGAGGGCACCCCTCCCCATCCCTGTCCAATGTCAACTGGTTCTTTGTGTGATCACAAAAGACAAACCACAGCTCTAAGATGCTGCAGGCCCCAAATGAGGGCACCCCTCCCCATCCCTGTCCAATGTCAACTGGTTCTTTGTGTGATCACAAAAGACAAACCACAGCTCTAAGATGCTGCAGGCCCCAAATGAGGGCACCCCTCCCCATCCCTGTCCAATGTCAGCTGGTTCTTTGTGTGATCACAAAAGACAAACCACAGCTCTAAGATGCTGCAGGCCCCAAATGAGGGCACCCCTCCCCATCCCTGTCCAATGTCAACTGGTTCTTTGTGTGATCACAAAAGACAAACCACAGCTCTAAGATGCTGCAGGCCCCAAATGAGGGCACCCCTCCCCATCCCTGTCCAATGTCAGCTGGTTCTCTGTGTGATCACAAAAGACAAACCACAGCTCTAAGATGCTGCAGGCCCCAAATGAGGGCACCCCTCCCCATCCCTGTCCAATGTCAGCTGGTTCTCTGTGTGATCACAAAAGACAAACCACAGCTCTAAGATGCTGCAGGCCCCAAATGAGGGCACCCCTCCCCATCCCTGTCCAATGTCAGCTGGTTCTCTGTGTGATCACAAAAGACAAACCACAGCTCTAAGATGCTGCAGGCCCCAAATGAGGGCACCCCTCCCCATCCCTGTCCAATGTCAGCTGGTTCTTTGTGTGATCACAAAAGACAAACCACAGCTCTAAGATGCTGCAGGCCCCAAATGAGGGCACCCCTCCCCATCCCTGTCCAATGTCAGCTGGTTCTCTGTGTGATCACAAAAGACAAACCACAGCCCTGGGATGCTGCAGGCCCCAAGAGAGGGTTCCTTGCACCATCCTGGTGCCTTGGAAACAGGCCCTGTTTGTGATCACAAAAGACAAACCACAGCCCTAAGATGTTGCAGGGAGCACTGCAGGTGACACCCTCCCACCCCAACAGTGGCTGATTGGCACTGGCAGATGTGTGTAGGTGGCACACAGAGCTGTGACGTGTCATGTACCCTGGGGTGCACATACAGGGCACATGGGGTACAGACCTGAGAGGCGTGTGCGTGGGCCACACATGGGGCTGTCCCCTGTGAAAGCATGGGGCATGAGTGTCTCACCCAATAGGGGCAGGCTCTTGTTGTATGAAGAGAGAGAGTTAGCTGCAGAGGCAGGGGACCTCAACGTGTCCCCGCGGTAGCTAAGGGCAATGTTTGGTGTCACCCCTACAGGTGGAGGACCTGCGCAAAAAGGCGAGGGAGCTAAGGGCACTCTACCCGAGATTTGTGGCCAGGGTGCAGCGTGAACGGATGGCGCAGCAGAATGGTGAGTACTGGGACATGGCCCTGTAGGGCACCGAGTGGTGGAATCACAGGACCACTGTGACTGCGGAATATGATGTGTACCCAGGGGATGATATGTGTTACCTCTCCCACAGCTGATGCACGTGCAGCCATTGAGCCAGTGAGGCCGGAGGACCCGGATGTTGCTGCGGCCCGGGAGGAGGACAATGACAATGTGGGCCTGCAGGGCGGTGGACTAGAAGGGCCACCCGAGGATGGCGATGGAGGGCACATGGGTGCATCCCCATGCCCCAACGAGGGAGAGGAGGGGGACGAGGAGGATGATGGGCATATTGGAGGGGATGGGGAGGATGCGGATCACATGGAGAGTGATGCGGCGGAGTTGGGGGATCGGGGAAATGAGGGGGGATGTGGGTGAAAGGGGAGGGGAGAGGGAGGAAGTGGGTGGCAGGGAAAAGGGAGGGGGAGGTGGGGGAGGAGGGGGAAGGGGATGTGGGGAGGATGGTGGAGGCAGGGGGGCGGGAGGGGCTGTACAGCATGGGTGGGGGGGGACAGGTCCCCAATGGCACGCTCCGCCACAGGGCAATGGGGGCACCAGCCACCTGCCCCATTATCATGGCGAAGCATGCCCTTTGGACGTGTGTCTGCCACACATTGCCGCAGGCAGGTCTGCCGTGCATGCAGCCACACAGACATGGGGAGATGTGTGTCTGTGCGGCTGCATGTGCGGTCTGCGCCTGGCTGCGGCTGTGCGTGCCCAGGCACAAGCCCAGAGGCAGTTCGCCCTAATCCAGGGGCAGGTGCTGGCGACCCTGTCCATGATGGCTGACCGTCTGCGTGAGCGCGATGAGCGCCTTGTCGGTGCCACACCCGGTCAGCCACCATCCGACAGGGGTCCCCAGGGTGTGTAGTGTGTGGACACACATGGCACACCCGCCCTGTGACAGACCGTGCCATTGCCTCTCCATCACAATGGCCACAGGGATGGGAGTGCCCAATGCTGTGTGGCTAGCAGGCGTAGTTGGACCATGCTGGTCTTCATCTGCCATCATATACTATGTAACAATGTTGGACTATGTGTGTCCCAGTTCATATGTTGTAAATATGTTATAAATATAAATATGTTTTAAATGTTCGACGTTCCATATATGAACCTGGTGGTCAGATGTCCCTCATTGCTAGGTGACAGTGCTGTGCGAGTGATGGGTGTGTCAGTGTTCACTCTGAGAGGCGAGGGAGGATGTGGAAGAGGTAAGGGCTGCGGTGAGAGCACCTCCACAGACATGTCACAGCTACGTTGCTGCGAGGGTGGGGAAACGAGAATTGTGGAGAGTGGCGTGCATGAGTGACGTGCAACAGCATATGTGTTGGAAGGTGCGGGGCACGCTGCATAGAGTGACAATGGGACATATGGCGGGGGAGGGTGGACAGCCTGTGTATCCTATCCAGCATGACCCCATAGTGTTGGCCTGTGGTGGCAAAGGCAGGACGGCTGAGGTGTATGCGTAGCGGTGGGGTTAGGGTGGAAACACAGAGGGTGCACCTCAGGAGTTGCTGAAGCTGGTGCCTGAGGGGGGGGAGTGAGCGGTGTTGCGAGCTGTGACTGTGTAGGGCCCGGCAACAGCTGGCTAGATGGCAAGCACGTATACCAGCATGCAGGGTGGGAAAGGGGGATGGTACAGGATGGTCCAACGATCGGCTAGGAGACGTATGACCACCTTGCTGTATGTTGTTATGGGTGTAATGGCTGGCCCTAGGGGGTGCAAGAGCATACTGTCAGTGGAGTGCATTGGGCCATCGGTGGTGGCACACACAGGGGTGTGGGGGTCGGGGGGTGGGCACAGCAGAGGGTGGGGACAGGGGCTTAGCGGGATAATGCCCAGAGGGATGGCACAGTGCAGCGTGGCTGTGGATGGTGAGGAGCGCAGTGTGGATGGTGCGACAGGTGACAGTTGATGGATGTAGCTTATGGAGGCAAATGTGTTATTGGGATGTGCCTGATGGGTGGCAAGGGGGTGTAGGTGTATATTGCGGCCACTGGTGCACAGTGTGATGGGTAGTCCTTACCGGGGGGTCACCCTAAGGTGTTGGAAGCTGCAAGGCTGTGCTCAGGGGGCCACAGTGGACATGTGTCACGGTTGCGCCAAGGTGGATGTCTGTGGGAGCATGTGAACTGGAGTACGTGACATGTGCAGTGCACATACTGTTCTTGTTTAGCGTGCTAGGAGCGGCCAATGTGGCTCCCCATGCAGGACATACAGTGTACCTACACCAACACAGAGACTAATGGTGGGTGAGGGCTCCACAGGGTATTGGCCCGCGGGGTCCATGAGCACCCACGACACAATGCAAGCCACCACGACATGGGAGTGATGGCCCAGCATTTCAGCCTATGGGATTGGCTGCGTACCCATGGTGGACATGGCTGAAGGGAGTGGGGGCAATGGCTAATGACATCAGTGGCACCGTGTCGTGCCCTGGTCACGGGCCAGGGGGTGGGGTGGGGTGGTGTGATTGTCGTGCCACAAATGAGACAAGAAACACATGTCACCTTCACTGGCCACCTGTGTAGCCCTTTATTTTCCCTTCCCCCTGCCACCCCTTGGGCGTCCCCGCCCAACCCTTGGTGGTTGTTGCCCCCCTGCTGCCGGTGCTGTTGCTGCTGCAGGTGTATGTGGTGGTGTTGCCTGTGGCTGCTGCAGATGGACAGTGACTGCCCCCCTGCCTGCTGCTATCCGCTCCTGGGCGTCAGCCATCCTCTCACACGCCTTGGCCATGCGGTCGGCATGAGCAAGGATCCCAGACATGGTCCGCTGCAGGTGCCTTGTCAGCCGCAGTTGGCGCCGCTGGGTCCGGGCCACCGAATGCAGTACATGCCGTATACCTGTGGGGAGAGGCCATAGTACAATGTGAGATGGGGGAAAAAGAAACACCTGTTCGGAGGCATATCAACCATAGCAGATTAGGACACTCACCCTCTGCATCTCTATGGGCTGCTGCTGAGTGGGCCTGCATCTCCCCGATGACATCGGCCACAGCAGCCAGTGCCTCGTTGCGGTGTTGCGCCGCCACATCTGCAGGCCCGTCCCCAGTGCCTGCAGTGGTGGGTGTTGAGTCCCCGTCTGTTGTTCGTGGGACCTGCATGTCCCCATCCCCCAGGGGTGCAGCCTGCCTCTCGTTTCCCACATGGGCCACCTCAGAATCAGTGTCCACTGGGCTTGATGGTCCCACGGTTGGCACGCCCTGTGGCTCCTCCTCTGCATCGATGGCACTGACATCACCTGGGTGCCACAGGGTTACATACGTCAGATGGGGGTCTCGCTGCCTGCCCACCCCGTCACATACCCCCTCAGGCATCTGTGGGTTGTTGATCCACGTGTGTCTGGGCCATGGCTCTAGTGGCAGCCCACTACGTTTTTGCACTCCCCATGCAAGTATCCCCTGTGCCCTGCTTCCCCAGGCCCCCCACACCCCTGGGTGCTGACGCACACCCCATGCAAGGCCATCACCACCCTCATCCTGCCACCACCCAGCATGTCCTAAGCAGGTGCAGTGTGCCTTCCGGTTGGCCATCTCCTTACCCGTGTGGCCCTAGTGCCCCTGCCAGCCCTGCGACGTGAGCCATGCAACATGTCGACACCCTCTGCTGTCACTGTGGGTCTGCCACCCCTGCACAGTCTCCCATTCACTTAATTTTGCCACCCACTGCCACCCATAGACAGGCCCCCCACCGTGGCTCTTGAATGGATGTTGCCTCTGTGTCTCATTTGCCCCCCAATTCCCAAACAGCCACGTACTGCCCCTCCCCCCTCTGTTGTGGCGCACACCATGTGTCTGTGCTATATTCCACAGTTGGTCCGCACTCCCCCCTTTCCTGCTTGTGGGTGCGCTGTGTCCAATGCAGCGGGTAGGCCATGTACATATATGGGCCCGAGTCTCTCGGCCAGGCGTCGTTCCAGGTCTGAGAGGTTTGCCACCTGAGCTGGGCCCCCTCCAGTGCCTTGGGCCCCACGTCTCTCCCGCACAAGCTCAGTCCTTATGTTTCTTTTGATATCACAGTAGCGTTTTCGCAGGTTCTCGATGTCGCGGTGTGGTCCCCCTGCTGCTGCCACCGCTGCCTGGACCTCACACCATGCCCTGGTGCGCGTAGCTATAGTGAGGGTTGAGCTCTGGTGCCCAAACAGGAGATCATATCGCTCCAAGATGTTTGCCAGCAGGAGATCATTTTCCTGCTGGCTGAAGCGTACGGCCCTCTGACGTATCTCTGCTGGGACGGGGACCCTGGGCTGGTGTGGTCTCCCAGCTGCACCTGTATGTGGACCTGGAGCTTGCTGAACCCCAGATGGGCCTGGCACCTCATCCTGGCCAGATATGGTTTGTGCTGATGGGTGGGTGGGCTGGTCCACTGGATGCTCCTGCTCCTCTGCCTCCCTGCGCTCCATACTGTCGCGTATGGTTGTGCTCAGGGGTTTGCCATACACAGCCAATTATACATATAGGTTTTCATGTGGTGTGGGTCGCGGGGCGTTGGCTATGCGCGCCTCCACGTGCAGAACCACGTGCGCCGGCACGCGCGTTGCGACGCACATTGCCACGCGCAGGAAGTGACATCATATGTATTCCTGTAGGCAGCAGGTACCATATTAGGGATCCCTCCTACACGTCCCTTTATAACAGTTTTGTTGTGTGTAATGCTGGTGCACATATTCCCATGTTTGGTATATTGCTGTTTATCTGGATGCTGCAGCACTACGTGACGCGTACGTGACATCACTCAGACATTGCACGCTTCGTTACGTGCATTGCACCGCCTCTTCCGTTCCCTGCTCATGGGCATATGCATTGTATGTCACTCGTATATTGGCGTCTGGGTGTGGTTTCTAGTGTGATATGCAGTTTCTGTACACCCTGCGACATCTCTGGGACTCATGTACATGATTGTGAAACGTAGATGATTGGCCGCGGGTGCCTTATGGGAACGCACGACACAGCACGCGGTGCCATTTCAAACAGGTAACTTTTATGTTTGCTGTATTCTGGATCCTTCTATTCCCCCAGGTGTGTGGCGATCATGTGATGTCCATCCCCACCCACACCACTATTTATAACCCAGCTATCCTCCAACCTGTGTCTATCATGGCTCAAACTGCGCATGCAGGTGGTGCAGTGGTTGCATTGGTCGAACTGGCAGGCCTGCTTTTTCCGGAGGAGGGAGATGTTGTTCCTGGGGCTGTGGCCCTGGGCATGGGTGCAATGCCACTGCAACTCAGGCCTGCAGCTGTGGGGCCTGCACAGGCGGGTGTGGGTGACCAATGGCGCCGTAGGCGTGCTGAAGCACAACACCGCCTGGGGCGTCTCTACAGGCCCAGGGTCTTGCTCCAGGACCTGAGAGAGGGCCAGGTATTCTCCCTCTACCGGCTGGACACAGGGGCCATTAGGGAGCTCTATCAGGAACTCAGACCTGACCTTGAGCCCCTGACTGCCCGGTCACATGCTATACCGGGTATGACCAAGCTCCTGGCTGCCCTACATTTCTTTGCCTCTGGCTGTTTCCAATCCTCGGTGGCAGCAGTGGGTGGGATGAGTAGGCCCACCTTCTCCCGCTGTCTCCACCAGGTACTGCGTGCCATGGTCAGCCGGGTTGGGAATTACATTGCAATTCCCAACGGGATGCAACATTGGGCGGCCCTGGCACAGGCATTCCATAGGATTGCTGGGATACCACACGTGATGGGCGCTATAGATTGCACACATGTTGCCCTTGTCCCGCCACGCGACAGGGAGGTTGTGTACCGCAACCGCAAACACTTCCATTCCCTCAATGTGCAGGTTGTTTGTGATGCAAGTATGCACATCCTGAATGTGGTTCCGCGGTTTCCAGGGTCTGCCCATGACTCCTATATCCTGCAGAACTCGGCAGTGTTTGACCAGTTTGAGGCTGGTCAATATGAGGACTACGTCCTGCTGGGTGGGTATTCAACGTGTATGACATGCACCTACTGTAGGTGGGTGTCTATACAGCATTGTCACCATTGTCCACTGCATGCCTGACATTGCGGTGTTATTTCTGGGTGTAGACTATTGGGTGTGGCTCACTACCTCATGCCGTGTCACTGGTGTCTTGGTCACAAACATATGTTCAATGACACCCATCTCTCTGTCTACCATGTGTGTTTGTTTGCTCTCACATGTGTGTCCCAGCGGCCATGTGGTGTCGTTTTTTCCGTGGCCTTGCCCTTTTTTATTCTGAGCAACTGTGTCCAGGGGCAACCGTGCTGCATATGATGTGTCCCCTCCATGCCTGTGAGCTACACATGCAACATGCCCATGGCCTCCACATCTGGGCACGGGTATACTACACTGGCAGTTGTACACATGTCTCCCAGTGGGGTCAGTCACTTGGGCAGCCCATATGTTGCATGGTTGTAAGTGTGCCACCCTCAGGGGGGGCATAGACCCATCCTCGTGGTGGTCATTCTGTATACGCGACCTTCTCTCTCTGGGCATGCTGTGGGCTACACGTGAGATGTGCTGTGGGCGCTTCAGCTATGACACATGTCTGCTGCATGTCTGGCCACCTTCTTCGGGGTCCCCTGCCACCACCGCCTGTTGCTTCCCCCACCCCACCCCCGCAATGTATCCCAGTGGCTTATGCTGTGTATGCGCCAGATCAGGCCAGCCACCTACTTGCACACCTGTGCATCCCTGCACCCCCGGGTGTTATTTGCCAGTGTCCGACATCTTGCCTCACAGCTCCCACCACTGCTCTTTTTCGCCACAGTTTTGGCACATGTCCTGTGACACAGTTACATGGGTGTGCACTGCCCCTATCGGCATGTCATGGTCATTTGCCCCTGGGCTCGACAGCCTCTGATGCACTACCACTGTGTGCACTGCTTTTGCCTCATATCTGTGTGCACGGCCTCTCAGCTGTCCAGTTCTGTATTGCTACGTCTGTCATTCTATTGGTGGCTCAGCACGCATGTAACTTTGCACCATTATTTTCTGCAGGTGATGCAGGATATGGGTGTCGCACCTGGCTGCTTACCCCTGTGCGTCTCCCTCGGCCAGGTGCAGAGATACGGTACAATGAGGCCCATGCCTCCAGTCACTCAGTGATTGAGCGCACCTTTGGCGTTCTCAAAAGTCGCTCCAGGTGTCTGGATAGGACTGGCGGGGCCTTACAGTACGGACCGCTGACTGTGGCAAGGATCATCATAGCCTGTTGCATCCTCCACAACATTGCTCTCAGACACAATGTTCCAGTCGATATTAATGAGGATCTCGGGGTGGATCCTGTGTGCCCTCCTGCACCTGGCCATGGTGACACACGTGCGGGGATGGCAGCCAGGCAACATCTGATCGAGGAGATCTTTACCTGTAAGTTATGGGTCTGCTGGGGACGTGTCTCTGGGTTAGCCATGTGTTTGGTGGTGTGAGGATTGTGCAGCACTGCTATCTCATGTCTCCATATCTCTGTCCTGTTCTTGGCTCCACAGGATGAGCTTCTGTGTTCCAGGCCCACCCGGATTGCCTTACTATGCTGCCTGAAGCTGTGCTGCATGTGGGGAGTGTGTGTTCATATATGCACCATTCCTGTTGACTCGGGTGAGTTGGCAGATAGTGAGGATTGCATTGCTGTCGTCACGGCTAGACACATATATGTTGTTTTCTCTCCACTGCTCCTATGGTGATGCACATGTCTTTGGACCACTGCTCCATCACCCTTAGCTTCCATCTGTCACACATGTGGCCATTACCTGTTCACATCTTGGGAGTATTCATGGTGTATCTTAGACACATATTGTGAGGCTGTGTGTGTACTCGGGCACAGGACATTATATTGTTGGAGGGTATGTTGAACAGCCACTGCCATTGAGTCATTTGACAGATTTGTGCCACTCATGCATGTACTGTGCTGTGTGTCTCCATTTGTCGTTCAGTGTTTGGGGTCCTGCCATCTGAACCTTCTGGCATGCGTACCTTATCACACTGTGTATGTTACTGTTTCTGATTGACCTGTCTACATGACCGTTCAGTATGCGCTACCCTGCCTATCTGTGTTGTAGGGATGTATTTGGCCACCTCTCCAATTATGTTCCCTCATCCCTCTGTTACCTTCTGCTTGTGGGCTAATGTACATTGTGCACATGTGTCATATATTTTTCTCAGATGGGTCACAGTTTTGCTGGTGATCCAATGTACATCAACATTGTGTTTCCGCAAAACACAATGCACCGTGGACATGTTCCTCTCACAGCTACCCATGCAGACGTGGTGATGTCCGCCGTCCATTGGTGTCTGCATCCGCTATTGGGGCTCTTTGTGCTCTTGCCTGACACGGACATTCCCAGTCAGGCCACTGGTGTACCTTTCAGGTGGGCCTCACCTTCCATCCTCTGGGAAATACACCACGTGCTGATGCTGCATTTGGCCTATTGCTATCAGGATGTCCTTCGTTGTTATCTCTGTGTGCCACCGCTGCTGCACATGCTCTGGACCCCTGGGGTGTATGCGTGTCATGTGCATTTACATGAACATATTGGGATGGTGTCCTGGTCTTCAGGGACATCTCCTGCAGTGGTCCATGTGCACTGTGCTCAGTGTTGTGGCCATGTCATGTGGTGCTATCTATGCATTCTGTGTGTTGCTGTTTTTATGTGTGTGTCTCCTTTCTGTCCTCCAGGGGTCGTGGGTGGGTGTGCCATTCCCTTACCTGATATCTGCATCTTTTCACACAGGACACTGACAACAATGTTGACACATGTGCTCCACTGCATCTGGTGATCCCGTCATCCATATGTGCTTGGCCACAGCACCCATGTGAGAGTGTTCCTGGATGTTGGTGACACAGGGAGATAGTCCTCTGCACTTTGGACACAGGCCTTTTTCTCTGACTCATTGCTGGCCTATTGTTACTGTTCCTGCGGTGACTTGCCTGCCGTTGCTGCCATGACATGTTTGGGTGTTTCGTTTTTTGCAGTAGGGGGGTGATGAGCTGTACATGGGTTGGTGATTTCTGAACCGTCACTGTTGGCATGGCATGTGGCCTTGTCACTCTGCATGCTTTCACCAGAGTCTTTGGTTTGCTGGGGATGGTGTCTGGTGTGCATACAGTGAGTGCATACACTGTGCGGACATGTTATGGTGAGACCCTCCACCTCACATATTACTGTCTGTTTGCAACGTCTGCTGAGTTAGGGCTTTTGATTTTGGGTGGCACCAGCGGGGGGTGGTCAGGGTGTGTAGGCTCCACAGGCAGAAACAGGTGGGTGGCGTCGCAATGTGGGTTGGGTGTGTCCTTGCGACGTTGGCTGCCACACAGGCCCCATGTCGTTCTTCACATCATATGGTGCACCGGAATGCAGAATATGCTTTCTGCTTGGGTCTGGTGATTGACTGTTGGGGACAGATGTTTGCACCTTCGTTGTTTTGGATATTTGGTGGTTTGGTCACCCCATTTCATTGACACTCGTGTGCTTGACGTTTTGGGTGACACCTGGAAATTGTCTTTTCCTTCCCTGTTTGCTGCTTACTTGGCCATATCATGTGTGCAGCCCCATCACATCTCCGCCCACCCATCCATGGTTGAGCTGTTCATGTCCGTGTGGCATGTTTGCTGCCCCTGTGCCACATTGTCTAGACTAATTGTAGTTCTCCTCCTGGAGTGCTGCATGTGCTGGGCTACCTGTGCATTGGTGCTGCTGATGTTGGTTGGCCTGGGCCTCATCCCTGATCTTGTTGGTCATTAACATGCTCCTCTTTCAGTCCATTGCCCTTTCCACAGCCCATCCACATGGCCCTCCATTGGCCTATCCCCTTCCACCCCTCATGTGTCACTCCCCTGATCAGTTGCATGTTGTTTACACTACATTATATTTCCTGTGTGTGTGTGTGGACCTGTTCATATGTGTCTTCCATCCCACCTGTGGATTGTGTTGTTGGCTGTGGACCCCTCCTCCACATGTGTACTGCATCTTGCCTACGCTCTGTGGTTCCATCTCATGACACGCAGCTGTGGTTTTGGATGTTGACATGCTGTGATCCTGTCTGCATCCATTTCTGTGTGCCTCAGGGTGTTGTTGTGGTCATTTTTTATCTGCAGTGCTTTCCATCCTAGTGGTCATAGCTTTGCACTCTCTCTGTTCCTCTGTTTTTCTGCCTTTCCCGCACTGGTACCTGTGGTCGCTGTAACACTCATTTCTTGCCTTCTACATCCTGGCCGCTCATGTTATCCTAATCACATTTGCTGTCCATCCTTTCGTCCATCTATTTGCATCATTGTGGTGTGAGATGTCCTGTATGTTGCTGTGGACTGTTGCCCCGTATCCTACCCTGCTACCCTTGTCTGCATAGCATCTCTTTTTGCTTGGTGGTCCCGTGCCTGTTCTGCATTTTAGACTCACTCCTCTGGCCACCTCACCCTCCACTGGGGGACACATATTCTCCTCACCTGCCACACACTGTTTTTCCGGTACTCCAGGGTTCCAACACCATTTGCTGTGATGCTGTTGCTACCGCCATGTTTGTCTGCGCTGCTGCCAGACACGTGTGATGCTGTCAGGGTTGAGGGTCCGTTAACTCCCTACTCGCCCTCCATCTGTCACCTGTTCATTGTCTTTACTGTGGGTTCTAGGTGGTGTTTGTACTACATCTGTCTCTGTTCCACACAGGTCCTGCAGGCCCTCCAGGAACACCTTGAAGCCCCTAGGGCACACTGACCTTTGCAAACATACAATTTTTGGAGCACCGTGCCATATTGTTCTATGGGCCACGGGTTCCATCAGCACTCTCCTATCCCTATGTACCTCATATTGCAGTTAGCTTTGGACACCTGTCTTGACACCGTACTGGTACACCTTTTCAGGCTTCTTCTTGGCCACACTGTTGGGCTACTGTCTTTTGCTGCTCTATGGCAGTGGCGCACATATTCTTTTCTCCCTTCCGGGCCAGGCGCTGTGGGGGTGCCTACCCCCTCCTATGGTCATCTCGGGACTGCTGCTGTGCATCTGCAGTGCACCATGGGTACTGTTGCATACACCCATATCCTTAGCACCCCAGCAGGCACCTTGGGTGACGACATGGCGCCCCTCGGTGCACAGTCATGGGGTTGTGGTTCAGGTGTTATGGACATCTGCATTTTCTTGCGCACACTAACCATAGTATGTTTGTTTTTGCTTTTGCTTTTGCCAGTGACATTCAGTTTTGGCAAGGGGTCTGTGATGTTATTGGGCCTTATATTTTTGGTAATGATCATGGCCTTGGTCTTGATTGTGTTTGCCATATGCCCTTGCTTGCTGAGACCTTGCTTTGTTTCCTTGTCAGGCATCCCTTGTATGTACTGTGATAAGGAAGCTTATCATAGCTCAGGAAGGAGCTATAGAAAAGGTGAAGTGACTCTGAACAAGCAACCTGTCAGTTCTGGTAGAAATAAGAAAACAGAATTTTCCCATAAAAGACTACCAGTCCCAGAATGCACCAGGTTTCCAACAGCCATTAGAGGAGCTGAAGTGGGGAAACGTGTGTTCAATCAGGAGGGCTATGAGGTAATCCCTAAGCACTCATCTCAAAGGGCAGGGTCTGATTCAGCACAGCTGCGCTGTGTTAGGGAGGAGCACTCATCTAAGCAGAATAAAGGTAGAGTTTATTCTACAGAGAATTATCCTGAGAATCAGCTTGAGCTTGATCATCTTCATCATCAGAAGCAGAAGCCAAACCGGACAGACAGAGAGGGAAAGAAACCCTTTGGAAGAAAGAGGAGAAAAGCCTTTGAGAGGTCTAGAAGAGTCCAGAGCAGTACGTATACTGGGAGGCATTCCAAGGGTCAGCATACACCATTGGACTGGGGAAAACCAGAGGAGTGGTGCTGCAGAGCTAGGAATCTCCAGACGGTACCTGTGAGGGAGACGGCTGCACTTGGAAGGGACCCTAGGACCCGTGCCAGGAGGTATGTGAAGAGAGATCCAGTGTCCAGGGATCTGGATTGGAAGGCTGGACATAAGAACTGGACTACATACTGGCCAGGCTATATAGAGAGGAACTCTAACAGCAATGGAAGCTCAGGTATGAACACTGATCTATGCCCTAGCTATAACCTTGAAAGACAGCAGGGAAACAAGTATTCTCCTGAAAGTGCTCCATTGGGAAATTCATCTGTGCCAATCCATGATATTGAACCCATGCTTGTTGAAGAAGAGGGGGTGATAGCAGATGAAGAATCTGTTTACATGGACTGCTCTCTGTCTAAACTCCTTTGGTGATTTTCTGTTATAAAATACAGCAACCATCACAAAGAAATACAAACTTGTTCTTTAATCTACTCAGAAAAGCTCCTGAGTAGGGTTTTTTTTTAGCCACGCAGTAGAAAGCAAGCCAGCTAAGGGGTTCCAGCTGGATAACTGCTAGCAATTGAGCCTTACCTAATTGCTTGTGAGCTAGGAGAGAATCACTTCTGAATCTATGTGGGAAGATATAAGAAGTTAACCTGAAAAGAACAGTTTTTTTTCCTTTCTTTGTGGCTTTTGGTTTGTTGTTTGATACTTGCTAAGAGAATATTAGCCAAGCCTACAGAAAAGACCAGTTTGTTATCAACCAGGTCTTATTTCTTTTGCTTTGATTGCCTGATAAGTTAAAATGTTGTTTTCCTTATTTTGTTTTTCCAAGTTTAACACTGAAATCAAGTAACTTGATTTATGTGCTACCAAGCATATCTGTGTTGGGAGAAATAACCCCATAAATAAATATCTTATTGGCTTTACCCAAGAGCACAACTAATTATTGTGAGCAGCTGTGTCTGGTGTGAATGAATTGCATTGCCCACAATCCCTTGCAAATCATATAGATATATGCACTTGCCAAGACTGTGAAGATTCTCACCCAGGCAGCCGTCTGACAGTACATAGTGCAACTTCTGTGGTTCTGGTGTGGGTGTTTGGGTCATTTGACAGTTCTGCTCCAGTAGCTGGCCACCTCATTATTGGGACTGTGTTATTTGCACTGGCAATATGAGCAAATAGTTGCTTCCATGCTTGGGGGGGCCCCTAGGTCATGGGTTTCAACACACAGTGGATCATTTTGCGCACCTTGGGGGGCATGTTATCTTGCTTTACATTGGTGCTGACAGCAGCAAAACCCTCACACTGCAGACTCCTCTCAGTGACTCATCAGGGACCCTATAACATGCCCTATGGGGCGCTTTGTGACACGCCCTATAGGGTGCTCTGGCAGACAGTGCACATTAGCCTTTGCCCTCTGGTGTGGCTTTAAAAAGGTTGCCCTATATGACACCTTCGGGTTATATCCCTGTGAGTGGTTGTTTGCCAGCAGAACTTGTTGGACGTACAAAACAGACTACCTATGACATTACTGATCTAGTGTGGGGGTCATGACGCACACTCATCCACAGATAAGCCCACCTGGCAGGGACACATTCACTTAGTACAGGGTCCATAGTTTTGCCAAACAAAGCATGTCCTGGTGGTGTTTGCTGCTGGATTACAATGGCAGGACAATTGGGTTGTCCCCTGCATTGTTTCGAGCACAGTTTGACGTTGTCTTTCCTTTATTAAATGATTTGTGTATATATTTGACTTTGTACGTTTCACACACCCGGTTCTGGCTGCAGATTCACACTGTTTTCTACCTTTGGGGGCTGAGGCTCTCTTGATTAAACGGCCACTCCCAACGAGGGGAAGTGGGCATTTTTTCCCACCTCTCAGGTTCTTTGTGTCCGACAAAATATGGGGTTATCTATGGTTTAAACAGAGTGGTGACTGGTTCTACATATGAGTGACTACTGTTTGTGGAGGGTACTGTTGCAGGCAGCTTTGGTCCTTGGGCACACAGGGGGAATTGAACTCACAGACCTTGCACCACCTGACAGTGTCTTACCCATTGTGCTACGGATCAGTCTGCCTTAAAGGACACCTTTTCTAGCTTCTTATGGGGCACCCTGTTGGGATACTGTCTGTTGCTACTATGTGACAGTGACGCACACAGTCATTTCACCTTACCATACCAGGGGGCTATGTGGGTACGTACCCCTTCTTGTGTTCATCTCTGGACTGCTGGTCTGCATGTGCAGTGCACCATGGGTATGCCTGCATTGGTACAGATCCTAGCCAACACAGCAGGCAGTTAGGGTGGTGTCCTGCTGCCCTTCAGTAGACAGCCAGGGGGTTGTTATCAGCTATGGGGCTGCAGGCCAGTGGTTCCTTCATTGCCTGTGGGGCCAGTAGTCATGGGTTCAGACCCACAGTGGACTCCTTTTATAGGACTGTCTGCTGCATTATATATTTTAAATACACATGACTGCTACCAGTGACAGCCCCTCAGCGTAATATAACCTTACTGAGCCTCATAGGGCGCACCATGTGTCACCTTATCTGGCTCCCTTTACGTTCCCTTATAGGATGCTCTATGGGGGACATTTTGATGTGCCTCAGCGGACACTCCACTTTATAATGTAGTATATGGTGTGCGTTATGGGGTGCCTTCTGCGGCACCTTTGGGTACGCCACTGTGTGGGGGTGTTTGCTAGCAACCCTACAAAACAAACAAAACATATACATGCCCCCTCACTCACTATATAATGTACAGGATGCTGCGTCAGCCAGCCTTATGCATCCGGCACCCTGGGGACTCGAACCCATTATGCCTGTATCAGCAGTCACTGCAGTAACCATTGTGCTACAGCTCTGTATCGGTCATGTATGTCTGGGTGGCTTCTTATGCTTAACGCGCGGTGACGCACCACGGCGCCCTGTAACGCTCATTAGTTTTTGGAACGCGCGTTAGGTGTTACGATGTCCCGCCCATCTCCTTATCTGGGGGTTTTGATTATTACCGCGGCTCCTAACGCGAACTGCACTAACGCAGTTTAGTAAACATACCCCCAAATCTTCTAATCCTGCCTCCCAAACTGACCAAGAGCAACCAGGCAACTTAAGCTAGGGCATTCTTCATATATGCCCCTCGACTCTGGAATGCCCTTCCACACCACATCAGAGACACCCACAACCTAATAACCTTCATGAAGTTGATAAAGACCCATCTGTTCATGGAACATTTCAATGGGATTACTTGACTCACCCACCTATGAACTCTCTCCCTGCACATCCCTTCCTCCCTCCTCCCACCCTAATTTAAGATATGCACCAGCCTATTTACTACCTCATGCAACCTCTCTATTTTATATATAGTTACTTTGTTCTCTGTTTTACTTAACATGTTTAAGTAATCCAGTTCTTGTAAAATTGTTCCATGTATGGTTGAAGTTTGGTTCTCTGTAAAACGCATTGGTCCAAAGAAATGCGGTATAAAAGAATAAATTAAATAAATAATAAATAAATAGATGACATAATGACTGCTTCTTGGAGCAGCTGGTTCATGAACCAACAAGAGGGGAAGCTATTTGGACCTAGTCTTTAGTGGAACACAGGATCTGGTGCTAGAGATAACAGTGCTAGGGTCAATTGGCAATAGTGATCATAGCATGATCACATTTGATTTAATTAATGGAGGGAGATGGCAAGGTAATCCACAATACTATCTTTTACCTTTCAAAATGGAAACTATCATAATGATGAGGAAAACAGTTAAGAAAAATCTAAAAGCACCATCAGGAGCCAAAGGACTGAGCCTCTGCACCCAGGAGCCCCAATCGGCATCGCGACCGAGAATGGGAGGTTGAAACCTCTCCCGCTTTCCATCGCAAGAGCAATCAGGGCCCTCTACAGCTGCATTTAAAAGGAAGCGCCATCAGGCGCCAAAGGACTGAGCCCCTGCACCCGGGAACACCGATCGGCATCGGGACAGATAACAGGAAGTTGAAGCACCATCCGCTCTCCATCACAAGACCAATCAGAGCCCTCTACAGTCACATTTAAAAGGAAGCACCATCAGGCACACCCGCACCTGGTGTGCCTACGTCAGAGGGCCTTTTAGCATGGCCCTTAGGCGGGAACATCAACAACAGCAGAAATCCCTCTAAAACTCAGGTAATAAAACATTACTAAAACTATTTCAGCAAATATCCCATTGCATTACACAATAAGTTTTATTAGTAGTCTTTACGCTTAACCATCTAAACCAGCCAGCAAGGATAAGCCCTCACAAAACCCCCTGACTTCCCCTAGACCCTCTAGACTTCCTTGCAACTATCACTCAAGACTAAGGGGCTTGTTTAAAAAGCCGCGGTAGCGGTTTGCGATTGTTATTGGAGCCGCGGCCCCATTGAAATCTATAGGGCCGTGGCTCCGATAACGATCGCGAACCGCTACCGCGGCTTTGTAAACAAGCCCCTAAGACTCTTTTTTTTTTATTTATGCAATTTTACAAAATAAATACAAGAAATATATCTTGCACAGAAAGGCATAGGTAGAGAATACAATATAAAGAAACAACAATAAATTAAGAATATACAACCCAGACCCTCAAGTCCTCAATATACGAAGCAAGACAGGTCATAATACAAAGGAAATTTCTTTCATAGACAAAAAAAAGAAAAATGAACAGACATCAAAGTGGGTACACAAACTATTGCCATAGGTTGGCCCACAATAGCAAACTAGATAGGGCCACCCAGAGGAGGCAGGGAAGAGGGCTCCTGCATAGTCAACAATCTAGAAGATATAAAGGAGGCCAACTGAGATAGATCATAGAAAATATAGCTGTTACCAGCCAACTTCACCAAACATTTACAGGGAAAATGCAGAAAGAAAAGATCACCCAGTTGGATCATCCCAGAACGATACAATAAAAATTGCCTCCTCTTCTTCTGGGTAGCCCTGGAAACATCAGGGAACATCCTAATCTGAGAGTCCAAAAACACTTTATTGGGAATACGAAAAAATAATTTCAAAAGGCAATCTCTGTCAGCCTCTAAAGTCAAGGTGACCAACAAAGTAGTGGTCATCCCTGAGCCTAAGGGAGATCTCTCCAAAAAAGTAGTCAAATCCAGACTATTTGATGATAACAATGATGGCTTTTCAAGATTATCCAGAGCTTAAATCTTAGGCAAATAGAAAGCCTTAAAAATAGGTGGAAGTGATTCAGCCGAAACCTTCAATACAGAAGTCAAAAACATCTTGAATAGCTCCAGGGCCGAAATAGAAGGCACCTTCGGGAAGTTCAAAACTCACAGGTTGTGACTCCTTGCTGAATTCTCTAAAAATTCCATCTTCCCATGAATAACCACTGAATCTTTTACAAAGGTTTGGGTAGCATCATGTATCCGCTCCAGACGGCCCTCAACAGAGGTTACTTTAGCGTTTACACTAGCCTGACCAGATTCATAAGTCACCAACTGCTGCCCAAATGATTGAAGCTGCTGAGAAATTGTCTGGAGTTGCAAAGAAATAGAAACTTGCATAGTAGAGAAGGCTTCCCTCAAACTTTCCATTGCAAACATCAATGGTCTCACCAATGTGTTAGTGGAGTCCTCAGCAGGCACCACTCCCTGGCCTGGCTGCACCTCAAATCGATGTTGCCGAAGTCATAGAGTCCTCTTTCTTAACCACCCTCTCCACATTGGAACATTTGGCATTGCTGCCAGACTCCCGGTTAACAATTCCAGGACTAGTCAGCTGCACTAGCTGCTCAGAGGGAGAGCCTGCAACTACTCACACACTTACCCCTAAGTCACCATGCAAGGTCTCAGAAGCTGGCTGTTCTGGCGGGATTCGGTACTTCAGACTGAGCAAAACCTCCAGCCCAATGACACTCGAGGGCCCTCCTTCCACCCCCGCAATGTCCAGCAGGCCATCCGGAGCTCCACCACCCCTTGATGCTGGGTACACAAAAGAATCTATGGGCCAACTAACTGCCATTTTCTCACCACCTGGGGCCTCCGCCGTCGGAAACTTGGCTTTCTGTTTCCTACCCGAATGTGGCATGGGGCAGAAAAGCAGAAAAAGCTGGAAGAAACTAGCATAGGTAGGAACTCCGGCAGAGGAAAGTCAGCGGGCATATGCTCCCCGGCACCATCTTGCCTCCGCTCTATCACTAAGACTCTTAAACACCGCTCCGCACAGAAAGAACACCTCTGCAGCAAGACACCATTCAACACCAATCTTGAAGCTGAGAAGAAAAACCACCCCTTTCTCCACAGATACACACAATCTCATCTAACCCGCAACCATGGAACAAAGAAGGAAAGCAGTTATCATCTTAACATTTCTAATTATTACCATCACCATTGACCAAGAATACTCCCTCACCCAAAAGCAACACTTCATCCCAATAATCCCCTACCAATATAAATCCAAGGAATCAGTAACACTTGACTATCACCAGTACAGTACAAGCATTGTGGAACCTGTGTCCCTTGGGGAAACTGCTAGGTACGTATGACCTAGATTGGCCACTGTTGGAAACAGAATGCTGGGCTTGATGGACGTTGGTCTGACCCAGTATGGCATATCTTATGTTCTTATCACTCCCCCTCCACCCCACAGTACCAGACCAATACGGCTTACATACATAAGACCTCAACCACTTTCATTGAACTTCAAACAACATGTAAAAGAAAACATAAAGGGGGTTTATTCTGAGACATGAATAGCGAGGATGGGACAGCTATTCGTGCTGGTGGCAGCCCCTGACTAACTTCCCTGACAGTTGTGCGGGGAAGAGGCAGCCCCGGGGGTAGAGAGTGGGCAGGCAGTAGGCGGTCACCGGCCCTGGACATAAGGGCCGATTCTAACATCGGCCCTGTACGTCCAAGGTGGAATAACTTCCCTGGACATTGTTTTTATTAAACGTTGGGGGCGTGGAAGGGGCTGGGGGGGGGCCAGGGTTTCTTCCCTGCAGCCCGACCCTGGCCTTAGGAGGCCAGATCGGGGGTCGGGCTGCAGCAAAAAAACCCTAATTGCTAGCGGCCGGCATCGTGGCATTTAAATAGAGCTGCGGTGCCATGGCGACAGGACGCCATGGCTCCATGGCTCCATTTAAATGCCTGACTGAGCTATCTGGGCAGTGCCTGTACATGCAGGCCAGGACTGAATCACAGTCCCAGCCTGCACGTACAAGCCTGATCGCGATTCTGATCCCGCGGGGCTAGATATGTCTCGCGGGATCAGAGTCACGATCTCCTCTGTACGTCCGGCTCAGACCAGATGTACAAAGGGAATAGCTATGCGGGGCAGAATCAGGCCCAAAGTCTCTAAAATGGTACCTAATAAATGCAAGATCACTAAGGAAGAAAATCCCCAACATATATGACATCATTAATGATGCAAAACCTGACATAATTTGCATCACTGAAATCTGGCTCTACGACACTGATACAGTACTCCTTAATCAAATTAAAGCACCAGAATACAGCATATATTACTGCTCATGAAACAATAGGAAAGGAGGAGGAGTAATCTTTCTATGCAAAGACGAATTGAGAGCTCAACAAATATCTTCCATAAGTGAAGAAGGCCTGGATATGTTAACTATATAAACCAAAAGACTAACAATAACTCTAATATATAGAGCCCCATCCTCTGACACCAACGTATTAGCCAATATAATTAAAACTGCATGCTCTGAAAAACCAACAGGCAAAGAACACATCATACTAGACTTCAACCTCTCATCAATACCCAATACTCAAAGCACCTCATTCTTTCAAGCAATGGAGGACATTGGCTACAAGCAAAACATTGACACCCCAACGCACTCAAGAGGGAACACAATGGAACTTATATTCTCCCCTAAAGATTGGACATACAATGGAAGGATCTCCTCCATATGTACACAACCAGTGCCTTGGTCCAACCCCTACCTTATACAATTCAATACGGAACTGGACTCCTACTCACCTAATAAGGACCAGGGACGACGAACTCATCACCAATTCAAGAAATTCAATAAAGAAGACATCCTGAATAATATCACACCCGCACTGACAAACAACAGTGATAACCTCGACACCCTCCTCACGATCTGGAATGACACTCTAAACACAGCATCAACTAACCGACAAAGAAACACCACAAAGAAGCGCTGCAACTCACAACTATGGTACTCCCAAAGCCTGAGAGAAATGAAGAGAGCACTAAGGAAGGATGAACGAAAATGAAGAACCACAAAATCTGACACAGACCGGCTGAAATACATGGACACACTAAAACTATACTGTCAAAGGATCACAGATTCAAAAAAAGAATATTTCTCAAAAATATTAACAAACAAAATCTCTAAACTGACCAAGGGAACTATTTCTCACTGTCCAAAATCTAGTCAAAAAAACGCCTCAGATAACCCCAAAAGAGTGACATAAGCGCTCAACAACTAGCCAACCACTGCATAGAAAAATCCAAACTCAAGACAACCAGCCTAACAGAAACTGCACACAATGACCCAATCAACAATGTAATATGGAACTCATTCTCCCCAAGAAGCAAAGACCAATGCATCAAATCTCTAAACAGAACCACCTCACTACTTGACCCTTGTCCAGTCAGTTGGATTAAAATAATCAAAGCGGAGTTAACACCCTACATCCAAAAAATAGTCAACCTTTTGTTATCACAAGGGCAAATACCAGATGACTTTAAAAAAGCCCCATCCGCTCAATTTTGAAACACAGCACACTAAACAAATCCTGTCCCAGCTCCTACAGACCAATAGCAAGTCTCCCTTTCTTATCCAAAGTCATTGAAAAATCAGTACAGATACTACTCCAAGACTTAATTGATTCAAATGCTCAACTTGACCCACATCAATATGGATTCAGAGCATATCATGGAGTTTAAACTCTCCTAACATCTCTCCTCAACACAATTATACAAGGAACTGAAAACACAAAACAAGCCTTTATTCTCATATTCCTAGACATAACCTCAGCCTTCGATACCATAAATCATAACATCCTAATCAACCGCCTAAAATACCTCAGAATAGGAGGCATCATAATAAGATGGTTTGAGGACCACCTCTCCAACCACACTCAACAGGTGAGCTTCAACAACACATAAGAACATAAGATATGCCATACTGGGTCAGACCAAGGTCCATCAAGCCCAGTATCCTGTTTCCAACAGTGGCCAATCTAGGTCATATGTACCTAGCAGTTTCCCCAAAAGACACAGGTTCCACAATGCTTGTACTGGGTCAAGCATTGATATCCTGGGTCCCTTCTTAATAATGGACCTTTCCTCCAGGAACTTGTCCAAACCTTTTTTAAACCCAGCTACATTAACAGCCTTTACTACATCCTCCAGTAACAAATTCTAGAGTTTGATTACACGGTAAGTGAAAAAATATTTTCTTTTATTAGTCTTAAATAGTTTACCCTGTAGCTTCATTGCATGTCCCCTAGTCTTTCTATATTCTGATAACGTAAACAATCGATCTACCATTCTCCGTTACACTCCGTTCATTAATTTATAGACTTCTATCATATCTCCCCTCAGCCGTCTCTTTTCCAGGTTAAAGAGCCCTAACCTTTTTAGCCTTTCTTCATAGGAGTATCCTTCCATCCCCTTTACCATTTTGGTGGCTCTTCTCTGAACCTTTTCTAAAATCGCTATATCCTTTTTAAGATACGGCAACCAGAATTGCACACAATATTCAAGGTGCGGTCTCACCATGGAACGATATAGAGGCATTATAATATCTTTTGTTATATTTTCCATTCCTTTCCGTATGATACCTAGCATTCTATTTGCTCTCTTGGCCGCCACTGCACACTGGGCCGAGGGTTTTAACATGGTATCCACAATGATGCCTAAATCTTTTTCCTGGTGGTGGTTCCTAATGTGGAACCTTGCATCATGTAACCATAGTTTGGGTTGTTCTTCCCTAGGTGCATAACTTTGCCCTTGTCCACATTAAATTTAATCTGCCATTTTGATGCCCAGTCTTCTAATTTATCAAGATCCTCTTGCAATTTTCCACAATCCTCTTGGGTTTTAACAACTTAAAATAGTTTTGTGTCATCTGCAAATTTGATAACCTCACTCGTTATTCCACTTTCCGGGTCATTTATGAATATGTCAAAAAGCAGCGGACCCAGCACAGATCCCTGGGGTACACCACTATTCACCTTTCTCCATTGGGAAAATGTGCCATTTAGCCCTACCCTCTGCTTTCTATCTTTTAACCAGTTCCTGATCCACAGTAGTACACTGCCTCCTATCCCATGACTCTTTAGTTTTGCCAAAAGTCTCTGATGAGGGACCTTGTCAAAGGCTTTCTGAAAGTCCAGATACACTATATCAACTAACTCATCTTTATCCACCTGTTTATTCACACCTTCAAAAAAATATAACAGATTAGTAAGACAAGATCTTCCTTCTCTAAAGCCATGTTGGCTGTCTCCTATTAGGCCATGACTATCTACATACTGAGGAATTTTATTCTTTATGATGGTTTCTACCATTTTTCCCGGTACTGATGTCAGACTCACCGGTCTGTAGTTTCCCAGATCACCCCTGGAACCCTTTTTTAAAAATTGGTGTTACATTGGCGATCCTCCAATCTTCAGGTATTAGAGATGATTTTAATGATAGTTCACAGATTACTAATAGCAGGTTTGCAATCTCATATTTCAGTTCTTTCAACACCCTTGGATGTATACCATCTGGCCTAGGTGATTTGCTACTCTTCAGTTTATCTAATAGCTGTAATACATCTTCCCGATGTATCGATATTTCCTTCAATTCATCCGCACCTTTAAATACCACTTCAGTCATGGGTAACATCCCTACATCTTCCTCAGTAAAGACCAAAGCAAGGAATTCATTCAGTCTCTCCACTATCGCCTTGTCGCCTCTTAGTGCCCCTTTAACCCCTCTATCATCTAATGGACCAACTGACTCTCTCACAGGCTTTTTGCTACGAATGTACTTGAAAAAGTCTTTATTTTGCGTTTTTGCTTCCGCAGCAAGCTTCTTCCCAAATTCTCCCTTTGCCTGCCTTATCAATGCCTTGCATTTGACTTGCCAGTGCTTGTGCTGTTTCCAGGTTTCGTCGTTTGGCTCTGTTTTCCATTTCCTGAAAGATGCTTTTTTGGCAACAACAGCCTCTCTGACCTCACCTTTAAACTATGCTGGCAGTTTTTTGGACTTCCTTCCACCTTTCTTAAAGCGTGGAATACAGCTGGTCTTGGCTTCCAAGATAGTATTTTTCAACAACACCCAAGCTTGATGTAAGCCTTTAACCTTTGCAACTGCTCCTTTTAGTTTTTTCTTAACTATTTTCCTCATTTTATCATAGTCTCCCTTTCGAAAGTTAAAAGGTAGTACTGTGGATTTCCTTACTATCCCTCCTCCACTAATTAAATCAAAGGCGATCGTGCTATGATCACTATTGCCACGTGGCCCCAACAACCTTATCTCTTGCACTAGATCTGGTGTTCCACTAAGGACTAGGTCTAATATGGCTTCCCCTCTGGTTGGTTCATGAACCAGCTGCTCCAAGAAGCAGTCATTTATTTCATCTAGGAACTTTATCTCCCTAGCATGTCCTGCTGTGACACTGACCCAGTCGATACTGGGGTAATTAAAATCACCCATTATTATTACTGCACTGTAGCTTTTATTAGCTTCCTTGATTTCTTTGAGCATTTCATCATTCATTTGTTCATTCTGGCCCGGTGGTCGATAGTACACCCCCACTGCCATCATCTTCCCCTTTTTACATGGAATTTCAATCCATAGAGATTCTACAGCAAATTTTGTTTCCTGCAAAACTTTAATCCTTTCTGACTCAATGCCCTCTCTAACATAGAGTGCAACCCCTCCACCAATTTGATCAGCTCTATCATTACGATATAGTTTGTACCCAGGTATCACAGTGTCCCACTGGTTGTCTTCCTTCCACCATGTCTCTGATATTCCAATCATATCTAACCTTTCATTTAGTGCTATATATTCTAACTCTCCCATCTTATTTTTTAGACTTCTAGCATTTGCATACAAGCATTTTAGAGACTGTATTTTATTCATATTAACTGTATTTTATTCATATTAACACAAGTCTGAGTACCTAAATCTCCTCTCAAAATACAAAGAGGAGGTTAACGCCGCCAAGAGGACCCATCACACCAACCTATTGAACAAAGCCATCAATAAGCCTCGTGAAGTTTTTGAACTAGTGAAATCTCTAACCAAAACAGCCCAGGTAGACCACTATGATAACGCAATCGAACCCCAAATCCTTGCAAACCACTACGCAAGCAAACCTACTGCAACCCCGTCCACTATATGTCTGAACACAAAACATCGGAAAACCAGTATAGAACAGGATCAGGCATGGAGCAACTTTCACAAAATTGATGACCAGCAAACTATCAACATAATAACAAACATCAATTCCACCACTTCCCCGCTAGATCCCTGCCCAGCTGCATGGGTCAAGGCGGCAAAAAAAGATATTGCCCAACAAGTCTCGCATATTGTGAACCAATCCCTACAACAAGGAATCATGCCAGCGCAACTCAAGAAATCCATAATAAGACCAATTCTAAAGAACACATCACTAAACAGGGGCGACCCAGCATCCTACCGCCCCATCTCCAGCATATCTTTCCTAGCAAAGATCATTGAAAAGGCAGTACTTATTCAACTACAAGATCATCTGGAAGACCACAAAATCCTGGATAAACAGCAATACGGTTTCAGACAACATCATGGGGTTGAAACACTGTTAATAGCACTCCTTAACAGCCTCCTCAAAGGCCTTGAAGACAAAAAGAAGATGTTTATACTCATCTTCATTGACATCTCTGCCGCCTTTGATACAGTCCATCATGGAATACTCCTTAACAAGCTCGAATCAATAGGAATAGTGGGAACCCCCCTAAAATGGTTCTCCTCCTACATATCAAACAGAATGCCACAGGTTCAATTAAACGGTGAAAAGGCAGAAGCATTCCTTCAAACACAAGGCATACCGCAGGGATCGGCTCTCTCAGCACTACTTTTCAACATTTATATGCAGCCCCTCTGTGATATTTTCCAGCAACATAATATCAAATACCACATTTATGCTGATGATATTATGCTATACACACAACTGGATACAGTCAACCCTAACTATAGTCAACTAGAAACATGCCTCAATGAGATGTTAATATGGTTACAGCAAAACAACATGACAATCAACCATAAGAAAACTGAGGTGATGTATATCGCCAGTAAACCAAACTTTGAACCTCCTGCGACAACTACCCTGTGTAACAATACGTACAATACAAAGAATGAAATAAAATATCTGGGAGTCACATTGGACAGCAACCTAAAGATGGAAAAGCACCTACGAAAAACCAACAAGGCCATTTTCCACAAACTTAGAGTGTTACAACCTCTACGGAGTATCCTCGACCCTCACGACTTTAGGTCTGTTGCGCAAGCACTCATTATACCTCACCTAGACTACTGCAACGCCATCCTTCAAGGTCTCCCAAAGAAAACGCTAAACATCCTACAACTTGCCCAAAATGTAGCGGCGAGAATCATCATGCAAAAAAGTTTTACTGAGCACATCACGCCCGTACTGATCGAGCTGCATTGGCTCCCCATCACTGCTCGGATACAATACAAAACACTGATAACCACATTCAAACTCGTACATAACATCGCTCCATCCTTTCTCTCCACCCTTATCAACACGCAACCACGCAACAGAGACAGAAGAACCGGCAACTCAGACACACTACACGTTCCAACCGATATCAGATCTGTCAAATACAGTACTAGCCGCCGAGCATACACATACTCTGCCCCGACACTCTGGAACCAACTCCCACCTGACCTACGTGCGACCAAAGACCTTATTGCTTTCAGGAAAAAACTAAAGACACATCTATTCCAGTGTCAATACAATTTGAAGTGAAATCCCAGGGAGCTACGAGATGTCCTAAATTGAAAGAGTGCCTGTATATAAAATTTTGTAAAATTATGTAAAAATGTACATATGTATTTTCTGAACCTCCTTACGACCTTACCAATGTGTGCCGTGCCTTCCTGTCTAATCAATGTGTGTATACCCCAAAACTTCCCGTCATGATTTGACAATTTCCAATCTGTAATCAAACCGCTGCTGATCGCTGGAAGTAGCGGTATACAAATGTATACTAAATAAATAAATAAATAATTTGACTATTGGTAGACATGGGTAATTTGGGATCTTTAAGCTCTGTCTGCTCCATACTCAAGGGTATTTGAGCTACTTTACTCTTTTTTGGAACCTCTCTGATTTTGGTAGTATCCTTCAAGGATACATTCTTCCGAACCATCTGCTCTTGGGCGACTGTCGGCTTTCCTCTATTATCTAGTTTAAAAGCTGCTCTATCTCCTTTGTAAGGTGAAACCCATCCCTTTGGAAGAGCCCCTCCTTTCCCCAGAATGTTCCCCAGTTCCTAACAAATCCAAAACCTTCATCTCTGCACCATTGTCTCATCCACGCATTGAGACTCCGGAGCTCTGCCTGCCTTTTGGGTCCTGCGCGTGGAACGGGAAGCATTTCGGAGAACGCTACCCTGGAAGTTCTGGATTTCAACTTCCTACCTAAAAGCCTAAATTTAGCTTTCAGAACCTCCCTACCACATTTTCCTATGTCATTGGTACTGACATGTACCAAGACAGCAGACTCCTCCCCAGCACTATCTAAGACCTTAACACCTTCTCCAAACAATTCAGCTAGACACAAGGTGTCCCTCAGGGATCAGCTTTATCTGCCTTACTTTTCAATATGTATCTTCAGCCTATCTGTGACATTATCAAAGTACACAGCATGGACTACTACAGGATATATGCGGATGACATCATGTTATTCACAACATTTGAAACAACAAACTCAAATACGAGAAAATCATCAATTGCTTCAATGATGTCTCACTCTGGCTCAACTCAGTTAACCTTTCAGTCAACCTAAAAAAGACTGAAGTGCTTTTCATCACCAAGAACAAAGCATTCGACCCACCTCAACAGCTACAAGTAAACAATGCCTCACTCAAGGTAAAAAAAAGGAAATAAAATATCTGGGGATTTTCTTAGATCAAAACCTCAACATGATCAAACACATTAATATGACAACATGAACAATCTACAACAAAACAAGAATGATACAATACTTAAGACCCCTCCTCATGACTTCCGCACTATAGCACAAGTGCTGATATGCCCTCACTTTGATTACAGCAACATCATCCTAGAAGGCCTATCCAAACAAACACTGAAACCCCTACAACTTGCACAGAACACGATAGCACGCACAATAATGAAAGCTGCCAAAATTGAACATATAACACCTATACTGCACCACCTTCATTGGCTCCCGGTGATACAAAGGATCAAATTCAAAGCTCTAATGACTACCTTCAAAACAATAAACAATATAGCACCAACATACCTTAACACACTTATGAAGATGCAACAGGACACAAGAAGAGATAACCAGAAGAACATGTTAATCACACCAAAGAGATTCTGGAATGCAATCCAAGCAACAACCAACAGGGCATTTTCATTCTTCGCCCCAGCCCTATGGAATAATCTGCCCAACAATCTGAGGGAAATAAAAGACTTAACACTGTTCAGAAAACACCTCAAGGCATTCCTATTTACAGACGTCTACCAACATGAACAACTCGCAATTGACTACATAAGCACACAAAATCAAGCATCCCACTAAATGCATGCCCACCTCACTTACAGCCCTTTCCATCTGAAAATTCCACAAACTCATTTCACAACAACCATCCCATTGTATATAATAAATCAATGTATATAGCTGCCTTACACCATTGTACCTCACCCAGCACATGATGTAAAAAAATGTTTTGTGTACATACAGTAGTTACAATGAATATACTTCTCGTTACCTGTAAACTGTTTGCTGTAAACTTCTTGAGCAGTATTTGAAACATGTTCCCTGTAAACCATCTTGATTACCTGGATAAAGCAGTATATTAAATAAATAAATAAATAAAAGGAGCAGCTGCAAAGGTTTAGATCAAGAATGGGCTTTGTTTAAAAATGCCGTCTTGGAAGCCCAGACCACATGTATTCCACACTTTAACAAACGTGGAAGGAAGGCCAAAAAACAACCAGCATGGTTTAAAAGTGAGGTCAGAGAGGCTCATGTAGCCAAAAAAGCATCTTTCAGGAAATGGAAAAAGGAGCCGAATGACGAAAACGGGAAACAACATAAGCACTGGCAAGTTAGATGCAAGGCACTGATAAGGCAGGCAAAGAGAGAATTTGAAAAAAAAAGCTTGCCATAGAAGCAAAAACATACAGTAAAAACTTGTTCAAGTACATTCCTAGCAAAAACACTGTGAGGTGGTTGGACCATTAGATGACAGAGGGGGTAAAAGGAGCACTAAGGAAGGACAAGGCCATAATGGAGAGACGGAATGAATTCTCTGCTTCAGTATTTGCTGAAGAAGAGGTAGGGAAATTACCCATGCTTGAAATGGTATTTAAAGATGATGTATCAGAAGAACTGAAACTGATTTTGATAAACTGGGAAGATGCATTACAACTATTTGATAAACTAAAGAGTAGCAAATCACCTGGACCAGATAGTATACATCCAAGGATGCTGAAAGAACTGAAATATGAGATTACAGACCTACTATTAGTAATCTGTGAACTCTATCATTAAAATCATCTGTAATACCTGAAAACTGGAGAATGGCCAATATAATGCCAATTTTTAAAAAGGGTTCCAGAAGTGATCTGAGAAACTACAGACTGGTGAGCCTGATGTCTGTAGAAGGCAAAATGGTAGAAACCATTATAAAGTATAAAATTATCAAACAAGTAGAAAAAGGAAGGCCAGCAATGAGATGGATTGATACAATAACAGCAGCTATGAGTGCCATTCTGTCAACAATGAGATGCCCAACTGAAGACCGAACACAGTTTAGGACAACTATCCAGAGTCGACAACTATCCAGAGGGTCACCATGAGTTAACACCGACTCAACGGCACTTAATAAGAACAAGATAGTCATGGTTTACAAATCCATGATAGAAACATAGAAACATAGAAACATGATGACAGAAAAAGACCACAAGGCCCATCTAGTCTGTCCTTCCATAACAACAACTACAACAGTCCACTTTCTACCTTTAGAGATCCTCTGTGTTGGTCCCATGCTTTTTGAATTCAGTTACTGTCCTCATCTCTACCACCTCCACTGGGAGACTATTCCACGGATCCACTACTCTTTCCGTAAAGAAATATCTCCGCATATCACTCCTGAATCTATCTCCCTTCACCCTCATCCCATGTCCCCTCGTAGCAGAACTTGCTTTCAATTGAAAGAGGCTCTCTCCCTGAACATTTATGCCACGGAGGTATTTAAACATCTCAATCATATCACCTCTATCCCGCCTTTCCTCTAAGGTGTACATATTAAGATCCTTAAGTCTGTCCTCATATGCTTTATAATGAAGCCCATTAATCATTTTAGTAGCAACCCTCTGCACTGACTCCATCCTGTTCACATCCTTTTGAAGGTGCGGTCTCCAGAATTGCACACCATACTCCAAATGAGGTCGCACCAAAGACTTATACAGAGGTATTATCACCTCCTTTTTTTCTGCTAGCCATTCCTCTCCGTATGCACCCAAGCATCCTTCTAGCTTTTGCCGTCGCCTTTTCTACCTGTTTAGCTACTTTAAGATCATCAGACATAACCACGCCTAGGTCCCGCTCTTCTTTAGTGGACAAAAGTAATTCACCTCCTATACTGTATTGCTCCCTTGGATTGCTGCAGCCCAAATGCATGACCTTACATTTTTTAACATTAAATCCCAGCTGCCAAATTCTAGACCATTCTTCAAGCTTAGCTATATCCCTCCTCATGTTATCTACACCTTCCTGGGTGTCTACTCTATTACAGATTTTGGTATCATCCGCAAAGAGGCAAACCTTACCCGACAGCCCTTCCGCTATATCACTAACAAAGATGTTAAAAAGAATCGGACCAAGGACAGATCCCTGGGGCACACCACTGGTAACATCCTTCTCCTCAGAGTGAGCTCCATTTACTTGTACTCTTTGTCGCCTCCCACCCAACCAATTTCTAACCCAAGCAGTAACTTTAGGGTCCATCCCTAGGGTGCTCAGTTTGTTTATAAGTCGCCTGTGAGGAACAGTGTCAAAGGCTTTACTGAAATCTAAATACACCACATCTAGAGCTCTCCCTCGGTCCAACTCCCTGGTAACCCAGTCAAAGAAATCGATCAGATTTGTCTGACAAGACCTGCCTCTGGTGAATCCATGCTGCCTCGGATCCTGTAATCCGCCGGACTCCAGAAACCTCACTATTTTCTCTTTCAGCAGCATTTCCAATAATTTACTCACCACTGAAGTTAAACTAACCGGCCTGTAGTTTTCAACCACATCCTTACTTCCGCTTTTGTGTAAAGGCACCACATGAGCCTCTCTCCAGTCCTTTGGCACCACTCCTGACTCCAACGAGGCATTGAAAAGGTCAGTCAGTGGAGGTGCTAGAACGTCCCCAAGTTCCCTCAGTATTCTAGGGTGTATCCCATCTGGTCCCATCGCTTTGTCTACTTTAAGTTGAGCTAGTTTCTCACGAACACAGTCTTCTGAAAATTGTTCAAGATGTCCCTCGCTTCTGTTCTTATTTGTGGGTGTTTTCTGAGGTCCTGCTCCTGGTTCTTCATCTGTGAACACAGAACAAAAATATTTGTTAAGCAATTCCGCTTTATCCTTATCAGCTTCTACATATTCCCCCCCTGCACCCTTGAGTCTGACAATACCACTTTTGCCCTTCCTCTTCTCACTAATATATCTGAAAAATGTCTTATCCCCCCATTTTATTGCATTGGCTATTTCCTCCTCCTTTTGAATCTTTGCCTTCTTGACTACTTTGCTAGCTTCTCTAAGTTTTTCCAAATACAGATGCCTGTCATCCTTTCTCTGTGATCTCTTGTATTTCATGAAGGCCTCCCTCTTTTTCTTCACTTTTTCAGCTACTTCCTTCGAAAACCATAGCGGTCTCCTGTTCCTTTTGCCTTTATTTACCATTTTAACAAAAAGGTTGGTTGCCTTTAAAATACCCCCTTTCAGTTTTGCCCACTGTTTTTCTACATCCCGCAGCTGTTCCCATCCCACTAACGACTCCCTGAGGTATTGGCCCATCTTCGCAAAGTTAGTCTTCCTAAAGTCTAAGATCTTCACCTTGGAATGGATTCTAACAGCCCTAGTCCTAATACTGAACCACACCATCTGGTGGTCACTGGATGCAAAATGATCTCCCACTACAACATCAGAAACACTCTCACCATTGGTAAGCACCAAGTCCAGTATGGCCCCTTCACGTGTGGGGTCTGTTACCAATTGCCTGAATAGTTCTCCCTGTAGAGAATCCAGGATCTCCTTACTTCTAGATGATACTGCAGCAGGAATGTGCCAATCAACATCTGGCATATTGAAATCTCCTAGCAGTAGCACTTCCCCTTTCCTAGCAATGCTGCGTATGTCTTCAATTAACTCTCTGTCCACCTCTTCCTCTTGTGAGGGAGGTCTGTATATCACACCAATGCAAATAGATTTCTCTTTCCCTCTTTCTAGTTTAACCCACAATGCCTCCTCTCTCCCTTTTAAGCTCTGTAATTCCAAAGCTTTAATAGTAGTTTTTACATATAGTGCCACTCCTCCTCCCCTTCTTCCTACCCTGTCCTTTCTGAATAAAGTATAGCCAGGTATAGTTACATCCCAGTCATGGTTTTCTGTGAACCACGTTTCTGTAACTGCCACTAAATCCAAGTCAGCCACTCCCACCAAAGCTTCAACTTCAGGGATCTTATTTCCCATGCTACGGGCATTAATACACACTGCTTTCCATGTGTTACCCCTGTTACCCATTTCCATAAAGGTATTTAATGTATCACCTACCTGGGGGCTTTCACTTACCTGGGGGCTTTCTTCACCCATCCCCAACGAATCTAGTTTAAAGCCCTCTTCAGTAGATTAGCCAGTCTACTACCAAAGATGTGTTGACCTTTCTTGGACAGATGGATGCCATCTCTGCTCTGCAACCCTTGGAACAGCATCCCATGGTCTAGGAAACCAAAACGCTCTCGAAGACACCATCCACGCAGCCATGCATTCATCTCCAGGATGCGAGCTTCTCTGCCTTGGCCTTTACCCTCTACAGGGAGGATTGAAGAGAACACCACCTGTGCACCTACCTGCTTCACCCTCTGTCCCAGAGCCATGAAGTCACTTTTGATACGTTCCGAGGTATACCTGGCAGTATCATTTGTTCCAACATGGATTAGCAACATTGGGTAATAGTCAGTGGGCTTGATGAGTCTCGGCAAACTCTCCGTAACATCTTGGATCTTGGCACCAGGCAGACAGCACACCTCTCTGGACATGATTGTCATGGTTTACAAATCCAAGATAGTCATGGTTTACAAATCCTGTCCCAGCTCCTACAGACCAATAGCACGTCTCCCTTTCTTATCCAAAGTCATCGAAAAATCAGTACAGATACTACTTCAAGACTTCATTGACTCAAATGCTCAACTTGACCCTCATCAATATGGATTCAGAGCAGTCAACATGGATTTAGCCAAGGAAGATCTTGTCTTATCAATCTGTTATATTTTTTGAAGGTGTGAATAAACAGGTAAATAAGGTTAGACAGATGATATGTAGTGTATCTGGATTTTCAGAAAGTCTTTGACAAGGTCCCTCTTGAGAGAATCTTTGTGAAATTAAAAAATCATGGGATAGGGGGCAGTGTACTATTGTGGATCAGGAACTGGTTAAAAGATAGCAACAGATTAGGGGTAAATGGCCAATTTTATCTTTCCTTTCCCCCCTTTTCCTCCCTTCTCTCCCCCTCCCTTCCACTCTCCTCTCCTCTCCCCCAACCCCCCCCCCCCCCCCACCCACACACACTTTCCATTCCTTCCCCCTCCCCTCCTTTCCTCCCCCTTTTTTTGTCTTGTTTTGAGAATTTTAAAATTTGGTCCTCTTTTTGGCTTCCTTTATAAGTGTATCTTAACCTTATTCTATTGGAATCCCCTTGGGGTTTTAGTCGTTTTTACTTTTTAATTGTTTTTTATTATTTATTTATTAATTATTCTTTATTTATCAGACTCTGTTTTTATTTTTTATTCTATTTTTCTTTTTTTTTTTTAACTTTTATTTTCATTTTGCAACAAACAAACGAAACAACACACCAAAGGAGACAAAACAAGTATACAATAAGGAAAAGTAAACCCAATTACCCCCCACCCCCATGCTTCTTCTCTAACCGATCATATCAGCATGTGAGCGCTTCCAAACAACAGTGATTATACATCAAAACAATCAAAAGAGTATCTACGATACAGAATAATCATGAAACAGAGATATATACAAATTTAAACAGTCAGATGAGAGCATTTAGCAGAATGTACATAGTCATTGAGCAGCTTCCATTTAGACCGATGATGAGGAGTCTGAATGGGGGAAGCAAACATACGAGGTATTTGTTCATATTTACTGTAGAGACAGACATGATTCCACCATTCATTAGGGCTCAGATGGGAGCTATTTTTCCAGTATTTCGTAATTAGGGAAATAGCAATGCCAAGCATAAAGTCTAAAAGGAAGTAAGCCGTTTTTGGCAGAGAGGGGATCCCCGCAGCTGAGCGAAGTCCCACTATCCTCCAAGAAAGGGGCTCTTGAAAGTGCAAAATAGACTGGATACGACCCCAGACCCGACGCCAGTAATACTGTAGTGCGGGACATTCATACATAACATGAGGTAGTGAACCAATGGCCGCATGGCATGTCCAACAACTATTGCCCTGAGTAGTGTTCCATTTGGCTAATCTGTCAGGGGTGTAAAAACACCGGTGGGCTAGAAAGAAGAGTGTCTGAGTAAGTGAGGCGGATCGGGAAACCCGTGTCACTCTACTCCAGACAAGGCTCCATTGCTCCGGGGTCAAGGTCACATGCAATTCTCTCTCCCATGCTTTCTGCGCTATAGGGGTATCTCTAGTTATAGCATTACATAAAGTTTTGTAAAAATTGGATGCTACACCCGGTAAACTACCGATAGATCGGATAGTCTCCGACCAACCCTGTGTAGGGGATGCCGATGGCGGGAGCACCTTAGCACTCCGAAGACAATGCTGAAGTTGCACCAACTGGAAGTAGTGTTTCGCTGGGAGACCAAATTCAGTTTGCAATTCACTAAAAGTTTTCCAGCGACCATCATGGAACAACTGACTAGGAGTCCAAATGCCCCTAGTGTACCAGGGGCTCCACGCCATCGGCTTGTTTTGTATTCGAAATCGAGTATTATACCAAAGCGGGAGCCTGTCTAACGGACAGAGTCGGGAGTCTAAAGATTGCATAAGAGTATTAAAGGCACCTAAAGTGTCTAAAAGCATTGGTGGATAGTGGGAGTCTGATGGGAGAGTCATACCAGGGAGAAAAGTAAGAGGAATCGGTTTGCAAAGGTCCTCTTCTATGTCTAGCCACACAGGTCTACTCGGTACTGGATCTTCCAGCCAACGAGCGCCTTGTTTGAGAAGAAAAGATTGGTGGTACTTCAGGAAATCAGGGAACCTGACACCCCCATTTTCCTTATCTGCTTGCAACTTATGTTTCGCTATCCTAGGTGTCTTGTTTTGCCATAAGTATCTAGTCAGAAGGCCCTCTATATCTTTATATGTACGTCGAGGTAAGAGACAGGGCAACATTTCTAATATATAATTCACTTTCGGAACAATCATCATTTTTATGGTTTCTAAGCGACCCCACCAGGTAAGTGTTAAAGGAGTCCAACGGTGAGTAAGCGCCCGGACTTTAGAGGTTAAGTCTGTGGCATTGAAGGAGATAGTGTCTTCCAAAGGAGAACAATAGTGAACCCCAAGGTATTTGACCATGCGAGGTTGCCATAAAAAGGGGAAGGGTTGCATATCTGCCTGATGAAGCAAAGGATTTAATGGAAAGGCTACCGACTTGGTCCAATTTATCTTATAACCGGACAGTTGTGAGTATTTACCAATTTGCTCTAAGACAGCCGGTACTGAGTCTATAGAGACAAAAAGCATAAGGTCATCAGCATACGCTGAAATTTTGATTTCCCTATAGGAGAAGGGGACTCCATGAATCTCCTCCGATTGCCGGATTAGTAGAGCCAAGGGTTCGAGTGCAAGATCGAAAAGAAGTGAAGACAGTGGGCATCCCTGGCGGGTACCGCGTTGAAGGGGAAAAGGCTGAGACTTTAAAGCATTGGCACATATACTGGCTGTAGGTCGTGCGTACATGGTGCGGAGACAACGGAGAGAAAACCTTCCCCGAATCCGTACCAACGGAGGACTGCAAACAGGAAGGGCCACTCTAAACGATCAAAGGCCTTCTCAGCATCAAGTGAGAGGCCGACAAATGGGCGATCAAGGTTAACTGCGGCAGTCAGTACATGGCATAGAGTCCGAGCATTGTCAGCAGTTGATCTACCAGGAATGAAACCGCATTGATCTGGGTGTATTAAGGTAGACATCCTATCAGAGAGCCGGGTAGAAAGAATGGTGGCAAATATTTTATAGTCCGCGTTGAGGAGGGAAATTGGACGATAATTAGCTGTTAGTTGCGGGTCTCTCCCCTCTTTCTCAAAAACTACTACATTTGCCATTGAAAAGGACCCAGAAGGAGAACCCTCCTCGGCCAGAGCAGAAAAATAAAGTTTCAAAACTGGAGCTAAGTCAGCGTGAAAGGTTTTGTAGAATTCAGCAGGGAGACCATCTGGGCCTGCGGCTCGACCTGAGGCACATTTCTTGATAGCAGAGTGAATTTCTGATAAAGTAAATGGTGTGTCCATGGCCACTCTATCTTCGTCAGATAGGGTCGGTCTTTGTACCCCTGAAAGTAAGCGGTCAAATACTTCTGGCTCAAAATCACATTCAGATTGGTAAAGTCGAGTATAAAAATCACGAAAGAGGTCTAAGATTTCTGTATCGTTAGTGACCAAGCCCCCCCCCCCCCCCCCCGACGGATTACGGAGGGCGGCAACACGCTTGGCTTCTTTTTGACCTTTTAGGGCATTTGCTAATAATTTGCCAGCACGGTTATTTTCCCGATAATATAGCCCTTGTTGTGATTCAATATTTTTAACAGCAGCAGTGTACAAAAGCTGATTGTATTGAAAACGCAAGCGTTGTAAACGGAGTAAAATACATGGGTCAGTACGAGACGTGAGGAGACGCTCCCCAGCTTGTATCTGCTGTTCTAGAATCAGTAAGTGCTGCTTTCTTTGTTTCCCCTGCCGAATCTGATAGCTAGTTATAGTTGCGCGGATAGATGCTTTAAAACCCTCCCACCAAGCCCAGCTCGCTGTGTCATGGGGTGAGTTAAACTGAAAATAATCTTGGATAGCGGCCTTTATATCAACCTGAAAATCTTTTTGACCCAGTAGGGATCTGTCAAAAAACCAAGCTCGGGGAGAATCGTCCCGCGCAGTGACATGTAATGATAAAGAAATGGCAGCATGATCTGAAATATGGAGAGGATGAATCCTAGCCGTGTCCACTTGAGAAATCAGTGTTTTGGAAATGAGAAAGAAATCTATTCTAGATTGGGAGTGATGGGGGGCAGAATAAAAAGTAAACTCTAAGTCGGAGGGGTGAAGCAGCCTCCATATATCTACCAGCGCAAGATCTTGCATCAGAGCTGTGAAGGTAGCAAGACTCTTGGGTGGACTACTCGTTCTAGGCGGCTGTCTATCTATCAAAGGGTCTAACACTTGATTAAAATCACCACCAAGTATTAATGGAGTAGTGGCAGAGGCCTGTGCCAACTGCGCGATACTTGCATAGTAAGCAGGGTTGTCCACATTCGGGGCATAGATGCAAATACACGTGAATTCACTATCTCCAACCTTAAGGTGTACACGGGCCCATCTACCCTCCTTGTCAGCGCTAGTATCAATTACAGTAGCTTGCAAAGATTTCTTAACCAGAATGGCTACCCCGCACCGTTTGGAAACGGCGGGAGAATAGGCAGCCACCATGTAAGGCTTAGCATTGAGTTTCAGTGTTTCAGCAGAGTTTAGATGCGTTTCCTGAAGAAGAAACACTAAATCAGCATGCTCATGGCTAAGATAGCTAAGGATTTTCTTTCTTTTGATTGGACTATTAATGCCTTTTACGTTGAGTGATAAGATTTTACATAAGGCCATTCAGAAAAGTTAAAAATTCTGAGCATGATAGCGCACATAATTTCACAATGTCCCTCATATTGACTGTATCTGGCTGTACACATGGTATAAAAGAAAATAAGCTAATATAATACAATGAAGCGCCCCACATTAAAAAAGAAAAACCGCAGTGCGGTAGAGAAGAAGCAGAACCCCAGAAATTACTGGCGACCATGTGTCTGCAGAGAGAAACCCCAGAGAAGGCCAAGATTGAAAAAAAAACACATAACCTGTAAGACTGTGCGTGCTCCGAATCCGACCGAGGCACACATCATGGAGGGATAGGAGACCAAAAACAAAAAAAGTCATATAGAGAAAGAAAGAAAGTCCAGGTAGTCTCTGTGCTTGACTATGACCGCCGCGTCGGGCCCTTCAAAATGGCGGACAGAGCCGGCAAATAAAAGTCCAAGTCTTTGGATTAGCGCATCTGCTCTGCTTCCTTGGAGTCTAAAAATGTTGATAGTAGATCAGGATCTTCGAATGTCCTGGTTTGGTTGTGGAGAGTCACTCGGAGCTTCGCTGGATACAGCAGGCCAAAGCGAGCCTGCAGCTGTTGAAGTCGAGGGCGAAAAGCAAGGAGTTTCTTCCGACGGTCAACGGTAGGCTTTGCCAAATCAGGGAAGAAGGAGACTTTGTGACCTTCAAATTCCAAATGATGGTTCGCCCGGGCAGCATTTAAAATTTGTTCCACTTGTTGATATCGTAGCAAGCGAAAGATAATAGGCCGGGGGGTCGTGCGGTTGAGCGCCATGTGGGTAGGAACACGGTGTGCACGATCGATTTCCAGTTCTCTATGAAAAAGTGATCTTCAGCAAGGAAGGAAGAGTTTTGAGCAGGAATTCTCTTATATCTCCTGCTTCCACCCCTCCGGTATTCCAATGAGCCTCACATTGTTGCGGCGGGCTCGATTGTTGCTATCTTCTAACTCCTTTTGAAGATTCTGTATCTGGCGCTCAGCCTTGTCCAGTTTGCCCAAGCGTACCGCGTGCGAGTCGAGGACCCCCGCCATATTGTCCTGTCGTAATGAGAGACTTTCAAGTCGGTCCTGGAGCACTCCAAAGTCTTCTCGCATGGCTCGAAGCGCTTCTCCATTGGACTGCACCAATTCCTTCACGCCGCGTATTTCCTCTAAAATCTCCAGGTGCATTTCGGGGTTTTCACGAAATGGAACCATCTTCTGTGGAGAGGACACCTCTGTTTTGGAGCGTTTTCCGTGAGAAGAAGAAGGAGACCCGAAGTCCAAGCGCGCTGGTTTATGGGCCGCCATCCCCCCCGAGGTACCCCGGTCAGCCCGGAGCGAAATAGTAAGTTTGTATAGGTATTAAGTCAGGATTCTAAGTAGGCCTCTCGGGAGCTTCAGCGCGAAGCGTCTTACCCGCTGGACATCAGGCTCCGCCCCCCTTATTCTATTTTTCTTAATTGTTTTTCGATATGGGTGTTTAGCACATTTTAGATGGGCGTTTTAAATTTTTTATCAGGTTTTTAATAAAGTCTGGTATTAGCATGTTCATCTTTTAGTATTAGCGTTTTGGCTCTGCTTTTTGACATATGAGAGAGTCCACATATGGTAACCTTTGCAACCTATATATGTTGTTTAGATTCAAAAACAGCTTAACCCTGCGATTTTCCCTTATCAAACTTCTTCAGTCATAAATGTGCCTTATAGATTGAAGTTTTTTCTCATTTACTGTTACCTTTGGCCTTGAGCTTGGCGCGAAACTCCGGTATAAACACAATGAAAAGTTAGCTTAGCCCTTTACTGCCAAGCCGGCTTCTTTTGAATGACTCGTGGTCTACGGATAAGGCAAGTTCCTTATTGTCCCTCCAGTCCAGTCCCGCACCTCTGGGTAGTGCACCTCCTCCAGCAGCTTGGAGACTGAGCGTGTCATCTTTTTGATGACACTAGTGTACATATGCAGCTGGCACCGCCCACCAGCCCTAGTAAGCTCAGTTTCCAAGTAACTGGAGGAGGTTGTAAGCAAGGGTGCTGGACTCACTTAAGAGACAACTAAGGAGATAGGTTTAGTTAGAGTTTGCTTTTATTTCCCCTGTTAAAGTGCAGGTTTCTTTGTTTTTAAAGGCAGAAGTGTAAAAAAGTTTTTTAAAAATCAGAAGGAACAGAGAGAACCCAGAGGACAACAGGGCTGAGGGGAGGATATTCCTTCTTCCCCCTCTCCCCCCAGGATTTCGGGGGGGGGGGAGTTCTGTGGGGGCCTTCCTCAGTCTGAGACTTCTGGCTGCTCCCGAACCTGTTATCGGGTGAGGAGCCGCTGCAGGGGCTGCAGTTGCTTGACAGGAGTGAAAACTAGCTGCCCCGAGTCACCATCCTCAGCGCCGAAGCCGGGAAGGAAGGCTGAGCGCGAGGGGTAGAAAAGCCATGTGGCAAAGAGGCTCCAAGGTTAAGAGTGGCGGGGGAGGGGGAGGACAGCAGGAACCCCTAGACACCACCAGAACATGAGGAGACAGAGAGCAGCCTGCAACCGCATGTTTGGGAGCCTGCAGCAGTGTGGGAAACTCCCCTGTTGCATTTAGGCGCAATTTCTTCTCATTCAGGCCCCCATGTGTTTAACCTCCTGCTGTGTTTTGGGTGCCTGGGAGAGGCAGCCACCGGAGAATAAAGCAGGACAGAGCAGCCTCTTTCTAGGGGGCCATTTGCAGTTTCTTTTTAATTTCAGTTTCAGTTAATTAGATTTTGGCTTGGTTTTATTTTATTTTAGTTCAAGTACTCTAGTGCTCTGTGCCTGAGCCTGTGGAGGTGCACTGTGCTGGGGCTCCTTTTACCTACCCGGATACAAATTGAGGGCATTCCTGGGGAGTGCCCCCAGCCCTTCCCAACATGCTGGCCAGACTGCAGTGCCTAGTATAGGATGGCATCAAGGGGCATGAACCCCACTTAATCCTTAAGCATTCCTTGTGTTATACAGCTCAAAACTGATTCAGTGCACATGCACAATGACTTGATGCAGACATGTGGGAAAGGCCTAATCAGATAGGCCATTGTTTGTTGCTGGGCGGATTATCAGAAGGCTGTTGTGCTGGGTCAGGTGATGTAACTGGAACTTGGTTGAAATATTGTTGCTTTTTCCTGAGAAGGATCTGATAAAAAGTCAGAGACAGAAATAAAGACAGGTGTTAAAAAAAAGAGGAGCTGCATATAGGTTTGTAGCAGCTACAGCTCTGGAAAACAGGAAGTACCTGCATACAAGAAATGTATGTAATTTTGAAAGTCAGTCAGTGGATTGGACGCAAATGAAATCCTTCCATTTGTCTATGGTCTGTGAGTAACCTGACATGATCATCTCTTGTCGCCTAGCCCAGATTATGTACCTATTAAATCTGTAATATTGCTCGTAAAGGAAGCTGTACTCCCTTATAGCCATTTGTAGCATTAGAAGAAAAAACGTAAACTTTACTCGGAGAACGTGTCAGTTTGATTGGATCAGGGCAAGGTCCATTTCATATCTTTAAGATACAACACTGCAGCGCAATCTAAAAATCCTCAAGATATGCAGTCCCCGATATGGTGTGGTGTGGTCTCGGAGGCAGGCGTCTGCCTAAGCTGCACACAAAAGGCTGTCATGGGAGCAGGACCTGCAGGAAGAGATGAGGCAGGAGAGTCCCTCCCAGTTGCAAGAGACCCTGGGGGTGGGGGCGCCATGTTACCTTCAACGGATCTGGCCCCCGGTCCCTGCACGATGCCCAGACCATCCACCCCTTGAGCCCAGGGAGTAGTAGGGCTCCTGGGAGAGTTCTCACTGGAGTTTTTCTTATTTTTGCAGAAGACATTTTGCCTACCAAGTGGCTCCTCAGCCTCAAAACACAGGGCTAAGAGGATGTCAGATGCAAACGAGCACAAGTCAGGAGCAGTGGCGTCTAAGCGGGCTAGAGGTTTAGAGGAGTGGCAGCAATCGCCATTGTCGGAGGGGCTGGATGGGAAAGACCTTGACATGGAGCTAGATCTGCAGGAGGAGTTGGAAGAAGGAGAGAGCCAAGAATAGGAGGATCAGGCCCGGATTGTTTGGGTTTTCTGCTGGGAAGAGCTACCAGTGCTCATCTTTATGCTTATGTTTATGCAATTTCTCTATATACTGCCCAGGCCGAAGGCCATTAGGGCAGTTTATAATCACTACAAGCAGGTACTGATACAATTCCTCGTCCCCAAAGGGCTCACATTCTATGTGTACCTTGGAGACCCTCAAGGCCCTGAATATGCCTGCTAACCTCCCGGCAGTGGAAGAGGCACTGTAGGATCCGCTGTTCCAGGCGGCACGTAAATCACAGAAAGTCTTACCAGTACAAGGAGTAGTAGGACAGATGATCCAGGATGAGTGGGATCTGCCGGAGGTTGGCCTTAAAGGGGTGCAATGAATGACGCGCCTATACCCGCTGCCAGAGCAAGAACGAGCTCCTTTGATCACCCAAAGTGGGCGCAGCGGTGTTGGCAGCAGTCGAAGAGACCTTGACTTGTCTCCTGCAGCTGAGAGTCGTGGAACTGGTTCCGCAAGACCAGTACATCTGCGGTCGATGCTTCATGTATTTCGTGGTGCCCAAATGGAAGATTCCTTTCGCCCAATTCTAGACTTCGAGGGCATGAACTACGGTCTCTGGGTACCACATTTTCACAGTAATAATGGCGGTAGGAAGCAGAGATTTTGGGTGACTCTCGATCTCGCAGAGGCGTATCTGCACGTTCCCATCCATCCAGAATATCAGCAGTTTCTCCGCTTTGCGGTGCCAACGGGCCATTTCAAGTTTCGAGCGTTGCCCTTAGGTCTAGCGACCACCCCCCATACCTTTACCAAGGTCTTGGTGGTGGTGGCGGCAGCTCTCCACAAGGAAGGGGTTCTTGTCCACCCATACCTAGACGATTGGCTGGTCCAGGCGAAGTCCACGGGCGATAGCGAAAAGAGCAACAGCGCGGGTAGGAGAGTTCCTTCAAAGTCTCGGTTGGGGTCAACCTGGCCAAGAGTCAGTTACGGCCTGCCCAGGAGCTAGAGTATTTGAGAGCCTGCTTTGATACCTGCGTGGGCAGGATTTTCCTGCTGGTTCGCACGGTGCAGGAGCTACGACAGTGGTTATGGCAGGTCCTGAAGATGGCAAGACCATCAGAGTGGCGGCATCTGCAGGTTCTGGGAACCATGTCGGCCACTCTCCAGCTAATCCCATGGGCAAGAGCGCACATGCAACCACTGCAGAGGGCTCTGCTCAGTCGATGGTCCCATCAGAGTCAACCCCTATCCCAAGTACTCCCCTGCCCGCGGAGCGCCAGGAGAGCCCTCAGTTGATGGCTGCATGTGAAGAGCCTGGAAGGAGTCCCTGGTGTGGGTTCCTCTGATGACCGATGCCAGCCTGTCAGGTTGGAGAACCCACTGTGAAGGACGCTTTGTTCAGGGACAAGAGTCCGCAGGAGGCTGTGTGGTCAATCAACAGGCTCGAGATGCGAGCAGTGACCTTGGTGCTAGAAAGTTTTGAGCCATGGTTGCAGGGGAAGGTTGTCCAAGTCCTCTCGGACAATGTGACCATGGTGGCTTACATCAACCGGCAAGGAGGCACAGGCAGTGCAGCCCTGGAGGAGGAGGCCAAACAGCTGTTCGGATGGGCAGCGATTCGTCTCCAGGTGTTATCGATGGTGCACGTAGCAGGAGTTGACAGTGTTACAGCAGCCCACCTCAGCCGAGTGCGCATGGACCCCAGAGAGTGGCAGCTCAATCACTAGGTGTTCGAGCAGGTGGTCCGCCGATGGGGCACACGAGTCATGGACCTAATGGCAATGTTCGAGTCAGCCAAGGCCTGCCGGTTTTTCAGCAGAAGAAGAGAGGAAGTCCGAGGGCTTGGATGCTCTAATTCAGCAGTGGCTCAAAGAGAGTCTTCTCTGTTTTTCCCCTTGGGCGTTCATAGGCCAGTTAGTGCAATGGCTAGAGGTGCACTGGGGATTTGTAATTCTGGTGGCCGAGGTGCCAGTGGTATGCTGACCTGATTCGGATACTGGCGGATTGACTGTGGTGGCTTCCGGTTGGAAGGACTTCTTGACACAGGAGCTGCTTCGTATGACCCATATGGATCAATTATCGCTTTCGGCATGACTCTTGAAAGGGCGAAGTTGAAGAAGAAAGGATAATCAGGCTCGGGGATAGCAACCTTGCTACAGGCCCAGAGGTGGTCTACAAACCTGGCATGCATCTGCGTAGGGCGCATCTTTGAATCATGGTGCGGAGAGAGGCAGGTGCGCCCTTCCACTGCCTCCGTCCCGGATATCTTGGCATTCTTACAATACGGTTTTGATAAGGGTCTAGCTGCCAGTTCCTTGAAGGTGCAACTGGTGGCAATTTCCGGTTATCACGGGAAAGTCCACAGGGTGCCGTTGGGTACACACCCAGACGGGCTGAGCTTTCTAGGGGCAGTGACCCACCTCCATCTGTCAAAGAGGGCAGTGGTACCGCCTTGGAAGCTCAATCTGGTGCTGACGGTGCTGTCTGGGGAACCCTTTGAGTCATTGAGTCGAGCTTTCCTGAAGGATTTGACTGTGAAAATGGTATTCCTGGTGGCAATTTGCTTGGCATGCAGGATTTCGGAGCTTCGGACCCTGTCATGCCAGGAACCATTCTTTTCCTTCTCCAAGGAGAAAGTGGTCCTGCGCCCGGTACCTTCATTTTTGCCCAAGGTGGTGTGAGCATTTCATGCCATTTCCTTACCAGCTCTGGCGAGCTCGGATGTGGGCGAGAGTGGATATGGGCTCTGCCACTCCACAGCTGTGCCACTTGGAGCGAAGGGATGTGAAAAGGGCTTCGTCCTTTTGGAGATTGGACCGTCTGTTGGTTCTGTTTGGCCGGTTGCGCAAAAGTGAGGCGGCAGCTAAGCCTCCATTTCCAGATGGATCAGTGAGGCAATCATTCCTGCATACATCTTGAAGGGTAGAGCAGTGCCGGCGGGGTTGCAGACTTATTCCACGAGGGCTCAGGCAGCCTTGTGAGCAGAGTATAGTTTAGTTCTGCTGGTGGAGATCTGTAGGGTGGCATACTTTATCTGAACATTTTCGCCTGGATGTCCAGGCGGCAGGGGACGCTCATTTCGGCTCGGCAGTGCTTCAGGCTGGTTGTGCGGGTCCCTTCCATTAGTTTAACTGCTCTGATACATCCCAGAGGTGCGAGACTGGACTGGAGGGATGATAAGGAAAGAGAAATAAGATTTACCTGCTGATTGTTGTTTCTTGAGGAACTTCAGTCCAGTCCCAAAACCCTCCCTGAGTGCTTTCTGTGATAATCTATGCACACCCTGGTCCTGAAGCTGGTTCCCTTGGTGGAGGAAGTGGCCAGGAGAAGCCGGGGAGGGGTGTGTAATCAGTGTTTGGGGGAGGGGTGGACCAGAAGAGCTGTCGGTTCTTTGCTTCGCACTGGTTGGAGTTGCTCAGGCGCTCAACAGGTAGGCCTCCCCATCCTGGAGGGGGGGGGGGGGGTATCCTTTCCAGGGGATGGAAGGGGTACTAGTTTATTTAGACGTATAAGTGTTTGTTGCATGTTTAACTACTTATTTGTTGCTCCTCTGAGTCTGCTTTGTCAATCGGTACTGGGGCTGGTGGGCAGTGCCAGCTGCATATGTACACTAGTGTCATCAAAAAGATGACATGCTCAGTCTCCAAGCTGCTGGAGGAGGTGCACTACCCAGAGGTGCGGGTCTGGACTGGAGTTCCTCAAGGAACAACAATTAGCAGGTAAGTCTAATTTCTCTTTTATTTTTACTATTTAGGCTGCCGTTATCTCTTTTAATATATCAATGTACACTTTTTTAACTACAGTTTTATTTTTAGGACCTGAATACTTTCTGTCCCTTAGTATTCTTAATGGACAGGTTTAAGTAAGTTTTCAATGTCTAGAGTTATTACCTTCATCTTTCTGGGTCCTTCTGTACATGGGTTCCTTTCTTAATCTGCTGGAGTTTTTCACTTGATATATTTGCATCATTTCAATTTTGGCAATAATTTATCTATATTTATGTGCTTTTTGGTGTTGTCTTTTAGAAAGAAGTTTCACATTCCTTCACTTTTGGGCAATAGAAGAGTTTGTTTTCATTATGTAACTTTTGCTGCCACTTTTGTTCCCCTCGTCCCTCATTGCATATGTACTTTCTAAGTTAATTCACAATGGATGTCTTTTTAAGTATTAATATTGTTTTCACTTCGGATGTACTGTCACCTTTCTGTTTACAGTATTTTATTCCAGCTGTAATATGTCTTTGGGCACTTGTATGGGTTATTTATTTATTTATTGTACTTTTACTTCAATTTGGAATGTATATGTAAGTTTGTAATACTTTTTTTTACCATTGCTTTTATTACTTGTGCCTGTATTTAGTCTGCATGTTTTTAACTTTCTTAGTTGTTTTAAAATTTATTTGCTTTTATTTGAGGTTTTACCCCCCTCCCCCGAAGAAGGCTTTCAGCCGAAACGCATTGGGGTTTTAATAAAGGTCGTTTTACCAGCCATTGTCTTGGTGCATCTGTTTTTTCTTGTTGCATTTCTCACTAATGGATGTTTGTGCTCTTTTCTTGACTAATAGTAGAGTACCCCAGGGACCTGTGCTGAGCCTGCTGTTTTTTAATATTTTCATAAATGACCTGGAAATGGGAATAACTAGTGAGATGATCAAATCTGCAAACAACACAAAATTATTCAAAGGTGTTAAAACACAAGAGGATTATGAAAAATTGTAAGAGGACCCTGATAAATTGGAAGACTGAACGTCCAAATGCAGGGAAGTTTAATGTGGATAAGTGCAAAGTTATGCACTTAGCAAAGAACACCCCCAACTACGGTTACATGATGCACGGTTCCATATTAGGAACCATCACACAGTGAAAGGATTTAGGCATCATTGTGAATAATATGTTGAAACCCTCCACCCAGTGTGCAGTGGCAGCCAAAAAAGCAAATAGAATGCAAGGAATCATAAGGAAAGGAATGGAGAATAAAATCAAGGATGTTATAATATCTCTGTATTGTTCCATGGTGCAATTGCACCTTGAATATTGTGTGCAATTCTGGTCACTATATCTTAAAAAGGTGAAAGCAGAATTAGAAAAGGTACAGAGAAGAGCCACCAAAACCGTAAAGGGGATGGAATGATACTCCTATGAGAAAAGGCTTAAAAGGAGATATGATAGAGGTCTATAGATTAATGGAGTGGAATGAGTAAACATACATTGGTTGTTTGCTCCATCAAAAAGTGGGAAGACTAGGGGACACACAATGAAGCTACGTTGTAACCTATTTAAGACTAATAAAAAAATATATTTTTTCACTCGATGTATAGTCAAACGCTGGAATTCATTACCGGAGGATGTGGTAAAAGCTGTTAGTGTTGCTGGGTTTAAAGAAGGTTTGGACAAATTCCTGGAGGAGAGGTCCATAAACCATTATTAAAGAGGACCCGGGAAACCCACTGCTTAACTAAGGACAAGCATTGCGGAACATTATATACCTTTTTGGGAATCTGCCAAGTATTTGTGACCCAAATTGGCAACAAGATACTGGGCAAGATGGACCTTGGTCTGACCCAGTATGGTACTTCCTATGTTTTTATGTTCTATGTTGTTAGCAGCATTTCCATTAATTTACTCACCAAAGAGGTCAGTCTAACCATCCTGTAGTTCCCAACCTCATCCTTACTTCTGCTTTTATGCAAAGGGAACACATGCACCTTTCTCCAGTTATCTAGGACCACTCCCGACTCAAAAGAAGCATTTAAAAGGTCAGACACTGGCGCTACTAGAAGTTTCCTTTCAGTATTTTGGATGTATCCCATCTGGTCCCATTGCTTTGTCTAGTTTTAGTTTAGCTAATTCCTCATGAACAATCTTCAGAAAATTGTTCAAATTCCTCTTCATTTCTGTTCCTATTTATGGGTGTTTTCTGAGTTCCTGCTCCTGGCCCTTCATCTGTGAACACAGAACAAAAATATTTATTAAGCAATTCCGCTTTGTTCTCATCAGATTTTATATATACCTCCCTTTCACCTTCGAGTCTGACAATACCACTTTTGCACTTCCTCCTTTCACTAACATATCTGAAAAATGTCTTGTTCTCCCATTTTACTACATTGGCTATTTTTTCTTCCATTTATGTCTTTGCTTTCCTGACTCCTTTCCTAGCTTCTCTTAGCTTTTACAAACATTGATGCTTGTCTTCCTCATTCTGTGATCTCTTGTATTTCATGAAGGCCTCCCTCTTTTTCTTCACCTTTTCAGCTACTTCTTTTGAGAACCATAGCGGCCTCCTTTTCCTTTTACATTTATTTACCTTTCTAACAAAAAGGTCTGTTGCCCTTAAAATATCCCCTTTCAGTTTTGTCCAGTGATTTACTACATCCCCCAGCTGTTCCCGTCCTGCTAATGACTCCTTGAGGTATTGTTCCATTTTGGCAAAGTTAGCTTTCATAAAGTATAAGACCCTTGCTTTTGAAGGTGAAATTAGATTTACCTGCTAATTGTTGTTCCTTGAGGAACTCCAGACCAATCCCGGAATCTCTGGGGATTAAGGTTCCTCCAGCAGCTTGGAGACTGAACAATGACATTCTTTGATGTCACTGATACAAATACCCAAGGGACTGCCTCCTTGCTCCAGTTTACCTATTGACAAAGCAGACTCACCAGAGCAACAATTAAGTAGCTAATACACTTTAACAAACCTTAATAAACATTAACAAACTTCAACTATAAACTAAGACACAAAATGTGCCCTTAAAGTAACACTATAATTTTCCTATTATAGTCTGCCCTTCGTCTCGATAGAAGAATAATACTTTATAAAGATCCTCGAAAAACTTCACCCTCCCCAAATGAATTGTAAGACATATACCTGCCTTATAAGTTTACCATGACAATACCATACCTCTTTGCTTCAGGCCTGTAGTCCAGATAAAAGCAAATCAGGGAGGGATGCGGGACTGTACTGGAGTTCCTGAGCGGTCCTCCAGTTTAGTCCTCCACATCCGGGTAGTGCACCTCCTCCCGCAGCCAGGAGACTGGACCAATCAAAACTCTGCCATGTATGATGTATGCAGTCGGAGCTTCCATCAGCCCCCAGTGTGTCCAGTCTCCTTGCAGCTGGAGGACGTGTGTGCCTGGTACAGGCTCACTTAGGATCTTTTTTGGGAGCAACACTGGGGTTTTCAGTCAAAGGGTTTTGCTTTGTTTCCTGTTTTCCCTTTTATTTTTTAGATAGCGGTCCCTTTAATTTAATTCAGTTTAATTTCCTTTACTTTTCTGTTACAGCCCATTATGTGGCAGGCCGGTACTAGGAGACCAGAACTGCAGAGCACCTCTACCTTCACTCCGGAGGCTTTAGCAGTTTGTCAGGCTGCATCTTTCCCCTGGACTGCACGGGGAACAGAGCTGCCTTGGGCCAGGTCTCCCTTCTCTTTCCAGCCTGTTGGTGAGTCCGCGGGTGCCTTCCCGCTCCCGATTTTAACAGGGAGAGCCCGGTTACAGCAGAGTTCCTTCTCCTTCGCGGGTTGTTAGTCGGCACGGATCGCGAGTTTTTAGACTTATTTCTTTAATTTAATTCAGTTTAGTTAATTATTTAGTCGGTTCTTTATTTTCCTGCGCTCTCTTGCCCGGTCTTCTCCTCCGGGGATTTTCGCGCCTTTTTTCTTGTACCGGGAGAGACTGCCGGCGGCCATTTTGGGTTTTACTTTGCTGTTTCTCGGGGGCAAATTTAGCAGTGCACGGCTCCCCCTTGCGATTTTTCGGGGTTTTAACATGGCGAATTTGCTAATCTACATCTCTGCTTCCTGGCCAGATACTTTTTAAGCGCAAAAAAAAAAAAAAAAAAAGTCTCACACGGGAGGTTGTTTTTCTTTGACCTATCCTTGTGGGTGCCTTAGGGCGGAATTTTCTGTCTCCAGCTACTCCTACGCTCGGATGGCCGCTAAACCGCAGTGCATGATCTGCGGATCGCGCAAGGGTGCGGTAGCTGACTCTGGACTCTGTCGGAGCTGTACCTCTGTTCCCGCGGTCCTAGAGCATCAGGCGGAGTTGAAAGACATTCCTGACACTGTCGGATCCCCGGTTTTGCCGGAGGAGGAGCCCACGCCTGGGCCACTGCCCTCTGTGTCGCAACCCCTGGCTAAAGGGTTAGCTGGTGGTTCTTCCCTGGAGTCAGCGGACTGCCCTTCCGGGGGTTTTTCCCCGGAGTTTGTTCTGCTTATGCACCAGGCATTCCGCTTAAGCCGGTCGGGCAAGCTTCCGTAGTCCTTGGCTGTTTCGTCCCCCCCCGGCTTGGCAGCGGAGTCCCGCATTGCTTCTCAGCCTCAGGCAAAGCGCCTTCGGACTATGGACCAGGAACCGGAGCCGGAAGATCTGAGTTGGCAGGAGTTGGAGGCAGATCTGGAACCGGAGGCTGATCCTGAGGAGTTGGAGGATGGTGAAATTCCGGAGCCGGAGGATCAGGCCCGAATTATTCGGGTGTTTCGTAGGGAGGAGCTGGTTCCTCTGATCACGGAGGCCCTCCAGACCCTGAATCTAGCGGTAGCTCGGCCTCTGGAGGAGGAAGGCTTGGAGGATCCCCTCATTCAAGCCGTGCGAGATTCTCAGGTAGTATTCCCAGTACACCGTGTGGTTGAGCAAATGATTCAGACGGAGTGGGATCAGCCTGACTCCGGGCTGAAGGGGATACGGACTATGAACCGGCTGTATCCCTTAGCCGACAAAGACAAGGATAAGTTTAAATCGCCACGTGTCGATGCAGCGGTTTCGGCAGTGACAAAAAAGACCACCATTCCAGTTGAGGGCAGTGCTGCCCTGAAAGATGCACAAGACAAGAAGGTGGATAACTTGTTGAAACAAGCCTTTGATACCAATGCCTTATCCTTGCAGGCTTCTATCTGCGGCGCGTGGGTCGCCAGAGCCTGTTTGCGCTGGGCTCAGCAGCTGAGGTCACTGGTCGGCTTGGACCCCCAGGGTTTGCTGCAGCTGACACGTCTGGAATCTGGGTCCGCGTACCTAGCCGATGTGCATTATGATCTCATCAGGACTTTGGCGAATAGCATGGCTTCATTAGTGGCGGCTCGCAGATCTATTTGGTTGAGGAACTGGGCGGCAGACGGCTCTTCCAAATCCCGCCTCAGTAAACTTCCTTTTAAGGGCAAATTATTGTTTGGTGAAGCCCTTGATAAGTTGGTTAAGGACCTCGGTGAGTCTAAGGGTGGTAGGCTACCGGAGGATAAGCCGAAGCTCAGTAGGCCCGCTCCGTCCACGCGGGGTCACTTTCGGGACTTTCGCAGATTTCGTTCTTCCCGCCTCTGGCCTTCCCAACGCGGCCGTTTTGGTACCAGATCCCAAGGATTTCGTGGGTTTCGTGGAGCGGGCCGAGGCTTCTCGGGTGCTTCCGCATCCGCCATTTCTTCCTTTAGTCGCAAGCCACTATGAAGCGAGGCGGGCTCCGGAGGGACTTCTTATCATTGGGGGTCGCTTGCGCGATTTCCTTCCCTCTTGGGCCCGAATTACATCCGATCAGTGGGTGCTGGAGAGCGTGGGAGAAGGCTACGTGCTCGAGTTTGCTCGACCGCTCCCCGATTCCTTTGTTCTCTCCCCCAGCAAGGGCGAGCAGAAGCTGGAGGCGATCCGATTGATGTTACGCCGCCTGTTAGCCTTGGGAGCCATCATTCCCATCCCGCCTACCGAGCGCGGCACAGGTCACTACTCCATTTATTTTGTGGTGCCAAAGAAAGACAAGACGCTTCGCCCCATTCTAGATCTCAAGGGGGTGAACCGTGTTCTCAGAGTTCCTCATTTCCGAATGGAAACCTTGCGGTCCGTCATTGTGGCGGTACGTCGCGGAGAGTTTCTCACGTCCCTCGACCTCACGGAGGCCTACCTGCACATTCCTATTCGACCGTCTCATCAGAAGTTCCTTCGCTTTGCGTTTCCGTGGGGCCACTTTCAGTTTCAAGCCCTGCCCTTTGGGCTGGCTACCGCGCCTCGCACCTTCATGAAGGTTATGGTGGTGGTTGCGGCGGCCCTGCGGCGAGAGGGCATCTTGGTTCACCCGTACCTCGACGATTGGTTGATTTGCGCGAAATCCAAAGACGAGAGTGTGCAAGTCACAAACAGAGTGGTTACTCTCCTGCAATCGCTTGGCTGGGTGGTCAACGACAAGAAGAGTCATTTGACTCCGACTCAGTCCCTAGAATATCTCGGGGTTCACTTCGACACAGCACGGGGGTTGGTGTGCTTGCCGGAGCGCCGGGTCCTAGCATTAAGGGGCCTGGTGCGCGCTTTCCTGGCGATGCCCGCTCCGTCCGCCTGGTGGTACCTTCGGCTCCTGGGCACTATGGCGGCGACCCTGGAAGTGGTGCCATGGTCGCGTTTTCACATGCGACCACTCCAGAGCGCCCTGTTGCGGCGCTGGTCAAACCAGTTCGACTCGTTGAACAGGAGATTGCCCTGCCCGAGGGCAGTGCGTTGCTCGCTCCGGTGGTGGCTGCGCTCGGAGAACCTGCTGAAGGGGCTCCCGTTGGAGACGCCCCTGTGGGTTCCGTTCATCACGGATGCCAGTCTGACAGGCTGGGGAGCCCATTGCGAGGGCCGCTTTGCTCAGGGGACGTGGTCTCCCCTCGAAGCCTCTTGGTCGATCAACCGGCTCGAACTGCGAGCAGTGCGACTGGCGCTGCTTGCCCTCGAAGAAGTGATAGCGGGGCGACCGGTGCGGATTCTCTCGGACAACTCGGCGACGGTGGCCTACATCAACCGCCAGGGAGGCACTGGAAGTGTGGCTCTCGAGGCCGAAGCGGCGGCTCTGTTCAATTGGGTTCAGTCCCGGCTACCGGCCATCTCGGCGGCGCATATCACAGGACAGGACAACGAGACAGCGGATTTTCTAAGCAGGGTGCGGGTAGATCCCGGGGAATGGGAACTGAACCCGCAGATTTACTCCCAAATAGTTCGTCGCTGGGGGCCGCCCGTCATGGACCTCATGGCGACGTTTCAGTCGGCGAAAACAGGCCGTTTTTTCAGCAGACGCAGGGAGCGCATGTCGGAGGGGATCGATGCCCTTCTGCAGCCGTGGCCAGAGGACGGTCTCCTTTATGTCTTTCCTCCTTGGGCGCTAATCGGCCGCGTCGTTCAGCGCATCGAGGCTCACAGGGGACGAGTGTTACTGATTGCTCCGGATTGGCCACGCAGACCGTGGTTCGCGGACTTGGTGCGGTTGCGCGACGGGGTTCCTTGGCATCTGCCACCGGTACCGGATCTTCTGCTTCAGGGTCCTCTTCGAATGCCCCAAGTGGATCGGTTCTCGCTTACGGTTTGGCCATTGAAAGGGCTCGGCTGAGAAAGCGGGGTTATTCCCCTGCTGTAGTTTCCACTCTCCTTCAGGCACGAAAGACTTCCACCTCTCTCGCATATGTTCGGGTGTGGAGGATTTTTGAAGACTGGTGTTCCCGGCGTGGGGTCCGGGCGGCTACAGCTTCTGTGCCCGTGGTACTCAGTTTTTTACAGGATTTATTTATTTATTTTTATTATTTATTACAGTTTCTTATATACCGCGCTATTCGGCATCAGCGCGGTTTACATCATAACATAACTACCATGGTGACAAGGTGTCTGGTTTTACATAGAACAGGTAATAAAACTTGGATAACAGGGTTAACTATCTACATAACTATATACATAAGCTATTTACACTGCAGGATAGGTAGAGTCAGATCATGAGTAAGAGGGCATCTATAAGGGGTGATTTCTTGAGAGGGATATCCAGTCTCAAAGGTTGTCTGGGAAGTATTGGGTGAAGAGGTAGGTTTTGAGTGCCTTTCTGAACTGATATAGATTGTTTATGGCCCTAATGTCAGGGGGTAGAGTATTCCAGCATCTGGGGATATAGAAACTGCAAGCTCTGTTTGTGGTTCGATAAGGGGCTGGCGGCCAGTTCTCTCAAAGTGCAGCTGGCAGCTATCGCTTGTTACAGAGGCAAAGTGCTCGGTGTTAGCCTAGGGTCTCACCCCGACGTACTACGTTTTATCAAGGCCGTCTTTCTATTGCGACCTTCGCATCGGGTGTCTATTCCGTCCTGGGATTTGAACTTGGTGTTGCGAGCACTAGTTCGCGAACCTTTTGAGCCTCTCCGAAGGGCGTCTCTTAAGGATCTGACCCTGAAGACCGTTTTTCTAGTGGCCATCTGCTCGGCGAGGCGTATTTCCGAATTGCAAGCGCTCTCGTGCAGGGAACCTTTCTTATCCATCTCTAGGGATCGTGTAGTGCTTCGTCCGGTTCCTTCCTTTTGCCCAAAGTGGTATCGCCTTTTCACTTAAATCAGGCGGTATTTCTGCCGGTTCTGCGGGCTGGTCCGGAGAGCGCTGCTAGCAGTGGGATTCATTGTTTGGATGTCCGGCGAGTGCTTCGTCGTTACTTGAAAGTGTCTGAATCTTTTCGGAAAACTGACCGCCTCTTCGTGCTCTTTGGAGGGGCACGACGTGGTGAGGCGGCTGCTAAGGCTTCTATTTCTCGGTGGATTAAAGAGGCGATTGCTTCGGCGTATCTTCTGCAGCATCAGCCGGTCCTGGTGGGTATTCGCGCCCACTCGACCAGGGCTCAAAGCGACCTCTTGGGCGGAACATAGTCTGGTTCCTCCTGCGGAGATCTGTAAAGCAGCTACGTGGTCCACGCTGCATGCCTTCAGTAAGCATTACCGCTTGGATGTGCTTGCTGCTCAGGATTCTCGTTTTGGTTCTTCAGTACTGCGCGCCGGATGGCAAGGTCCCGCCCGGTATTGACTGCTCTGTTACATCCCGGATGTGGAGGACTAAACTGGAGGACCGCTCAGGAAATGGAAATTACACATACCTGGTAATTGTAGTTCCTGGAGGGTCCAGTTTAGTCCTCCTTCCCTCCCATATTTCAGAATCGTGTTGCGGCGCGTTTTTTCATGCGGCGGTCGGTGCGCTCATCTGGCGGGCGCCCTTCTCTCCTTTTCCACTTTTGCCCGAACTCAACTGCCTTTTTCTTCTGGAGTGAGGGTAGAGTCGCTGGGTACGTTCTGGCTTCCTCGTTTGGGGAGGGAGCCGGTGTATTCAGTTCGTGCTAGGGGGGTCTAGTTGGTTTTCAATGTATATTTTTTGTTTCATAGTCTCAGGTGTTGCTTCTTTGAGTCTGCTTTGTTACTAGTTTACTGGGGGCTGATGGGAGCTCCGACTGCATACATCATACATGGCAGAGTTTTGATTGGTCCAGTCTCCTGGCTGCGGGAGGAGGTGCACTACCCGGATGTGGAGGACTAAACTGGACCCTCCAGGAACTACAATTACCAGGTATGTGTAATTTCCATTTCCTCAAGGAACAACAATTAGCAGGTAAGTCTAATTTCATCTTCCTTATCGTCTGTCCAGTCCAGTCCCGGAATCTCTGGGGATGTAACAGAGCAGTAAAATCTTTAATGGGTGGGACCTGCTAGGCCAGCCTGAAGCACTGCTGATCCAAAACAGGTATCCCTCTCTGCCTGTATATCTAATCGATAATGTTTTACAAAGGAATTTAATGATGACCAAGTAGCCACTTTACAGATTTCCACAGGCGGTACCAAACTGCACTCAGCCAAGAACACAGCTTGCGCCCTTGTTGAATGCACTTTAAGTCCATCAGGTATTGTCCTACTCTTCAACAAATACGCAGAAGCTATAGCTTCCTTGAGCCATCTGGCAATAGACGCTTTGGAAGCTGCATGGCCTCTTCTTGCACCTCCAAAAAGAACAAACAGACTATCTGTCTTACGGAATTCCTGTGTTCACTTTAAATACATCTTTAATGCTCTACGAACATCTAAAAGATGCAATCTTCTGAACTTAATCTCCTTGGCAGTATTTCCAAATAGTGGTAAAGAAACCTCTTGATTGACATGAAAAGCCGACACCACTTTGGGCAGAAACAAAGGTACTGGTCTCAAAACCACCTTCTTTTTGTAAAATAGCAGACGAAATAGCTACTAGAAAAACTACCTTGAGCGAAAGATCCTTTAATGACGCTCGTGACAACGGCTCAAACAGTTCGCGTACCAAAGCCTCCAACACCAAATGAAGATTCCAAGATGGAACGCTTGGTCTACACGGCAGCCTCAACAGTGAAACTGCTCTCAAAAAACGCTTCACATCCGGATGTGCTCCTAGCACCTCACCATTTATTTTTCCTCTCTAACAAGAGAGACCTGCCAACTGCACTTTCAATGACGCAGCTGCTAATCCTTTCTCAAACCCATTTTGCAAAAAAGATAGAATTTGAGAAATAGAAGCTTTTAATGCTTCAAACCCTTGTCTTCACACCATGCTTTGAATATTCTCCATATGCGAATATATGCCAAAGAGGTAGATCTCTTCCTTGCTTTCAACAACGTGGAAATCACCGCCGAAGAGTAACCCCTGGCCTTTAACCTCACCCTTTCAAGAGCCAAGCCGTAAGCGAGAATCGAGCCACCTGTGGCATGCATAATGGACCCTGGCACAACAGATCTTCTCTCATCGGTAAGAGCCATGGACAGTCTACTAATAACCTTATGAGATCTGCGTACCATGGTCGTCTTGGCCAATCCGGCACTATCAATATTACTAGTCCCTTGTGCCTTTCTACTCTTTGTAGAACACACCCTATCAATACCCATGGAGGGAAGACGTACAGAAGTTGCTCCTCTGGCCACCTTTGAATGAGAGAGTCTAGGCCCTCTGACATTCTCTCTCGCCTTCGACTGAAAAACCGATTGACTTTTGCCAACTTGAAGGTTGCCATGAGATTCATCACTGGAGCTCCCCAACGATTTATTATCAATTGGAATACATGCGGATGTAGAACCCACTCTCCTGGATCTACTTTGACCCAACACAAAAAATCGGCCTCCACATTGTCCACCCCTGCTACATGAGTTGCAGACAAAGCCTTCAAATTCCTCTTGGCCCACACGAACAACTGCTCGGCTTTGGCTTCCAGAGAGATACTGCTTGTGCCCCCTTGACGGTTGATGTAAGCCACTGCGGTTGCGTTGTCTGACAGAACGCGAACAGCCTTCCCCTGAAGATAACATTGAAACGCTTGTAGAGCTAAGATTACCGCCCTCAACTCCAATCTGTTGATTGAACAAACTTTCTCCTGATCGGTCCATTGACCTTGAACAAACCTTCCTTCGAAGTGAGCTCCCCAGCCCACAAGACTGGCATCCGTTGTAAGAGGAATCCAAACCGGCGATTCTATCTGCATTCCCACCTCTAGAATCTCCGGCTGTAACCACCATTGTAGAGTTTGATGCGTCTCCAGAAGGCAGGGTAGCCTCCTTGAGAGAGGAACTTTCTGATGTGACCACCTCCTTAGTAACGCTCTCTGTAACAGTCGCATATGAGTTCTCGTCCAAGGAACTAAGACTAACATTGCTGCCATGGTTCCGAGCAACTGTAAATGCCATGCAGTGGGATCCTTTCTGTTCAAGAAACTGCGCACCAGATCTCTCAATGCTAGCGCTCGCGTCTGAGGAAGAAATACCCTTCCTATTCTTGTACTGAATCGAGCTCCCAGGTGTTCTAGGTTCTGTGACGGAATCAACTTGCTCTTTGCCATATTGACAACCCAACCAAGACTCTGTAAAAATTCCACTACTCTGGCTGTTACCAACTCGCTTTCCTTTTCAGACTTTGCCCGAATCAACCAGTCGTCCAGATATGGGTGAACTGGAATTCCTTCCTTTCTCAATGCTGCAGCAACTACCACCATTACCTTGGTAAACATTCGCGGGGCCGTTGCTAAACCGAACGGCAATGCCCGAAACTGGAAATGACCCATGGGAACTGCAAATCTGAGAAACTTCTGACGCTCTAGACAAATGGGAATGTGTAGATATGCCTCTGACAAATCCAGAGACGTAAGAAACTCCACTTTTCTTACTGCCATTATTAGAGATTTCAGTGTCTCCATGCGAAAATGAGTCACCCGAAGACAACGATTTACCTTTTGAAGATCCAAAATTGGACGAAAAGACCCTTCCTTTTTTGGAACCACAAAATAGATGGAGTATCGACCGGAGCCGTGTTGGTCTGGTGGAACCGTAATGACAGCTTTGAGATTCAAATGTCTTTGCAAGGTTTCACCCACCGCTGTACACTTGATGCGTGCCTTGCAAGGAGATTGAATGAACAAATCGACTACTGGGCGCTGAAGCTCCAGAGCATAACCTTCTCGAATGATCTCCAACACCCACTGATCGGATGTGATCTGAACCCAGGCTGGATAAAACTCCCGTAGTCGACCCCCCACGGGTATAAAATCTGCCTGGGTCCTCCTTACTTCATTGTGATTTTCTAGGGTTTGAAGAAGAAGAGGAGGTTGCAAATCCCCTGCTTGCTCCTCAAAAACCCTGACTTCTGAAATATTGGCGCCTTCTCTGAAATTGTCCAAAACATGTGGAACGAAAACGACGAAAGTCTCTGTACTGACCCCTAGATGCCTGAGTTGGACGTCCTAGATTCTGCCTGTCCTCTGGCAGCCTGCCGCCTTTAGACTCTCCTAAGTCTTTTACAAATTTATCTAAGTCCTCACCAAAAAGTAGCCTACCCCTGAAAGGAAGCTTAGTGAGCCTTGCTTTAGAAGAAGCATCTGCCGCCCAGTTACGTAACCATAAATATCTTCTAGCTGCAACAACCGAGACCATATTCTTAGACAAACCCCTAATAAGGTCATAATGAATATCAGCTAAATAAGCTGCCCCAGTCTCTAACCGGGATGCTTCTGTCGCAGAGTCTTCCCCATTATCTCCATGTACTCGTTGAGACCAACGAAGACAGGCTATGGCAACCCATGCTCCACAAACTGAAGCCTGAATAGATAAGGCATTGACATCAAACACCTGTTTTAACAACGTATCCAATTTTCTATCATGGCTATCCTTAAGGGAAGCACCACCTTCGACTGGAATTGTAGTCTTTTTGGTAACAGCCGATACCGCAGCATCTACTTTGGGAGACTTAAACAACTCCCGATCCTGGTCCAGTAGAGGATATAATCGAGCCATGACCCTAGACCCCTTTAGTCCAGCCTCAGGCATATCCCATTCTTGTTGAATCATTTCCCTTACAACTCTGTGTACTGGAAAAGCTCTTTGCATTTTTCTAAATGCCTGTAACAAAGGATCCTCCAATGTGGAGTCCTCCTCTGGCCCAGAAACTGGCATATTAAGGGCTTTAAGAGTTTCCATCATCAACGCTGGTAACTCATCTCGACGGAAAACACGAACTACTCTGGCCTGGTCCTCCTGATCCGTGAGTTCTCCTTCTTCTAATTCATCTTCAACTTCCAAATCCAGATCCAAAGGATCCGAGTGAATCTCTTCAGAGGTTATTGAATGGTCCTGCGGATCCTTCCCTGTTCTAAACTTTTTAACAGGAACAGCACCCTCAGCAATTTCCAGAGGAATACCCGGACGCTTCCTTCTGAGATCCCCTCCGGCAGAGGGTAGTGGACCCTTTTGTCCATTTCTGTAGTTTTAATATTATTTTTTACATAAGAACATAAGATATGCCATACTGGGTCAGACCAAGGTCCATCAAGCCCAGTATCCTGTTTCCAACAGTGGCCAATCTAGGTCATACGTACCTAGCAGTATCCCCAAGAGACACAGGTTCCACAATGCTTGTATTGGGTCAAGCATTGATATCCTAGGTCCCTTTTTAATAATGGTTTATGGACCTTTCCTCCAGGAACTTGTCCAAACCTTTTTTAAGATATAGTGCTACTCCCTCTTCTTTCTATCCTATCCTTTCTGAATAAAGTACAGCCTGATATAGCATCAACAGCTACACAGCTTGGGAACATGACATAGAGATTAATTTATTTGGCCCCTCCATACCAAAAATGTGTTCTGTTGCTCTCAGGGCCGACCCAAGGGTTTCTGCCACCCCAGACAGAAGCCCTGGTAGTGCTGCCCCTCTTCCGTACCGTCCTCTCCCCCCATGCTGAGTTGCACCACCACTACTGATTCTGGTCGTGGGGTGGGGGTAGAGGCAGCTCCACTTGATGCGGAGGTGGAAGAAGTGGCAGACCATGTGCTTTGGCACACATGGCCTTCTGCTTCTGACCCCCCTCCAACAGAACTTCCTGTCAGAGGGGGGGTCAGAAACAGCAAGCCATGTGTGCCGAAAAACATGGATTGCCATGGGTACAGTACCATGCTGCCCACAGAGGTTTGACATCCTAGGTGGCCACCTAGCTCACCTAGTGGATGGGCCGACCCTGTTTGCCCCTGCCCAAAGCCTCTTTTAAAGTGACCAACCATCCCGTATTATATGGGACAGTACCGTTTTTTAAGGATTTGTCCCTGAAATTGTATTATTTTGGTTGGGATGCTTAAATGTCCCCTATTTTAAAACACGTGTTCCACTTCTACACTCCTGCACATTTGTACCAGTGGACTTCTCCACTCCAGCTGAAATTTTCAAAAGGAAACTCTATTTATATGAGACTATTTCCATCAGAGATACAGAAACATATACACATACATGCACTCTGTTCTACTTCAGTCACTCATACATGCACATGCTTTCATCCATCGCCCAAATCCAGTACACACATGCACATTAGCACTTTTCAGACAGGTTCTGTCTCTGACTGTCTACTGGTGCTGTGCTGCTTCTGCACTCCTCACTTCAATGCCTCCAGTTCTTGCTTTTACTACCAGTTCTTTTTCTCAGCCTGCAATAGCCTCCTCACACTTTACCCCATTCCTCTTACATTTCTATCCTTTCTCAGCAACCTCACTCACCCGTACCAAGAAACCCACTTATTCCACTGATTTTCTCCCAGACCCTGTGCAAAAAATCAGCTCACTCTTCCTGTGACTAATGCAGCCTTTCCATGGCTGGAATCTACCACTTACTCTGCACAGTGAGAGGGGGGGGGGGGGCGCACTGGCGAGCTGTAGAGCTAAACTCTAAAAAATATCCAAACAATTTAGACATCCTAAAATAATTTAGATGGTTGGCAATCCTAAACTCCTGAGTCTTCAGCAGATCTGACAATTCTCCCCTGTCCTGCAGCTCTGGAGTAGGGAGGGGGTGTTTGTACAGATATACAGACCTACAGGAAAAGCTTTTGGTGGTACTCCAGCACCCACAAAGCTGGCGCCTATGATTCTGGGGCCAACATCAGTATGACGGTCAGTAGTAAGCCAATTTAATTGATTCTGTCGTCTGTGTAGGCACTTGGTCTAGGGTGTGTGTTTCTATTTCATCTTTAGACTTTTAAAATGCCGATTTAATGACCAACTACAAAATGAATACCCATTCATTAAAGAAACGTTCTGGTGACAGCATGGTGTTTTTTTAACAAATGCTGGTCTTCGTTTTCAATCGCACATACAGGAAAGGGTGACAATGTTCTGTACCTCAGGACGAACAAACACAAAACAGCAGATGTAAGTGCTTCTTCAAGTACAACTGCGACTTCTTTTTTTAAAAGTCAAACTTTTGATGAGAAAACTCAGTCACGGGCTACAAGTTATTGAAAAAATGTTTTGATGAAAAATACTCTTGTGCGTGAACCAAAATGTAAGCAATTGTCTGTAATGTTTTCAAATTTGACTATTGATTCTCTCAAGAGAGACCTTTCTGAGATAAGATTTTTAAAAGCTTTATATGATTGCTCAAAACATAGAAGCATTAAAATACTTTCTTCCTAAGAAAAGGGTTCAGGTAAAAGTTTTTGATGTCCATGAAATTAAAGGTGAAACCTCAGACATTCTTTACAAGTGAATTCTTAATACAGTTGAGTCCAATGGGCTAAGAGCCAAAGTTTTGGCATTGTGTGTTGACAATACCAATTGCAATTTTGGTGGAGCTGCTAGGAGGGGTAGTAACAATATTTTTTACAAGCTGTATAAAGATTTAGGAAGTAATTTAATTGGTGCAAACTGTGCAGCTCACATTGCTCACAATTGTATCAGCACTGCTGCCAAATGCCTGCCATTTGACATTGAAGTTATTCTTAACATTTATACAGTGAGAACTGAAGAACCTAAAGAGATGTGTGACTTTATTGAGCGCGAGTATCAAAAGCTCATCGGATACTGTAACACTAGGTGGCTGGCTTTACTATTAGTCATAGAGAGGTTAATTAAAATGTACCAAGCAGTAAAATCATATTTTCAGAGCCAGGAAAAATGCCGTTATCATCAAAAGCGTTTTTGAGAATGAATCAGCAGATGTTTGACTGTACTTTCTGGACAGTCAGCCAGTGATTTTCCAAAATGTGACTTTAAAAATTGAGTCTTAAAAAATCTCAATGACAGAGGTGGCTGGAGTAATCAGTGACCTTAGAAACAAGTTAATAACTAGGAAGAATGAAGTGTTTTTGCCTCCAACAATCAGAAAGAGGATAAAAGATCCTGAAGAAGAGGGCAGCATTCATGAAGCAGATTTCAAGCAATCGGTGTCATCTTTCTACACCACTTGCATTGATTACTTGGATCAGTGGGCCACTCACTTCCAGGAGATTGGGGAAACAACTCATCTTTTCTTGGAATATTATGGAGATGACTCCCAAAGAGCTCAAACTAATACCTGACCTATGAAATCTCTCAATTCCCTTTATTATACAAAATAAACTTTTCACGATCTTCCGAACGCTCAAGCACTTCTGATCATGCCCCTCTCACATTAAGCACCTATATCTACTATACACATCATACTCTGTATATAAGTTAAACATTTATTATTATTATTTAATATTTATAAAGCACTACAAGGTGTATGCGATGCTATACAAACATAGAAATAGACAGTCCCTGCATGAAAAGCTTACAATCTAGCAAACAGACAAACAATAAGTAACTCACACAAAAAAGTCAATTGGTCACTAATATTCAAGAACGATATAAAGTAAATCCAAACAAAAATTGTATCGTTCAAATTAACCAATGCGAAGGATCAGAAATAGCACAAGAAGTCTCAGTATAAAAGAAGAGTAAATTAGACTTACCTGCTAATTGTTGTTCCTTGCGGAACTCTAGTCCAGTCCCGGAACCATAGAGTTGTGAACCTCCACCAGCAGCTTTGGAGACTGAACATCTTCATCTCTTTGATCATCCAGCTATATGCAGCCCCAAGGACCGCCCACACATCAGTACCTATTGACAAAGCATACTAAGCAGAGCAACAAATAAGTAGATATAACAACACAGTGGAAAAAAGGATCCTGACCCTAAAGTTCCCACCACTAGCAAATTTTCCAATTGCGTAAGAACAACCTCCCGCCTACGGGAAGGCAGACCAGAACGGCCGTGGCGACCCTTGTGCAAAACGCATGCAACAAGAGACGCCACCGCTCACCCCCAAGATTTGACCCCGAAAGGGAACTAAGGCGTGCTGCAAGCAGAGGAGCTCTGACCGAAAGTATAGAGAACAAAAACCCTGGCAGACTCCTATAATGAATGTACCTTCTTGGCTGGCAGCGAGAACAGATAGACAGGGAGGGATCCAGGACTGGACTAGAGTTCCACAAGGAACAACAATTAGCAGGTAAGTCTAATTTACTCTTCCTTAGCGTCCCTCTAGTCCAGTCCCGGAACCATAGAGGATGTAACAGAGCAGTAAATCTCAATGGGAGGGCCTCGCTAGTCCAGCCTGAAGCACCCGAGACCCAAACCGCGCATCCGACGCCGCCTGCACATCCAGACAATAGTGCTTAGCAAAGGTGTGCAAGGATGACCACGTCGCCGCCCGACAAATATCCACCGCTGGTACCAAGCTAACTTCCGCCCAAGACGCCGCCTGTGCCCTAGTCGAGTGAGCCCGAAGCCCGGCAGGAACCATCCTGCCGCATAAAAGGTATGCCGACGAAATCGCCTCTTTCAACCAGCGGGAAATGGAAGACTTAGACGCTGCTTCCCCCTTGCGCGGACCGCCAAATGCGACAAATAGGCGATCGGACTTACGGAAGGCCGCCGTTTCCCTCAAATACCGACGAAGAGCTCGACGGACATCCAACGCCTGCAAGGAGTTATCCGCGTGCTGGCCCCGTTCCTTGGCAAACACTGGGAGAGACACCCCCTGATTCATGTGAAACGCCGAAACTACCTTAGGCAAAAACGCGGGAACCGGTCGCAATACCACCATGTCGGCAGAGAAAGACAGATAGGGTTCCCTACACGAAAGAGCCTGCAACTCCGAGATCCTGCGAGCTGACGAGATCGCTACCAGAAACACCGTTTTCAACGTCAAGTCCTTCAACGAAGCTTGCGCCAAGGGTTCAAACGGCGGAGCCACCAGAAACCTCAACACCAAATTCAAGTCCCACGAGGGCACTAAAGCCCTGTACGGAGGACGCATAAGCAACACCGCTCGCAAGGAGCGCTTCACATCCGCATGGGACCCCAGTAACTGGCCCTGAACCTTGCCTCGAAAACACGCAAGAGCTGCAAGTTGTACCCTCAACGAACTGGCCGCCAGGCCCTTGTCCACCCCTGCTTGCAAGAAGGAGAGGAGCTGAGGAACGGAGGTCCGCAAAGGCCGCAACTCACGAACCGCACACCAGCTCTCAAAAATACGCCAGACCCAGACATACGCTAGCGACGTAGACCGACGCCGCGCCCGCAACAAGGTAGCAATGACCTCCGGAGAATAACCTTTGGCTCTCATTCGCGCCCTCTCAATAGCCATGCCGTAAGCGAGAATCGAGCCACCTGAGGCATCTGCAGCGGCCCCTGCCGAAGGAGATCCGGCCGAGGAGGAAGGAGCCACGGATCGGCCACACTCAACCGCACCAGATCCGCATACCAAGGCCGACGAGGCCAGTCCGGGGCAATCAGAACCACGGGACCCGGATGCTGCTCGATCCACTGTACCAGGCGGCCCAGCAGGGCCCACGGAGGAAAGACATAGAGCAGCCCATACCTTGGCCACCTTTGTGCCAATGCATCGAGGCCTTCCGACATGCGTTCCCGACGCCTGCTGAACACTAGCAGAGACTCTCCGTACTGGAGAACCGCTGATAAATGGAATGGGAGCATAGATAGCTTCAAAGGCCAGAGTTCTATCTTGCAACCCCTCTCCGCTGAGCTGCCTCTTCCATATGTAAAATTAAATCACATATATCCAAAATGAAGACATTACAAATCTACCGTAAAATCTTATAATTTGGGCAAAGCCAAACTAAACGGGAACATTGTCCATTAAGAAACCACACAACTATAAAATCCTTCCCATGACATAAAGCTCATGGCAGAGCATTCCACATCTGTGGACTGGCCATGGCGCTCACCCAAGCATCTGTTACAACTGTCCAAGAGAGTTATCACCATAATTCCTTTTGACCTGAATATGTTTACAGCAGAACATAGCGCTATAGCACAGCAGCTAAGCCAAAATATTATCCTGCCATATAAATCGACTTTAACGCTTTATAGGACCCTCTATGGATAGCGGAAGGAGAATCTTTTTTTTTTTTTTTTTAAAGTAGAGGACTCCAAAAACCAAGATTCTGCCAACTCCAATGAAATCAAAGCAGATCAGCTAAAATTACCTGAACTGCTACTATAGCTTTGCAAGAAGCTACCAGCCCCCGCTGCACCCAGTTGTCCTTCCCCCCCTTATCCAGGGGGATGCTGCATTGCAGGAGGCGTTGCCCACCCCCTGCCAGCCTACTGCAGCTGCCAGGGAGCTGAAGAGCAAAATAGAAAGTAGAACCCCTGGAAGCAAACAGTGTCGTGTCCCTGGGATTCAGGCGCAAAAGGTAAAAATCAAAAGTAAAAGCAACAGTGTTAGCTAAAAATGAACAAGGCTATCTCTCACTAAAGCGAGTTTCTCTATCTTTTTGAAATCCCACCGAAGTCCGTGGGACGCAAGCTTTCGAACACAGCCCCTAGCGCTGTGCATTAACCACAACCAGAGAAATGAAATGAAATGAAACCCTGCTCTAGTAATAGATGAGAATTTCCTGGGAAGGGCCTGCTAAGTGTTGCTATGAAACCCACAAGCACCTCACCAGGCCTTCCTGAAGTCAGAGAAATAGCAGTGGAATATACCGACCACCTTGAAAATGGAAGTCTGAGAGGTTGTTGCCTGTGTGAACCTGATGAGTAATATGATTTTGTATTGTACCACTCACCCCCCAGGGATGGGGGCACTGAATACTTTATGTGATTCATGAGCAGCGCTGTCATTCGGTGACCTTTAGGGCAGCAGAGCCCGACCAATGATACAGAAATTAAGAGCTTTAAATCTTGGTCATATAAACTGGATTCTCAGACCTTACATCACAGCACCGAGGCTCTGTGGTGATTTCTATCCTGACCTGCAGATAATGGCTGCCTGCACAGTCATAGAAAGGCACTATTGAGTGTACCAGCTGCCCTCCGGTGGCCATAGACCGTAGCACAGGCACTTCCCGGCTGACAGTTTAATTGCCAGTCTATTCTTGTACATCCTAAGGTTTCCTAAACCAGTCCCTGTGAATTCTGGGCAACTGTCACTATAGACTACATAAAGGCACACTTCTAGGCTTTCCCTCCTGAAAACTACAAGTTAGGGCTCTGCCCTTGAACCTAAAAGCTGGCAATTTGCCTAATATCCTGGGCCTGAACAGATGCTCCTCAGAGACATGATTAGGAGGGAAAGAACATGTGGTATCAGGGATCAATGCCAAAACTGCTGTCCTGTTTTTAAGTTCATTCTTATTTATTCTATAAAGAGGATTGACAACAGTCCCCCTTAATGCTGAGGAACCCCCCTGGCCTCAAAAAAAAAACTACAAACAAAAGAAAGAAACAATCACTAGGCCCAAAATTTAAGCTATTCTGCCTGTTGTCCTCACGCAGGCAGTTCACTGCAACGCTCGCCATGCGGTCCAAATACCTAGCGAGGAAATGGCCGCCCCTTCGCCAATGAATTTTGGCGCCAAGAACAGCCGCCGCTGCAAAAATGAGGCCTCAGCAGACCGACAGAGCCCGAAGGCCTTACCTGCAGGGCCGAAAGCCACACAGCCTGCTCCTACCTCCTTGAATTCCTCCGATCCTCAAACTGCGCTGATGCGCCTGGCAGCCACGGCGAGGATCGCTCAGCCGGTTCCACAGACTAAAATTAAATCCCGCAGCAACGGAGAGGCTCCGTCCCACACAGCTTCAGTGTGGCTGTACAGGTCCCGGAGCTTTCTCCCGTACAGTCCAGGGAGAGAGATCCGCACCGGCAAATGCCTGCAGCAAGTGAAAATCACTGACAAGGAGGGAAGACAAGAACTGCTACTAATTTAAAGAACCAGGTTCAAATTTAAAATTACTGTAAATACAGAAATTTGCTCCTAACTCAAGGGAACCAATCCCCGATTGTCAATTAACCAAAGGTAACTGAATTAAAAGCAAAATTAAAAGTAAATTAAAGGTAATAATCAAAGGTAAAATCAGAATTTGTCACACTAAATGCTCCTATCTGTTCCCCCCAAGTGAGCCCAGAAGCTAGGCTCACTATGTCCTCCTGCTGCAAGGAGACTGGACACACTGGAGGCTGATGGGAGGTACCAGCAGGCTATATCCAGTGACTCGTCCCCAGGAGGCACAGAATCCGCAACACTCGGAGGCCGGCTCCTCTTTTGTGGACCAGTGTCTCCCTCCACTGAAAGTGGACGCTTTAGTCCATGGCGGGGCAGGACCGAGCCTCCCCCCGCTGGCTGCAAGAGAGCCAGAGCCTCCTGCATGAGAGAGAAAAAAGGCGCTCCGGCACCGCAGAAATCCCCGGACCAAGGACCGTCTCTGCCTGCTCTGATGTCCCTTCTGTAGATACAGGTGGGAGATCTGCACTGGAGCCCTCCAGAGGATCCCCCATGCCAGCACCCACAGCAGAACAAATGGCACAGACTCGGGCTGCCAAATTACTACTTCTACGAATGCCACAGACCAGACACCGAGGACTAGGAGGCATGGCTATGCACACAGTCCTTTGCCAGCAAAGCAGGAACACCTTGCTGAAGCAAACAGAGCAGAAAAAAAATCACGATTTTAAAAGTGCTCAAAAACGCTCCAAATTGCAGGATTAGATAGAGTTGGAGTCAATTAGCTGATATCTGACCAAGAAATGCAAAAACGAAGCTCCTATCCCTAAAAAAAACACGAAGAAAAACAACTTTGAAAAAAAAATCCAAAATGGCCGCCGGACCCGATCCCGCCAAAAAAAGGACCAGAAAAAATACCCAAAAGGTCTAAAACACTCCCCAGAGCTGATTCCAGGCCACCCCAAGGCCTCCACCACTGCCTTTAGAAAGAAAAAGCTTCAAACTCTACTCACCCACACACAGGAGTGGAGCGGGGGTCAAAACACTGAGAGTGCTGTCCAGCGTGCCTGTCACAATCTCTGAGTAGCAGTTATCAGAGTCAATAACAGAGTAATAACCGCTCAGGGCAGCTCGGGGAACCCCTAAATCAGTCAGGGGACCCTCAGAGCCTACTGCTGTATTCAATTGCTGCCTGTAATTGTCTTCAACCTTCTCCTCACCCATCAAGGGGGTTAGGTAGAAAGGAGACCTGTGTCCTGTGCAGCTCCCCTGCTTGTTTAACCTATGGGGAGACTGACAGAGAGAGACAGAGAGAAAAAACAGATTAGAGAAAGACAGAAGGGACACAGTCAAAGATTTCCTCCACAGCAGCAGCCCAGCACCTAAATCTAGAAAATAATAAAACACTAAAGCTCTGTTTATTTGTTCCTAAGGAGCCCAGTTCTGGGCTCTGACTTCCAAGCTGCTTGGAGACTGAGATACTGATGTGTGGGCGGTCCTTGGGGCTGCATATAGCTGGATGATCAAAGAGATGAAGATGTTCAGTCTCCAAAGCTGCTGGTGGAGGTTCACAACTCTATGGTTCCGGGACTGGACTAGAGGGATGCTAAGGAACACTGCTGGTTAAGGCTCACACCTAATTCCAGCAATCGTGTTTTATCACATCAGTGACCTCAAGGGGAAAAGCTTTAAAAATAGGCTCCAGTCCTTATGATATTAACAATAGAAAAAATCAAATTCATAGACAGTACTATATACTCAGCTTCAAAAAAGGACTGGACGCTCCACAGCACATTATGATCCCAACGTACAGCCCCGGTACCAGCAAGACGTTTCAGAACAATTTCTTCAGGGGACCGTTAAAACACTACATAAAACACAAACAAAACAAACAATAAACCATCATCTTCACAGCACACTAATAGATCATTTATCATTAACAAACACACAGGCTATAAAACACACTCACCGAATATGCTGCCCACGTTCTCTCGCTAAACGGCTCAACACGATATCCTGCAGTAGCACTAGTACAACTGCCGCCAGCATACAAAAAATGCCGCGCATGCGGAAAGTTCAATATGACTCCATTTTTAAACCCCCTCAATCCCACAGTACGCAGCCGCTCTCCTCCAGCTGCAATTAGACTAACAAAATCCCTTCAAACCAAAAAGAGACAAGCGGCAACAACAGTAATAGCCTTAACAGCTGACTTAATTCAACCCTACCATTTCACAACACCCACCTAAATGCATGCTGACCACTCTATTTGACTATTCAAGCCCCTTGGAGTTAAAGTATTCAATCGATAGATCAACCTCTGCTTTCTCCTAATTAAGACCTGATCCAAAGTTCTCCCTTGACTGCCATACACTACTTGCTCCAAACATAAACAACGTAGCTGATCAAAAGTATGCCCATTCTCCACATTATGTAGAACCATCGGAGCCTCCAAACACCTACGATTCAGACGGCTCCGATGTTCTCTCATACGAATATGGAACGGGCGAATCGTTTTCCCGATATAACAAAGGCCACACGGGCATAAAATTGCATAATCCACATTACTCGAGGCGCAAGTAGTCTGCCACCTAATGTACACGGAGACTCCCTGATAGGTAAATACATCAACGCTCAATGTGACATCACAGATGTCACAGGTGCCACAGCTAGTATGTCCACCCTTTTGAAGAGCTACCATCCCGCCTTCGCGGGATGGCAAAACCGCTGGACTCAACATATCCTTCAAATTTTGATGCCTCTGCCACACACACCGCACAGTTTTATTCTCCAACCCAGGTACCGCGGCCAATACATTACTATGCTTACGAAGGATCTTTTGAAGTTCTACGTTCAAAGGGGAATACTTAGTGATAAAATTTACATGAGTGTCATCAAAGTGAATCCGCTCTCGAGTGGATTCCACGTGTAACAATGCTGTTCGATGGTTAAACAGCACCCTAGAGTATGCTTGCCTTACAATAGACTTAGGGTATCCTCGCTGGAGAAAACTAGTCTGTAGCACTTGTGATTTCTGTTTAAAATCTACCCTATCTGAGCAATTACGTCGAAAACGTAAAAATTGAGAAAAGGGGAGCCCTGCTTTCAATCGCGGCGGATGCATACTGCCAAATTGAAGAAAAGTAACCCTATCCGTAGGTTTCTTAAACACAGTCGTGGACCAACCATGCGGAGTCCGCATCACGCAGACGTCAAGATAATTAAGTGTATCTTGATGATAAGCAGACGTAAACTTTATGTGTACATCACAGGTATTAACCCATGCAAGAAACTCTTCCAACAAATCTACCGTACCCCGCCACAGAAGAAAAATATCGTCTATGTAGCGTTTCCACACCATACATATATACATTTTTACTTGGTTCTATGTAAACAGTGGAAACACTCTATCTTAAATGTTCTATGTAAACCGTCTTGATTTGTAGAAAGACGGTATATAAAATCGGTTAAATAAATAAATAAATAAATACGATGTGGGAAGAATACATAGACGAAACCACCCACTTTTGCTCAAAAAACCCCATATAGGAATTAGTGATAGACGGGGCGCAGGTAGCGCCCATAGCGACCCCTGAATTTTGTTGATACCAGGAGTCCCTGGAATACAAAATAATTGTGATAGATAGTGTGATGGTGAAAGCCCTGTGAAAAGCCTGAAAGGGGATGAAAATCCTGAAGTCCCCGTTGAAGGCAATGATAATGCACTACTACAAGGAAAACTCAGCCTACGTCAGAGAAAAAGGCAGTTCCCTGTAGGAAGCAAACCACGCCCTAGTGCAAGGGTGGAGACTAACCCCCTTCCTGATTGGTCACAAGGAAGCAGGAAGCCAGGGTTAAAAACCACGTGCAGAGGGAAGGAGGAGAGAACGGATTGGAGACCCGATTGGGGAGCCGAAGAGAGACCCGATTGGGGACCCGAGGAGAGACCCCATTACAGACCTGGAGACAGAACCGATTGGAGAACCCACAAAGAAGCTGGTCAGGAAAATATCCAGAGAGCCAGGTGGAAGGCAAGAGAAAGCCAAGACCAGAGTCTGAGACCAGAGAGTCCAGGCAGAACAGCCTGTGTGAGAGAAGGGGCCAAGGGAAAGGCACGCACTCAGACAAAGCCAGCATTCAAAGGTAAAAGCACAGACAATTGGAGAAGCCGGGCAGGCCAGTCAAACAATTGCTACAGCTGGGAGGATTGGAGAGGTGGAAAGAGCACCAGTGCTGAGACAGAGAAACAGCCTCAAGGTAAAACTGACCATTTTATATCTGATAAATTGGCAAAAGAGATAAAGGCTAGTTTTAATGAGCAGGAGCTGGAACCCTCCCCCTCTACTGTGAAACGTTGGATTGAAAGCCTAGTACCTGCTGCAAACTCCAGACCAGATAACTCTGACGTTTGTGAAGCTTCTAAATTAGGGGCACTGCAGAGACTATTCTCTAGTGAGAGGATTCAAACCCCTAGTACCAAAACACCTGAAAAGGCTGACTTGCTGTGGGATCACTTCCACCAGTTTCTAAAGAGAGAGAAGCTAAAAGAAGACCCCACATATGAGAAAGACTTTGGTAATTCTAATGGCATTGAGGAAATGCAGATAGAAACCACTGTGCCTGAATGTGATGATTTCCCTATACCAATGGACTGTTGTTTAACTCACAAGAATACCACAGTAAGAAAGTGAAACAGGAGAGAGTTTTAAAAGCCTTTTAATAAGGTAGCTTTTACCTGTGACTCAGAAGAAAGCAGTGCTGTGCTGTATTCATTGTTGAGAGTAACGGTGGTTGGGAAGACGTTGTTTGGTGAAAGTGAAACCAGCTGTGTTTAGTTCTGCTGTAGTATAGTGTGTGACCACACGGAGCAGTGCAGAGAACAGCAGAGAAGAAAAGTTTTGTTTTCATTTCTCCTGGTTTATCCTGTGTGCATCCTTTCATTTGGAGAAGCTATCCTAGTGCATTTGTTGTGTTTTGAACCTCCGCGTGCCTTTGAAAATCCCCATTGTATAAATAATAAAAAATCTTGCAAAAGCCTTACCACCTGCCTCAACTACAATTCATTCCTACAGAGTAAAGAACTTTTATTCTAAAGGACAGTAAGGCCGCCTATCAGCCGTCAGCCTCTTGGCCCGGCCGGTGGGTGTCGCAATAGCTAATCTAGCCAAATCAAGGAGAAAATCCCTCTTCAGCTCTGTCACATCGTCTCGCTGGCATAAGACCTGTTCCACTACTGCTAAAGCTGCCTCCTGCGGTATATTAGTATACAATGAAACCACATCTAACGTAACTAACAGAACATCTGGTTGACTTGCCAAAGCATGAACCTCTTCAAGAATATTCAAAAAATGAGTGGTATCCTTCAAAAAGGAGGGGACTGTGACAAGCAAAGGACGCAAATACGAATCCACAAAGACAGAGAGCGGCTCTAGAACACTACCACGGGTAGATACTATAGGCCTACCCGGGGGCTTCAATAAATCTTTGTGGATTTTAGGGACAAGATACAGCTTAGCCGTGCTTGGAGCTTTCACATTCAAAAATTGAAACTCTTGTTTCATAATAAGATGATTCTGCAATGCCAAGGAAGTGAGACGATGAATCTCATGTTGTAAACTCAGGAAGAGGATCAGTCTGCAAGCATGAATAAACAGTAGAATCTTGCAATTGAGATAATGCCTCAGTAATGTAATCATCTCTCGCTAACACGACAACTGCTCCCCCCTTATCAGCTCTTCTTATAACAATATCGGATCGAGCTCATAAATCCCGTAAAGCCTTACGCTCTTCCATAATAAGAGCTGTACGCTGCAATTTATGAGTGGTTTCAAGGTGTTGCACATCCTGTAACACTAACTGCTTAAACACTTCTAATGCTGGATGAGGAAGACCTGGAGGGGACCACGTGGACTTTAAGGGCAATTTTATCCTGCCAAAGCCCTGATCAGGTGGAACTGGTAGAAGTTGGTCAGAATCCGAAGTAGAGACCTCTGCAAAATAGTTTTTCAACCATAATTTTCTGATAAGGGCTTCCAAGTCTATTCTAAATTGAAAAGAGTCAAAACAACTCTGGGGCACAAATGACAAGCCTTTATTTAATAGAGCCACTTCTGAAGGAGAAAGATCTTTCCCCGATATATTCACCACCAGGTCAGGACCCGGCAGCACACATTGTGTAGCTATCATTTTTTCTTTGTCACAGGACGCTCGCGTTGCTTCAAACGATCGGACTCCTTTTTCTTCTTTTTTCCGTTGGTATCGCCCTCTAAAAAATCCCCATTATCCTTAGAAGAACGAGTGGAATCAGTAGAGGCTGTATCATCCGACGCGCCCTCAAAATTGACTCGTTTCACAGACTTCTTTAATTTACGTTTGCTATTCATCCAGGGGTAGATATATCCCACTGTGTAGTCCATATGATCACGCTTAAGCTTCTTCAATTTAGTGGTCATAACCTCTTGATGAAAGATATCCAGCTGTTTCCTTATATCATCCATTTTAAGGGGAAAAAAAAACCCTCCGTCTCTAATGATTTAAGGCTAGCTTCCATAACATTCAGCTCCTCCATGAGTTTCTCCAAATCTTTTTTGGCCGTATCAACAATGAGAACCATGAGGTCCAGAGAGCACTTATTCAGGATCTTATTCCACTGTTCAACAAATTCAACTTCCATAGTGGGCTTCCTAGGCTCTTTGTAGACACTCAAGCCCCTCGGGATCTGTTGACGGTTTATATATTCTATTAAAGAAAAGCGATGTAACTCCATTCTTTCTTTTTTCTTCTGCAACTTAAGGAACGCATCCCACGTCACCTCATGGGAAGATTCTAACTGGATGTCCAGCTGAGCGAAAGGAGTCTTTTCTTTAGCCAAACTTATAACATGATCATGAGTAAAACTAAGAACGTCCTTCCATCCCTCCGGACCAGCCATTGTTGTGCTCACACAAAAAAGTCAATTGGTCACTAATATTCAAGAACAATATAAAGTAAATCCAAACAAAAATTGTATCGTTCAAATTAACCAATGCGAAGGATCAGAAATAGCACAAGAGGTCTCAGTATAAAAGAACACTGCTGGTTAAGACTCACACCTAATTCCAGCAATCGTGTTTTATCACATCAGTGACCTCAAGGGGAAAAGCTTTAAAAATAGGCTCCAGTCCTTATGATATTAACAATAGAAAAAATCAAATTCATAGACAGTACTATATACTCAGCTTCAAAAAAGGACTGGACGCTTCACAGCACATTATGATCCCAACGTACAGCCCCGGTACCAGCAAGACGTTTCAGAACAATTTCTTCAGGGGACCGTTAAAACACTACATAAAACACAAACAAAACAAACAATAAACCATCACCTTCACAGCACACTAATAGATCATTTATCATTAACAAACACACAGGCTATAAAACACACTCACCGAATATGCTGCCCACGTTCTCTCGCTAAATGGCTCAACACGATAACCTGTGGTAGCACTAGTACAACTGCCGCCAGCATACAAAAAACGCCGCGTATGCGGAAAGTTCAATACGACTCCATTTTTAAACCCCCTCAATCCCACAGTACGCAGTCGCTCTCCTCCAGCTGCAATTAGACTAACAAAATCCCTTCAAACCAAACAACTCCAAGGGGCTTGAATAGTCAAATAGAGTGGTCAGCATGTATTTAGGTGGGTGTTGTGAAATGGTAGGGTTGAATTAAGTTAGCTGTTAAGGCTATTACTGTTGTTGCTGCTTGTCTCTTTTTGATTTGAAGGGATTTTGTTAGTCTAATTGCAGCTGGAGGAGAGCGGCTGCGTACTGTGGGATTGAGGGGGCTTAAAAATGGAGTCGTATTGAACTTTCCGCATGCGCGGCATTTTTTGTATGCTAGCGGCAGTTGTACTAGTGCTACTGCAGGATATCGTGTTGAGCCGTTTAGCGAGAGAATGTGGGCAGCATATTCGGTGAGTGTGTTTTATAGCCTGTGTGTTTGTTAATGATAAATGATCTATTAGTGTGCTGTGAAGGTGATGGTTTATTGTTTGTTTTGTTTGTGTTTTATGTAGTGTTTTAACGTCCCCTGAAGAAATTGTTCTGAAACGTCTTGCTGGTACCGGGGCTGTATGTTGGGATCATAATGTACTGTGAAGCGTCCAGTCCTTTTTTGAAGCTGAGTATATAGTACTGTCTATGAATTTGATTTTTTCTATTGTTAATATCATAAGGACTGGAGCCTATTTTTAAAGCTTTTCCCCTTGAGGTCACAGATGTGATAAAACATGATTGCTGGAATTAGGTGTGAGCCTTAACCAGCAGTGTTCTTTTATACTGAGACCTCTTGTGCTATTTCTGATCCTTCGCATTGGTTAATTTGAACGATACAATTTTTGTTTGGATTAAACAATAAGTAACAGCAAGAGGAAAGGGAGGAATTAGGAGTTGAAAGCAGCCACAAAAACGTAAGAGTTTAGCATAGATTTGAATAGGGAGAGAGAAGAGGCTTGATGCAAGGGTAAAGGAAGTTTGTTCCAGGCATAAGGAGCAGTAAGGTGAAACAAGCAATAAGGTGAAACAAGCAAAGTCTGGAGTAAGCAGAGAGGAAAAGGATAAAGAGAGGAGACCAGAGGAAGAGCGAAGTTACAACGGGGGTAGGGGTGTAAGGAGAGAGGAGAGAAGAGAGATAGTGTGGGGGGGGGGGGGCAGAAGAATAAATACATTTGTAGGTTAAAATGCTTGAAAACACTTATCCAACTCACTCCTGAAAACAAATCTCGGAGAAGTATTTCTAAAAACTTTGCTTGTGGTACCTTCTGAATTCAAGAACTGCAGTTCCATTACTTCAAAGAGAGCTTTCTCCCTTTTTGCTCCTTTATTTTGGAATTCACTTCCTCAATCAATAAGAATTTCTGATGATCCAAATAGGTTTTGAAAGCTGCTAAAATCTTTTCTGTTCAAGGACTACTTTGGTGAACTAATTACTTAAATATCAGTAAAGTAATTGTTATTTAGAGAGCTTATCTCTTTTCATGTAATAGTTATTAGATTTTTTCGAAATTTTTTTGTTTTATCTCAATCACTCTTTGTTAAGAATTTTTCATTTTAACTGGTTAAATGTATTTTGTTAATTGTATTTTTCCTTTCATTTTGAGTTTGTTGTAAACCGCTTTGATTCACGAAAGGCGGTATATAAGCACAATTAAATAAATAAATAAATACTGAAGCGGAAGGGGAGCCAGTGAAGTGACTTCAGAAGAGGGGTAATATGAGAGTAGCGGGGTTGACGGAGGATTAAAAATACAAGAGTTTTCAATAGACTGAAGAGGAGAAAGATGAACCTGAGGGAGACCGGCAAGAAGAAGGTTACAATAGTCAAGATGAGAAGTAACTAGAAAATGAATTAAAGATTTAGTAGTGTTTTCAGAAAGGAAAGGGCAAATTTTACTAATGTTACACTGGTCAACAAAGTTTTACAAATGTCATGTTACTGAAATAAAAATAGTCATTTCTTATCAATTTTTATATGCTGAACATGAATATGACAGTGAAATTGCAAAGTTTGCTCTAGTTTTTTTGTAATCTACAAGAATTAATGTTTACATCACGAAATGCATGTCAATAGTAAATATAATAGGCCTTCGGTTAATACCTGTAAAAAACAAAGTCATAAACTACTTCTTAGATTTTTTCGCCTGTCTCTTGTATAGCTGTTCAGGAGCTTCTCTGGGGAGTGTCCAGCAGTAGTCAGCCAGCATTGTAGTGGACCATTTTCCCTGGTATCTTTGCTCCATCGTTGCGATATCCTGGTGAAAACGTTCGCCCTGTTCATCACTAACCATACCACAGTTGTCAGGAAAGAAATCGAGATGGGAATCAAGGAAATGGATCCTTAGAGACATATTGCAGCCAGGTTTCTGATACTGCATCAGCATGTCTTCTACTAGTTCCTTGTAGTTTTCTGCCCTAACATTCCCGAGAAAGTTTGTTGACACTAGGCAAAAAGCATTCCATGCTTGTTTCGCATCACCCTGCAACAAGTTGTTGAACTGGTCATCTTTGAAGAGCTCTCGAATCTGAGGACCCCCAAAAACTCCCTCTTTAATCTTTGCTTTGCAGAGTTGAGGAAATTTTTCATGCAGGGGCGAAGTGTGGCACATGGCTTTCACAAAGTTTTTCATCAAACCTAGTAGCAGGATTTTGTGAGCCTCAACCAGAGCTGGGTGCTGAATATTCTTCTCTCCAACTGTTACATTTTGTCTGCAATTCCATTCCTTCCGCAAGTAGTGCCAATCCCTTGCTTGGCTATCCCACTCACATAAGAAACACATGTATTTTATATATCCCTGCTGCAGTCCCATTAAAAGGGCAACTACCTTCAAGTCACCACAGAGGTACCAGCTGTACTTGTTATAGTTAATGGAAGTCAGTAGATGCTTTAAGTTATTGTATGTCTCCTTCATGTGGACGGCATGCGCTACTGGAATAGATGGAAGACGGTTTCCATTGTTCAAAAGCACAGCCTTCAGACTCAGTTTCGAAGAGTCTATAGTCACCAGTCTTGTGGGTCATGAGTGATTTTTAAGGCATTCATGAGGCTTTCAATATCGGAACAGAATACCAGATTACTTTCCTTTCTGAAGAAAGGCTCCAACTGCTGATGGCACTTTCAATATGAAGTAATGTTGACATCTTCTTCTAGAAGATTCCATTGTTGGAGTCTTGATCCTAGCAATTCTGCCTTGTTCTTGTATAAGTCCAAATCATGAACCAGGTCATTTAGTTCTTCCTGCGTTATTCTGTGTGGAGTTGATAATGCATCCCAGTGAAAATCTGGGTCACTGCATGCTGACGGACCAGGAGAACAGGTCGACTCACCCTTGTCCTCATCAGATGAATCAAGAGAATATTCTGATGGAGGTTCTGGAATAGGAAGTACCTCACTATGTGGAACTTGTCTCAATGCAGACGGAATGTTTAGGTAGACTATGCTCGACTTCTTTTGCTTCGTTATTCCGCTGGAAAGAGGAGGAACCAAGCAGAAGTAGCAGTCATTTATGTGGTTGCTTGGCTCTCTCCACACCATGGGGACTGCAAACGGCATTGATGGTCTTTTGCAATTCAGCCACTGTGAAAGCTGTGTTGTACATGTAGTGCAGCATATATGCAGGGCCCAAGGCTTGTCTTGGTCACCAATCTTGCATCCGAAGTAAAGATGATATGCCTTCTTCAGTTGAGACGTGATACTTTTCTTCTGGTTGGCAAATGTCACTTCCCCACAAGTGCAGCAGAAATTGTCAACGGTATTAATGCACTTTCGCGGCATTACTGTTCTGTATTGTACCTAAATGGCTAAAATTATATGATTAATAAAAGTTACATGTAACAGTAGCTTAAACTGTCTCGCACACAGTCTGAAATATTTTAAATGCTCAACCTTTCTGACTGCGTATAGTACACTGCTGACGTCAGATGGCTTCAGCAGCCGTCTGGCAGTAGTACTGCATTGCATCAGAAAATGATGCAATCAACTCTGGATGATGTGTGCACGCTGGTATTATGCAATGTGATACAATATTACATCATTCAAGGCTTATTTGGGATGTTGTTGATGTCCTACTGGATAAATTTACACGATGAAATGTCAAAAATGAACTACATGCAATAACTTCAAAACGAGAGCCAATAAAAAATTTTTAATGTTATATTCGTGTTCAGCTCACCAAGATACTACAGATTAGGGCCTTTTAAAGTCAGTAACAATTTCAATGTTGACCAGTGTTTATAGAGAAAGAAGTGGCAAGTTTCAGCAATTTGATAAATGTAAGGGGAAAAGGAGAGAGAGGAATCAAACATTTACCCTATGTTTCTGATTTTGTAATGAGCTTGAGGTTTTGTTTGTTGTTGTTGTTAAGTGCCGTTGAGTCGGAGTCGACTCATGGCGACCCTCTGGATAGCTATCCTAAATTGTGTTCGGTCTTGAGTCAGGCGGCTCATTATTGACAGACTGGTACCCGTAGCTGCTGTTATTCTCGATCCATCTCATTGCTGGCCTTCCTCTTTTGCGTTGACCTTCTATCTTGCCAAGCATGATGTCTTTCTCTAATGATCTCTCTCTTCGCATGATGTGTCCAAAGTATGAAAGTCGAAGTCTTGTCATCTGAGCTTCTAAAGAAAGCTTAGGTTTGATCTCCTCTAGTACCGACTGGTTTGTTCTTCGGGCAGTCCATGGTATACACAGTATTCGCCGCCAGCACCATAATTCAAAGGCATCAATTTTCTTCCTATCTTTTTCACTGTCCAGCTTTCACATCCATATGATGTTATTGAAAATACCATGGCTTGAACAAGTCAAATCTTTGTATGGAGAGAGACATCTCTCTCTGCTCGAGAATCTTATCTAGGTCTTTCATAGCCATTCTGCCAAGAGCAATGTGTCGTCTGATTTCTTGACTGCTTGTTGCTTCTTTATTGATAGTTGATCCAAGTAGGTTAAAGTTGTTCACGATTTCAATTTCTTCTCCTTCAATGATGAACCTGTTGATTATGCCAGTTGTCATGATCTTTGTCTTATTTTTATTTTTTATTTACATTCTCTTATATACCGCGCTATTCTGCATCAGTGCGGTTTACATTGAACAAACTGAAATTACATTGAACAGGGCATTATAACTTGGAGATAACTATTTTACAAGGAACATGGGCTATGGAGGGTTAAGTGGCTTGCCCAAGACCACAAGGAGCACCTGTGGGACTAGAAACCCCAGTCCTTCCGGCCCAAGGTTGCTGTCCTCTGGTGGGATTTGAACCCCCGACCTTCCGGCCTGAAGTACCTTGCCCCAACCACTAGGCCACTCCTCCACTCCACTCTTCTTTACATTAAGGTGCAGGCCCATTTTGAGACTATGTTCTTTGATTGTGAGAAGCAAATGTTTCAGATCATCTTCACTTTCAGCCAGTAATATGGTATCATCAGCATAGCAAAGGTTGTTGATGAGTCTTCCACCAATCTTCACACCTCTGTTGTCTTCATACAATCCTGCTTCTCTGATGATTTGTTCTGCATATAAATTAAACAGGTAGGGGGACAGTATGCAGCCTTGTCTTACACCTTTGCTTATTTTAAACCATTCTGTTTCTCCTTTTTCCGTTCGAACTGTTGCTTCTTGATCAATGTACAGAGCGTGCAAGAATACGATCAGGTGTTCTGGTATACCCATGCTTCTTAATGTGGCCCAGAGTTTCTCAAGGTTTACACAGTCGAGATTTTGTTTACCATTGTTTTATGTAAATCACTCACCTGCACACCTGTGGTGCTCTCACATTTGTTACTGCATACACTGAGTTCAATGTAAACCGTTTGACTCGTAGAAAAACAATGAACAAAGTACAATGAACTCAGTGTGTGCAGTAACAAATGTGAGGTTTTGTTTACCATTGTTTTATGTAAATCACTCACCTGCACACCTGTGGTGCTCTCACATTTGTTACTGCATACACTGAGTTCAATGTAAACCGTTTGACTCGTAGAAAAACGGTATATAAAAGATGTTCAATGCATAAATAAGACCCGGCCTAGAGTCAATAATAAATGATACTCAACTGTTTATCTCTTAAGTCATTTGTTTCAAGAATGGAAAAAAATGGAAAATGGAAGGTGGTGTTTGGACACCTCTAAAGTAATGAGGTACCATATAAAAATGTAGGCAAACTGGTTGAATGTTTTTATGTTTGCCAGGTTCCAGTGCTCCAACTGAAAGGTGTTTTTCTACAGAAAAAAACCCCAACTGCATGTAGAGACTCTCAAATGTCTAATGATTGTAAAGTACAATTGTTTAATTATCTTAGTGGAAATGTTGCTATTTTGAAGAAAATTCACTCTGTAGAGTACAATAAGTAAGCCCGAATGGCACAATTTGTATGTAAAGTTATAAACCTAGCCTAGTGATTAAAATTTGGGGTTAAAATTAAAATTGTAATTATAAACATATTTTTATTTTCCTTATCTTTGAATCTCCCTGGCTTGATTTACTGTCCCATATTTGAACTCAGAAAAGATGATCAGATTATTTTAGTTTCACTGAACGTTTTGGAGGTTCTGGTTAATAAGGGGTCCACACAACCAAAGAGGTTGTGAACATCTGCACTTGTGGCAGGTGCAGGCCTGTGACCCACGGTGTCTGAACATAAGCAGGCCAGCATGGCTAGCTTGACCTGTAAATGAGGCCTGTGGAGAGGCATATAGGATTGCACATCCCCCAATATGCTGCTATTGTAAGATAGAACTCAGTAGAAGTATTGAATTAGCTTAGGTAGGCAGAATGGCAGAGCCGAAAAGATGGAAAAATACAGAAAGACATGTTTAAAAGTTACTGATAAGAAAAAGTACATCTGCAAAGCAATAATTGGGAGTGCTGACAGATGAGTTACAGAACCCTGCTCCTCTGCACGCACAAATTGGTTCTATGGCCTTGAGAGTGTGAAAGTAACAAGTTGATGAACTGACCATTGTAATTGGGACTAGAAGGGGGGCATGCAGGTGTCATGCCCACAGAAGGGACATAATTGGATAAACTTATCAGTACCGGGACCAATGGAAGAGGTACGGGAGGTATGGGAGGTTACCGGGACCAATGAAATGTTTTTCTATACCTAGAATGGAACAGAAGTCTATAAAAGTTGTTGTAATGCTAGAAAACTTTGCTCAGCCATTTTGAAATTGACTGGTTCGAGACTTGTGCACAAATAAATGATTTGGACCTTCTGAACAGACTCCTGGTATCATTGGTTTGTCTGCGCTTTGCTGCTACATATTCTTGGTGCGTTGGCCGGGAAGTTGTGGAATCAAAGTGTATATAGGGCAATATACCACGACTTTCCGCCTCTATAGGCTTGGTCCTGCCGGGATCGCGCCCTTCCGACGAGGGCTGCTCCCTGGCGCCACCGGTCCCTTGTATCGGAGGGAGCTGGTCGGACCTCGGCGGGTGCCGGGCCCGGTTGGAGCCAACGCCTCGAACCCGAGTGAGGGGAGTCCGAGGTCCAACTCATGCGCCTGCTTGGGAAGTTTGAGGACCGGATCCGGTGAGTATAGTTTTGATTTGGTGTCTAGACAGAAATAGAAAGAGCAGTACTGCCATTGGAACTTGGAATTTGGAATTTGTAATCTCGAGATATTGGGAATTGGTAAGAGAGCATGATCAACTCTCAAGGAAGGGCCGAGTAACCCCGCATGGGAATTCGCCGGGTGAAACCCTCATCCTTTTTGTAATTGGGAAAAAGACTAGTCAGAATAGATAGAAACGAATGCATTCTGGGATACGTTGCTAGCATGATTGTGTGAACGAAGTGTGAATGAGAGGTCTGGCAGCACGGACCAAGTGAAGGCGGACCCCTGAGTAGCGCATTTCCTGACCGGGCGACCGCATTCAGGTCGCGAAAAGGGGGAAGCGATTGTCGTCTTGTCTTGTTATTTGTACTCCTTATACGTTTCCAGGACCGTGAGGACCCCTTACCCACGGTCCGCCCTCCTTTTCCCTTCTGTCTGTTGTTGCGCGCACACATCGAAATGGGAGGGGCGGGGTCTACTAGAAACACTCCATTAGAATGTATGATCGCACATTTTAAAGAGGGATATTCAGGAGATTATGGTATTAAAATGACAGCAGCCCGTTTGCAGATTTTGTGTACTAGGGAGTGGCCCGATCTAGACCCCATCTGGCCCCGAGAGGGAACGTTCAATGTAGAGATTATTCAGTCAATACACCGTAGAGTGCGGATAGCGCACCCCGATCAGTACCCCTATATAGATTCCTGGTTAAGTATTTGTGAAGATCCGCCCCCCTGGGCGCAGCGCTGTTATGAGGAACAGTGCAGAATAATGTTAGCTAAAACAGATTCTAGACAGAAAACGGAACAGCCTAGAATGAAAGAGCAGGATAAGAAAACCAGAAAGAAGCCCATCCTGGTAGATCCTGATTCCCCAGAAATACTTCTCAGGCAGCCCCGAACCCCAGGTCCAATAAGAGTGGCCCGGCGTCCTGCCCCAGAACCACAGAGACGGCCGGAGCCGGAGCGGGACCCAACCCCTGATCCACCTCCCGGAGGGGAGGAAGAGGAGGAATTAGCTGAAAGAGAAGAGGAGGACATAAAAAGTGAGCCAGAAGCGGAGATAGAAGAAGGAGAAAGAGAGAATCCCCCAGACGAGGAGGACAGTGTACAAGTAATTGAGAAAGCCAGCGCTAGCACTAGCACGCCAGTAAAAGCTAAACCCAAAGCAAAACCTGTTGAGAAAAAGAAAGTGACTCCTTCAAAGGCAATTACGACAATAACCCTTAGATCCCAAAAGACACCTACTACAGCCAAAATGTTTCCCTTACGGCAAGTCCCGGGAATGCCCGTAAAGAATGATAATGATGAAGTGGTAGCGGGACCCCTAACTTATGTGTATATCCCTTTCTCTACAACTGATTTATTAAATTGGAGGTCGCATTATGCCTCCTATACTAGTAAGCCCCAGGAGCTGACAGAATTAGTAATTAGTATTATGGAAACTCACCAACCCACTTGGCCAGATTGCCGTCAGCTCCTGACCACCCTATTCACTACAGAAGAACGAGCAAGAATTAGAAAAGCAGCTATTGAATGGATGGCAGAAAACCCTGTAGCTCCGGCACAGGGGCAGAATATAATAGACCGTCGGGAGGCAGCTCAGAGAGAATTCCCGAATGAAGACCCCCAATGGGATCCAAATACAGAGGAAGGATCCACAGCCCTAGCCCGTTTTCGCCAAGGCTTTTTACAAGGCCTGAAAAGGGGGGGCCAAAAGGCTATGAACCTTTCCAAAGTTGCAGGAGTTATCCAAGGGATAGATGAGAGCCCAGCAGATTTTTATGAAAGATTAACTGAAGCATACAGAATGTATACTCCCTATGATCCCGAGGCACCAGGAAGTTTATGTATGGTGAATTCTGCTTTTGTAAACCAGTCTCAACCAGACATTACACGTAAATTACAGAAATTAGAAGGGTTTGCGGGCATGAATGCAACACAGTTATTGGAAGTCGCTCATAAAGTGTATGTGAATCGTGATAATGAAAGACAGAGAGAATGTGATAGAAAGATGAAGAAGAAAGCTGATTTTTTGGCTGCGGCCATAGTTGAACAGAAAAGGGGAGGTGTCCCTAGTCGAAGGAGCAGAGGAAGAGGGCGGGGTCAAGGCGGAGGCCGGACCCAGAGACTAGGCGTGAACCAATGCGCCTATTGCAGAGAAGAAGGACATTGGAGAGATACGTGCCCGCAACTCGAAGACGCCCAGCAAGATGACGACAGCAGTCATCAGTGGCGAGAAGAAAGACGAGGCTATCCCCGAAGCCGAGGAGGAGCCAATCGAGAACAATTCCAGCGAGAGAGAGGAGGAGGAGCCATTCAAGCATTGGCCACACCAGCCCATGATGAGAATGACGTGGATTAGGACAGACCGGGCTCCAAGTTTGCTTTAGGTCTCCAGGAGCCTATGGTCGGAATACAAATAGGAGACCAAATTATGGACTTTATGGTTGATACTGGAGCACAACATTCAGTAATAGACAAAAAGATAGCCCCATTTACTACAAAAGCAGTCACCATTATAGGAGCAACTGGTGCCAAAGCCACAAAGTCTTTTCTTCAAAATCGAATATGCAGTCTAGGAGGACAGCAAGTAACTCATCAATTCCTTTACATGCCCGAATGTCCAGTGCCACTACTGGGACGAGATATGCTAGCCAAGCTTCAAGCACAGATATCTTTCTCTGAACAAGGAGAAATGCAAATGACAGTAAATTCCCAAGCCAAACCAGCAGGAGTAATGCTGCTGACAGTGCCCCGAGAAGAAGAATGGAGGTATTACGTTGATGACTCCATCCAAGATACCTATTTTGAACAAACTTTAAAGAACATCGATGCACCACCTGGAGTATGGGCAGAAGGCAGTCCCCCAGGCCTAGCCAAGCATATAGCTCCAGTGATTGTAACCCTCAAGCCTAGTGCTACACCAGTGCACGTCAAACAGTACCCTCTCCCAAGAGCTGCAATTGAAGGCATTCATCGCCACCTACAAAGATTGCTCGAGTATGGCCTACTAAAAGTATGTCAATCCCCATGGAACACTCCACTTTTGCCAGTAAAGAAACCTGGGACAGATGATTATCGCCCAGTACAAGATTTGAGAAGAGTAAATGATGCAGTTGAAACCATACAGCCAGTTGTACCCAATCCTTACACTCTTCTAGGACTGATACCTGCTGAAGCTACCCATTTCACTGTACTGGATTTGAAAGATGCATTCTTTTGCATAAGATTAGCCCCTGTAAGCCAAATATTGTTTGCATTCGAATGGCAGGACCCCATCTCTGGAAGAGGGGGCCAACTCACCTGGACAAGATTACCCCAAGGATTCAAGAATTCGCCTACCATCTTTAGCGCTGCACTGAATCAAGACCTTTCAAGCTATCCAGTAGCCCCGGGGAAGAGAGTGCTTCTCCAATACGTGGATGATCTGTTGATAGCTGCCATATCGGAAAGTGAATGTATACTAGCCACCAAAGACCTCTCGCAGTTACTAGATGAAGCTGGATACAAAGTTTCCAGAGCCAAAGCACAGCTATGCCAAAAAGAAGTGAAATACTTGGGTTTTCGTATTACCCAAGGAAGCAGAAGATTAGGCAGAGAAAGAAAAGAAGCAGTATGCAGAATTCCAACTCCAACAACCAGAAAGCAAGTCAGAGCCTTTCTGGGAGCGGCAGGATATTGCCGAATCTGGATACCCAACTTTGCCCAAATTGCCAAACCACTGTATGAAGCCACAAAAGGAGAAGAAAAGTCGCCACTGGAGTGGGGACCTGAGCAGGATACAGCCTTCGAGACGTTAAAGGAAGAATTGATGTCATCACCAGCACTTGGACTACCAGATGTCCACAAACCTTTCCACTTGTTTGTACATGAAGCACAGGGAAATGCCTTGGGCATGTTGACTCAGAAATTGGGAAATTGGGAGCGACCTGTAGCATACCTATCGAAACAATTGGACCCTGTGGCCAAAGGATGGCCACCTTGCTTGAGAGCAGTTGCAGCTACAGCGCTACTAGTGAGTGAAGCAGACAAACTCACACTAGGACAGAACATACGAGTCACTGTGCCACATGCAGTCCTTGCCCTTATGGAACAAAAAGCAAATTATTGGCTCACCAATTCCCGAATGTTGAAGTACCAGAGCATGTTATGTGAAAACCCACAGATACAACTTGAAGTGAGCCATGCCTTGAATCCAGCTACCTTGATACCCATCATTTATTTTATTTTTTTTATTTATTTAGCTGTATTTATATTCCGCTTTTCACCGGGTCAAAGCGGTCAATTGGGGGATACATTTAACACGAGGGGATATGACACACATACATTAATACTTACAGGGAACATGGGCAATGGAGGGTTAAGTGGCTTGCCCAAGACCACAAGGAGTGCCTATAGGACTAGAAATCCCAGTCCCTCCGGCCTGAGATTGCTGTCCCCAGGTGGGACTTGAACCCCCGGCCCTCCGGCCTGAAGAACTCCCAGAACATGACTGTATCGAAGTCATGGAAACTGTGTTCTCCAGTCGACCTGACTTGACAGATGTGCCTATAGACAATCCTGACCAAATCTATTATGTTGATGGGAGCAGTCTCATCCTTGATGGACGACGCTGTGCCGGATATGCAGTCGTCACTCAACACGAAGTAGTTGAATCATCAGCTCTAGCCTCAGGCACATCAGCCCAGAAAGCCGAATTAATAGCACTTACCAGAGCATTGTTGTTAGGAGAAAAACTTGTGCTGAATGTATATACAGATTCCAAATATGCCTTCACTACCTTGCATGCCCATGGAGCTCTCTATAAAGAAAGAGGACTCATCACATCCGGAGGAAAATCAGTCAGGTATGGTCCCGAGATATTGATGTTACTTGATGCAGTTTGGGCCCCAACACGTGTAGCTGTCATGCATTGTAGAGGACATCAAGCAGGAAAAGGAGAAGTTGCCCGAGGAAATAGATTTGCAGATGCCTCAGCACGACAAGCAGCTATGACAGGACAGATTGCCCCACAAGCTATGCCAATACAAGCAGCATTGTTTCCAGTACCTTTGAATCTATGGACCCCACGATATACCACCAAAGAATTGGATTACTATTGTGACAGAGAAGATGGAATACTGAAAGATGGATGGATTGAGCTGCCACCAGAAGAGGGCAGTCAACCTCCTGGACGAATAGTAATTCCTGAACTGTTAGGACCATCCTTTGTCAAAGCCTTCCACGAAGCCACCCACTATTTTTATTTATTTATTTATTTATTAACAATTCTTATATACCGCACTATTAGACATCAGCGCGGTTTACACTGAACAGAAAACATCCGACAATTTACATATGTCTGGTCATTACATTTAACAGGAAGTATAAACTTGGCAAATAGGGGAAACTATATACAAAGGTGTGTTATCCACTATATACAAAGGTGTGTTATCCACTATGGGAAGAGTGCTATGGAAAAAGCACTCAGACCACATTTCTACATCCCTCTGATGACAACCATATCAGCCTCAGTAGCACGTCAATGTCTAACCTGTGCCAAAAATAATGCCAAGCAAGGCCTTATAACGGCACCCCGAGTTCAGTCAGGAGGTGTCACCCCCATGCACAACCTCCAAGTCGATTTTACTGAAATGCCAAAAGCCAATGGATACCATTACCTATTAGTATTAGTTTGTACTTTCTCCGGGTGGGTAGAAGCCTTCCCAACCAGAACTGAGAAAGCCCAAGAAGTTACCAAAGTCTTGATGAGAGAGATTGTCCCTAGATTCGGAATCCCAGCAGTAATAGGGTCAGACAATGGACCCTCATTTGTCTCCCAAGTTACTCAGCAGTTAGCAAAAGCTTTGCAGATACAATGGAAACTGCACACTGCATACAGACCCCAGAGTTCAGGGAAAGATGAGCGAATGAATCGTACCTTGAAAGCCCAAATGTCCAAGCTTTGTCAGGAGACACACTTGAAATGGCCCCAAGTGCTCCCCATAGCCTTACTCAGAATACGCTCAGCTCCTGTAAAGTCAACAGGATTTTCCCCTTTTGAAGTTTTGTATGGTAAACCCCCACCAATAGTGCAGGGAGTCAAAGGAAGTTTAGCCCAGATTGGTTCAGAAGTAACCAGACAAGAACTCCTAGCTCTTAGTTTTGTTCTGCAGACTCTCCATACGTGGATCCAAGACCAGTTGCCTATCAACTTGACGGAACCCTTGCATCCCTATCAGCCTGGTACTTCGGTGTGGATCAAAGATTGGAAGAAGACACCGTTGGAACCCCACTGGAAGGGACCGTACACCGTCATCCTGTCTACCCCAACTGCAGTAAAGGTAGCCGAGATCGACGCCTGGATCCACCACAGCAGAGTCAAGCCCGCCGCCGATCCTGAACCAGAGCAGTGGACAGCAGAGCAGCATCTTGATGCACCCTTACGAGTTACTCTGAGACGGCAACCAGTAGCTTAGACACTTCATCACAAGTGCTTTGCAGTAGCCAAGTCTTTCGAAGAGGATTGCTGTTTTCCATGCAGCAACAGTTTTGTTTCAACGAACCCAATTTGTGTGTGATTTGACACACTACTTTGAGACTACATTGACTAAACCAGACTTCACAAGCCAACTGAAATTGCTAAAAAGTTGGTCAATGTGTACTGGACAACCTGAGGATCTTCAATCAACACTCAGCACCCGTTAAATTGCTTCATTAGCAAACGGGACGAAGAATAAAAGACCGTCGTGATCAAGATCAGCAAGCTGAGGATTCAGAAGAACTCCAATCAACATCAACATGTATCTTTGTTTTTGCTTTGCCTTGGTTGCCTTCTTTGGAGGTTTTGAACTGACTTACGCTTTACCTCCATGCACTGCTTGCATTACTTCTACTAGAACTGGACTGAAAGTAACTCAGACTTTGCTTTATCATTCTTACTATACCTGCAAGGGAACAGTAACTCGGTGTATCTATAACACCACTGAACTAAATGTTTGCACTCATGGCAAAATCAAAGCATGCTATAATCCGCATCAGAATCCATCCTATTACACGTTGGAAATAAGATGGAAGGATGCAGATGGACCTATACTAGCTGCTACACCACCACTTAAAGACATTACTAAACCTGCTGTTTTGAATTTTGATGCATGTAATGCCATTAATAGAGATAGTCAGTCCACCTGTGGTACATGGGAGAAAGCGTATCGAAATGACCATAAGTATATGTGTCCAGAAGGTGCCACAAATTGGTGGAAGTGTACAGGTAAAACGGGATCAGGCTATAGTACTGCAACAGCGGCAGATTACTATTGCCCGTATTGGGGATGTGTTTTTTATGCTACCTGGAACACTGGTATAACTGATGAGAAAATAGATAAACGGATGGCTACTCTAACCAAGCCAACCACAAATGATAAATGTCAGAAAGATGCTTGTAACCCCTTACACTTACGTATACACAATCCCCATGCATGGAAACAAGGATACAAGTTTGGTTTACGTATTGCTGGAGGAGCAATAGATCCAGGGACCATTGTGTATATCAGATTGAATACCCAAGCCCACAAGTCATCTAAATATCATATTCATAATACCTTTTATGAAGCCATGCATGTAAATAAGTTTGAGATCCCTCACCCCTCACAGAATTTATTTCTAGAATTAGCTGGAGCAGTAGTAACTAGTCTTAAGATCTCAGATTGCTATTTTTGTGGCGGAACCCAAATGGGAGACCAATGGCCATGGGAAGCCCAAGAATTGAATTATTCTATGGTTTACAATCAGACTGAATTACACAAGGCTACCAGTGAATGGGTGTTAGCGCACTCAATCGTTGGACGTCTTTGCTATGCCAGAACTGGACCCCAGTTCACCCAAAAGGTAGGACAGCTGGTCTGTCTTAGCCAGAAATACTATAATGCCACGACCAAAAAGACAGTATGGTGGTCAGGAATCAGACATCCTGAACCTCCTAACCCATTAGCCAGATTTCCTGAACTTGCTGGTCTATGGACTAACCTTGCCAAAGTCCAAGCCTGGCAAGCCCCACCTGGCCTATATTGGATCTGTGGAAACCGAGCATATGCACAACTCCCGCCACACTGGGGAGGAGCATGTGTCTTAGGAACCATCAGACCTTCTTTCTTCCTGTTAAACACTGAACATGGAGAACAATTAGGATACCCTGTATACACTACCCACCGACACAAAAGAGCATTGAGACAGAAAAGAGAAGCCTTACAGATAGGCAAGTGGGAGAAGTGGCAAGGTGATGATTGGCCACCAGAAAGAATCATTGAGTATTATGGGCCTGCCACTTGGAATGATGATGGTATGTATGGTTATCGTACTCCAATCTATATGATTAATCGTATTATTCGCTTACAAGCAGTAGTTGAAATAATAACCAATGAAACTAGTCATGCTCTTACGCTCTTAGCTAGACAAAGTACTCAGATGCGCACTGCTATATACCAGAACCGCTTAGCACTTGATTATTTGTTAGCAGCTGAAGGAGGAGTATGTGGTAAACTGAATTTAACTAATTGCTGTTTGAAAATAGATGATAAAGGTCAAGTAGTTGAAGAAATTGCTAAAGATATGCAAAGACATGCTTATGTGCCAGTACAGACTTGGCACTCATTGAAATTTCCTAACTGGTTTGCTAACCTTTTCTCTTGGATGGGAGGATTTAAGACTTTCATTGTTTTAGTACTAATCCTTGTTGCTGTTATCTTCTTATTACCATGTCTAATCCCATGTTGTATGCGTTCCATTCATAATGCTATTGATAGCACAGTAGAGCGGAAGACCGCAACTAAAATAATGGCTTTATACAAAGCTAGTCCTAGTCGAAATCCTTCAATCATGATGTGATTCTAATAAACGTGATTTAATTCTCACACCTTATTAAGTAATAGGGTGAGATTAATCAAAGGGGGGAATGTGGCAGGTGCAGGCCTGTGACCCACGGTGTCTGAACATAAGCAGGCCAGCATGGCTAGCTTGACCTGTAAATGAGGCCTGTGGAGAGGCATATAGGATTGCACATCCCCCAATATGCTGCTATTGTAAGATAGAACTCAGTAGAAGTATTGAATTAGCTTAGGTAGGCAGAATGGCAGAGCCGAAAAGATGGAAAAATACAGAAAGACATGTTTAAAAGTTACTGATAAGAAAAAGTACATCTGCAAAGCAATAATTGGGAGTGCTGACAGATGAGTTACAGAACCCTGCTCCTCTGCACGCACAAATTGGTTCTATGGCCTTGAGAGTGTGAAAGTAACAAGTTGATGAACTGACCATTGTAATTGGGACTAGAAGGGGGGCATGCAGGTGTCATGCCCACAGAAGGGACATAATTGGATAAACTTATCAGTACCGGGACCAATGGAAGAGGTACGGGAGGTATGGGAGGTTACCGGGACCAATGAAATGTTTTTCTATACCTAGAATGGAACAGAAGTCTATAAAAGTTGTTGTAATGCTAGAAAACTTTGCTCAGCCATTTTGAAATTGACTGGTTCGAGACTTGTGCACAAATAAATGATTTGGACCTTCTGAACAGACTCCTGGTATCATTGGTTTGTCTGCGCTTTGCTGCTACACCCTAGCAGTTCTTAATCCATTTCTGCACATTCCCTTCCCTGGACCTCAAGGCATTGGAGTGGCCTAGTGGTTGGGGCAAGGTACTTCAGGTTGGGGGTTCAAATCCCACTAGAGAACAGCAACTTTGGGCTGGAAGGACTGGGGTTTCTAGTCCCACAGGTGCTCCTTGTGGTCTTGGGCAAGCCATTTAACCCTTCATAGCCCATGTTCCCTGTGAAATAGTTATCTCCAAGTTATAATGCCCTGTTCAATGTAAACCGCACTGATGCAGAATAGCGCGGTATATAAGAGAATATAAATAAATAAATTGGATTTCTCGCTGGCCAGCTAAGAGTTCCAAACCTTCCCTGAAGGCTTATCAGCCTTGACTTTGCTTTTCGTCCAGCTATGCCCATAGGCACGATGTTTATCCGAAAGACAAAAAGCATACAGCGCACTGGGTATTACTCCGAAAACCACCGGTTAGCCCACTAGAGGACGAAACGCCCCGCCCACATTCACACTTCGGAAGAAACAGTTCCTGTAACGTCACAGACACCGCATTCTCTTCACCTTGGAGACAGCTGGGCGTGTTTTGGCCGGGCGTCAGTAGGGGGTCGTGGTGACGTAAAGCAGGCGGTGTGGGAATAACGTGTTGACGTCGCGCAGTTGTGTGAAGAAGGGGGAGGGGCGGTCGGTGGCTGTGAGAGCTTTAGAACTGGTGCTTTGCGGTTACAGCTGTATTAACCCGTCGTGAGCGCTATCACTGTTTCCCAGAAAAACGAAAATGGAGATAGCAAGGTTGCAAGCTCAGAAGGTACAGCAAACAGGAAAGGGTTGTGCCCCGCGCAGGGCCTCTTCAGGCGGCTGCTACAGCCTATACCAGGGGCCTGTCCCGAACCGTGGCCGTTGCGGGGGAGGCTGGTCAATAGGGAAGGGAAGAGAGCGGAGCGGAGATGAGATAGGCCTTTCTGCAGAGCTGGGACGCGCCCGCTCTTCGCCTGAAAGGGGACCTCTCGAGGGTCGGAAGCAAAACTTTACGAGCGTGATTCCTAACGTTCTAAGAGAAGAAACGGCAGCTGAGGGCGAGGTGGCTGTCTCGAGAGATGCAGGTGAGTTCCCTTAACTCTGGCTAACTTATTCTATTTGTATCCCAGGCACTCGTGGGGCCGGCCTAACCATCAGGAAAGCTAGGCAGTCGCCTAGGGTGGCAACTTCTAGGTGGTGGTAAAAAGTAGGCCATTTTAAGGCTAAACAGATTTTGACAGTCAAAGGGCACAGTTTCCTCATTTATTGCCCTGTCTTTCGCTTTGGTGTTGCAGAGAGTAATGGATATGACTGGATATTATAGGGGAGGTTTATAGGACAGGAAGGAAGGATCCCTTCTCCTTGAACTTGTGGTTTTCCGCGCACGCTCTTGCATGAATGCGCTGGGAAATAAGTGAAAACCGGATCTTCCAGATCCCCTGATTATAACTTTAAATAATTCGCCGGACCTGCAGCTGTGGGGGTTTGTTTTTCTTGTCTTTTCTTTTGACTGCCCCGATGTATTGCTTCTCTCTTAGCACAGCCCTATCAGCTGGCTTTAAAACAACCAAACAAGTTGATAATACGAATTGATTGGAATGCAGAACTCTCTGCTTGCAGACCCTCAGCAGTTCAGATCCACTTTGCAGCTTTGTTTTTACTACCTTGTTGATCTGGTGTTAGTGCAGATTCTCCTGTCCACCAGCTGCTTTCAAAATCTAGGCGGTGCTAGAGTGCAGCCAGTTTCTTTTGTGGCAGTGAAGTGGGATCCGGAGATAGAGCCGGATCCTCCGCATCTGCGTACACCCCTTCATTACCACAGAAGAAATTTGCTGCAAGCCGATATTTTGATTGCACTGGGAGTTAAAAGGAGCTGATCAGCAGTTTTCGAAATTAACAAATTAATTCACAGGGCCAGCAGCTTTTTCTTTGGACTGCACAGCTGACTACACAGATCATCTTAGTCCATCAGCTGGTTTCAGGCACACGTTTGCTGCACTCTAGCACTGCCTTATGTTGTAGCAGTGAAGGGGTGAAGTTGGGTCTGAAGAACAGAAACTTTGATATGATTTTACCTCATATGCAGCTTACTTTTTTCTCTGCAGCAAAAGAACCTCCCTGTGGTTGCCTTAATGAGCCATTGTGGGCTTCTCCCATAGCAAATGCAGTGCCTTCCCTTCTCCCTCACTCCCAAATTTGTGTTTTTTCTCTCCCAGGAAAGCAAACTCCAGATCCTGTCATCCCAAGTAAATTCTCAATTTAAGAAAAGTAATCTTTACCTGTTTATTGTAAGCACAAATCACTAAACTGAGATGTGTAGATTCAATGTTTATTGTAAACCGCACTGATCTTAAATAGCGCGGTATAAAAGAAAATGTAATAAATAAATAAAATAAAAAATCCAAAGAAAAGTCTGTGGCATATAGGTGCAATTAATTGCATTAGCACTTTTTCACAAAATTAAGTTTATTGCATTAATTCTATTGGGGTTTTGCACACTATCATAAAGAACAACGTTTAAGTTCACTTTATGCCTGTGTATAGTAACTCGAAATATTTTATTAACCACTGGTAGCTCCAAGAATGAAAAGTCTGCTTTGGATTATGATGCTGCTTGGGGAGGGGAGGGGAGGGGGGGCGGTGATTGCTTTTGTAGGATTTTATTGCCAAGATTTCTACTTCCTTAACTTGCTAGATGAGTGGGTTATGCTCCTCGGCCAACAGGTGGAAGCAGACGAGCAATTTTCAGTGATGTTATCACTAGTACATCCATTGGTGCAGCACTGAGAGAAGTCAGTACTTGTCTGCCTCCAGCAAGTGCAAGGTGTGTGGACTGATGCAGCAGTGCAGATAGGCTTGTCTTCCTTGGCTCAGACCATGGCCTGTGTAATTGAGACCTTTGGCTCCATGTTTGCACGGAATGTGGGTATGTCCTTATCTCCTTGAGCTTACAGCTGCCCTATGTCCAGCATTGTTACTCATGAGTTCCAATACTTGAGGGCCAGAGAGTGGAAAGGAGGCCCTTGTGGGGGTAGGCTGGGCCCAAGCTCCCTAGCCTCTATCTTTTTCTTATTGATTTTTCAATTGGCTGTTTTTTGCTACTTCTAATAAAGCAGCTCAAAGTTTAACAAAAAAGCCAGCTCTTTGAGGCAGCCAGGCCTGCAAGGGTGGCTGGGACAGCCCTTAGGTTTTGCTGGCTGGCCTGACAGGTGCTGGAATTCCCTTTTCATTTGAGTTTCCTTTTTTGCTGCATTATTTTTCTTTCATATGTTTTTCTTTAGATTGGGCGGAGCTCTGCTGCGATGCCATATGTACGGTGCTGTGCCTTCTGTGGTTCCTGTTGTGTGAGCTCCATAGTTTGCTCCTTTTGCCCTGAGTGTGATGGGGATGCCTTAGGGCCATTTTTTCCAGCAGTGTCAGGATCCAGTGCTGATTTTGCTGCATCTCCTGCGGTTTTCCTGCTGGTGGGAACTGTACCTATTTTAGATGGCTGCATGGTCCCAGCAGAGGGGTAGCGTGATGATGGAGGCCACAGGCTCAAGCTGGCAGGACTCTTTATCCCATATGGAGCCCCAGGGACAGTTCTTGGCTATCTTTGGGTAACACCTTCTGAAACAGCTCATGGGCTAGTTAAGGTCTTTGTTAGCTGCATGACAACCCCCCCCCCCTTCATGGGGGCTCAAAGCCCTGCCCTGCCGCCCTCTAAAGGAACTTGGGGGGCCTTTGAGTCTCATTGGCAGCAAGGGGGTTAAACATCCTTGTCCTGTCTTTTTAACCATCCATTCCTCCAGAAGCTCTGGCGTGTCCCCAAGGGGGGGGTGCTTGGTTGGGATGAAGAAGATTCCCTTTCCCGTGGGCAAATCAGCAGAGGAGAGGGGACTTTTCCTGGTGGATGGTGAGGATCCATCAATGATTTGCCTGCTTCACAGGGAGGATCTCCCCACTCTTATTTAGGCTGCTATGGCAGCCTTATGCAATTTCGGTTCCCATCTCTGTGACGAGTTTGCAAGTGCACTCTATTCTGAAGGGACTGTGGCATTCTTCTGTTTTTTCTTTCCTGTCCTCGTGTACCTGTGTACAAGCTTGTGGTCTCTCTGGGGGGACAGGTAACCAGCAAGAAGGAACAGCTTTATGGATACCTTGGATGGATGCCCCAGTTAACGGTATCTGCAAAGCACACAACCATCTTGGTGGAAGGGAGCAATAAGCTGAAGGAGCCTCATGATAGGAGAGTGGAAGCCCTCTGCAGAAATACCTCTTAGTACTTTGGCTTTGAGTACTCAAGAGATACTGTTTGTAGGCTTTGACCATTTCCTAAACCGAATTCATCAGTTTCCAGGCAGTCCCAGAGGTTGCAGGGGCACTTTCTTTGGCAATTTTAAAAGCTCCACAAAAGAGGAGGAAAATCACAGGTGCCAGCTTGTGATTTTTAGGAGTGATGGTGACCTGGCACCTGGGATTTGTCAAGCCCTGCTCTGTGTCCTTGGTCTGTTAGTCTGGAGAGTCTTTGAGAAGTGGTGTTCCTCTGACCCTGGCTACCAAGAGGATGAACATAGTGCCCATGTTATCCTTCTTACATTCTCTTGGGGTTCATGTAGCAGCTCTTGCATTCTACTGGAGACTAGTTCAGGGTATGTCCCACTTCCTCATGGGGGTGCGTTGGATCCTTTTCACCTATGCAACTGGTGGTGCTGTAGTGGAACTTTTTCTGTGTTGTTGAAGGCACTGAAAGTTTCTGATTTCAAGCCCCTTTGGAAGGCCTCCCTCAAGGAATTGACCCTGAAGGTGGTAGTCCTATTGGCTGTTACTTCCACCAAGTGGGTGTCCGGAGCTACAGGGCTTGCCCTGTAAGGATCTCTTTATGATCATTTTGTCAGCATCTTTCTCCCTGAGGATGATGTTGTCCTTCTCTCCCAATAGTGCTGTCTCCCTTTCATCTTAATCAGTCTATGATCTTGCCCCACTTTGTGGAACAGGACCTTCAGTTAGACCATTGGTTTGGCCCATCTCCAGTTGCCAGAGAGAGATAGATTGCACTCCACTAGGTAAGCCTTGTCATGGGTTGTCTGCCTTGATTTCTGAGAAAAACATCTTTAAGGTGGGTACTTGCTCATCCCTGAATACCTTTTGTGAAGTACAACAGATTGCATGTGGGAGCTGGAATGAATAGCACCTTTGATAGAGCAGTTAAGTCCAGAGCATCGTCTTCCTCCCACCTTGTGCTCTGACTGCTTTCATACATCCCATTTGTCTGATCTGGTCTACCAGGATGTTGAGGAAGGAGAAATTTTACATACCTGTCTATCTCCTTTTTTTCTTGAATCTGGTCCAGGAACCCACCCTGGGAAGACTACTCCTACAGGTTTGGGAGCCCTGTTGCTATTAGTGCCTGAAGCAGTGTCAAGTGTGGCAAGAGCTAAAAGCTTTGGCATTATGGCTGATAGTTTTGCGTGTTCTCTTTTTTCAATCTTTGCATTTTGCTTCTCTCAACACTGCTCCAAAGTATATGTTAGTGATGTCATCTCTGAAAACTGCTCTAGTCTGCCTCTACCTGTTGGCTGGAGAGCATAACCCACTTGTCTGTAGTGATTTAGCAGGATTCACGGAAAGGAAATTAGCAGATATGTAAAACTTTCTCCTCTGAGGATAAGGACTTTGCCAGTATTGTGTTGCAGGGATTGATCCTTGTTGTCCCCCCCCCCCCCCCTCCATTTTAACATTTTTTTTTGTAAGGCATATTGAAGGGCTGTTGTGTAAAGCTTGTCTCTGCGGATGATACCAAAATCTACAGTAGAGCAGACAACTTGGAAGGTGTGGATAAGTTGAGGGATCTAGCAAAGCTTGAAGAATGATCCATAATTTGTCACTAAGATTTAATGCTAAAAAATGCTGTCATTGGGCTGCAAAAATCCAAGGGAGCGGTTTTATTATAGTGGTGAAATTCTTCTGTGCACTAAAGTGGAACGGGGTCTAGGGATGATCGTATCTAATGATCTTAAGTAGCCAAACAAGTATTTAAGGCAGCTGCAAGCCAGGAGGCTGCTTAAATGCATAGAGGGGAATGGCCAGCAGGAAAAAGGTGGTGGTAATGTTTTTGTATAAGTCTAGTGAGACCTCATTTGGAGTACTGTGCGCAATTCTAGAGACTGCACCTTCCAAAAGATAAAAGCAGAATAGAGTTGGTCTGAGGGTGGCCACCAGAACTGGATTTAAGATCATGGCTCCCATAAGCAAGACCAGATAGCAGATCCCAGAAGTTAGGGAAGGATGCAGGATGGTGTCAAAAATCCATCAAGATCAGAGAGCCAAAAGAGGAACAAAGAAACTGTAATACCCTAGCCACCCCACTTTGAAGCAGCACATGCAGCTCATCCTAATGTAAGCAGGAGCAGTCTCTCTTCAGCCTGAATATTCAGACCCTTAGGCATTTGTTTTTGCCTATGTCTAAATTCAGGCCTGGTGGCTACTACATTGGTCAGTAGCCCTTGTCATAAATCATCTGGGGACAAGTGTAAAGATGTGAATATGCGTACCTCAGAAGAAAGCCAGGAGAGGGGAACTATGATAGACCTTTAAATACCTCCATGGTTTAGATGCATAGGAGATGAGCCTCTTTCAAGCTCTAGAAGGGAAGGGACATAGGACAAAAGTGAAAGGGAATAGACTCTAGAATTAATCTAGAGAAATAGTTCATTACAGAAAAGGTAGTGGGGGTGTGGAGTGGCTTCCCAGTAGAGATGGTAGAGACAGGGACTGAATCTGAATTCAAGAAAGTACAAGAGAAATATTTAAAGTGCTTTCATCAATAGTGTAAGAGTTCCCTTGGGTCTATAATCCTTGTTGTTGCCAGCATTTATTGATAATAAACTCAACTGGTCTTTTACCACACAAGTTTTTATGAGCTTTAGATCTTTTTGTAGTGCAAGATCGAGCCCACTTGTCCTTTTCATGTCTCCTCCCTCCCCCATTGGGGTTACTCTGAAATAGGATGGGTATGTTTCCCAGTCGGCTGATTAAAAGGAGTCTCAACTTTTGCTTATTAATGCCAGTGGTCTCATTTGCGGAAAATCTTGAACTCTTGTGTTCCAGCTCTGTTTCCCACTACAAATGATAGATCCACCCAGACCAGGTTTACTACCACAGATGCTCCTGGATCCACCCAAATGCAGTTATACTTTCCATTTGAATATACATATCTCCTATCTGAAATGTCAATCTAAGAGGATCAAGCTGTCATTTCCATCAGAAGGGCTGGATTTCCTACCTAAGGTACAGCATCTACCTTCGTTCATATCTATTTCCCATGTGAACTGCTCGCTCTATCCAGACCTCTTTCACATCTGAACTACGCATCTAGATTCTTTCTTTTCAGATGGGAATTGCCAGATCTACCTAAATTGAATTAAATTTCCTTTCCTTATCGGTCCTACAGTTCAGTCCTCCACCACTGGGTAGTGCACCTCCTCCTGCAACATGGAGACTGGACAAGTCAAACTTGTGACATCACCGGGTATATCCTGCTGGTCTTCTCCCATGATCCCCCAGTGTGTCCAGTCTCCATGCAGCATGAGGACGTAGTGAGCCTAGGTGCTGGGCTCACTTGAGAAGCAGTTTAGGAGCAGTTAGTCAGGATTTGATTTACCTTGCATTTCTTTTGCCCTTCTTTAGGTGTAATCCTGTAAATTGTATTCATTTTCATTTAATTTCATTTACTTTTACTTTATTTATTTTCACCTAGTCTGCCTTAGTGTAAAGGGGGGTTCTGTCCCTTTTCAAAGTTCACGCTGCCAGCTAGCCTTTCTGCTTGGGATTCTTCGGTCTCTGTCCCGGTGATGATCTCTCCCCCAGGACTGTACGGGGGAGAGCTCTGTGGAACACCTGCATTTTGGCAGTGTCCATGCGGCAGATTCCCATCGCGGCGTGAGCCTCAGGCCGTTCGAGGTTCTTTAGCCGGTGGACCGGGGCTCGCAGCGTCTGCTACTTCTGGTGGCGCGAGGCAGCAGCATGTCTGGACAGCTCTTCACCCCGCAGCTACAGCGGGGTAACTGCTGCATCCCGACGCCACAAGGGAGTCTCTCGAGTCCGCATGGAGGGGCTCTGAGCTCTTGCCGCCTCTGTGGTGTCTGGCACCAAACGGGCCTGCTTCGGATTGGCGCTATTTTCTCGGCAGGGCTGAGGCCTCGTGGCGGAGAGCGGAGCAGCCCCGCGTTTGAGCAGACGACGCTGGTCCACGCGGCTACACCCAGATAAGGACTTCCTTTTGCTGTTACTTTTAATTTTAATTCTAATTTTAATTTCATGATAGTTTATAGTTCTTTGAATGCAATGTGATTGGTTTGGGTTTTACTTCTTGGGGGGTGCCTTTACCTTTGTCTGCATTCTGGCAGTTAGCGACGTCTGTCAGCAGCAGGTTTCCGTGCTAGGATTTGGCCATTCAGGGTCATTGGTGGCACAACACCTACAAATTGAGCCCTTTCTGAAATTGTCATTTACATAAGGATGCTTTTTCCATGTTTATACGCTTGGAAATTGTGCAGACAGCCTCTAAATGTCGTTATGCCATCTGCAAATTTGATCGCCATGCTTGCTGATCTCTTTTCCAGATCATTTCAGTGCAGTAGATGTTACCAGATGCCAGTTCCAGTGCAGATCCCGAGACATTACGCTATTTACGGGTCTCCTGTGAGAAAACTGGCCATTTAGTCCTATTGTGTTCCTGTTTTTGATCCATTTCCCATTCTATAATAGCACATCATCTCCTTCCTCAGGAGAAGTTCATAAGGGGCTTTGTCAAGTACCTTCTAAAACATCCAGATACATATCATTTGGCTTACTCACATGTTTATTAACCCTTTGAAAAGACAGCTTGGTGCTGCTTTTCAGAACAAGTTCTATCATTTAACTGGCACTGAACTCAGATTCATTGGTCTGTAGTTTCCAAGATCGCCTTTGAAGCTCTTTTAAAACAAAAAAACAAAAAACAATTAGTGTTACATTAGTAACTCTTCAATCTTTAGAGATCATTAATACTAATGTTATGATTGAGCCTGGCTGATATTATGAATGATCACTATTAGACAAAAATTAGCTAGGTTAAGAACTTTGATTTGGTTTTCTGCACTATGTTATCAGAGCGCAGCTTGCCCATTTGGCGGGAACCCTGCCCATCTGGGCCATCTGGGGAAAGGCCCCTGCTGGGGATCGTGAGAAGTGTTGCTGGATGGCACAGTCCGGGGCTTAGTGTTCCAGGGTCCTGGAAGGGTTGATAGCGGCAGTCAGGCCTCCCTGTCTTTGCTATGACAGTCACCTAGGTTCAAGCATCCTGTGTTTTGGGTGACAGGAGTGGGACACCTGGACATGTGGTGCTGGATGTTGGATAGGCTCATACTACTTAGGTGCACTCTCCTTGAGTGCGTCTGCATGTCCGTGTTCCGTCTGTGATCTCATGCTCAGGTGATTGTTGCAGCAATGACAGAGATCGCTTGGGATATCGTGAGCGGGGTTGTCATGGTGTTGCATGGGGTTGCCAATGCAAGACGGGGCCATCCTGAGGAGTTTGGGCCTCAGTCATCAGCTTTCCCTTCGGTGGCCCGGCTGTCCAGGAGGCACCCCTCCAGATCCGCCGGTCCAGTTCTTCTCTGCCTCTTCTCAATGTGGGCAGGGGGGCTGGCAGATCTGGAAATTCACGTCCACTGCACGTTCTACTGTTTTACCTCTGCCTTGGGGTTCTGAGGTCATATATTCCCAATCATTTGTTTGGTGGGGTGCTGCTGTCTGTTGTGCAAGACAAGGTGGTCCACAGTCGGAGGCTGTCGTCTATTCCCCTTACCCCTGAAGGTGCTCACAATTTTTAAGTTTTTTGTACCTGCGGAGGTGTATGTTGTTAAAGGCTAGCAGGCGCACCTGTGGGACCAGAATCCTCGGTTCTTCCGTCCTTCCGTTGAGGTGCGCGTGTGGGGTTTACTCCCTTGGTCGGCTAGCAACTTGCTTCACCCATTGCGCCTTCCCTTTCCTCAAGGCATCATTGCGTCCCACTTCTTCGTGGGGGCTCGCCGCAGGGCCTGGAGTTATGCTCAGCTGGTTCCAGCCAGGGCTGAGTCCTTGGGGGGAGGCTCCGATCCTAACGATAAAGGGAGTGCTGGGATCCGTTCAACCAGGTTCCTTCGGGCCCAGCGTACGTCGTCTTTTGCTGGCCGGTTTAGGTCTTCGGGTCATGGCGGTGCTCCGAGAAGACCAGTAGGCTGCACAGTGCTTGTCTTGGAGCAAGCGCGGGATATCTGTAGGTTCATATTCAAAGCCGTCCGGTTACATGTCCCTCCATTGTGGAATGCTGTACTAGTAGGCATACTTCATATGCTGGGCTTACAAGTTGGCTTCCGCGCTGCTCGGCATCAGCCAAGGTGACTGCCGGTTTAGGCTGTGGATGTGGAGTCAGCCTGGAGGAGGGGCCTTGCGTTCTCTGGACAATGGCCTGTTCGGTTGTGTGCCTTGTGGCCCTTATGGAGTTGTAAAAAGGAGAGAAAAAAAAAGAAAAGAATAAACAAACAGGAAAGCCTTCCTAATTGTCCCCACTTCTTTTTTATAAGGTTCTGTCCCTTTCTTCCGGGAGCTTGGCCGGAGCGTGGTTAGACTCAGCTACATTTTGGGGATCCTTTATGTACAAGGCGTTTTAGTGTACGCAGCACGCCCAGTGTTCCATTGTCTGACTGGAGCGGTACGTCAGCCGTGGCAGGCGTTCGCGGACACGGTAGCAGATCGAGCGCTGTAGGTGCTGTCTGAGATCTCTGGGATGGTGGCCTATTTCGATCGGCAGGGTGGAGTCGGTCGGGTGGTCAGGGTGGCCCGAGCGAAGGGACAGCGTGCGCGGTTGAAGCCTTGGCGGCCTGCGTTTCGGTGGGGACACTGTGGTGGCGAATGTCCTTAGCGGGGTCCGAGTGTTTGCCGGAGGAGTGAGATTGCATCAGGCGGTGTGCGCGCCGCGTGTGCTCAGATGCGGTCAGCCCATATTGGACCTCATGGCGACCTGTCAGTCTGCGGCGACGGGTCGATGTTTAGCAGAGGACATATGAGGCTACTGGATAGCGTCGACGCATTGGTACGGGGCCGTGGCCCGGTCCATTCTATGCCTTTCAGAGGTCATAGTGAAAATGGCCGACTGGGTCTGGTTGCTAAGATATGTGCTCTTCATTAGTCAGTGGGGACCATTACCAGTGTATTCTGCAACATTTGCGTGAGCTTGCATAATCTTTACTTGCAACCAATCGAAATAACTGTCCAAAACCAGTTGATGCAGTCACTACTTAAATTTGCCTCGCTTGACAGTAAAAAAAAAAGAAAAAAAAAAAAAAGAGACATATTTATTTTATACCGATAGGTCACTCACAGCATATTTGGCGATTCCTCGTACTGGTGTTAATCATGCAGATAATTTCTGCTCTAGTTGTGGTGATGTGACTTTTACATCACAAAAATGGCATATGACTGTGGTGGTTCAGAAAGCCTACAATTTATATTTTGGCTGCAGAATAAAAGATCAGGATAAAAGCTAGGCACCACACATATGCTGCAATACATGTGTAGCAGATCTCAGGCTGTGGATGGATGGGAAAAGACCATCAAAGTCTTTTGCGGTTCCAATGATCTGGAGAGGGCCCATGGATCACGTCGGCGATTGCTACTTCTGCATGGTTCCTCCAATTCCGGAGGGCATATCCAGGTGATGTAAGCGGTTGGCCTACTGACATTGCGTCGTGGGCGTGGCTACCAGAGTCTCCTTTCTTTTTTGTCACACCATGTAAGACTCCACATCTTCTGAAACAACGCTGGACTCTGGGGCACTTGACACCCTCTTATATGCCCTTGGTGGATCACGCTTGGTTTATTGCAACTCATTGCTTAGCTGCATTCCACATTCTCAATTAAAAAGACTCCAACTGGTCCAGGACATAGCTGTAGAGCTACTTTGTGTTGCAAAGAATAAAGCCCTTAAGAGGTGTGACAAATAGGGTGTTTGACGCTGGTGGTTTTTCCATTTCCCTCATTTTGCTTCCCACCTCTGTCTGGATGGACCTCGGTTCCGTTCTCCCTCGTGGAATCCGGCTGTGCCTGTCTAGTTGTTGTTTTGAGACTTCCGCACGAACACTTTGCTTGTAACCTGCGTTCCTTGGACCTTAGGCGAAGGTTCCGTTGCTTTCTGGGAGGTCTCTTCGCTGCCTGTCCCTCCATGGAGGCGGGTTCTGCGGGAGAGCAGCGGTTGCTAACACTTGACACCCTGGTGGGGTCGAGAGCCAAGGGGGAGCTAAAGCGGATTTTTCAGGCGGAGCTCCGGTAGCCTTCTCAGTAGGTCTGTTTCTAGGGCATTCAGTGTGTTTGCGATGGCGAGTGTCTTTCTGAAGCACTAGCGCTGCTTGGGGCAGAGTTCTGTGCTGTTTTCACCAGTGAAGAGGATCCAAGTGGGCTCTCGGTCGTGTCTTCCTGGTTGGCTTACCGCCTGTTGACGTGAGGAGCGGGCTGGGGTCGGTGCCTGCTCTGTTCGTTTAGGGGCCGAGCCGACTGGATAGGTCCCTCCCAATGATTACTGCTCTGGTACATCCCAGTGGTGGAGGACTGAACTGTAGGACCGATAAGGAAATGGAAATTACACTTACCTGGTAATTGATGTTCCTTGAGGGAGTACAGTTCAGTCCTCATTCCCGCCCGGGGATGGATGGATGTTTCAGACGCGAGGCGTCAGTTCCGAGTGTGCTTTCGGATCCTAGCGTCGGCAACGGGCTCAGATTGGCAGGTAATCGCGAGAGCAACCTTTTCTGCCTATACTCTTCCTTAGTTCTCCTTCCTTCTAGCTCTCTGTCTTCCGCTGTTTGGTGCGCAGGGGGACAGGGGCACGGAGGAGGGTGTTTTCGGCCTTTCTTTTTGGGGCCCTGTGATTTTAAAGTTGAAGTTTGAGCATAGCTTTGTATTTAGTACTTTAACTGGTGTTTGTTTGCTCCTTTGAGTCTGCTTTGGCAGTAGGTCACTGGGGGATCATGGGAGAAGACCAGCAGGATATACCCGGTGATGTCACAAGTTTGACTTGTCCAGTCTCCATGTTGCAGGAGGAGGTGCACTACCCAGTGGTGGAGGACTGAACTGTACTCCCTCAAGGAACATCAATTACCAGGTAAGTGTAATTTCCATTTTTTAATTAGGATCAAGGATGCCATGTGCTGGCCGTGTTTAAAATAACATTTAAATGCTAATTTCGTCTTTGAAATAAGCATGTCTCTGTATAGAGAATCCCTGTTTTTTGATGGCCATGGCCCAGGAATTTTGCTGCCATCTAGTTTTCTGCACATACAGTACCTCCCTGAACAAATAAGGAAAAAAAGTGTTGCTTTAATTCCTACTTATTTTCTGAAATCTAACTTGTTTAAGTCTCGGTTCCTTACTCCTTTCTCCTCAATGGGCCTCTTATGGTAGGATAGTGTTAACAACTATTGTTTAAAAATGACTGCAAAATTTTTAATATGTGATATAAATTAACTACCGCTTCACAAATGAGGTAACATAGATGAGCTGGGGAAACTACAGGTGCATTTGGATTATGGTTCCTCAAAGGCTTATAAATAAACTGAGCAGCCCAAGGGTGGGTCCCAGGATGGTCATCTAGATTTTAAAAAATGGTTGATGGTAATGTTAATAGGATTCATTCAGAAGACAGGCAGGTAAATAGTGTAGTGCCTCAAGGGTCGGTTCTTGGGCTGATTTTGTTCAGGTTTGTGAGTAATATTGCTGAAGGGTTAGAGGGGAAAATTTTGCCTTATTGCAGATGCTATGATGTTTTGCAAAAGAGTGGACACTCCAGAGGAAGTAGGCAAAATGACAAGTGATCTACAAAAAGTAGAAGACTGGTCAAATGTTTGGCAGTTAACCTTTGATGCATTTGGAGCACAGAAATCAAAGGAGCTGTATGGGATAATACGTGAGAGACCAATGTACAGAATTCAGGAGAGAAATCTTGGTGGGCAAAAATGTCTGAGGCTCTCAAGGCAGCAAAGCAATGTTGTAAGACACTGGCCAAAGCCAGAAGGATGCTAGGCTGCATAGAGAGGGATTTAACCAGCAGAAAGGTGGTGGTAGTCATAATGCTCCTGTACAGGATGTGGGTGAGGCCTCAATTTGAGTAATGTGTTCAGTTTTGAAGGCCACATCTCAACAAAGATATATAAAGAGACTAGAGTTCATCTAGAGGAAAGCAACCAAAATGGTAAACTTCCATCAGAAGACACATGGAAAAATGTATAACCTATTGGAACCTGGATGTGATGTTCACAAGGTTCTTCATACAGGTATCCCTCGGTGCCTGTCCCCCGTCTCCTTCGTTCCTCCCATAGCAATCGCCTCTTTCTTCCCTCCCCGTCTCAGGCTCATCTTGAACTCACTCGTCACTCTGCCTTCTTTTTTCTGGGTCCTGCTCTATGGAACTCCTTTCCTCACCCACTTCGCACTGAGTCTTCATTTCCACATTTCAAAGCTCTTCTCAAAACCCATCTCTTCTCCCAGGCTTTTGATCTCCCGGCACCCCCGTGACAATTGTAACGGTCCTGATACCATATAACTCCTCCCCCCTTCCCCCCTCCTCCACTCTCCCCCTTAGTGCTATGTCTATGTATCTATACCTTTCTATCTGCGTCTCTCTATTGCTTTCCTGTCAATTGAATGGCGTTCTTTTCTTCCTTTAAATTTCTGTCAGCCTGCTTTTGTTTTTCTATACACCGCTCTGATACCCCGGTTTGGGCGATATATCAAGCCTTGCAAATAAATGTTAAGTGGCATTGATTGAGTCTGTCTCGGCTCCTGGTGACTCTCTGGATAGTTGACCTAAACTTTTTATTTGGTCTACAGTCAAGCGGCTCATTGTTGCTAGTGATATCCAGAGCTGCTATTGCATCTATCCATCTGATTGCTGGCCTTCCCCTTTTACGGTGGTACAGACCTTTTAAATATTTAAAAGGTGTTCCTGAACAGGTGAGCTTTTATTAGGTAGACTCATAAGAAGTATCAGGCAATTATTTTTTCACAGAGGGTGGTGGATGCTTGTAATGCTCTACCTAAAAGAGGTGATGGAAATAAATTATGAAATAAAAATGGTGCTGAAATTACAAATGGAGAGGGATAAACACAGTGGCAAAATGCTAGAAATCAAAATAGAGCATTGCAGCTCAAAATGTCTGTGAAATGACTTCTGCGTTTCTAATAGAAATTATGGAGAAAGTAACCTGCACTGTGTGGCAAGTACAGCTCTAATAACCTTGCTGAGTAAGCTTGATAGGCCATGCTGATTTTTTTTTTTTTTTTTATCTGCCTTGATCCACTGTGTTGCTACAGTATATAATAAGCTTATTATGTTCAAACTGGTTCATAGTTTAAAGATACATGCTAACTGGCCATAACATACTTAAGGTGAAATAAAATAAAAATTCATGTTCCTTATCCTGCTAGACTAATCCATACAAGTTGGGTTATGCTCCCTTGTCAGCAGGTAGAGGCAAACCTGAGTAACAGGAGGTACAGTATATCTTGTGGCACAGCCCTGAAAGAAGCCAATATTTGCCTCCAGCAGGTGGTAAGATGTGTGGTGCAGCCAGGGGCAGCTTGACAGTCTGTTGCCTGAGGCGAAAGATGAGCTGGCACCCCCCCGCCCCGGCAGCATAAATAGAGGGGGCCTCCTCAGGAGCCAAGGGATCCCCTCACTCATAATACCGATCAGGGTAGTTGCCCCAAGAATAAAGAAAGCAATATATTCCCAGCCAATATAACTTTTTTTTTTTTTTTTTAAGAACTTTGCATTGCTGTTTCTAATGCAGCAAAAATTTGTAGCAGCTTAATTATGTAGCATGTAGCAAAACTAATACATAAGCCCCCATTTTCCATAAGTGTTTGTCAAAATGGAAAATATAGGCGATATATCTATACTCCTTAGAGCATAGATAGGCCCTCCCCAAGTACAGAATGAGTGACCACAAACTAAACAGACAGCAGGATCACCAGAGAGAGTTTTCGCATAATTATCTTTGATTGCTGAATGCTGTGATTCCAAGGGCATAATTTCTTTACCAGTAAAAGCCTTTCAGGCAAAAGGGGATGAATGTCTAACTAAAAAAGCATACTCAGAATCTGAGGCCTACAGAAATCTGACAGCATTTAAATGTAACATCAAACAAAATTCTTCCTATTGCAGTTTTCAAAAAAATGCATTCCATGTAATACCACAGCCAAGCATTGTACAAATATTTCCTTATCGTCACTCCAGTCCAGTCCCTTACTTCTGGGTTGCGTAACCCTTCCAGCAGCTTGGAGGCTGAGCCCATCCTTTTTGGGGATGGAGCGGTATAAATACCACTGGCACCACCCACAGAACCCAGTATTCTCAGCCTCCAAGTAGCTGGAGGGTTCCCGTAAGCCAGAGAGCTTACTGGAGTTTCAGGGTTATTTTGTTATACAACTTCTAGTTTTCTTTAAATTGCCTTAATTTCTTTGATTTCTTTATTTTACTAGCTTTAAGTTGAGTGGAGCTAAGCTCCTGTGCCTTTAAATTTTTAGCTCCTCTTCCCCCCTCCCCCTCCCTCCCTCCCTCCCTCCTTCATGCTCTCTCTCGATCTGTTGTCTTCCCGGAGGAGGAGGTTTACCTGAGCAGCGGGGAGGATTGGAGAGCTCTCCTCCCGCTTGCTCTGCCAGCCGACTCACCGACTCTTCAGCCGACCCCTTCTGCCTCGCGCCGAAGCCCTTCAGGTGGCTGAGCGCTGGAGGCAGCATCACGGTTTTCCCCCCCCCCCCCGACAGCAGTATCTGCCTCGCGCCGCAGCCCCCGGGTTGGCTCTGCGTTGGAGGCAGCTCCGGAGCGCAGGAAGACGTTCCCTGGCCTATGCAGAGAGCCCGTAGACCGGCGGTGAGTGCAAGGCCGCCGCTTGCAGTTCCGGGCTACACGTGGCTGAGGCCTACCACGTGGGAACCAGCGGAGGACGGCTGGTTCTCTCTTTCAGCACTGCCCGTTTAAGGGGAAGAGCAGCAAACCACAAGTATTTAAAAGGAATCTTGGCACTCAGGGTTTTCTGGATTCAATTAAAAAGGACCCTTTCTCTGTGCCCCTTTTTTTCTTTTTCTGAGGGGGGGGGGGAGAGGGGAGGCCTCTGGGACGTTATTTCCAGGCTCCAGTCTAATAATTTTAATTCATTTGTTTCAGTTTACATAACTGTTAGTTTTTTTTTTTCTTTAAATTTCTTTGCTTAATTTATTTAAGAATCTGTTTTCTGATGTGCTTTTAAACTCGGAATTTTGAGCATGCTCTAAGTCCTCTTGGACAAAGGGCGTCATGACTGGCAAACCACGGTGTCCTTCCTGCGGCATTCGTAGGGGTACCGCCTCCGATTCAGGGATCTGCAGGGGCTGTGCTGCAGAGGCTGCTTCCCTGGAGCAAGGCATTCAATTGTCCATGTCCCAAGCCGTGCAAGGGTCAGGGGATCCTCTGGAAGGTGATAGGGAACCCCTCTCTCCTCCACCTACTACCTCGGACTTAACTGTCTCTCCTCCCTCCCTTCCCTCTTCTGCAGTTGGAGGGGAGTGCTAGCGACTTTTTCTCCCCTGATTTCATTCTTTTACTGCACAAGGCCTATTGTATGCGCAAGAAGGGCCTTGGGGCAGGTGAGCCGAGCGCAGCGAAGGAGAGCCTGGGGTCCAGGCCATTGAAGGCTAGTTCCCAGGTTTCTGAGATGCCACTCAAGCGCGCGAGGCTGGTGAGTGAGGAGCGCCTCTCGTCCTTCTCACATGACACCCCGGAAGAGGAGGTCTCGGACAAGGATCTAGCAGAAGATGAGGAGGAGCTTGAGGAAGGAGAGATTCCTGAGGAGGACCAATCCCGCATAGTGCAGATTTTTCGGAGGGAGGAGCTTCCGGCATTGATTGAGTCCCTCAAGGTACCCAATGTGACCTCAGATGCCCCAATAGGGGAGGAAGCGTTAGAGGATCCTTTGATCCACGCAGTGAGGAGATCTCAAAAGGTCTTTCCCGTTCACAGGGTGGTGCGTCAGATGATCCAAGAGGAGTGGGACCAACCAGAATCTAGTTTGAGGGGGTTGCGCTCTATGACGAGACTGTACAAGCCTTTACCGGAACCGGACAAGGAGCTACTGAAGTCTCCCAGGGTAGATGTGACAAAGAAGACGACTATCCCGGTCGAGGGTAGCGCGGCCCTGAGAGATTCTCAAGATAGAAAATTAGACACTCTACTGAAGCAAGCTTTTGATATCAGTGCTCTCGCCTTACAGGCCTCGGTTTCGGGAGCTTGGGTGGCTCGGGCTTGCTTGAGGTAGTCCCAGCAACTTCAGCTGGCAGAAAATTCCTCGGGAGATGCCCAGTCTATTACGGCTAGGTTGGAGTCCGGGACGGCCTACCTAGCGGATAGCCAATATGACCTCATCAGAAGCCTGGCTAAGAACATGGCTTCTGTGGTAGCAGCTAGGCGATACGTATGGCTACGGAATTGGGCAGCCGATGCCTCTTCAAAAACACGCCTAAGTCTCCCCTTCAAGGGGAAATTGTTTGGAGAAGACTTGGATAAATTGGTTAAAGATCTTGGTGAGTCGAAAGGCGGCAGGCTTCCGGAGGACAGACCAAAACAAGGTCGCCCCCTTGCTACGGTATGGAGCCAGCCTAGGGACCCCCGGAGGTTTCATCCAGCCAGATCGAATTCCTTTCCTAGGGGCTGTTTCCCTTCAAGGGGCCAAAGCTTCAGAGGGTTTCGGGGGGCAGGGAGAGGTTTTGGGGCTTCTTCCTCCTCCTCCTCCATGGGACCTAGAAAACCACAATGAGAAAGCAGGGGTCCAGGTGGGGGGCCTGCTGGTTGGGGGCTGTTTAAAGCAGTTCCTTTCCGCCTGGTCCCGAGTCACGTCCGATCAATGGGTCCTAGAGGTAATCCGAGAGGGTTATGCCCTTGAATTTGCAAAACAAATATGCCCAGCCTTTGTTCAGTCTCCCTGTGGATCTCCGGTCAAGAGAGCAGCGGTAGATGCCACACTATCAAGGCTCATAGCGCTCGGAGCAGTGGCCCCTGTCCCGCCAGACCAATGCGGCTCCGGTCGATACTCTATTTATTTTGTAGTACCAAAGAAGGAAGGTTCGTTTCGCCCGATCCTGGACTTAAAGCAAGTCAATCGCTGCCTCAAAGTGCCTCACTTCCGGATGGAAACCCTAAAGTCGGTCATAGTGTCCGTAAGGAGCGGAGAGTTCCTGACTTCCTTGGATTTGACGGAAGCCTATTTACATATCCCGGTCCGAAGGTCCCATCAACAGTTCCTGAGATTCGCAGTTCTGAGAGGTCACTTTCAGTTCCAGGTGCTGCCCTTCGGGCTAGCCACAGCTCCTTGGACCTTCACCAAGATAATGGTAGTGGTCGCTGCGGCCCTGAGAAAGGAGGGAATCATGGTTCATCCCTACCTAGATGATTGGCTGATCCGGGCGAAGTCGGAAGAGGAGAGTTGCTCAGCCACCTCCAGAGTGGTAGAAGTCCTGGAGGAGCTAGGCTGGGTCATCAATCGGGCAAAGAGCAGGTTGATTCCCTCAAGAGCTCGAGTATCTCGGAGCGAGGTTCGACACCAGAAGAGGAATAGTCTTTCTGTCCAAGAAGAGGGCAAGGGACCTAAGGACCCTGGTGTCACAATTCCTGGGCAGACAAATCCCTACGGCGTGGCATTACCTTCAATTGCTTGGAACCATGGCGGCAACAATAGAGGTAGTTCCGTGGGCCAGAGCTCACATGCGACACCTGCAGAGGGCCCTGTTGCGTCGGTGGTCTCCTCAGCATCATCCTTTGTCTATGCGGCTGCCCTGTGCTCCTCGAACCAGGAAAGCCCTACAGTGGTGGCGGTGCTCAGAGAACCTGAATTGCGGGATGCCTCTCGAATCCCCGCAATGGTTACTTCTGACGACGGACGCCAGTCTGACAGGCTGGGGAGCGCATTGCGATGACCAGTTCGTCCAGGGTCGGTGGACCTTAACGGAGTCTCTGGTCCATGAACAGGCTGGAGCTGCGAGCGGTAGCCCTAGCACTCAGGGCACTCGAGCCCTTAGTCCGACAAAGGGCAATTCGTGTTTTCTCAGACAATGTCACTGCGGTGGCTTACATTAATCGCCAAGGGGGTACAAGCAGCCCCTCCTTGGAAAAGGAAGCGGACAGCCTGTTCCAGTGGGCCGAAGTCCAGTTGGAGGCTCTTTCAGCACAGCATGTGGCCGGAACGGACAATGCTATGGCCGATTACCTCAGCAGGTTCAAGATCGACCACGGGGAGTGGGAGCTGGACCAGGAGGTCTTCTATCAGATTGTAGCTCTTTGGGGTCCTCCAGTCATGGATCTCATGGCACGGTATGCCTCGGCCAAGGCAAGCAGATTCTTCAGTCGAAGAAAGGAAAGGATGTCCGAAGGCTTAGACGCATTAGCCCAGAGATGGCCCTCGAAGGGGCTCCTGTATGTATTCCCTCCATGGGGTCTCATCGGAAGGGTTCTACGACGAGTGGAAGCCCACCCAGGTTTGGTGATCCTTATAGCTCTGGATTGGCCGCGCCGCCCCTGGTATGCGGACCTAGTAAGGTTTATCGATCGACCGGCCTTGGCGGCTCCCCTGCAGAAAGGGTCTGAGACAGGGGCCGGTACTGATGCCTCACGTGGATCGATTCTCGCTTACGACCTGGCTATTGAAAGGGCACGGCTCCGGAAGCGAGGGTATTCGGGTTCAGTAAGCTCTACTTTATTGAATGCTCGAAGCGCTCGACCTGTCTTTCCTATGTTAGGGTCTGGCGCATCTTCGAGGCATGGTGCGCGGAGCATCGAAAGAAACCCCTGTCGGCCTCTGTCCTGGAGGTCCTGGAATTCTTACAAGCAGGTTTCGAGAAGGGCCTTGCGCCCAGCTCCTTACGAGTTCAGTTAGCTGCTATCTCTTGTGTTAGAGGTAGGATTCGTGGTAAACCCCTAGGAGAACACGCGGATGTGGCCAGGTACCTAAGAGCGGTTAGGCGTCTGCGACCGCAGCAAAGATCGGTGATACCCTCTTGGGATCTCAATCTGGTGTTAAATGCCCTGGCCAGGGAGCCCTTTGAGCCAGCCAAGAGAGCCCTCCCTAAAGGATCTTACTCTAAAGACGGTCTTTCTGGTTGCCATTTGCTCGGCCAGACGCGTCTCAGAACTTCAAGCGCTGTCCTCTCAGACCCCCTTTATTTCATTTTTCAGGGAGAAGGTGGTCTTGCAGACAGTTCCCTCTTTCTTACCCAAGGTCATCTCCCCTTTTCATGTGAACCAGACGGTCTCGCTTCCGTCTTTCCCGGCAGAAAAGCAGGGAGGGAATGGCAGGAAACTACGTCTTCTGGACGTCCGCAGAGTGTTGAAGCTTTATCTCTCACGCACGGCGTCCTTTCGGAAGTCCGAACATCTATTCATTCAGTTTGGAGGACCACATAAAGGGGAGGCGGCGGCCAAGGCCTCTATATCTAGGTGGATCAGGGAAGCTATCGCTTCTGCCTATATCCTGAAGGGAAAGCAGGTTCCAGGAGGGCTGCGTGCACATTCAACGCGGCTGCTTCTTGGGCGGAGTATAGCTTAGTTCCGCCACTGGACATTTGTAGGGCGGCCACTTGGTCTTCACTGCATACCTTTACCAAACACTACAGTCTGGATATTCAGAGGTCAGCCGATTCTCGGTTTGGAGAGGCGGTGCTTCGGTCCGGGATAGCGAACCCCTCCCAGGCCTGAACTTCTCTGTTACTTCCCAGAAGTAAGGGACTGGACTGGAGTGACGATAAGGAAGAAGTAATTAGGTCTTACCTGCTAATTATTGTTCCTGAAGGAACAGTCCAGTCCCTGTTCCCTCCCAGTTCTGTTTATGGGTGTAATGTTCCGGTGGATAGGTAAAACACAGCGGACCGAAGTTGGGACTGAACCAACGCAGAAGGATCATTGGACCAGGTTCTGAGGACCAGGGGAAGGAGAGTTTGGGCAAGCCCAGATAATCCTCCTCCTTCCCCCCTTTCCCCTTTTTTCCCTGCTACCTCTTGCTGTTTAAAAAAAAAAAAAAAAAATGTTTCCTTTGGGTTTTTCATGTGTTTATCTTTGACTAATTTTAGTACTTTGGTTTCTGGTTAAGCCTACTGGGTTCTGTGGGTGGTGCCAGTGGTATTTATACCGCTCCATCCCCAAAAAGGATGGGCTCAGCCTCCAAGCTGCTGGAAGGGTTACGCAACCTAGAAGTAAGGGACTGGACTGTCGTTCCTTCAGGAACGATAATTAGCAGGTAAGACCTAATTACTACTTTCTCCAATCCTATTAAAATATCTACTAGAGCTGGTCCATGTAATGGCACTTAAAACTCATATCAAAGAGACACTAAGGGGCATGTTTACTAAAGGTGAGTGAAATTAACGTGTGTTAAATGCCCACCGCCCTTGCATTTCTATGGGTGCAGTGGCACTTAAAATGTGTTAACTTTTAGTAAATATTCCCCTAAGAAGTGGCACTGAACATTTATTTAGCTGTTTTATTTATTTTATTTAGCTGTATTTATATCCCGCTTTTCACCGGGTCAAAGCGGTCAATTGGGGGATATGAGGCACATACACTAATACTTACAGGGAACATGGGCAATGGAGGGTTAAGTGGCTTGCCCAAGACCACAAGGAGTGCCTATAGGACTTGAGATTGCTGTCCCCAGGTGGGACTTGAACCCCCGGCCCTCCGGCCTGAAGTACCTTGTCCTAACCACTAGACCACTCCTCCCATGCAGTGTAATTTCTGATACAATTTATTCATTTGATTCATTCCATTTCCTTTCTAGATATTAAGTAATCTGCAATAAGTAGACAACAAAAAAAAATTAAAAAGTTAGTGCAAAAGATATATATACTAACAACAAAGACTAACACAGGATCTATTTAAAACATTGCCAATTTGACGAACTTGACCAATACTAAAACTGAAGACTGAGCTAGCTGTGGAAATCGGTTTAGGTACTGGGTCCTGTAGCCAAAGCTGGGACTTGAGGGAAGGGTTAGAATGGCCCGGGCATCAGATTTGGGGTAGCGGAGTGGAATCTGCAGGGCATCGCACCATATAAAATAGTTAATGTACTGTGGAGTGCTGTGTGTGCATCTGATGGGTGGGTTGCAGCAGTAGGTCTCCATGTGCCTGTTGCTGCCTTGCCTACTGTGCTGTGCCAGTGCTGCTCACCTGGACAAGAGGAAGTAGAGCCCATACGGACCAGCAGACTTAAGTGACATGCCTCATCTAATCTCCTTCACCAATACCAAGTTGTTCTCCTTAGAAGCTCTTTTGGTAGCAGGGGCTACTGTGGAGCCTGTAAAGCTGCATGCATCGTGCTTAAAGCCCTGCTGTTCACTGTGTCTCTAGTGCGAAAAGTATTTGCAGAGAGGGTGTGATCAGTAGGACTTCAGAGGTGCGCACGCATCTTAGAGGCCCTGCACTGTGCCAAAGGACTGTGGTGTTGCTGCTGCAGCTCAGGAGATAGGAGCAGAATGATTCAGCGACCCAAATGCAGGCTGGCTAGTCCCACCCCCTTGACATGACATCGGAGGGGGCAGGATCGATTGGGCTTTGCACAGCAGTGGAATAAAACACCAACTCAAGCTCCCCCCCCCCCCCAGTCTTGACTTCGGGGACATGCTGCTGTCTGCTGCCGCTAAATAGAAAAAAAGAGCGGCAGCGGCTTCAGCAACAGCATAGAGGAGATGCCGTGCTATTGATGATCTGCTGGGTTTTTAGGCATTGAGAGGCAGCTGCCAGTGGCATAATGTGGGGGTATTTTTTGCTGCTCCAAAAAATCTACCACCTAAGGCCTCACCCTGACTAATGATAGAACTGCCTCTGGGTGCAGTATTGCAGATAGGCCTGGCTCTCTTCCAGCCCACACCATGGTGCTGTGACTGTTGTGATTGTGATGGAGTCCTATAGGCCCAAAGGTCCTTGAAGTGCAGGTAAGCCGTTGTCTCCTGGAGCTGACAGCCATCCTGGTTCCAGAGCTGTTTCCTATGGGCTCTAGCACTGGTGAGCTGAACAGGAGCATGAGGATCCCATGTACAAAGTCCATCTATTGTGCAGGAATGTGGCCCACACCTCGGGAGGGCCCTATGCCTGACCAGCTGCAGAGGGAGCCAGGAAGACCCAAAGCCCTGGCTGACCTCTGAACAGTCATGGGAGTAAAAAGTCGCTTTTGCCTTCTCTGCTGCAACTGTGATTAAAAAGGAATTCACCGGCATGCGGGAGCTGATGCCGTGAAGGACTGGAGGAGGGCTGATGCTGGGGGACTGGAAGGGAGCTGATGCTGAGAGGGACTGGAGGAGGACGACTGATACTGGGGGTTAGGACTGGAAATGGCTTGGGGATGGGGGGACTGGGACTGAAAATGAGCTGATAAGGGGGGGAATGGGCAGATGGGAGTGGATGCTGGGAGGTGCTGGAACTAGAAGGGAACTGATGCTGTGGGAGGACCAGAAGGGGCTGGGACTGGGAGAAAAGAGCTGAGGGCGTGAGGATGGCGAGGGGGAAAAGAGATTTTGTGTGGGAGGGAAGAAAAATCTGATTGGTTGAGTATTGGGAGAGTAAGTGGGAATTGAGGATGGAGGTGTGAAATGTGAATGGATGAAAAAGGAATAAAAGAAATGGAGGAAATAGCAAAAGGGGAACGATCAGTATGTTAGAGACAGATTTAGAGAGAGAGAACAAATGGACAGACAATGGGGAGTTAGCAGAAGACAAGAACAAATCAGAAGAAGGCGACTGGGACAATTGCAACTGAAAAATAAAATATCCAAACAAAAGGTAGAAAACAACTATTTTGAATTGACTAACTTGAGTATGTCAACTCTGGGAAATGTACTAAACGAAAACACAAAAATGTTAGTAATGCACAAGAGGAAATTTATTTATAGTATTGGGGGGGGGGTGTCCCCTCCAGTGCTGTATATTCTAAGTTTGGCTTTTGGGGTTCCCATTTTAATTATTGTCTTAATATTCCTAAATTGTGATCCCTTGTTCTGTATTTGGTGATGAACTGTTTTGTATGTGCAACCAAGCTGCAGTATTTTGTTCATGTAGTTTCTATGTGACAGTTCTACTTGTTCCCTTTCCCCAGAAGGAGATGTATTGGTATTCTCTGAGGTGTATTGGTTTAATATTTGCAGTGTTTTGCTTTTGATAGGTAGGGTTTGGTGCTTTGTTCGGGTGGTGGTGGTTGATTCAGAAGGTTTGCTATGGGTTCTAAATGAGCAGGGTGTATAGTACTTTCAAATGTGCCTGGCAATTGACACTGGAGTATAGTAATGTAGAAATCTGGTAGTCTCTTTATCTTCACTGCCCATACAAATGGTATTGAGACACTCATTAAGAGGCATGTCTACTAAAAATTAGACATTAATATTTGTGAATGCACATTTAAGTGCAGCAACGCCCATTTATTTCTATTGGCACAGTGGCATGTAAGGGCATGTTTATTAAAAATTAATGTGCATTAAGTCATTGTCAGGACAAACAAAGAGGCTTGTGAAGAGCTCCTTTGAAGGCTTCCTACAATTTTAGATGGGCAACATTCATTTGCATACATTAAAATTTATGCAAGTGAGGCCCTGCAATGAGTCTTCGCATATGTTCCTGCATCACTCTTAGGCTGCCCTGCCCATGTACACCTGAAGAGGGCTGGTAAGTTGGGCCTAGGCTCTTACTTTCCTCTTGCTGTCTCTTATCAACTGTCCAGGATTTTTTTTTCCCTACATTTTATTTTAGTTTTTTGCTTTTTATTTATCCCATTCATTTCTTTTGAGCTGTATTTGGTTCTCTTGTCAACTTGCATAAATCAGATTTTAAAAAAACATTCAGGATTGATTTCCTTGGCCTGTGTAGGTGTTTTGGGGAAGCCCAGATTGGTTGATTGAGGAAACGCATTTGGTGTCAAGTTTCCTTTTTTGCTATGGTGATGCTAGTTCCCCCCCCACCCCGCCTAACAGAGAAGGTCCTGAAATAAGACGGCAAACAATTTTTTTTTGGTCAGAGCCACAAAGACAAAAGAAGGTGGGAAATGCCCCGCCTCACTGTAGCTGCTCCATTTTTTTTTTTGGGGGGGGGGGGGGGTTTGGCAATATGGAACCTGGTGAGCATGCAGCATGCCGGCTCAGAGCTTCCTGTGGCATGTGTAGGCTCAGCTCATGGCAGGCTCCCTGTGCAATGCCTTAAATAGGTGTTAAAGGCAAGTGACAGATTAAAGGGGCAATTTGAAAGACCCCTTCTATCAAACCAAGTGCTGTGTGAATCACATAGGAAATTGGTAAGACTTAACCTTAAAAGCACAATTCAGGGTACTGTGTAGCAAGGCAGCTTTTATTAAGCCTTCTTTCCCTCCCACCCACCCCAGGGATAATCTTAGCTTTATAGGCTCTTAAACCTATTAAAGGGAAGGAGGTGCCCATATTCACTTTTCAGGTGCAACTGGTTATCCTAATCAGGAATACATTAATTAAGGACCGGAGATTGATTTTGATTTAATCTTGAGGTGAACAAAGTCCATTAAACATATTAGGTTTGCTGGAGATACTTATACAACTATACCTATTTAAGTAAACAACTTAAATATCTAAGCAAAACCTTAAACTAAGATGCAGACAGCAGTCCAGCAGCGAGATGGGGGCTTTCCAATCTTTTACATTGAGTATCACATGTATGATCTTGTCCCAGATGGTGAGGGGTCTTATGTGTGCACTAGGTGCAAGGAGCTCTTTGCTCTCAGGGATCGAGTCGGATCTCTAGAGGCTGGAGTAGCAGACTTGGATGACATAAGGAAGGCAGAGGTATATAGACAAGACCTACAAGGATATAGTTCTGAAGTCCCACCTCTGTCTGGCAGCCTCCCTCTTACCATGGAGGAGAGAGGTCACGTGATAGAGCATCATCTTGATGTGACAGAAAGTGATCCTGTAGCTAGGACCAGTCTTCCAGGTCATGTAAAACCCTCTTGCACAGAGGTTTCTCCAGGGCCATGTGCCCATGAGGAAAGGGATAGGACAGCAGTTATAGTTGGTGATTTGATCATGTAGCTAGTTGGGTGGCGGCTGGATGTGAGGATTGCCTGGTAACATGTCTGCCTGGTGCAAGGGCAGCAGACCTCGGTGCCATCTAGATTTATAAAAAAACAAAAAACTTAAGATGGTGCTGGGGAGGAGTCTGTCTTGATCCATGTTGGTACCAATGGCATAGGAAAGTATGGGAGGCAGGTTCTGAAGGCCAAATTTAGGATTTTAGGTAGGAAGTTTAAAATCCAGAACTTCCAGAGTAGTATTCTCTGAAATGCTTCCCATTCCACACCAGGACCCAAAAGGCAGGCAGAGCTCTGCAGTCTCAAATGTATGGATGAGACAGTGGTGCAAGGAAGAGTGTTTTGGATTTGTTAGGAACTGGGCAATGTTCTGAGGAAAGGAGAGGTTTTTCCGAGGGGATGGGTTCCACCTTAACCGGGATGGAACCAGGCTGCTGGCATTAACCTTTAAAAGCTGCTCTCTCTCCTTTTTAAACTAGATAATGGGGGAAAGCTGACAGTCACCCATGAGCACATGGTTCGGAAGGACGTATCTATGAAGAATTCTAGCAAAAGACTGAAGTTAGGACCTATTGACAGAGAGGTTCCAATAAAGACGAAAGTAACACAAAAGCCCTTAAGTACAGAGCAGACGGAGCTTAAAGATTCCATATTACCCCGTGCCTACCAATAACAGATTAATATGAATAAAATACAACCTCAAAAATGATTGTATGCAAATGTCAGAAATCTGAAAAAATAAGATGGGAGAGTTAGACTATATAGCACTAAATTTATTTTAACTGTTTCTATACTGCTTAGGAAATCAAAGCGGTTTACATGGAACTGATAATTCTAACTTTACATAGAATGAAGAGCTTAAAATAACATCAAGAACATAATATCTATTTACTTTTTTTTAAAACATATTACAGCTGTGAGGAGAGTATTGCATCGCTGTTAAGGGGATATAGTCCTTAAAAACTCACTCATTCAAAGACTACTTCCTTAGCGTCCCTCCAGTCTGGTCCCGAAACTGCTAGGGTTTTGCTCCTCCTCCAGCAGCTTGGAGACTGAGAAATGTCACTCTTGTGATGTCACTGGTATATAAGCTCCGGAACGCCGCCTTCCACCAGTTACCTCAGTCTCCAAGCAGCTGGAGGTTTGGTGAGCCTAGCAGTGTGGGGCTTACCTGAGGAGCAATTAAGGAGAGTTAGGATTTTTATTTTGGTTTGATTCCTCAGATTTGAGGAAGCTTAATTGGGGGGGGGGGGGGGGAAAGAACGGGTTTTTATTCTTTGGTAGCCTCAATTTTGCTGTGCCGTGGGTGCTGCAGCCTCCCCTCCCCCCCCCCTCCCCCTGTTGAATTGGCTTGTGCAGCAGAGGTCTGTTGTAGGGGAGAAGACTCCGTTCAGGTCTCACAAGGGGAGACTAGGGAGTGCAACCGAGACCCGTAGTGTGCAGAAGTGGTGCCTGCTAACGCTATCGGGGCCGTCGGCAAGACAAGTAGTGAGGCAGCACAGGGTTTATTTACCTCACGCGGTCCGGCACGGCACAGAGAGCTTTGGCTTGGTGGCTCCCGTGCAGCGGTAGAGCTCAGGCAGGAAGACTTCTGCTTCACCTTCCCAGGCAGCAGGTAAGGGGGGCCCTGGTGTTTGGGGGAGCCAACAGGACACGGGGACGGCAGAGCACTGATACACGGCTTTGGCGAGGCAGGCCGAGCTGCATGGCAAAAGCATGGGAAACGCCGGCTTGAATTTTTTTCATTTTTGAATCGCCTCAGAGAGGCGTCGGGCAGCCTCGTTTTCAAGGCAGGGGCCTGGCAGCCAACTCGGGAAGGCGCTCAGAAGCACGGGGAGTGCTTAGTTTAATTTAAAAAAAAACAAAACAAAAAAAAAACAAAGCAACGCCGTACATTGTCTGTCCGAGGAGCAGTGCTCTGAGATGCCGGAGTGTCTCACAATCAATTTCAGGACTGTTCAGGGGGTGTTAGGACATCTTGCAGGGGGCAAGATGCCTAGAGTGCACTGTTTGCTTTGTGGGGCTACGAAAGGCACAGTTTCAGAAGCGGGGGACCGTAGAGGGAGCAGAAGACGCTCGAGGGAAGATCCCTATAACCCTTCTCCAGACAGGCTCTCCAGGCATTCCTTCTCTGGAGCCCATGCCAGGTACTTTGTCGGCTCCCGACCCTCCCTGCCCGCAGCCCATACTGCCAGGGGTTTGGCAGCAAACTTTTTTGCCGGATTATGTAACACTAATACAGAAGGCCTTTAGCAGTTCTTGTGATAAGCTGTCCCCCGGGGTCTCAGAGGGGATCTTGGGTCTGAAACGCCCGGGGACGCCGTTGGATATGGAAGTGACAGGAATGTCGGCAAAAAAGACCTGGACCGAAAGGGGTCTGACGGAGCACTCGGTGGTGTCGGAGGGTCTCCGTTCGGAGGAGAAGGATATAGATCTGGATCTGGAACAGGACCTTGAGGAAGGCGAGATTGTAGAGCAGGAAGATCGAGCCAGGGTCGTGCGAGTTTTTCAGAGAGATGAGTTGCTGGCATTTATTTCGGAAACGCTAAAGGTGCTAAATATGCCCTTGGGGGGGGGGGGGGAGGTGTCCGGCGGAGGATTCTTTCCTGGAGGATCCGTTGTTGCAGGCTTTTCGCAAGTCTTGGACAGCTTTCCCTGTGCACAGAGTAATTAAGGAAATGATTCAGGAAGAATGGGATTTGCCATAGTCTGCTCTAAAGGGCTCTGGAGTGATGGCATGGCTCTATCCGTTAATAGACCAGGATCGCGAGTTGTTTAACTCTCCCAGAGTTGATGCCACAGTTTCGGCGGTGACTAAAAAGACTACCATTCCAGTGGAGGGTAGTGCGGCCCTTAAAGACCCTCGGACCGTAGATTGGAAGCACTGTTGAAACAGGTCTTTGTCAATGCACTCTCTATGCAAGCGTCTATTTGTGGGGCTTGGGTAGCGAGAGCCTGTCTGAGATGGGTACAGTGTATTCAGACAGATCAGTCTGAGGAGATGACGTCGGAGGCTGCCAGATTGGAATCCGGGGCAGCCTATTTAGCAGATATTCATTATGACCTTATCCGGGGTCTTTCTAAGAGTATGGTGGCGGCTATTGCAGCTAGGCAGTACCTTGGGTTTTGTAACTGGGCGGCGGATGGCTCGTCCAAAGCAAGGTTGAATAAACTCCCCTTTAGGTGGAAACTATTGTTTAGAGAGGACTTGGATAAGTTGGTTAAGGATTTGGGGGAGTCTAAAGGTGGCAGGTTGCCAGAGGACAGGCAGAAGCAGGGGCAGTCAGTTCCCGGACCTAAGGGTCAGCAAAGGGAATTTCGGCACTTTGTTCCCCCAGATTTGGCCAAGCTCAGCGATGGCGATTTCCTTATAGAAACCAGGGGTTTCGAAGAGCAGGTAGGGGATTTGCGGCTACCTCAGGTCCTAGGAAGTCGCAATGAAGCCAAGGGGGCCCAGGTGGGATTGGTTCCCGTGGGGGTCGGTTGCGGGAATTTTACCCTGCCTGGGTCCAGATCACATCAGATCAGTGGGTGCTGGAGGTGATTTGAGAGGGCTATGCATTGGAGTTTAAAAAGCCAGTGAGAGTCTTTCATACAGTTGCCGTGCGGGGCAAGTCTCAAACGCATAGTGGTACACGACACGGTGCGAAGGTTATTAGCCCTCAAGGCAATAGCGCCGGTTCCTTCCGATCAATGCAGCAGCGGTTGATACTCCATATATTTCACAGTGCCGAAGAAAGAGGGTACATTTTGGCCAATTCTAGACCTAAAAAGGGTAAACCACGGTCTCAAGGTGTCCCATTTTCAGATGGAAACCTTGCGGTCGGTAATTGTGGCAGTGCAAAAAGGGGAATTCCTTGCGTCCCTGGACTTGTCGGAAGCATATCTGCACATTCCGATATGGCGAGAGCACCAAATGTTTCTCAGATTTGTGGTGCCTTTTGGGGCATTTTCAGTTTCAAGCGCTACCCTTCGGCCTGGCGATGGCGCCACAAACATTCACCAAGGTGATGGTGGTAGTGGCAGCGGCTCTGCGGAAGGAGGGGGTGCTAGTGCACCCTTATCTAGACGATTGGTTGATTCGAGCAAAGTCGAGAGTGGAAGGCAAGGCAGCTACGGCCAAGGTGGTAGCGTTTCTACACAGTCTGGGTTGGGTGGTCAACATGTCCAAGAGCAAGTTGTCACCATCGCAGCACCTGGACTATCTGGGAGCGCACTTCGATACAAGCTTAGGAAAAATCTTTCTGCCAACGCTGCGAGCGCAGCGGCTTCGGAAGATGGTCCGGGAGTTTCTCAGGAAACAGTCTCCCACAGCATGGAGCTATCTGCAGTTGCTAGGGACCATGGCGGTGACGCTCGAGTTGGTTCCGTGGGTGCAGGTGCACATGAGACCATTGCAGAGCGTTGTTGCGGAGGTGGTCCCACCAGAAGGATCCATTGACGTGGTGGCTGCCCTGCCTTCCAGAGACACGTGTGGCTCTGCGCTGGTGGTTGCGACCAGGAAGTCTGGAGAAAGAAATGTCCTTGGAGGCCCTGGCATGGGTGGCGCTGACGACGGATGCCAGTCTCGCCGGCTGGGGGGCTCACTGTCAAGGCAGTTTCGCTCAAGGGCAATGGACGGAGCTACAAAAGGGCTGGCCCATCAACAGACTGGAGTTGCAGCGCTTTTGCCACCGCTCGTAAGTTCTACAGCCTTCTCTCAAGGGGAAAGCAGTTTGGGTGTTTTCCGACAATGCGACCGCGGTAGCATATATCAATCATCAAGGGGGCACCAGCAGTGTGGCACTCTAAGCAGAGGCCAAGGAGAATCTTCTGGCACTGTCAGCGGCATGTGTAGCGGGAGTGGACAATGTGGAAGCCGACTTCTTAAGTCGAGTAAGAATGGACCCAGGAGAGTGGATTCTTCACCCAGAAGTGTTCGCAATGCTGGTGCGCCATTGGGGAACACCGGTGATGTATCTGATGGCGTCCTTTCAGTCGGCTCAGGTCGATCGCTTCTTCAGCAGAAGGGAGAGAATGTCGGAGGGTCTGGATGCTCTTATTCAGGCCTGGCCAGGGGATCAGCTTCTGTACGTGTTTCTGCCCTAGGTTTTAATAGGGTGAGTGCTGCAGCGCATAGAGCGTCACCGGGGTCAGGTGATATTGATCATGCCAGATTGGCCAAGAAGACCATGGTATGCAGACTTGATGAGACTCGTGATCGGGAGGCCGTGGCATCTTCCTCGGTGGATAGACCTTATCTCTCAGGGGCCACTGGTCATGCCTCGAGAGGATCGGTTCTCACAGCCTGGCTCTTGAGAGGGCATGGTTGACAGCAAAGGGATATTAGGCGGCAGTTATTTCCACCTTGCTCAGGGCACGTCGTTGGTCGACTTCCTTAGCCTATATCTGAGTATGACGAATATTTGAGGCTCGGTGTCAGGAGCAGCAAGTGACGGTGTTGAAAGTTTTAATATCGCAGGTTCTGTCTTTCCTACAGGATGGTTTTCAGGAGGGGTTAGCGGTCTCATCCCTACAGGTGCAGTTAGCGGCCCTGTCCTGTTATAGAGGAAAGGTTCAGGGGATGGCTTCGGGAGTACTTCCGGATATTAAGCGATTTCTAAGGGCAGTAGCTCTGTTGCGACCTCCCAGGAGGCCGGTGGTGCCGACTTGGGATTTGCCCCTAGTTCTGGAAGCATTGGTGTGTCAGCCTTTTGAGCCGCTGGCAGGGGCGTCGCTTAAGGATCTTACCTTTAAAGGTGGTGTTCTTGGTGGCTATTGCGTTGGCGCGCAGAATCTCCAAGTTGCAAGCGTTGTCCTGTAGAAAGCCTTTTCTATCCTTCAGTGAGTTGAAGGTAGTTCTGAGGCCGGTGCTGCCGTTTTTGCCAAAGGTGGTCTTGATTTTTCATATGAATCAAGTCGTTTCTTTGCCAGTTTTTGGATCTAACACAGACAGCTCTTCTGCAAAGCGCTTACAGGGCTTAGATGTACGGAGAGCCTTAAAGCACTATTTGCGTAGGACAGCCCCCTTCTGGAAGTCGGAGAGGCTTTTTGTGCTTTTTTCGGGGGCAAGGAAAGGAGAGGCAGCATCTAAGGCTTCTGTCGCCCGCTGGGTGAAGGAAGCGATCGCGTCTGCATATCTTCTCAAGGGCAAGCAGGTGCTGAAAGGATTGAGAACTCATTCTACTAGAGGGCAGGTGGCGTGTTGGGCGGAGTGCAGTTTGGTGCTGGCTGTAGAAATTTGTAAGGCAGCAGCCTGGTCGTCTCTGCATTCCTTTGTCAAACATTACCGGTTGGATGTCGAAGCGAAGAGTGATACCTATTTTGGATCGGCAGTACTTCGGGCAGGTCTACAGGATCCCACCCATTGATTTTTCACTGCTCTGTTACATCCCTAGAGGTTTTGGGACCAGACTGGAGGGACGCTAAGGAAGGTGAAATTAGACTTACCTGCTAATTGTTCCTTGCGGAACTCCAGTCTGATCCCGTATCCTGCCCTGGGGATTGTAGTCGTGCGCCTGAAGCATAGCAGAGTTACAGGTAGGTGGAGCATTCAAGAGGGGACGAAGTAAGTCCTTTCCCCAACACAGGCATTCTGTGAATTAAAGTAGATTCCAAGTTTCCATAAGGGGGGAGAGAGGACCTGGGCACTTAAACAGATTTGGGTCAAGGTATGGCCTTGTTTGTGGTTTTAGATTCAGTTAGTCAGTTGGTTTGTTATTGGTAATACTTACTACTTAATTGTTGCTCCGGTGAGTCTGCTTTGTCAATAGGTTACTGGTGGAAGAAGGCGGTTCCGGAGCTTATGTACCAGTGACATCACAAGAGTGACATTTCTCAGTCTCCAAGCTGCTGGAGGAGGAGCAAAACTCTAGAGGTTTCGGGACCAGACTGGAGTTCCGCAAGGAACAACAATTAGCAGGTAAGTCTAATTTCACCTTTTAGTTTTCTTGCGGAAATCTGAGAGTGCTGTTGTGATTCTTAGCTCTGTAGGGAGTGCATTCCAGAGGTCTGAAGGCATACAATGAGAAGGATCTCTTCCGTGTTTCCTGATAGCCCTACCAAATAAGTTAAAGTGCAGATTTATATTACATACATTTCCTTGTTTCTCTATCCCTTGGAACTGTGTGAATTTTAGATCTCAGGCAGGGTGCCGATATGTTGTGGATTATTTTGAAAATGATTATTGTTTTTGTATCTTATCTGGCTTGCTAGTGGGAGCTAGTGTAACTGTTTCAGTATAGGTGTGATCAGATGTTGTTTTTGCTCCCATCATGATTCTGACTGCTGTATGTTAGTTGAAGCTGATGTAGTGTATGTTTTGGGGAGACGAAGTATGTTATTGCAAAAATCTAGATGAGGAAATATCTTTGGTTTGGTATACCATTCTGAAGTCTTATTTTATGATAGATTGCTCTTGTGGTTCTGTTGATGTGTGTTGTGAAGCTTAAATGTTTGGTCTAGTGTTATGCCTAGGTATCGTACCTCATTTTTGATCTCCAGTTCTGCGTTATTGATTCTAGGAGTTTTTGGCGGAATGAATGCTTTGTTCCTGGAGATATAGAGTACTTAAGACTGAAGTTGATTTGAGCATATGGTTTGTTAAATTGCTTCAATGAAATAGTTAAATGGTTAATATTGATCTCTGATCCGAGTTGGTTAGGCTGTGTGGGGTATATAGCATGATGTTGATGTATCGGTGGTAGTTTTTTATTTTATGTGGTGTGTGTTTTTTTGTTTGTTTGTTTGTTTTTTTAATATACTGCATATGGGTTAAATGTATATGTTGAATAGTAGTGCTGATAGCGACAATCCCTGTGGCATTCCTTGCCTTTGTATGGTGTAGATTTTCATGAGCCTATCTTCCGCGTGTTGGTAACGGTTGGATATGTAAGATTGAAACATTTTGAGGGGTGTACCTCAGACTCAAATGGTAGTGAGTCTGTTTTATGAGAAGGTTATGAGGGACAGCGTCAAACATTGGATATATCTATGAATATGAGAATGAAGCACTGGTTGGGGCTGGCTGTTTTATTAGGGTATCCAAGAGTGATGTCATTAGCATTTTCACTCCTTGATGTTTGAAGTTGCTGGTGATGAGTGCTGTGTGATTTTCCAGGTGGTTTTGTAGCTGTTGTACAACCTTCTTGATTTTTGACAAGAAGGGTAAGCTGCTTATTGGTCGATAAGATGCTGGGTCGTTTTTATCCGTAGCGCCGTTTTTTTAGTGTTGGCCACACAGATGCAATTTTTAATTGTTAGGAAGGATATCTTGCTCTAGAAATAATTTAGTTAGCTTATGAATTAAAGGTGACGTCGGCTCTGCACTCAAATAGATAAGATACTGGGCAGAGATCAAGTGGAGATGTAGTGGTGTTCGGGCTATTTATTATGCGTTCAATGTTTTCGATTGATATTGAGTCAGATTTGTGTCTTGTATGTTGGTTACGACCTCTGCCATTTGAGTGGTTGGTTGATTGGTTGAAGTTGTTTTTGGAAGAGGTTTGCGAGGGTCTGGGCAGGGTGTAATGTCTGAACTGACTGTTTATTTCATTTGATATACTGCCCTTCTGTGATAAAACAAGGCGGTTTACAAATTATAAAGTACAGTAGAGGCATAAAGCCAGGAGACAGGAAAGGGAACTACAATCGTTGACAGGACAGTAAAAGAAGGGAAGAATAGACAGAGCATAAAGGAAACAATTACACAAAGGGGGGGGAGGGGAGGTCAAAGGCCAGGGAAAAGAGGTGAGTCTTTAGGTTTTGCTTAAAGGTGGCATGATGGGGGTCTAAGCGGAGAGCTGAGGGAAGGGAGTTTCAAAGGGCAGGACCGGTGGAAAAAAAAGGCTGAGGAACGGATGGGCAAGGGAGGGAGAGGGGAGGATAAGGCGGTTGAGGTGAGAGAAATGTGGAGTGTATCTGGGAGTGTGGAAGGTGATAAGATCTGCTAGGTATTGTGGGGTGCTGGTGTGGAGAACCCTGTGAACAAGAGAGAGCAGTTTGAATTGAGCACGGAAGGGAACCGGTAACCAATGAAGATGAAAAAGAGGTGTCACGTGATCATGGGAGGAAGAATGAGTAATAAGACGTGCGGCAGTATTTTGAATCCTCTGACGTCAAGCCAGCTGAGATTTAGAGAGACCAGTAAAGACTGAATTTGAGAAGTCAACGCGCGACATGACAAGAGATAGTAACAGGGTAGTGAGAGCAGGCGAGGAGAGAGAGGGGCGGATTGCACGGATTTGACGAAGAGAGAAAATAAAGGTCTTAGTGATGTGAGAGATGTGGCCCTGAAAGGAGAGATCGGAATCAAAGTGCACACCCAGATAACGAAAAGTGGTGACCAAGGGTATGGGAGTACCAAAGAAAGAGGGGGCTAGTGAGGGAGGCGGGCTACCATGGGAGAACCAGATTGCAATAGTTTTAGTGAGGTTAAGGTGGAGACAGTTCTGAGTCAGCCAGTCTGCAACGATAGACAAGAATTCAGTGCAGAGAGATCAGGGCAGGAGGGAGAAGTGTGATGGACTATGTCGTCAGCGTAGTAAAAAGCGGAAACACCAGACTGTTGGATTAGCAGAGCGAGAGGGGCTAAGAAAAGATTGAAAAGAAGGGGAGCCAGAACAGAACCTTGGGGGACCCCACATGGGAGGGGGAAGTGTTCTGAAGCGGGAGTAGAGGGAGAGGAGGAAAGAACTGCACAAGATCGAGAGGAAAGGAAGGATTGAAACCAGCGGTAGACAGTACTGCAGAGACCCGCTTCCCAAAGACGAAGGAGGAGAGAGTGGTCGACTAAATCAAAGGCAGCGGAGAGGTCAAGAGCTACCGCCACCGAGAGATCCCCGTGATCGTGAGCCACATGTAGTGCATTGGTGAAAGCAAGTAAAACAGTTTCAACACTGGCCTTGACGGAAACCAGATTGGTGGGGGTGTAAGAAGTTGGTAGAGTCCAAGGTGGTGTGAGTTGTGCGAAAACAATCTATTGTAGTCCTTTGTTGTAAGGGAACGAACGATATCGAATCCCTTGGACGGTTCAGTGAACTTTGGATAAGTTTAGTGTGATTGTTCCTTTTGCGTGTTGGTTTGGATGCGGTACTCCCCTTTTTTGCATATTGTAGTTGATCTTCTGGTGATTTTGTTCGTCTCCATTTCCTTTCAATCTCAATCTTAGTTGATGTTTGGTTTTTTTAAGATTCTCAGTTCTCTGGTGTACCGTGCTTTGCTCTTTGTGCCATTGTTTCTGTTCTTTGGTTTCCTGAGGAGGTTGCTGCTTTTGTCAAGACCTTGTTCCATGCACTTACTAATGCGTCAAGGTTTGTTGTGTCGTGGGGTAATTTCCTTTAAAAAGGATAGTTTGCTGAAGCGTTTTGAATCTTTGGGTTGATGAGCTGGTGTTTTGTTCAGATTTTGTGATAAGAGTGAAATGGTATTTTAAAGTTTTTAGTATGCTCTGATCAGACCAAAAGACTGGCTGCATTTGTGGTGGTGGTATTAGACTGTGGTTAGAGTATGACATTGGGGGTGTAGATGGTCTAGTTTGCCTCCTTTCCTATGTGTTAGTTTGCTTACTGCTTGATGGTATTCTAGTGTAGCCATGGCCTCAATGAATGTGGTCTCTTTGCTGTGAATTCAGAGATTGAAGTCTCCAAGTAGAATTAAGTAGTTATGCTGTAATGTGTTTTTGTAGACAGTCGCACAGTGTTGAGGTCATCAGTGTTTGGTGCTCTGTATGTTAAGGTGATAGTGATGTGCTTATTTGATCATACTAGTATGTCTGTATCTGTGGTGGTCGTTTCTATTGTCTGGAATCCAATGTTTGATTTCACTGCTACCAATACTCTACCACCCTGTCTGGTTCTTGGACAGTGGAATATATCAGGTATGTCCAACAGGTAGATCGATCTACCTGTAGATCGCGGAGGGGTCAGAGGTAGATCGCCAGCCCCACTTGGCTCCATCTCTCCAGCAGCTCGCCCCATCGCTAGGAGAGAGCTTGTGCCAGCAAGTCGTCTGCCGAGGGCTTGCCACCGCATCTGATCCTTTGCCTGTCTTTTTTTTTTTTTCCCCTGCCTGCGGGAATCTTGCCTGCGGGTGTTTTGGGGGTGCTTGTTTTCGTGCCAATAGGTTTTGGGTTCCCCAGGGTGCTGCTGCCCACGCCCCGCAACAAGACGCCACAGGCCCGGCGTCATACCTGGTCTCCTGCCTCTCAGAATCACCCATTCCTGCCCCCGCCCCAACACCCCTTAGAAGTGTGTTATATACCGGGCAATATCCAGTCGCCCGGGCTTTACCTGAATACGCTTACCGTATTAGTTGTGTCGTGTGCTGGTCGTTTGGTCGCTTTATAGTTCGCTGTCATTTAAATGTTTTCGGGCAGACACAAGTGACAAGAATTTGGTGATTTTGGTGGGCTTTTCCAATTTTGTTCTAACTTGCCTATGCCTTGCCTTCGAATTGGTTCAGATCACTGTGACTTTTGCTTGCCTCTGCAGTTTTATTTTGCCTAGCCTTTGCGTTGATTCTACACTGTGTGCAGAATTTATTAAATCGCATGTGGTGGTATTTGAACTTGTTTGGTGGTATTTGATTTTTTTCTGGTTTGCTGATTGATTAGTGGTATTTGATTATTGGTGCCAGTAAGATGAATTCTTATTTTTACTTTTAGAACTGCATGTGTGGTTTTAGCATCTCCAGTCCTTGTATTGCACATCATCCAGAGGTCTTCAGTTCCTGTTGATCTTTAATACTTTGGGACAGTAACTGTTTTGGACCAGATTCAGCCAGTGTTTATACTAACTTAGCAGATTTGGCCTTCTTACATCCAGCCACCCCAGTATAACGAAGATGAGTGTACCAAAGAAGAGCAAAACCTACCACTTTTATCATGATGAAGAAATCCTTTTCCCATTCATCATGAAAGACAAGTGGCGTCTAATTTGTAATGCCCCAGTATCCTTGCCCAAAAAGGGTAATTTGGAATGTCATTATAAGGCTCTGCATAGCAATAAGTTTGATGCTGATTTCCACCCAAAAGTGAAATTCGTAAACTGAAGCTCAAAGAACTTAAATCGAAATTGGCTACTCGGCAACAGTTGATGGCGAAGCCAAGGTCACATTCAGTCAATGCAACCATAGCATCCTTCAAGGTCAGCAACCTGATCGCAAAGAAATGCAAACCTTTCACTGAAGGGGAATTTGTGAGATTGTTTTCTTAAAACAGCTGACAATCTTTTTTGAAGGATTTAAAAATAAGAAAGAGATCATAGCTGCTATTCAAGATGTACAATTGTCAAGAAACACCGTCGTGCGGCGAATAGAAAAGATGTGTGGAGACACAACTGAACAATTGTTGGAGGATGTTTCAAATTGTGGTGTTTTCTCACTCCAACTGGATGAATCTACAGACATAGCCTAGTTACTAGTCTTTATCCGGATGGTTTTTGAAGACTTCAGTGTTTAAAGAGGAACTACTTGGAATGATTTCTTTAAAAGGGAGAACTACCGGTCAGGAAATATTCAGTTCTTTCCATTCTTTTGTGACAAAGTGTAATCTTCCATTGCATAGACTTGTTTCCATCACTACTGATGGAGCAAGAGCAATGACAGGTAAGGTTAACTGTTTTTGATGTCAATGCTCTATCCATACAAGCATCTATTTTGTGGGGCATGGGTGGCGAGAGCCTGTCTTCGCTGGTCTCAGCGGATTCAGGGGGAAGAGATGGAGACAGCTGGAGAGGTGGCCAGGTTGGAATCCAGGGCTGCTTATCTGGCCGATTAGTCATTATGACCTCCTTCAAGGTTTGTCAAAGAGTATGGCATCTGTAATAGCAGCAAGACGGTATCTTTGGCTGCGCAATTGGGCGGCAGATGGTTCCTCCAAGGCAAGGCTTGGTAAGCTTCTTTTCAGGGGTAAGCTACTTTTTGGAGAAGATTTAGATAAGCTGCTTAAGGATCTAGGGGAGTCCAAGGGCAGAAGGCTGCCTAAGGACAAGCAGAAGCAGGGGCGTCCGGCTCCAGCGACCAAAGGTCAATACAGGGAGTTTTACTGTTTCTGTTCCCCCACGGTTCGGTCAATTTCAAAGAGGACGTTTCCCCTATAGGAACCAGGGATTTCAAGGCTTTCAGGGGGCAGGCAGGGGATTTGCTGCCTCCTCTACCTCGAGCCTTAGTCACAATGAAGCCAGGTAGGGCAGGTGCCCGTGGGAGGTCGTGTACGGGAGTTTTATCCTGCCTGGGTCCAAATCGCATCAGATCAGTGAGTGTTGGAGGTCATTCGAGAAGGATATGCTCTAGAGTTTCAACGCCTGGCAGTCAATTCTTACGTTCAATCTCCATGCAAGGCGCGCTTCAAGTGCGAGGAGGTGCGAGAGACCTCAGACTGCTGAGCCTCAACGCAGTGGTGACAGTACCTCCAGACCAGTGTGGCTGCGGTCGGTACACCATATGCTTTGTGGTGTCAAAGAAGGAAGGGAGTAAATCGCTGTTTACGAGTCTCATTTTCATATGGAAACTTTGAGAACATAAGATATGCCATACTGGGTCAGACCAAGGTCCATCAAGCCCAGTATCCTGTTTCCAACAGTGGCCAATCTAGGTCATACGTACCTAGCAGTTTCCCCAAAAGACACAGGTTCCACAATGCTTGTACTGGGTCAAGCATTGATATCCTGGCTCCCTTCTTAATAATGGTTAATGAGGTCGGTCATCGTAGCAGTAAGAGAAGGAGAGTTTCTTCTCTGGATTTGTCGGAAGCTTACATGCACATTCCGATTCAGTTGGAACATCAGACGTTTCTCAGATTTGCAGTTCCTATCTGACTTTTTCAATTCCAGGTATTACCGATTTGCTCGGCAACGGCTCCACAGACTTTCACCAAGGTAATGGTGGTAGTAGCGGCAGCGTTGCGAAAGGAGGGAGTATTGGTTCACCCTTATCTGGACGATTGGTTGATTCGAGCAAAGTTCAGGAGCAAGAGCAAGTTGGCTACAGCCAGTAGAGTTACTACAGAGTCTCGGTTGGGTGGCCAGTATGGCAAAGAGCAGTTTGAACCCATCGCAGAGCCTGGAATATCTGGGTGCTTGCTTCGATACAAGCGTAAGAAAGGTGTTTCTGCCACAGCTGCGGGCGCAAGGGTTAAGAAAGCTAGTCCATAGTTTTCTGGGAAGGACAAATCCCACGGCATGGCATTATCTACAGTTGCTCGGTACCATGACGGCAACGCTCGAGCTAGTTCTGTGGACAAGGGCCCACATGCGACCTTTGCAGAGAGCATTGCTCAGAAGGTGGTTACACCAAGAGGACCCACTGTCTCAAACTACCCTTTCCGCTGGAGACGCTTCAGACTCTTCAGTGGTGGTTACGTCCAGAGGGTCTGGTAGAGGGAATGCCCTTGGAATCACCCTCCTGGATACCCCTAACGACAGATGCCAGCCTCTTAGGCTGGGGAGCACACTTCAAAGAACTTTTCTCCCAGGGGCAGTGGACCAAGCTGGAGAAGGTTTGGTCAATCAACAGATTGGAGTTCAGGGCAGTAATGCTGGCACTTCGAGCCTTTCAACCTTGCCTGCAGGGGAAGGCGATTCGAGTGCTTTCTGACAGCGCGACCACAGTGGCCTACATCAACCGTCAAGGGGGCACCAGCAGTGTATCGCTGGAAGCCGAAGCTGAGCAGCTGGTCGATTGGGCCGAGGTGAATCTGGTGGCTTTGTTGGTGTCGCATGTGGCAGGGGGTAGACAATGTGGAGGCCGATTTTTGTCAGGTCAAAGTGGACCCAGGAGAGTGGGTCCTCCATTCGGAAGTGTTCGAGATGGTCGTATGCCGCTGGGGGACGCTGGTAATGGATCTGATGGCGACATTTGAGTCGGCAAAGGTCAACTGATTCTTCAGAAGAAGGCGGAAGAGAATGTCGGAAGGCCTAGATGCTCTCATACAGAGATGGCCAGAAGAACAGCTCCTGTACGTGTTTCCACCTTGGGTGTTAATAGGTCGTGTACTACAGTGAATAGAAGATCTCCAGGAACAAGCAGGAATCTAGTCATTACATATGGGTATCGTCGGTACCGACGGAGCCTGTGCGGGAACGCTCCCCAGCATCCAATCAGAAAGCTTTTGGGAGCATCCCACAGCGCCTGCGTGCTGCCTTCCCGCCTTTCCCAACTGCCTCTCTCCAGTTCTTCTTTTTCCGCGGAGCCAGCAGGTCATGTTCCTGTCACCGCAGAAGAATTTCCTTATTTCTTTATTTCTTATTTCTTTTTGTGGTCGCGTATGCCTTCCCTGACGCTCTACTGGTACCGCCGGTATTTCTTTTCTTTTTAAAAAAAAAAAAAAAAATTAATTTTTCCATTCTTTCACTTTCTTCAGGTGCAGCTGTCTTTTTGGGCCTTAAGGCCCAGAAATTTCCTTAATATGGAAAAACCTGCTTCAGGTTTTAAAAAGTGCACAAAATGTGGCGGTACCATTTGTCACCGACACCCATGAATGGTGTTTAAAATGTTTAGGTCCTGACCACTCCATCACAGATTGTGTGTCCTGTGCTATGATGTCTAAAAGGGGTCGACAGAACTGAGCTGCTAAGCTCAGTACCCTGTTTCCCTCTGATGCGGCTTCGGTGGCATCGACGTCTTCCAGGGCTGCTGCTTCTTCCCGTGGATCTCGGGTAACTAAAAATAAGTCTAGCCGGTCCTCAAAGGGTAGATCTCCTTCTAAGCATCGAGATGCCTCTGGCGTTGCCCTCGGATTCTGCACCGGCAAAATTACCCTCGCGGGAGGCTTCGGCTTCCAAAGCACCATCATCGGGGTTCCAGGATGTTCTCGATGGCTCGGCCTCGACACATCTCCTGGTGCCATTCTCTGGGGTACCGGCAGTTTCCACCGGTACCGATTTTCCAGGCATTGGCAGCGTCTATGGACCAGAGAATTCTGTCCATAGAACGCAGTCTAGCAGCTTTCCTTGTGGCATCGACGCCCTTGGTACCACAACAGACAACTCCACTGGTACCGGCATCGCAACCGGTACCGATAGCATCGGCATCAATGCCTGCTATGCCGGTACCCTGTCCTTCAATGCCTGCCGGTACCGATTCCCCGGTACCGGGTATTCCCGATACCGATTTTGCTCGGTACGGGTATCGGGCTCTGCAAGAGCATCCAGACAGGCGATACTTCGATTCCTCAGACGAATCTGAGGATTCTGAAAGCTCTGTCGATGCAGCGATGATGCTTTCACAGGAGGAGTCCTCCCCTAAACGCAGGATGTCTCCTCCTGAGGACATGTCTTTCCAAGGCTTCATCCAAGAGGTGGCTCGGGGCCTCTCCATCACTGTGACCCCTGAAACAGAGCCAAGGGCCAAAGAGTTAGATATTTTACAATATCCTAAAACTCCTAAGGAGGCAGCTACCCTACCCATTCATGAGATTCTATATGATCTCATGCTGAGGATGTGGGAAACACCTCTTACCACCTCTCCTCATTCTCGTAGGTTAGATACTATGTATCGTGTCCCTCCTTGTCCTGGTTTCCATAAAACTCAGCTTCCCCACTAGGGTTGCCAACTGGCTCCAGATGCGCCCGACAGGCTTGATCCAGTCCTGGGTTTACCCCATTGCATGCAGGGACATGTAGTCTTGCTTTTCTTATGGAATGCAATGGAAAAATCAGAACTACATGTCCCTGAATGCAGTGGGGTAAACCTAGGACTGGATCAAGTGTGTCGGGCGCATCTGGAGCCAGTTGGCAACCCTATTCCCCACCATTCCATTGTGGTGGAATCTGCTATGAGAAGGATTAGAAGTGCAAAAAGACATGCCTCTAATCCGCCAGGACGTGAATGCAGAACTCTGGATGCTTTTGGATGTAGAGTCTTTCAAGCTTCCATGCTTGCTGCAAGAATCATTTCCTATAGTCTCTACATGGGAATGTTCCTAAAGGAAGTTACTGATCATCTACAGACTTTGTCCTTTCATCTCTGAGGATAAAAGGCAGGAGTTTCTCACTTGGCTCAAACATGCCCAAGATGTGTCTAAATTCTCCAATTGTGCAGCCTTCGACTGCTTTGAATGTATAAGCAGGGCCTCGGCTATTGCCATAGGTGCACGTAGAATTGCTTGGCTTCAAGCATCTGATTTAGAGCTCTGGGTACAAGATAAATTGGGAAATATTCCTTGTACTGGTGAGAACCTGTTTGGCAAGAAAAAGCCAATCTTTACCAATGAGATGGATGCTGAAAATTCCACTTTGGATAGACTATCCAAGTCTGCTGATCCTGTTAGAAAAGTTGTTCAAGAAAACACCTTTTTCTAAGAAGAAGAGATTTTATCCTGCTTATGGTCAGCAGGCATCTTCTGCAGGTCAGTTTTCAACCAAACATCAGTAACCACCCAAACAGAAGAAAGCAAAGGCTGCTAGGCCTCAACCGGCTCAGCAGCCTCAGCCTCCTCAGGGCCTTTGACTTTCAGCTAGAGAACTTAGCCTTTCTGGCTCTGGAAGGACCAGAACCGTCCACCATTCCAGGAAGGTTATGCCATTTTGCTCCCAGATGGGGGCAAATAACAGCAGAGCGTTGGACACTCTCAATCATAAGAGAGGGGTACAAACTTCATTTTTCAAGCATGCCCCCTCCCACAATAGTGAAGCAGTTCAATTCTCCGACCTCTCTCATCAACCTGTTAGGTCAGGAGGTTACCATCCTTGCCCAAGGGGCAATAGAAGAAGTGCCTCTTCATCAACAGGGCACAGGATTCTATTCCCCTTATTTTCTTATCCCAAAGAAAACAGGGGGATACAGACCTATCTTAGATCTCAGAGACTTGAACAAATTCCTGGTCAAGGAGAAATTCAAAATGATTTCTCTCGGAGCTCTGCTTCCATACCTTCAGAGTCAGGATTGGCTTTGTTCTCTATCTCAAGGATGCGTACACCCATGTTCTCATCCATCCAACCCACAGAAGATTCCTTCGGTTCCTGTTTCAAGGAAAGCACTACCAATACAGGGTGCTTCCTTTTGGTCTGGCCTCTGCACCAAGGGTGTTCACGAAATGCATGGCTGTGGTAGCAGCATTTCTACGCACTCTGGGAATATTTGTCTTCCCTTACTTGGACGACTGGCTCATTTGAGCTCCAACACAGTCAGAGGCCAGGACTTCTCTATCCTGCACAATGCGTATCCTTTAGTATTTAGGGCTGGTCATAAACATCCCAAAATCCAGTCTAACTCCTGGGTACCACAAAGGCAAGGGCCTACCTTCCCCAAGCCCGTTGCCTTTGCTTGGTGCAGTTAGCTTCTCAAGCAGCCCTAAAGCCATTTTTAACTGCTCGAGAAATGTTGCAGTTGCTAGGCCACATGGCATTCACCGTGCATGTGGTACCATATGCTCGCCTTCACATGAGGGCAGCTCAGTGGACTTTATCCACCCAATGGACCCAGGCATCAGGTTGCCTGTCAGACAAAATAGCAAACACAAGTCGTCTCATTTTGTCTCTCCAATGGTGGAAGTCCACTCAAAACCTGTTGCTGGGGTCCCCCTTTCAGCAACCTCTGCCCCAAGCAACTCTTAGAACAGATGCTTCTCCAATGGGTTGGGGAGCTCATCTGCAAGACCTCTCCACCCAGGGCACTTGGACTCCACAAGAGAGTTGTCTACATATCAATCTCTTGGAGCTCAGAGCAATCTTCCTTGCTCTGCGAGTGTTCCACAACCTGCTCAGCTACAAAACAGTCCTTATTCATACGGACAATCAAGTAGCCATGTTCCATGTGAACAAGCAGGGGGGAAGCTCTGCAACTGTGGGCCCTCGCCAGAGAGCATCACATCCATCTTCTGGCAATGTATCTTCCAGGCATTCAAAACTCTTGGGCGGACAGACTTAGTCGAGTTCTCCTTCCACACGAGTGGTCTCTGCATGCAGACCAAGTGGCCAAGATTTTTCAACTTTGGGGAACCCCGGACATAGAACTCTTTGCAAGTCTGTGGAATGCCAAACTTCCCCGGTTCTGTTCCAGAACTCCGGCTCAGGGAGCTCAGGCAAAGGATGCTTTCCTCCTTCACTGGGGTCAAGACTTCCTGTATGCCTTTCCACCCATTCCCCTAATTCCCAAAACCCTTTTCAAGCTTCAGAGAAACAGGCCACATGATTCTCATAGCACCACATTGGCCACGGCAAGTGTGGTACCCTCTGCTTCTACATCTCTCTCAAGCTCCCTCCCTGGAGTTAGGGTCTGCTCCAGATCTCCTATCTCAGGAGAACGGAATGTTATGGCTTCCCAATCCCCAGTCCCTGCATCTCAGAGCTTGGTTGCTGAAGGCCTAGATCTCCAAGATCTTCATCTTTCTCAGCAAGTGAAAGATGTTCTTTATGCTTCTAGGAAACCTTCCACTAGACGTTCTTCAAGTGGAAAAGGTTCACTATTTGGTGTTCAGAAAAGGGTCTTAACCCCCTTGCTATACCTCTAGAATCTTTACTGGAGTATCTCCTCCATTTGTCTAATGCAGGCCTTAAGACAAATTCAGTAAGAGTCCATTTGAGTGCTATTGCAGCTTCTCTTAAACCTCTAAATGGACAACCGATTTCCTCTCATCCTCTTATAGCAAGATTCATGAGAGGCCTCCTTCTAACTAAGCCTCCCACTAGACCACCTCCGGTGGCATGGGACTTGAATCTGGTTCTTGGGCAGCTCATGAAGCCACCTTTCGAACTCTTAGCTACCACCTCCTTGAAATACTTTTCTTGGAAGGTTCTTTCTCATTGCAATCACATCAGCACGCCGCTTTAGTGAATTGCAAGCACTAGTAGCTAATCCACCTTATGCAAGGTTTCATCATGACAAGGTAGTCCTTAGGACTCATCCACACTTTATGCCTAAGGTGGTCTCGCCTTTTCACCTCAACCAGGAGGTCTACCTACCTGTCATTTTTTCCAGGACCTCATGCATCAAGTGCAGAGAGGAATCTTCATACCCTGGACTGTAAAAGAGCTCTGGCTTTTTACTTACAGAGGACACAGCAACATAGAAAGTCTTCTCAGCTCTTTGTTGCTTTTGACCCTTATTTGCGACTGCCAGTCTCCAAGAGAACACTATCCAACTGGATTGCTCAGTGTATTTCTTTTGCCTATCAGAGTAAGAACCTTTCTCCGGAGGGCCATGTCACAGCTCACAATGTGAGAGCCATGGCAGCCTCAATGGCTCATCTGAACTCTGTGTCTATTGATGCTGAATAGTGCGGTATATAAGACTATAAATAAATAAAAATAAAATAAATAAATAAATCTGTTGAGCAGCCACTTGGGCCTCTGTTCATACCTTCACAGCCCATTACTGCTTGGACAAGGACTCCCGCCGGGATGCCTTGTTTGGTCAGGCTGTTCTCAAACACCTATTCCATACTTAATCAACTCCTACCCACCATCCCTGATAGGATGCCAGAGATCCATGGGGGGAAGTGGAGCCCTTCTCAGGGACACACAACTTCTGGGGTTTCTCCCTGGCACCCAAAGCTAGGGAGTCCCCATATGTGATGACTAGATTCCTGCTTGTTCCTGGAGATAGCATAGTTACTCACCTGTAACAGGTGATCTCCGGGAACAGCAGGAATTTATTTATTTATTTAACAAGATTTTTATGCCGCCTTTTCCTTCAATCAAAGCAATTACAAGACATACAAAGGTTATAAAGTAAGGGAAACATACACTGTATAAACAAAAACATCAAAGTAGTAAGGTAGGATAAATAACATAGGTTAACTAATATAGAAAATCATTTTATATAACAGCTACAATTGTTAAATTGTTAATTGTTTGATCCGTAGTGTTCAATGAAGAGTACAGTACAGTCTTTAATTGTTTACGAAAGTCCTTTAAGTCGTCAATTGATCGTAAGAATTTAGTCCTCACAACCCACCCACCTCCCCTAGGAGTTGTATCTCTCTGTCTATCTTTCCTTTCCCTCTCTTTGTCTGAGCTTTAAAACTCAACTGGAGAGAGGCAGTTGGAAAGGCGGGAAGGCAGCACGCAGGGGCTGTGGGATGCTCCCAAAAGCTTTCTGATTGGATGCTGGGGAGCGTTCATGCGCAGGCTCCGTCGGTACTGACGATATCGATATGTGAGGACTAAATTCCTGCTGTTCCCGGAGATCACCTGTTACAGGTGAGTAACTATGCTCTCACAGAGGACAGGTAATATTGATCGCGCCGAATTAGCCAAGGCGTCCATGGTATGCGGATTTGATAAGGCTCTTGGTGGAGCGGCCATGGCATCTGCCGATTCGGAGGGACCTGTTATTACAGGGTCCACTGCACATGCCTCAGGTGGATCGATTCTCACTTACGGCTTGGCTCTTGAAACGGCGAGGCTCAGAGCGAGAGGATACTCCACAGTGGTGATTTCCACCTTGTTGAAGGCAAGGCGGAAATCTACCTCGTTGGTGTATGTTCATATCTGTCATGTCTTTTGAAGCGTGGTGTGCGGACAGGAATGTTGAGGCATTGAGGGCTTCGGTCCCACAGGTTCTGTCTTTCTTGCAGGATGGTTTTGAAAAGGGCTTAGCAGCAGCATCCTTAAGAGTGCAGTTGGCAGCGCTGTCCTGTTATAGAGAAAAGATAAAAGGGGGAGGCGCTGGGAGCGCATCCAGATATTAAACTGTTTTTGAGGGCGGTGTCTCTTTTGAGGCCACCATGTAGGCCGACTGTTCCGACGTGAGATCTCCATTTAGTGCTGGAGGCGTTGGGGCGCAAGCTTTTTGAGCCTTTGTCTAAGGCGTCGATAAAAGACCTTACACTCAGTGGTGTTTCTAGTGGCTATGTGTTCTGCTTGAAGAATTTCAGAGTTGCAGGCTTTGTCTTGTCGAAAGCCTTTTTCTGATAGGAAAGTGGTATTTAGGCCAGTCCTGTCCTTTTTGCCCAAAGTAGTATCGGCTTTTCATGTGAATCAGGTGGTTTCTTTGCCGGTTTTTGGGGAAGGTAGCAAGGATGCACCCTCAGGGAAGTTGCATCTGTTAGACGTTTTTAGAGCGTTAAAGAAGTATATGCGGAGGACAGCGGGTTTCCGCAATACAGATACTGTTTGTCCTATTTGGAGGGACAAGAAAAGGAGAAGCAGTGTCAAAAGCTTCCATTGCCAGATGGCTCAAAGAGGCTATAGCGTCAGCATACGTTTTGAAGGGCAAGACAGTACCAGAAGGGCTTAGAGTTCATTCGACTAGGGCGCAAGCGTCGTCATGGGCAGAGTACAGTTTAGTTCCGGCTGTTGAAATTTGTAAAGTGGCTACTTGGTCGTCTTTAAATTCTTTTGTCAAGCATTACCTCCTGGATGTTCAAGCGGAAAGGGATACCCATTTTGGATCAGCGCTGCTTCAGGCTGGTCTAGCAGGCCCCTCCCGTTGACTTCTATCACTGCTCTGTTACATCCCCAGAAGTTCGGGACTAGACTGGAGGGACGATAAGGAAGGTGAAATTAGACTTACCTGCTAATTGTTCCTTGAGGAGCTCCAGTCCAGTCCCGCATCCCTCCCTAGTGTTTTTCTTTTGGACTATGGCCTGAAGCGAAGAGGTATTTCACATGGTAAGCTGGAGGAGCAGCTGTGAGTGTTGCAGTCCATAAGGGGAGGTTGAGAGAATGGGGATTCTGGTGGGGTCAAGATCCTCCGTAAAGGGGGAGGGTGGACCTAAGTGGTGCAGAAGGAAGGAAGTACTTTGTTTTTGGAGCACTAAAGAAGGGTCAGTTTTCCCATTTCTTAGTTAATGGTTAAGTTAGTTTACAGTTTGATTGTAATGTTTGCTACTTAATTGTTGCTCCGGTGAGTCTGCTTTGTCAATAGGTTACTGGAGCGAGGAGGCAGTCCTTGTGGTATTTGTACCAGTGTCATCAAAAGGATGACGTTGCTCAGTCTCCAAGCTGCTGGAGGAGGTGCTAAACCCAGAGGTTCGGGACTGGACTGAAGTTCCTCAAGGAACAACAATTAGCAGGTAAGTCTAATTTCACCTTCCTCTTCTCCCAAGCAAACAGGTCACCATGGCAACTAAAACATCAGGCCTGGTGCCTCAGACTCGGAGCACATGGCTAGTACCGATGGTGTCTACCTGCAGGGATCCCTATCTCTCATAAGCAGAAGTGCAGGACCGGTGGTGTCATCCTGTAGACAGAAGTGCTGTAGCCATCGCAGCCAGTTCTGGCATGTCCATCAAGCCTGGGGGGGCAGGGAAAGGGGTAAGATGGGAGGAAGGAGGTAGATGGCTGACAAAATTTAAAGGGACACCTTATTTAAAAAAAAAACCAAAAAAAAAAACCTGTGGGGGGGGGGGGATGGAAGGCAAGGGGTGAGAGGGAGGGAAGAGTCTGGGAAAGGAAACAGATGGGAGAGGGAGAGGGTTAGAGTGGGGAAGGGAGGCAAGAGTGCAAGGACTTAGAGGGTGAAGAGTTGAATACATAAAAAGTGAAGGGAGGAGTAGCCTAGTGGTTGGGGCAAGATACTTCAGGCCGGAAGGTCGGGGGTTCAAATCCCACTAGAGGACAGCAACCTTGGGCCGGAAGGACTGGGGTTTCTAGTCCCACAGATGCTCCTTGTGGTCTTGGGCAAGCCACTTAACCCTCCACTGCCCATGTTCCCTGTAAGTATTGGTGTATGTGTCTCATATCCCCGTGTGTTAAATGTATCCCCCAATTGTGTTGTGACCGCTTTGATTGAAGGATAAGGCGGTATATAAAACTGTCTAAAGGGCACAGCCTGTATATGCACAAGGTATACCCCCTCTCCCACCACACAGTTACCCCACCTCCTGTCCCATACACATGCAGGCATCCCTCCTCTGCACCACAGACACAAACAAAAACACAGGTGTAGCTTAAATGGTCAGTGGAAGAGGGAGGAGGCGTGCAGCCACTGCCTTCTGTTGTCATTGTGCAAGTGCCCCATTAAGAGCCTGATTTATTAAGCTTTTTTTCTCATGGAAAATGGAAAAAAGTCTACTAGATCAGGCCCTAAAATCTAAAAATGTAACTGATACCCCTTTTTGGGGGATGGGGATGGGACGTGCACTGCGACCTAGGTTTCAGCAGTCTGCTCCTAGATTTTTAGCCTGGCTCCTAGATTACAAGAATATATTTTTGTCGGTCATCATGATGTAACATGAATAGGCAACTTTTCAAGGTATGATTGGAAATTCCTCTTAATCGGGTCTGTGGCTCCCAATCTAATGGAAAAATTTCTGTATTTTTCTGCCACATTTTCTTGATCTGACTCCATTTCTTGGTACCTAAGAATCTTTTTACCTGTCCACACAATTCACAGAATTTGCTTGAAACAGATGCCTCTTATCAATGGTATTCTGATAGTGTGTGTGGTTTGTTTTTTTTTTGTTTTTTTTTGTTTATCACTATGCCTAGTTTCCCGGGCTGGCCGGTCCACTAGGCGAGATAGGCAGCCGTTGTGGGCAGCGGCACACAAGACCAGCCATGCTTGTCTCCACCCCCCCACCCCTCCAAGCTGCCACCGATAGAGTCCTTTTTTAGGTAGTTTCCGTTTTCTGCTTAAGAATAATTCCTTAGCGTCCCTCAAGTCTAGTCCCGACCTCTGAGTTTTGCTCCTCCTCCAGCAGCTTGGAGACTGAGAAATGTCACCTTTTCTGATGACACTGGTATATCCTGTGAGGATCCGCCTCTGCTCCAGTTACCTCAGTCTCCAAGCAGCTGGAGGATCGGTGAACCGGGAGCTCCTGGTTCACTGGAGAAGCAATTAAGGAGAGATAGTAGTTTGATTATAGTTGGAGTTTTTTGGTTGGGAGTTAGTATATTTAAAAAGCTAAGGCAGAATGTATCCTTGAAGGATACTACCAAAAGCAGAGATGGCCAAAAGAGTAAGGTAGCCCAAATGCCCTCGAGTATGGAGCAGACAGAGCTTAAAGATCCCAAATTACCCATGTCTACCAATAGCCATATTAATATGAATAAAATACAGTCTCTAAAATGCTTGTATGCAAATGCTAGAAGTCTAAAAAATAAGATGGGAGAGTTAGAATATATAGCACTAAATGAGAGGTTAGATATGATTGGAATATCAGAGACATGGTGGAAGGAGGACAACCAGTGGGACACACTATATCGTAATGATTGAGCTGATCACATTGGTGGAGGGGTTGCGCATTGAGTCAGAAAGGATTAAAGTTTTGCAGGAAACAAAATTTGCTGTAGAATCTCTATGGATTGAAATCCCATATAAGAAGGGGAAGGTAATGCCAGTGGGGGTGTACTATCGACCACCGAGCCAGAAAGAACAAATGGATGATGAAATGCTCAAAGAAATCAAGGAAGCTAACAAAAGTTACAGCGCAGTAATAATAATGGGTGATTTCAATTACCCCGGTATCGACTGGGTCAGTGTCACGGCAGGACATGCTAGGGAGATAAAGTTCCTAGATGAAATTAATGACTGCTTCTTGGAGCAGCTGGTTCATGAACCGACCAGAGGGGAAGCCATATTAGACCTAGCCCTTAGTGGAACACCAGATCTAGTGCAAGAGATAAGGGTGTTGGGGCCACTTGGCAATAGTGATCATAGCATGATCGCCTTTGAATTTAATTAGTGGAGGAGGGATAGTACGGAAATCCACAGTACTACCTTTTAACTTTCGAAAGGGAGACTATGATAAAATGAGGAAAATAGTTAAGAAAAAACTAAAAGGAGCAGTTGCAAAGGTTAAAGACTTACATCAAGCTTGGGTGGTGTTGAAAAATACTATCTTGGCAGCCTAGACCAGCTGTATTCCACGCTTTAAGAAAAGTGGAAGGAAGTCCAAAAAACTGCCAGCATGGTTTAAAGGTGAGGTCAGAGAGGCGGCTGTTGCCAAAAAAGCATCTTTCAGGACATGGAAAAAAGAGCCAAACGAGGAAACCTGGAAACAGCACAAGCACTGGCAAGTCAAATGCAAGGCATTGATAAAGCAGGCAAAGGGAGAATTTGAGAAGAAGCTTGCTGTGGAAGCAAAAACGCGAAATAAAGATTTTTTTTCAAGTACATTCGTAGCAAAAAACCTGTGAGTCAATTGGTCCATTAGATGATAGAGGGGTTAAAGGGGCACTAAGAGGCGAAAAGGCGATAGCGGAGAGACTGAATGAATTCTTTGCTTCGGTCTTTACTGAGGAAGATGTAGGGATGTTACCCATGACTGAAGTGGTATTTAAAGGTGCGGAAGAATTGAAGGAAATATCGATACATCGGGAAGATGTATTACAACTATTAGATAAACTGAAGAGTAGCAAATCACGTAGGCCGGATGGTATACATCCAAGGGTGTTGAAAGAACTGAAATATGAGATTGCAGACCTGCTATTAGTAATCTGTGAACTATCATTAAAATCATCTCTAATACCTGAAGATTGGAGGATCGCCAATGTAACACCAATTTTTAAAAAGTGTTCCAGGGGTGATCCGGGAAACTACAGACCGGTGAGCCTCACGTCAGTACCGGGAAAAATGGTAGAAACCATCGTAAAAAATAAAATTACTTAGCATGTAGATAGTCATGGCCTAATGGGAGACAGCCAACATGGCTTTAGACAAGGAAGATCTTTGTCTTACTAATCTGTTATGTTTTTTTTTTTTGAAAGTGTGAATAAACAGGTGGACAAAGGTGAGTCGCTTGATATAGTGTATCTGGACTTTCAGAAAGCCTTTGACAAGGTCCCTCATCAGAGACTTGGCAAATCCTAAAGAGTCATGGGATAGGAGGCAGTGTACTACTCTGGATCAAGAACTGGTTAAAAGATAGAAAGCAGAGGGTAGGGCTAAATGCCCAATTTTCCAAATGGAGAAAGGTGAATAGTGGTGTACCCCAGGGATCTGTGCTGGGTCTGCTGCTTTTTGACATATTCATAAATGACCTGGTAAGTGGAATAACGAGTGAGGTTATCAAATTTGCAGATGACACAAAACTATTTAAAGTTGTTAAAACCCAAGAGGATTGTGGAAAATTGCAAGAGGATCTTGATAAATTAGAAGACTGGGCATCAAAATGGCAGATGAAATTTAATGTGGACAAGTGCAAAGTTATGCACCTAGGGAAGAACCCACACTATGGTTACACAATGCAAGGTTCCACATTAGGAACCACCACCCAGGAAAAAGATTTAGGCGTCATTGTGGAGGAGGATTGGAAGAGTGGCCTAGTGGTTGGGGCAAGGTACTTCAGGCCTGAAGGTCGGGGGTTAAAATCCCACTAGAGGACAGCAAACGTGGGCCAGAAGGACTGGGGTTTCTAGTCCCACAGGTGCCCCTTGTGGTCTTGGGCAAGCCACTTAACTCTCCATAGCCCATGTTCCCTGTAAAATAGTTATCTCCAAGTTATAATGCCATGTTCAATGTAAACCGCACTGATGCAGAATAGCGCGGTATATAAGAGAATGTAAATAAATAAAAATAAATAAATAAAATAACATGTTAAAACCCTCGGCCCAGTGTGCAGTGGCAGCCAAGAGAGTAAATAGAATGCTGGGTATCATAAGGAAAGGAATGGAAAATTAAAACAAAAGATATTATAATGCCTCTATATCGTTCCATGGTGAGACCGCACCTTGAATATTGTGTGCAATTCTGGTCGCCGTATCTTAAAAAGGATATAGAGTTATTAGTAAAGGTTCAGAGAAGAGCCACCAAAATGGTAAAGAGGATGGAAGGATACTCCTATGAAAGGCTAAAAAAGTTAGGGCTCTTTAACCTGGAAAACAGACGGCTGAGGGGAGATATGATAGAAGTCTATAAATTAATGAACAGAGTGGAACGGTTAAACGTAGATCGATTGTTTTACCTTATCAGAATATAGAAAGACTAGGGTACATGAAATGAAGCTACAGGGCTAAGCTATTTAAGACTAATAAAAGAAAAATATTTTTTCACTCAACGTGTAATCAAACTCTGGAATTTGTTACCGGAGGATGTAGTAAAGGCTTTTAGTGTAGCTGGGTTTAAAAAAGGTTTGGACAAGTTCCTGGAGGAAAGGTCCATAAACCATTATTAAGAAGGGACCCAGGATATCAATGCTTGACCCAGTACAAGCATTGCGGAAACTGCTAGGTATGTTTGACCTAGATTGGCCACTGTTGGAAACAGGATACTGGGCTTGATGGACCTTGGTCTGACCCAGTATGGCATATCTTATGACACAGAAGCTTAATGAGTTGTGGAGGGGGGGGGCTTCTTTAGCTTTAAGGAGCTGCTGAGGCCGCCTCTCTCCTCTTTTCCCCCCCCCCCCCCCACCTCCTCATCCATGTCGGGGTGTGTGGCTGCCGTACAACGGGGACTTAAAGAAGGAAGAGGACACTGGGGCAAAACAGGCTCCGGGCAAACAGCGGTACAGAAGCTTTGCCTTCTAGTCACTGCAACGAAGCCGCAGTCAGAGAACCACCGGCAACAGATCTCTGGTTCTCACTCTTTCTCTCACTCCGCTAGGCTCCCGATGCTGGAAATAGCAAGTCGGTGGAGCACGGAGGCGGAAGCGTTACTGGCACGGCTGCCTGCGGAAGCAAAGGAGGTAAGTGGGGGGGCTAGATCGCAGTGCAGTGGTGATTTAAATTTTGAACGCGAAACAGCGCAACGGGCCCGGCCGCATGGCGGTGAAGCAGGAAAACGCGTTCATTGTTCGGGGCTTGCAGAGGCGTCTATTTTAGGCGGGAAGCTTCGTTTGTCAAGCGCAGAGGCTTTTTTCATCTGGGGGGGGGCTTAGCTGCATAGGTTTTGGTTATTTTGTCAAAAAAAAAAATATAGAGATATTTCGCTGCAGTATTTTGTGCATATTTATGCCTTTCAGGGTTATTTGGAGTGCTGTTTTGGGAAAGTAAAGCCTCCGCAGCCTGGTGGTTTACCTCGGGCAGGTAAGTAGAGGGCCACCTTCAACGTCATGCCCTCTAAGCCGCTGTCTTTAGTCTGCGGTTCTAGGAGGGGGGCGCTGTCAGACACAGGGGTCTGTAGGGTCTACGTGCAGGAGGCAGCCGCGATGGAGAGTTCCTTGGAGGAGAGAGCGCTACAGGAGGCACCAGTAGCGGGCCAGGAGTTGGTTTCAGAGGATTTACCGTGTCGGGAGACGGTAGTGGCTACATCTTCGGCACCGGATCTTCCAGCCTCGCAGGCTTCTTTGCCGGAGGGTTATGCGGCGATCTTTTCCCAGGAGTTTGTGGCTCTTTTGTAGTAGGCCTTGGAGGATCAGCAAAAGAAGCAGGCGGCAAGTAGGACGAGTGGTGCAGCGGATAAAGGCTCATTGGGGAAGTGCGCTTCTAGTAGCTCCAGATTGGCATACCACGGACGACGAGGCCAATCTGGTGTGTCTGCTCGACGGGGAACCATGGCAGATGCTACTAAGGGAGGATCTGCTGCTGCTTCAGGGTCCTCTAAGAATACCTCAGGTACATAGGTTCTCGCTTACGGCTTGGCCATTGAAAGGGCTCGGTTAAGGAAGAAGGGTTATTCCAAGGCAGTGATTAACACCTTGCTTCTGGCCAGAAAGAAGTCCACCTCCTTAGCATATGTGCGCATCTGGCGTGTTTTGGAGGACTGGTGTGCTCAACATCAGTTTCGTCTGGCCTCAGTATTTGTACCGACAGTGAGTTTCTTGCAAGACGGGTTCAATAAGGGATTGGCTACCAGTTCGTTAAGGGTGCAGTTGGCAGCTATTTCTTATCAAGGAAAGGTGCAAGGAGTTCCTTTGGGGTTCCATGCCGATGTCTGTCTGTTTCTTGAAGGCGGTAACCCGTCTACGTCCTTCGCAGGGTGGTTTCTCCTCCATGGGATCTCAAACTGGTTTTAAGGGAGCCTTTTGAGCCTTTGCATCAGGCTTCCCTAAAGGATTTGACTTAGCAGACAGTATTTTTGGTAGCCATTTGCTCTGCATGTCGAATCTCTGAGTTGCAGGCTTTGTCCTGTCGGGAACCGTTTCTGACTTTTTCTAGGGAAAAAGTGGTGTTGCGTCCCATACTGTCTTTCCTACCAAATGTAGTTTTGCCATTTAAAGTGAATCAGTCGGTCTCTTTGCCCGTTTTTGGGTGTTTCGGGGGAGACCGCGTTGGACCATAGTTTGCGTTTGTTAGACATTAAGAGGGTACTTCGGCGATACTTGAAGGTCTCGGAGTTCTTCCGCAAGTCTGACCATTTGTTCATTCTCTTTGGTGGGCCGCGTAAAGGTGAAGCGGTGGCCAAAGTTTCAATTTCCAGATGGGTTCGTGAAGCAATACCATTGGCTTATATCTTGCAAGGTCATCAGGTGCCCTTGGGGCTGCGGGCTCATTCTATTAGAGCGCAAGCGGCTTCGTGGGCGGAGCATAGCTTAGTTCTGCCGGTTGGGATTTGCAGAGCAGCCATTTGGTCTTCCTTGCATACTTTTAGTGAACATTACCGCCTGGTTGTTCAAGCGGCGGGAGATGCCTGTTACGGGTTGGTAGTTTTGCGGTCCAGGTGGACAGGTCCCTCCCAATAATTTACTGCTCTGTTACATCCCAGAGGTGAGGGACTGAACTGGAGGGACGATAAGGAAAGAGAAATTAGACTTACCTGCTAATTGTTGTTCCTTGAACTCCAGTTCAGTCCCAATTCCTGCCCGGAGGTCTTTTGGTCAGCTTCCGCAAAGCCTGTTTTGTGATGCGTGATGAGTACAATCCAGTAGAAGTTCAGCAAATGTGGTCTGTATTCAGGCAAAGTATACCTTGTATTCTTTCTTCTCTCTCCTTTCTGCCTTATTTCTGCAAACGGGAGGAGATTATCTTATTTACGGGGTTTTAGTTCAGTGTTAGAGTCAAATTTTATTTAATATTATAGCTACTTATTTGTTGCTCCTTTGAATCTGCTTTGTCATTAGATCACTGGGAGCTGGTGGGAGGTGCCAGCAGGATATCTACAGTGGTATCACAGTTCTGACATGCCCAGTCTCTATGCTGCGGAAGAGGTGCACAACCCAGAGGTGAGGGCCTGAACTGGAGTTCCTCAAGGAACAACAATTAGCAGGTAAGTCTAATTTCTCTGTGTGGTGCTGCGGTATTAGTGGGATGGGAATAGGTGGCATGGCTGGATGCATAAGATTGTGTAGGGAAAGGTCTTAGTAATATGTATGGGGCAATGTTCCCTCTAATTTTCTGCAGGCTGTGTGCGCATAAAATATCAGTTGTGCAGCTTTTGAAGGAAGGTTAAATTTTTGTGCGTCACATAAGACACTCGGAGTTATATACTTTAAAATTTGACTACACGTCAGAATACAGTATGTACACCACATTGATTTTAATCAAATTAAATGAAAATAGACAATTACTAAATGAAGCGGAAAATTTCTAGCAATTACAATCACAACTTTTAAATTTTAAGACATCTGTTTTTTTCTATCAGAATCAGGACCGTAATTTTTGTGCGCTCTGTTGTAAAGTATGTGCGCTCGCTCGGTGAGGTGTGTGCGCGCGCACACGTGCACAGCTTAGAGGGAACAGTGGTATGGGGTTGCTGGAAAAGGAGGCAGTTCTGTTTTACCTTGCCTAGCTAGCTGACTGGCTGTTTTCTGCTTACGTTAGCGTTCATATGACTGCTTGTAGCTCTTTTCCGTTTGCCGTATAGTCTTAGTGTCGCATTGGTTTCTCCAGGGTTGGATAAGTTGCGTCTTTATAGGAGTTTTCTGAGGGTTTGTTTTTGTCCACGCCTAAGGGCCATGCCAAAGGGCCCTCTGGCAAGGCCTGCCAGGCACGGGCATGCCTGTTGGTGCTCCTGTTTTTAAATTGAAGAGGTGGGCCCTGATTGGTCTTAAGATGGAGAGCGGGAGAAGTTTGTGCTTCCCGCTCTCAGTCCTGATGCCGATCGGGGCAAGTCCTGTGTGCCTGCTGGTGCTCCTGATCCAAAACTAGCTCCACCTTCAGCTCCCCCTATCAGTCTCTCAGTTCTCAGCAGCTGAGGAGGGTGTCCCTTATGTAGTAGACTTGGCGACAGGTTTAAAAAAAAAATATTAAAACTTAGGGTTGTTGATAGGAGGTGGTTGTGTTTGGGGGTTTTTTGTTTGTTTTTTTGTTGTTTAAACTGAGAGAGAACAGACACTTGGCTGGGGATAGGCCTTAGTGGGGCAGAGCCTACACAGTTTTCAGATCTTCAAGGCCTCTGTGGCTGTCCAGGTACCTGTGCTCTGGGTTATATCTGGGAGCCCCAGATCGCTTTCCCCTTCCCCAGACACAGACTGCAAGCCTGTAAGCTACAGTCCCTGCAGCCTCCAGAGCCCTCAGAGGGAGTAGTCTGCCTTCCTTCCTGCAGGCGTGGCCTTCAGTACCGCTGGAGACACGTAATGAGTCTAAGCGGGGGAGCGGGACTTCTGACGCAGCACACTTCTGTCTTCAGTTTGGCTGGCGGTGCACGACTTCGCGGCTCGATCCCCTCTTCGCGTGCTCCCCCCCCCCCCCCCCACCTCTAACCATGGTGGCTCTGAGAGAGTGTCACCGTGATTGCTTCTGTTATAGCAGGCCGCAGATTCCTGTGTCGGCGGATGCATCATCCAAGGCCCGGCTTAGCAAGCTCCTCTAAAAGGGAAAGTTGTTGTTTGACGTGCTAGAGAAGATTGCTATGGATTTACTAGACTCCAAAGGAGGTCCCTTGCTGCAGGACAAGCCTAAGATGCCGAAAAGAATAGCACCCCAGCGAGGCCAGACCAGGGAGTTTCGGAGGGCTCGACCGACACGGTTCTCACTGTGTCAAAGAGACTAGTATACTCCACAGGGACAGCCCTTTCGGGGGTTGAGAGGGGCAAGCCAGGGTTATTCAGGCCCATTGGGCCCGAGCAAAAAACACCAATGAAGTCAGGGGTCCAGTTGGAGGTGGTAGGGGGGACTGTGTTATCTGTTTTGCCCTGCCTTGGTCCATATCACCTCCGACCAGTGGGTGTTGGAAATAATTCGGAAGGGGTACGTGCTGGAGTTCACGTGTCCCTTTTCAGAGGCCTTTGTTCGCTATGCGGAGGTCGAGAGAAGACACAGGCAGTCCAGGATACATTAAAGTGCTTAATCCGACTGGGAGTGCTAGCCACGGTGCCGACAGGGGAATGTGGCAGGGGGTGGCATTTCATATATTTCATGGTTCCCAAGAAAGAGGGGTCGTTTCAGCCCATCCTGGACCTCAAGCACATAAATCGGACCCTAAGAGTACCGCATTTCCAAATGGAAACATTAAGGTCAGTTACGCCTCTGTGAGGTCCAGAGCAGTCAAAAACTCCCCTTGCCTTACTGCTAGGATATCTCCATATTCCAATCGGATCAGAACATAAATGGTTCCTCCTCTTTGTGGTGGCTTTGGGCCATTTTCAGTTCACGGCACTGCCATTTGGCCTCACTACAGCTCCCTGGATGTTCACAAGTCATGGTGGTGGTTGCGGCGGCATTACAGAAAGAAGGCATATTGGTTCACCCATATTTGGACGATTGTCTTACCCGAGCAAAGTCGGAAGCCGAGTCACTGGGTGCCACGGGCAGAGTGGACTTTCTGCAGAGTCTGGGATGGGTAGTCAATCGAGCCAAGAGCCAGTTGCAGTCCTCCCAGAGGTTGGTCTACCTTGGAGCTCAGACACCAAAGCAGGGTTTGTTTCATTACCAGCGGGGGGTGTGCAGACTGGTTCTATTTGCAGATCCTTGATTCCATGGTGGCAGCACTAGACTTAGTGTAAACACGTCTCAATAGGTCAATCTTCTGAACGCTAAACTGACAGCAAAATAGAAACTGCGTTCAATGTAACAAACTTGGAGAAGTATGTCGATTTTTAAATGCAAACATTCAGACAATCTGCATTTGCCATGCTGTTTCAAGTGGTCTCAGACTCCGGAAAGCATCCAACCCATAGACTTATTCGTCAAACCTGGGAAGGAATGCTAAGTAGCATCAATGACCACAAAAGAGAAACGGCAAGATATGGCAGTGACTTAGGTCATATAATCTAAAAAGTTCTCTTTATTCTGAAACACATCAAAGACGAGGGAACTTATATCTCTAAGGATCCCTCCTCATAAACGGCCACAGTCACTTATCTTTGCCGTAACTTGACTCTTCAACTGATCCAATATTAAAAATTATTGGGATTATTAATATTGGATCAGTTGAAGAGTCAAGTTACGGCAAAGATAAGTGACTGTGGCCGTTTATGAGGAGGGATCCTTAGAGATATAAGTTCCCTCGTCTTTGATGTGTTTCAGAATAAAGAGAACTTTTTAGATTATATGACCTAAGTCACTGCCATATCTTGCCGTTTCTCTTTTGTGGTCATTGATGCTACTTAGCATTCCTTCCCAGGTTTGACGAATAAGTCTATGGGTTGGATGCTTTCCGGAGTCTGAGACCACTTGAAACAGCATGGCAAATGCAGATTGTCTGAATGTTTGCATTTAAAAATCGACATACTTCTCCAAGTTTGTTACATTGAACGCAGTTTCTATTTTGCTGTCAGCACTAGACTTAGTGCCTTGGGCACCGGCCCACATGTGGCCCCTGCAGCATGTGCTACTGATGCGCTGGCCTCCCTTTTTTACCACACGATGTTGCAGCGAATACAGTGCCTGGAAGGGGTTTGGGCAAGTCTCGACTGATGGCTGCAGCAGAATCATCTAACGGCTGGGGTGCCATAAGTACAACCTCAGTGTACCTGATCACGACGGACGCCAGTCTCATAGATTGGGGGGCACACTTCCAGTCGCAAGTGACACAAGGGAAATGGATGGTAGAGGAGAGCGCCTGGTCCATCAACCGCCTGGAGATGAGAGCGGTGTTCCTAGCTCTGCAGGCCTTTGTCTTATCAGTAGCACAGAGGGCAGTCGGAGTATGTTCAGACAATGCGGCCACAGTAGTATACATCAACAGACCAGGGTGGCACGGGCAGTGCGACCCTCCTGGAGGAGAGTCTGACCCTACTAAGCTGGGTGGAGGAGCATCTCATGTTGCAGGCAAAGAAAACTTTAAGGCGGACTTCCTCAATTGACACCGTTCTGGGAGTGCAATGACATAGCGTTTCATGACCTTGTCCAGTTATGGGGCCAGCCTGTCATGGACCTGATGGCCACACTGGGCAACTCCAAGGCGAACCATTTCTTCAGTTGGCACAGGGAGCACATGTCGAGGGCATAGACACGCTGGCTCGGACTTGATAGACAGAGGGGCTCCTGTACATCTTCCCGCCATGGGCAATGATCGGGTTGTGGTTACGGAGAATAGAGGAACACAGGTCCGGTGATCCACATAGAAACATGATGCCAGAAAAAGACCACATAGCCTATCTAGTCTGTCCTTCCATATCAACCACTACAACAGTCCCCTTTTTTCTTTTAGAAATTCTCTGTTTGTCCAATGCTTCTTTGAATTCAGATACTGTCCTCATTTTCCTCCACTAAGACTATTCCACAGATCCACCACTCTTTCCGTAAGAAATATTTTCACATCACTCCTGAATCTATTCCATGTCCCCTCGTAGCAGAACTTGCTTTCTGTCAAAAGAGGCTCTCCTCCTGTGCATTTATGCATGGAGGTATTCAAACATCTCAATCATATCACCTCTATCCCACCTTTCCTCTAAGGTGTATATATTAAGATCCTTAAGTCTGTCCTCATATGCTTTATAATGAAGAACATTGACCATTTTAGTAGCAGCCCTCTGCACTGACTCCAACCTGTTTTTATATCCTTTTGAAGATGCGGTCTTCAGTATTGCACACAATACTCCAAATGAGGTCTCACCAAAGACTAATACAGAGGCACTATCACCACCTCTTCTGTTGGCCATTCCTCTCCCTATGCATCCAAGCATCCTTCTACTTTTGCCGTCGCCTTTTCTACCTGTTTATCTACTTTAAGGTCATGAGACAAAATCATGCATAGATCCTGCTCGTTAGTGGACACAAGTACTTCACCCCCTATACTATATTGCTCCCTTGGATTGCTGCAGCCCAAATGCATGACCTTGCATTTTTTAACATTAAATTTCAGCTGCCAAATTCTAGACCATTCTTCAAGCTTAGCTAGATCCCTCCTCATGTTACGTACACCTTCCTAAGTGTCTATTCTATTACAGATTTTGGTATCTGCAAAGAAGCAAACCTTACCTGACAGCCCTTCCACTATATCACTACAAAGTTGTTAAAAAGAATCGGACCAAGGACAGTTCCCTGGTGCACACTACTGGTAACCTCTTTCTCCCCAGAGTGAGCTTCATTTTACCTGTACCCTTTGTCGCCTCCCTCCCTCCCACCCAACCAATTTCTAACCCAAGCAGTAACTTTAGGGTCCATCCCTAGGGTGCTCAGTTTCTTTAAGTCACCTGTGAGGAACGGTGTCAAAGGCTTTACTGAAATCTAAATACACCACGTCTAGGGCTCTCGCTCGGTCCACTCCCTGGTCGCCCAGTCAAAGAAATCAATTGGATTTGTCTGGCGAGACCTGCTTCTGGTGAATCCGTGCTGCCTCGGATCCTGTAATCTGCTGGACTCCAGAAACCTCACTATTTTCTCTTTCAGCAGTGCTTCCAATAATTTACTCACCACCGAAGTTAAACTAACTAGCCTGTAGTTTTCAACCACTTCCTTGCTTCCGCTTTTGTGTAAAGGGACCACATGTGCCCCTCTCCAATCCTTTTGGCATCACTCCCGACTCCAACAAAGCATTGAAAAGATCAGTCAGTGGAGCTGCTAGAACGTCCCCAAGTTCCCTCAGTATTATAGGGTGTATCCCCTCCAGTCCCATCGCTTTGTCTACTTTAAATTTATCTAGTTTCTCACGAGCAGTCTTAAATTGTTCAAGATGCCCCTTGCTTATGTTACTGTTTGTGGGTGTTTTCTGACGTCCTGCTCCTGGTTCATCTCTGAACAGAGAACAGAAATATTGTTAAGCAATTCCGCTTTATCCTCATCAGCTTCTACATATTCCTCCCCTTTACCCTTGAGTCTGACAATACCATTTTTGCCCTTCCTCTTCTCACTAACCTAGCCAATGCAATAAAATGGGAGAATTAAAACATTTTTCAGTTATTTCATCCTCTTTTTGAATCTTTGCTTTCCTGACTGCTTTACCAGCTTATCTAAGTTTTTCCAAATATAGCTGCCTTTCTCGCTGTGATCTCTCTTGTATTTCATGAAGGCCTCCCTCTTTTTCTTCATCTTTTCAGCTACTTTCGAAAACCATAGCGGTCTCCTTTTCCTTTTACCTTTTATTTACCATTTTAACAAAAAGGTTGGTTGCCCTTAAAATATCTCCTTTCACTTTTGTCCACTGTTTTTCTACATCCCCAACTGTTCGCATCCTGCTAACAACTCCCTGAGATATTTGCCCATCTTGGCAAAGGTAGTTTTCCTAAAGTCTAAGACCCTCGCTTTTGAATGGATTTTAACAGCCCTAGTCCTAATACTGAACCACACCATCTGGTGATCATTGGATGCAAAATGATCTCCCACTATAACATCAGAAACACCGGATTGGCCCCACAGACCATGATATGTGGACCTCACGCGGCTGTTTGATTGCTCCTCCGGTTCATTTACTGGACAGGATCGATCTTCTGTACCAAGAACCAGTTCTGATGCCCCAGGTGGAATGATTGTCTTACGGCCTGGCTCTTGCGTGGACAAAGTTGCAACATCGGGGTTATTCCCCTGCAATCATAGCTACGTTGCTGCAAGCTGAGAAGAAATCTACCACGGTGGCTTATTTTAGAGTGTGGTGCATTTTCGAAGACTGGTCTGGGTCTCGGGCCATTCAGCCCTTGGCCTGTCTGCTATTGGATATCTTGCTGTTCTTACAGGATGGAATGGATAAAGGGATGGCGCTTAACTCCTTAAAGGTGCAGGTGGCAGCTCTTTTGTGTTAATAGGGATACGTGTCACGGCAGTCCTTGGCTTCACACTCCGATGCCATGCAACTTCTCAGGGAGGTCAAGCCAGTGTGTCCACCCAGGCTCCCATTGATATCTCAGTGGGATCTAAATCTGGTATTGGGGGCCTTAACAGAGGTGCCCTTCAAACTACTCATTGAAGCATTGTTGCGGGACCACATTCATGAAGAATGTTTTCTTGGTTGAGATCTGTTCGGCATGCCGCATCTCGGAGCTTCAGGCACTTTCTTGCTGAGAGCCTTTTTTGATTCTCTCTAAGGAGAAGGTGGTGGTATTGCTGGTGCTGTCTTTTCTGCCATAGGTAGTTTTGAATTTTCACATGAATCAGGTGGTTTCCTTGCTGGTGTTTGCTGCGCAGGGAAATTCAGAGGAAGAGCAGCTGCTTCTTGCACAGAGTGCTAAGGCATTATCTGAAAGTTACGGCTTCGCTGCGAAGGTTGGCTCATCTTTTTTTGTGCTGTTTGGCAGCCCTTGTAAGGAGGCGGCAGCCTCCAAAGCCTCCTTGCCCGCTGGCTGAAACAGGCCATAGGAGCGGCCTACATGCATGCAGCAAGCTGCTGCCACAAGGGCTCAGCGCGCGCACTTGACACAAGCTCAGACTGCATCGTGGGTGGAATGCTCTCTGGTGCCACCAGCAGAGATTTACAAGGCAGCTACATAGTCCTCTCTCCATGCCTTCACAAGGCATTATCAGTTGGATGTTCAGGCAGCTGGAGACGTAAGGTATTGGGCTGCGGTTCTTCAATCTGGAATCGCAGGTCCCTCCCATAAGTAAGCACTGCTTTGGTACTTCCCATACATACCTGGATTGGTCTTGAGAGACTATTAGGAAGTAGAAATTATACCTTACCTGCTAATTGTCTTTGAGTATCTCCAGGCCATTCCAGGGCCCTCCTGGTATTGGTCTGCAGTAATGGCACGCTTACGGACGGACATCAGGATCTCGTCGGAAAGGAGTTCTCTATAGGGATACAGGGACCAGTGCTCAATTTGAGACAGTTTAATCTTGGCAAGGATGTATCTGGTTACTGGCTGAGCGTGCCTGCTCAGGCAGTAGTCATAGTTAAGAATTTTCCAAAAAAAAAAAGGATTTTTTAGCGTTGTCCCTCTCGTTAGGGGGTTCTGTTTTATAGAGAGATGAGTACTTCAGCTCTGGAGTCTGGACGGTTGCTTGTCAAATTGAGACTGATAGGGGGAGCTGAAGGTGGAGCTCTTGTACTAGAATGGAAAGAATCTGTCATACTCGGTTCTCAGCTGCTGGAGGATGGTGACTACCCCCATACATACCTGGACTGGCCTGGAGATACTCAAGGAAAGACAATTAACAGGTAAGGTTTAATTTCTCCTTGGGCTATATTAGTGATAGGATGGAACAAATTGGTAGAGGGATGGCACTATGTTAAAGAGCATCGAGTCAAATTTAAAATATAAGATCTGCAGGAAACAAAACGTGCCATTGAATCTTTATGGATAGTAATCTCGTGCTTGAAGGGAAGAAAATTGTGGTATGGGTTTATTACGGCTCCCTGGACAGAGAGAGCAAGACGGATGAGGAAATCTTAACAGAAATTAAGGAAGCAAACAAAACTGACAACATAATGGGTAATTTGTTTATACTATGTCGGGACATACACCCACCCCACCCCCCACCCCCCCCCAGTAACGTTCATAGGTGAAATAAATCACTCCTTCATGGAGCAGCTGGTTCAGAAATCTACTCGCTATTTTAGACTTAGCTTTTGTACCTAATCCTGTATTCAAAAAGACTAACGCTGTTGGGGCCACTTGGCACTAGTGATCATAATATGATTGAATCTGACTTGGACTAGAGTATGCATGCAAAGAAAATCTGCCTGCATTTAATTTGCAAAAGGGAGACTATAATCTTTTTTTCTAAACATTTTCCTCATTTTAAGAGAAGCAGCTGCAAAGGTTAGAGTTCACATTAGACATGGACATTGTTTAAAAAGTACAATCTTGGAAGCCCAGACCAGATTATCATTTAAAAAGAAAAGGGCCTAAGGGAGGTCAAACAGCCAGCATGTTTAATACATGAGGTGAAAGAGGCTATTAGTGTAAAAAAAAATCTTTAAAAAATGGAAAAGAACTAAATGAAGAAAATAGGAAACAGCATAAGCATTGGCAAGCTCAAATGCAAGGCACTGATAAGGAAGGTAAAAGATAATTTGAAAAGAATCTTGCCATAGAGACAAAGTCACAATAAGTACTTTTTCAGGTACATTCAAATCAAGAAGCCTGAAGTGTCAAGTTGGACCATTGTATGGTCAAGGGGCGAAAGGGACACTCAGAGGGGACAAGGCCATAGCTGAAAGATTAAATGACTTGCTTGCTTCGGTCTTTATCTGCCGTCATATACTATGTTAATATGTTCCCCACATCTTCCTCAGTAAAGACCAGTATGGTTCATCTAGTCTACCCAGCAAGGCGGCAAGAATAGGTGCACTTGCCGCTCCGTACAGGTCACCCCTCCCCTTGCCTTTTTTTAGGGGTGTACCCACCACTCCGTGTAGGTCACCCCTATTTGTTGAGATGTAAGAGATAAGTTTACTTGGATTTTATCCTGTTACTATAAATGGATCCACTGTCTGTCCCATGCCATTTTGAATTCTGTCACTGTATTTGCCCCTACCACTTCCATCGGGAAGGCATTCCAAGCATAAGAATATAAGATATGCCATACTGGGTCAGACCAAGGTCTATCAAGCCCAGTATCCTGTTTCCAACAGTGGCCAATCTAGGTCATACGTACCTAGCAGTATCCCCAAAAGACACAGGTTCCACAATGCTTGTATTGGGTCAAGCATTGATATCCTGGGTCCCTTTTTAATAATGGTTTATGGACCTTTCCTCCAGGAACTTATCCAAACCTTTTTTAAACCCAGCTACACTAACAGCTCTTACCACATCCTCCGGTAACAAATTCCAGAGTTTGATTACACATTGAATGAAAAAATATTTTCTCTTATTTGTCTTTTGTTTACGCTATCAGAATATAGAAAGACTAGGGGACATGCAATGAAGCTACAGGGTAAACTATCGATCTATGTTTACCCGTTCCACTCCATTCATTAATTTACAGACCTCTATCATATCTCCCCTTAGCCGTCTCTTTTCCAGGTTAAAGAGCCCTAACCTTTGTAACCTCTCTTCATAGGAGTAGCCTTCCATCCCCTTTACCATTTTGGTGGCTCTTCTCTACCTTTTCTAATAACGCTATATCCTTTTTAAGATACGGCGACCAGAATTGCACACAATATTCAAGGTGCTGTCTACCATGGAACGATACAGAGGCATTATAATATCATTTGTTTTATTTTCCATTCCTTTCTTTATCATACCTAGCATTCTATTTGCTTTCTTGGCCGCTGCTGCACACTGGGCGGAGGGTTTTAACAACATTTTATCCACGATGACTCCTGAATCTTTTTCCTGGGTGGTGGTTCCCAATATGGAACCTTGCATTGTCTAACCATAGTGTGGGTTCTTTCCTAGGTGCATAACTTTGCACTTGTCCACATTAAATTTCATCTGCCATTTGGATGCCCAGTCTTCCACCCTTTCAGTGAAAAAAGTATTTCCTGACATTGCCTTTCAATTTAGCCCCTTACAGCTTCATGTTCCTTATCGTCACTCCAGTCCAGTCCCTTTACTTCTGGGTAGCGTAATCCTTCCAGCAGCTTGGAGGCTGAGTCAAACCCTTTTGAGGCTGGATGGGTATAAATACCCCTGGCACCACCCCTAAGCCCCAGTAATCTCAGCCTCCAAGCAGCTGGAGGGTTCCGTAAGCCAAGGGCTTACTGGAGTCTCCCTTTAGTCTTTTTCATTTAAGTTCTATTATTTGTTTAATGATTTGTACCTGATTTATCTCTTTAATTTCTAAGTTACTTATTTTGGTAGTGCTCCTTTAAATTTTGTTCTGCTCCTTCCTCCTCCCCCCCCCCCCCTCACTCCCTCCTCCGGCGGTAGAGCTCGGCTTGCAAGGCCTCCTTACCGGTGGGAGAGATGCTAGCGCACCGAAGAGGTTTGCCAACGGCAGGAGGTGAACCGCGGGTTTCTTGAGCTCCTCAGACTCCCCGCCCTCGGCAACGGACCCGTCCGCCTCACGCCGAAGCCCTTAGGCGGCTGAGCGCTTGAGGTCTCAAAGCGCCGCCCCTCCTCCCTCCCAGCTTGGCGAAGCTGCCCGGGAGTGGTCGGGGGTTGCAGTCGGCTGTAGTTTTTTCACCCTTCAATTGATTGCGGGGTCAGCGGTGCGAGCCGACTCCTGGGTCCCGGCCTGCTCTCCACGTGGCTGAGGCCTAGCCACGTGTAATACCCCGGAGAGCATTTCCTACTGTCCCGGAGTTCAGCGCGGATAGTAGAAGGCTACAAAACGCAAGTACAAGGGCTTTTTTGCTCCTATATGGATATATATTTATGCTTAGAGCGGCTATCCATTTAATTTAATTTAATCTAAGTTACGTTTAGGATTTCTTCGGGGAGTGTGGGGGGAATAAGTTTGGGCCCTGTTTCAGGCCACAGCTACAACACAGGAGGAAGCTTAGGGGGGATCCCTATTAAGTTTGTCCCCTTTTATTTAATTTGTTTGCTTTATTTTGTTCAGTGCCTGTATTTGCAAAGTTTTTAACTCAGCAATGTCCAAGCTGCGGTGCCCGTCTTGTGGTGTCCGCAGGGGCACCGCCTCAGAGACAGGGATCTGCAGGGGTTGCGCTGCAGAAGCTGCCTCTGTGGAACAAGGCATCCAATTGTCCACTCCTCAATCTAATGAGGATTCAGTGGAGCATCGGGAAGAAGGGGAGACCTGCATCCCTCCGGTCGCGGCCTCTGAGTTCCCCACTCCATCCCTGCCCCCCCTCTCTTCTGTCCTTGAGGAAGAGGGACCCAGTGATCTGTTCTCTCCAGAATTCGTCCTCCTGCTGCACAAAGCATACTGCATGCGCAAGCAGGGGCTGGGGGCAGGAGTCCAGAGCTCAGGGAAGGAGGCCTTGGTGGTGAACCCAGGGAAGCCCATTCCCCAGGAGTCCGGCATCCCATCTAAGTGCGCGAGGCTAGCGAACGAAGAGCCGCCCGCTTCTCCTCATGACACGCAGGAGGAGGAGGAGCTCTCCGATAAGGAGGTAGGGGAGGAGGAGGAGGAACTCGAGGAAGGAGAGATTCCGGAGGCAGATCAATCCCGCATAGTGCGAGTCTTCCGTCGGGAGGAACTCACGGGCCTAATCAATGAGTCCCTGAAGGTCCTCAAGGTGACTTCGGACACTCCAGCAGAGGAGGAAGTGCTGGAGGATCCCCTGATCCAAGCGGTCAGAAGGTCCCAAAAAGTATTTCCTATTCACAGGGTCGTCCGCCAGATGATTCAGGAAGAGTGGGACCATCCTGAATCCTCCCTGAGGGATGTGCGGTCTATGACACGCCTTTATCCAGTACCGGAATCGGACAGAGAATTGCTGAAGTCTCCCAAGGTGGATGCGGCGGTTTCTGCAGTTACTAAGAAGACAACTATTCCAGTAGAAGGTAGCGCGGCTCTGAGGGACGCGCAGGATAGAAAATTAGACACATTGCTAAAGCAGGCCTTTGATGTTAGTGCCCTTGCCTTGCAGGCCTCGGTGTCGGGGGCCTGGGTGGCTCGGGCTTGCCTGAGGTGGTCCCAACAGCTTCAACTTGCTGAGGGTACCGCAGGAGACGTACAACCTATGGCAGCTAGACTGGAGTCAGGAGCAGCCTACCTGGCGGATAGTCAGTACGATCTCATCAGGAGCCTAGCTAAGAGCATGGCATCCGTAGTTGCAGCTAGACGCTATCTGTGGCTCCGCAATTGGGCAGCCGACTCCTCTTCAAAGGCTCGGTTAGGTCGCCTTCCGTTTAAAGGGAAATTGTTATTCGGCGAGGACCTGGAAAAGTTAGTAAAGGACCTGGGCGAATCCAAGGGAGGCAGGCTTCCGGAGGACAGACCGAAGCAGGCTCGCCTCCCAGCTCCATCCCGGAGTCAACCAAGAGACGCCCGGAGGTTTCGGCCTCCCAGGACGAATCCCTTTTCCAGGGGTCGCTTTCCGACCAGGGGGTCAAGCTTTAGGGGGTTTCGAGGAGCAGGGAGAGGTTTTGGGGCCTCTACCTCCTTCTCGGGACCTAGAAAATCACAATGAGATAGAAGGGGTCCGGGCGGGCGATTTTCCTTTAGGGGGTCGTCTGAGGCTATTTCTCCCCCGCCTGGACCCGAGTCACGTCCGATCAGTGGGTCCTGGAAGTAATCAGAGAAGGTTATGCCCTCGAATTTGGGAAACAGATTCTTCCGGCCTTTATTCAATCCCCCTGCGGCTCTCCGATAAAGAGGAGGGCCATAGAAGCCACTCTGTCAAGGCTTGTAGCGCTCGGGGCAGTGTCTCCCGTCCCTCCAGACCAATGCGGCTCCGGTCGGTACTCCATTTATTTTGTAGTCCCAAAGAAGGAAGGCCTCTTTCGTCCTATCCTGGACCTAAAGCAGGTCAATCGCTGTCTCAAGATTCCCCATTTCCGCATGGAAACCCTGAAGTCTGTCATTGCGGCCGTAAGGGCCGGGGAGTTTCTCACTTCCCTAGACTTGACGGAAGCTTACTTACACATTCCGGTTCGAACTTCTCATCAACAGTTCCTGAGATTCGCAGTGCCAAGAGGTCATTTCCAATTTCAGGCACTGCCCTTCGGCTTAGCTACGGCTCCTCGGACGTTTACCAAAGTAATGGTGGTGGTCGCCGCCTTCCTCCGTAAGGAAGGAATTCTGGTAAACCCATACCTCGACGATTGGCTGATCCGGGCGAAATCAGAGGAGGAAAGTCACTCGGCTACAGCCCGAGTAGTAGAAGTCCTAGAGGAGTTAGGTTGGATCATCAATCGATCAAAAAGCAAATTGATACCCACTCAGGATCTCGAGTATCTCGGGGCAAGGTTCGACACCAGAGAAGGAAAGGTGTTCCTCCCTCGGAAGCGGGCAAAGGATCTAAGGACCCTCGTTTCGCAGTTCCTGGGAAGAAGAAATCCCTCAGTGTGGCTTTACCTCCAATTACTGGGCACCATGGCTGCGACAATAGAGGTAGTTCCGTGGGCCAGAGCCCACATGCGACCTCTACAACGCTCCCTGTTACGTCGTTGGTCTCCTCAGAATCATCCGTTGTCGGCTCCTCTACCCTGCGCTCCTCGAACCAGAAAAGCCCTCCACTGGTGGAGGTGCCAGAAGAACCTAGAATGCGGAACGCCTCTCGAAACCCCACAGTGGATTCTACTAACAACGGACGCCAGCCTATCGGGCTGGGGAGCTCATTGCCAGGGCCAGTTTGCTCAGGGCCTTTGGTCTCCTGTGGAGTCACAGTGGCCCATCAACAGGCTGGAGTTACGAGCTGTTGCCCTAGCGCTCAGGACGCTCGAGCCACTAGTGAGGGGAAACGCAATCCGCGTCCTCTCGGACAATGTCACCACGGTGGCCTACATCAACCGCCAGGGGGGAACAAGCAGCCCCGCCCTAGAGAAGGAGGCGGCCAGTCTGTTCCATTGGGCCGAGACAAGGTTGACGGCCCTCTCAGCGCAACACGTGGCAGGATCAGACAACGTCACAGCAGATTACCTCAGCAGGTTCAAGATCGACCAGGGAGAGTGGGAACTGGAGCAGGGAGTCTTCAACCAGATTGTCTCCCTCTGGGGTCCCCCAATCATGGATCTCATGGCCCGGTTCTCGTCAGCCAAAGCAAATCGTTTCTTCAGCCGGAGAAAGGAAAGAATGTCCGAAGGCCTGGATGCTCTGGCTCAGAGGTGGCCCTCCGGGGGACTTCTGTATGTGTTCCCGCCTTGGGCTTTGATCGGAAGGGTTCTTCAGAGAGTGGAATCCCACCGAGGCTTGGTCATCCTCATTGCTGCAGATTGGCCTCGCCGTCCTTGGTATGCGGACCTAGTGAGTTTGGCTGTCGACCAGCCGTGGCGGCTTCCATACAAGAAGGATCTTCTGAGGCAGGGTCCTATACTGATACCTCACGTGGATCGATTCTCGCTTACGGCCTGGCTATTGAAAGGGCGCGGCTCAGGAAGCGGGGATATTCGGGTCCAGTGATCTCAACCCTGTTGAGCGTGCAAAAGCGTTCCACTTGTCTTTCCTATGTGAGGGTGTGGCGCATATTCGAAGCCTGGTGTACGGGTCGTCGGAAGAAACCCCTTTCAACCTCCATCCCAGAGATCCTAGAATTCTTGCAAGCGGGTTTTGAGAAGGGTCTTGCTCCCAGCTCTCTATGGGTTCAACTGGCTGCCATCTCTTGCTATAGAGGCAAGGTCCGGGGGAAGTCCTTAGGGGTCCACCCGGACGTGACCAGGTCCCTGAGAGCGGTTAGTCGTCTGCGCCCACAGAAAAGATCAGTCATTCCTCCCTGGGACCTCAACCTGGTATTAAATGCCTTGGTCAGAGAACCTTTCGAGCCAATGAGAGAAGCCTCTCTTAAAGATTTGACATTGAAGACGGTCTTCTTAGTAGCCATCTGCTCGGCAAGACGCGTCTCTGAGATTCAGGCGCTGTCCTCCCAGCCACCCTTCCTCTCCTCCTTTAAGGAAAAGGTGGTTTTACGAACAGTTCCTTCCTTCCTTCCAAAAGTAATTTCGCCCTTCCATCTGAACCAGCCGGTTTCGCTGCCTGCATTCCCAGCCGCCGGGCGGGGAGGGAAGGTGGCAATCTACGACACCTAGATGTACAGAGAGCGTTGAAGCGCTACCTCTCCCGCACGGCCCCCTTTAGAAGGTCTGAACGTTTGTTCATCCAGTTTGGGGGTCCCCACAAGGGGGAGGCCGCGGCTAAGGCTTCCATCTCCAGATGGATCAGGGCAGCGATTGCTTCTGCCTATATCCTGAAGGGGAAACAGGTTCCAGCAGGTCTGCGGGCCCACTCTACCCGGGCACAGGCCTCCTCATGGGCTGAATACAGCCTGGTTCCTCCAATTGATATTTGCAGAGCGGCGACTTGGTCCTCCCTGCATACCTTTACCAAGCACTACAGACTGGATGTGCAAAGGTCGGCAGACGCTAGCTTTGGGGACGTGGTAATTCGTTCCGGGTTAGCGAACCCCACCCAAGTTTGAACTGCTCGGGTACATCCCAGAAGTAAAGGGACTGGACTGGAGTGACGATAAGGAAGAGTTAATTAGACCTTACCTGCTAATTAGTGTTCCTGAAGGAACGACAGTCCAGTCCCTGATCCCACCCGGGCTACGGTAAATATAGCGGAACGATTACGAATCCGTGACAGCGGCGGAAGGTGTCTTTGTTTGCATGGGACAGGGAGCCGGGGGGCGGGGAAGAATGCGGCAACCTCAGGTGGACCTTCTCCCCCTTCTCCTCCTGCTTGTGGCCTCTACAGGCCTTCTCTGTTCCTACATTACACAAAAAAAAAAAAATTTTAATACATATATATCTTTCGTGGAGTGCCTTTTGTTTTCACGTTACTACAGTTAATGGTTATGTTGGTTAAGTCTGCTTTTTCAATAGATTACTGGGGCTTAGGGGTGGTGCCAGGGGTATTTATACCCATCCAGCCTCAAAAGGGTTTGACTCAGCCTCCAAGCTGCTGGAAGGGTTACGCAACCCAGAAGTAAAGGGACTGGACTGTCGTTCCTTCAGGAACACTAATTAGCAGGTAAGGTCTAATTAACTCTTATGCCCTCTAGTTTTACAGCTTCCCCGTCTTTGGAAGAGGTTTGTTTGTTCATTAATACTCTCTTTATTTAAAGGTCTGAATCATATCTCCCCTGTCCCTCCTCTCCTCCACAGTGTACATATTTAGGTCTTCAAGTCTCTTCTCATAAGTCTTCTGATGCAGGCTCCAAATCATTTTGGTCGCTTTTCTCTGAACAGTTTCTAATCTTTTTATATCCTTTGAGATACGGTCTCCAGAACTGAACACAATATTCCAAGTGAGGCCTCGCCAGCGACTTGTACAGTGGCATTAGTACCTCTTCCTTTCTGTTGGGAATTCCTCTCTGTTTGCAGCCCAGCATCCTTCTGGCTTTTGCCACTGCCTTGTCTCACTGTTTCGCCACCTTGAGATCCACAGAAATCACACAAGTCCTTCTTCTGGTCTTTGCACACCAACCTCTCTCCCCCTATCACATAAAATTCACTTGGATTTCTGCTTCCTAAGTGCATGATACTGCACTTACATAGAAACATGATGACAGAAAAAGACCACATGGCCTATCTAGTCTGTCCTTCCATATCAACAACTACAACAGTCCACTTTTTACCTTTAGAGATCCTCTGTGTTGGTCCCATGCTTTTTTGAATTCAGTTACTGTCCTCATCTCTACCACCTCCACTGGGAGACTATTCCATGGATCCACTACTCTTTCCGTAAATAAATATTTCCGCATATCGCTCCTGAATCTATCTCCCTCATCCCATGTCCCCTCGTAGCAGAACTTGCTTTCAATTGAAAGAGGCTCTCTCCCTGAACATTTATGCCACGGAGGTATTTAAACATCTCAATCATATCATCTCTATCCCGCCTTTCCTCTAAGGTGTGCATATTAAGATCCTTAAGTCTGTCCTCATATGCTTTATAAGGAAGCCCACTAATCATTTTAGTAGCCACCCTCTGCACCGACTCCATCCTGTTCACATCCTTTTGAAGGTGCGGTCTCCAGAATTGCACACTATACGCCAAATGAGGTCGCACCAAAGACTTAGAGAGAGGCATTATCACCTCCTTTTTTCTGCTAGCCATTCCTCTCCGTATGCACCCAAGCATCCTTCTAGCTTTTGCCGTCGCCTTTTCTACCTGTTTAACTACTTTAAGATCATCAGACACAACCACGCCTAGGTCCCGCTCTTCTTTAGTGGACAAAAGTACTTCACCTCCTATACTGTATTGCTCCCTTGGATTGCTGCAGCCCAAATGCATGACCTTACATTTTTTAACATTAAATCCCAGCTGCCAAATTCTAGACCATTCTTCAAGCTTAGCTAGATCCCTCCTCATGTTATCTACACCTTCCTGGGTGTCTACTCCATTGCAGATTTTGGTATCTGCAAAGAGGCAAACCTTACCCGACAGCTCTTCCGCTATATCACTAACAAAGATGTTAAAAAGAATCGGACCAAGGACAGATCCCTGGGGCACACCACTGGTAACATCTTTCTCCTCAGAGTGAGCTCCATTTACTTGTACTCTTTGTAGCCTCCCACCCAACCAATTTCTAACCCAAGCAGTAACTTTAGGGTCCATCCCTAGGGTGCTCAGTTTGTTTATAGTCGCCTGTGAGGAACAGTGTCAAAGGCTTTGTTGTTAAGTGCCGTCGAGTCGGAGTCGACTCATGGCGACCCTCTGGATAGCTATCCTAAACTGTGTTCGGTCTTCAGTCAGGTGGCTCATTGTTGACAGACTGGTACCCGTAGCTGCTGTTATTGTATCGATCCATCTCATTGCTGGCCTTCCTCTTTTGTGTTGACCTTCTATCTTGCCAAGCATAATGTCTTTCTATAATTTCTCAATTCGCATGATGTGTCCAAAGTATGAAAGTCGAAGTCTTGTCATCTGAGCTTCTAAAGAAAGCTTAGGTTTGATCTCCTCTAGTACCGACTGGTTTGTTCTTCGGGCAGTCCATGGTATACACAGTATTTGCCGCCAGCACCATAATTCATAAGCATCAATTTTCTTCCTGTCTGTCTTTTTCACTGTCCAGCTTTCACATCCATATGATGTTATTGAAAATACCATGGCTTGAACAAGTCAAATCTTTGTATGGAGAGAGACATCTCTGCTCTTGAGAATCTTATCTAGGTCTTTCATAGCCATTCTGCCAAGAGCAATGCGTCGTCTGATTTCTTGACTGCTTGTTGCTTCTTTATTGATAGTTGATCCAAGTAGGTTAAAGTTGTTCACAATTTCAATTTCTTCTTTTTCACCTTTTGTAGAGACTTCTCGCTTTCTTCCAACACAACCTTCTTGATGTCATTCCATAACTCTTCCGGAGCTCTCTCATTTGTATCTAAAGCAGCAAATCGATTTTGCAGGCAGTCTTTAAATTCCAGTGGTATATTCTCAAGGTCATATTTTGCTGCATTCATGAGTGGTTTGCTCTTTTTTAACTTTAGCTTGAGTTTGCATACTAGTAGTTGATGATCTGTACCACAGTCGGCTCCAGGTTTTGTCTTTGTTACAGAGCTTTTCCATCGTTGACTTCCACATATATAGTCAATTTGATTTTTATATAATCCATTCGGTGAAGTCCATGTGTACAGTCGCCGCTTGTGTTGCTGGAAGAAGGTGTTTGAGATGAATAGATCATTGGTCTTGCAGAATTCTATCAGTCTTTCTCCAGCTTCATTTCTGTTGCCAAGTCCATATTTTCCAACTACTTTGCCTTCTTCTTTGTTGCCAACCTTTGCGTTCCAGTTATTATGGGCCTGCCACACCCATGACTATCAGGATATCCTGTTTGCATGTTCTGTCAATTTCAGCTTGTACTTGTTCATAGAACTCTTCAATTTCATTCTCTTCAGCAGCTGTTGTTGGAGCATATACTTGAATTATAGTTGTGTTGATAGGCAATCCTCGTAGACGAATAGAGATTAAGCGTTCGCTGACTGCATTGTATTTCATTACTGTTCTTGCAAGTTTCTTCTTTATTATAAATGCAACACCATTTCTTCTGTCTTTCATTTCCAGCATAGTAGACCATGTGATCATCTGATGCAAAGTGCCCCATGCCAGTCCATTTCAGTTCGCTGACACCCAACAGATCAAGTTGTACACGTTCCATTTCATTCTTGACCACCTCCAACTTCCCTTGGTTCATGCTTCGTACGTTCCATGTTCCAATGTGTAAGACATCTTTACAGCTTCTGACTCTCATTTCATGCGCAGCTACATCAGCAGTCAGACTTCCCGAGGGCTTTGATCCAACCACATCATAAATGCTGGCTTTACTCTGAAAGGTCTTCAGCTCTTCCCCAGTAGCTAGTTGAGTGCCTTCTGACCTGGGGGTCTCATCTTCCAGCACAATAGCACAATTTGTTTTGTTGTAACTATCCATTGGGTTTTCATGGCAAGATACAGAAGTAGATTGCCGGGCCTTTCTTCCGCGCAGTTTAAGTTTGGTGGTGTTGCCGTTGTCACAAAATGGTGATCCTCCGCCGTCAACACTGTCCCATTCTGCTGCTGCCCAGATGGGTGGTTTGTCTTGGTCTGGCACCTCAGCTGAGACCTGTCCATCTTGGGAGACCCTGCCAGTAGTTAAACTACCGATAGTTTAGCTCTCAGCATCACTGATGCACGCAAGCCCTCACAGCACGACAAGCTGCAAACCAAGTGAGAGGTCAAAGGTCAAAGGCTTTACTGAAATCTAAATACACCACATCTAGAGCTCTCCCTCGGTCCAACTCCCTGGTCACCCAGTCAAAGAAATCAATCAGATTGTCTGACAAGACTTGCCTCTGGTGAATCCATGCTGCCTCGGATCCTGTAATCCGCTGGACTCCAGAAACCTCACTATTTTCTCTTTCAGCAGCGTTTCCAATAATTTACTCACCACTGAAGTTAAACTAACCGGCCTGTAGTTTTCAATCACATCCTTACTTCCGCTTTAGTGTAAAAGCACCACATGAGCCTCTCTCCAGTCCTTTGGCACCACTCCCGACTCCGAGACACTTCTTCAATTTGGTCTAATGCTTGGCAGTTAAGATTTTTTCTTCCAGCTTTTGTAGATCTTTCCTCATGTTCTCCACTCCCTCAGTGGAGTCCACTCTGTTGCAAATTTTCGTGTCATCTGTCAAAAGACAGACTCCTCCATTCAGTCCTTCAGCAATATCACTCACAAATACATTGAACAGTACTAGTCCTAGGACCGAACCCTGGGGCACACCGCTAATCACCTTTCTTTCATCCAAGCGAGTTCAGTTTACCATCACCTTCTGTCATCTGTTAGTCAGCCAATTTCTGATCCAGTTCTCCACCTTGGGTCCCATCTTCAAGCTGTTGAACTTCTTGATAAGCCTCCTATGAGGAACAGTATCAAAGGCTTTGCTGAAGTCCAGGTAGATGACATCCATCACATGCCCTTGATCTAGTTATCTGGACACCCAGTTGAAGAACTCAGATTTGTTTAGCAAGATTGTCCTTTGGTAAAACCTTATTGTCTCAGATCATGCAACCTGTTGGTTTTGAGGCAGTCTGCTATTCGTTCTTTCAGGAGTGTCTCCATTACTTTTCCCACCACTGAGGTAAGGCTTACCGGCCTGTGGTTTGTCACTTCTTCCCTGTTACTAATTTGTGAAGAGGTACCACATCACCCCTTCTCCAGTCCTGTGGAACGTCTGCTGTCTCCAAAGGATCTGTGATGTATCCCATCCGGTCCCATGGCCTTGTCCACTTTCAGTTTTGCAAGTTGTTCTAACACTTCATCTTCTGTGAATGGTGTGATATCTGCTTCATTCCCTTTTTTATATTTGGGAGTCGCAGGTGGTCCTTCTCCAGGACTTTCTTTAGTAAAAACAGAGCAGAAGTATTCATTTAGCAATTTCACTTTTTCAATGTCACTTTCCACGAGTCCATTCGCAGCACTTCTGAGTCCTGCAATTCCACCACTGATCTTCCTTTCCCGAATATACCTGACGAAAGTTCTGTTGCCACACTTAACATCTTTAGCCATCTTTTCCTCTGCCTTTGATTTTGCTATCCTTATTTCTCTTTTTGTCTCTTTGAGTTTGATCCTGTATTCATTTCTATGTTTCTCTGTGAGCTTTTGAATTTTGCGAAAGCTGTTTTTTGCCTTTATTTGAGCAACCACTTCTTTGGAAAACCAAATAGGTTTTCGTCGTCTCTTGTTTTTGTTTATTTTTCTTACATATTTATCTGTTGCCCCTTTTATTGCCACCTTTAGTTTAACCCATTGCAATTTTATCTCCTTCCACCCTGTCAGCTCCTCCTTTAGGTACTCTGCCATTTTATTGAAGTCGGTGTGTTTGAAGTTTAGGACTTTGAGCTTGCTGTGATTGGCCTGTACCATAGCTTTTTTCTCAAGACACACCGTGTGATCGCTGCTGCTCACAGGGCCACTCACGCAGATATTCGACACACTATCACCGTTGGTGAGCACTAAATCCAGCGTTGAGCTTTCCATGGTTGGCCCCATCACCATTTGTCTAAGTAACGCATCTTGGAGAGCATCCACAATTTTTTTGCTTCTTTCCAGATTTGCAGAAGGAGTAATCCAGTCCACATCAGGTAGATTAGTCACCCAGTATGATCGCGTCCCCCTTTGTGGCTATCTTGGCAATATCTATAATCAATTCGTTAACTATCTCTTCAATTTGTGTTGGAGGTCTGTAGACTATAGCAGTATAGATGACAGTGCCATCTCCTCTTTCCAGAGCGCTGCTGCTTTTTCCCATTCCCCCTGCATTTCAGTAGCTTTAATATTGCTTTTGACATACAAGGCTGCTACTCCTCCTCTTCCATTTTCTCTATCTCTTCTGAATAGATTATAGCCAGCTATGGCTATATCCCAATCATGTGATTCATTTAGCCATGTTTCTGTAATGGCCACAATGTTAAAATCAATTTCCACCATTAGGGCTTCCAGGTCTGGAACTTTGTTGGCTAAGCTTCGAGCATTTGTGCTCATTGCTTTCCAGCATTTAACTGGCTTGTGTGTATTTTGCATTGATTTTGTTCTGCCTACATCTTCCCACTTGTTTTTGATGTGTGGTTTAAAAGTGTGGCTGTTTCTGATTTTAATCTGCTTTTGCAGGGGGTGACGTCCAGAGCTTGACCTTCCACATCGTCATCCCCTTTTTCTAGTTTAAATGCATATTGCTTGAATTTTTCACTTAGGATTCTTTTCCCTGCGACAGAGAGATGTAGTCCATTAGCACAGTATAGTCTCTTGTTGTTCCATCTGTTACCCCCAGTCGCCAATAAATCTGAATCCTTCTTGTTTGCATTATCTCCAGATTCTAGGGACCATGGCAGCGACAATCGAACTAGTGCCCTCAGCGAGGGCCCACATGAGGCCTCTTCAGCGGTCCCTTCTCCATCGCTGGTCTCATCGGCGTCAGCCCTTGTCCACGGCGCTGCCCTGTCCCCCTGTGGCCAGGAGGGCCCTGGAATGGTGGCTCCAACCAGGCAATCTGGACCAGGGCATGCCCCTCAAGTCCCCTCAGTGGATTCAGCTGACGATGGATGCCAGTCTGGGTGATTGGGGGGGGGCTCATTGCAAGGGACACTTTGCCCAGGGTCACTGGAGTCCCCCTGGAAGCCCAGCGGTCCATAAAACCGGTTAGAAATGTGAGCGGTGGCACTAGCGCTCAGAGCATTCGAGAGATGGATCCGCCAGTAGGCAGTTCGGGTGCTCTCAGACAACGTGACCACGGTGGCCTATATCAACCGTCAGGGCGGCACGAACAGTCCTTCCTTGGAGAAGGAAACGGAGAGTCTGCTGGATTGGCCGAAGCCCATCTGCAGGCCTTGTCGACGGCACATGTAGTCGGAGTAGAAAACATCACAGCGGACTACCTAAGCCGATTCAAGGTGGATCACGGCGAATGAGCTCTATCAGGAAATGTTCGAGTAGGTTGTGAACCAATGGGGGCCTCCCATCATGGATCTCATGGCAAGGTGAAGGTCACCCAAGGCAAGCCGCTGCTTCAGCAAAAGAAAGGAAAGAATGTTGGAGGGCCTGGACACTCTAGTTCAGAGGTGGCCCACAGAGGGGCTCCTGTATGTGTTTCCTCCGTGGGCCCTCATAAGCAGAGTCCTCCAACAAGTAGAGGACCACCGAGGGTTGGTAGTTCTGATAGCCCCAGATTGGCCACAGCGTCCATGGTATGCCGACCTCATGTGACTGCTGGTAGATCGCCCCTGGCGGCTTCCGGTGAGGAGCGATCTCCTAGCACAGGGCCCAGTTCGGATGCCGCAAGTGGATCGATTCTCACTTACAGCTTGGCTCTTGAAAGGGCAAGGCTGCGAAAGCGAGGATATTCCGCGGTGGTGATAGCCACCTTACTGAATGCTCGGAAGTGCTCCACCTGCCTCTTCTATGTGAGAGTCTGGTGCATTTTTGAGGGCTGGTGTGCAGCCCAGAAGAAGAGGCCTATGGCAGTTTTGTTTCCAGAGGTTTTAGACGACTTACAGGCAGGATTCGAGAGAGGCCTCGCGGCCAGTTCTTTGTGGGTACAGTTGGCAGCGATTTCTTGTTACTGGGGTAAGATTCAAGGTAAGACCTTAAGAGAGCATCCGGATGTTGGGTGGTTCCTGAGAGCAGTGAGGTGCTGTACCCACAACAGAGGTCGTCGGCCCCTCCCTGGAACCTCAATCTCATGTTGGATGCTCTAGCAGAGGAACCCTACGAGCCGGTAGGGCACGCCTCTATGAAGGACCTGACTCTTAAAACTATTTCTTGTCGCTATCTGTTCAGCTGGTTGCATTTTGGAGCTTCAGGCTCTTTCGTGTCACCCTCCGTTTCTGTCCTCCTTCAAAGAGAAGGTGGTCTTGCGGACGGTGCCATCCTTCCTGCCCAAAGTGGTCTCACCTTTTCATGTGAATCAGCTGGTGTCGTCTCTTCCTTCCTTCTCTAAGGAGGGACAGGAGCCTGTCGATGCTCGGCTGCGCTGTCTGGATGTTCGCAGGATGCTGAGGCAATACCTAGAGGGTATGGCGACATTCCGCAAATCGGAACGGTTGTTTGTCTTGTTTGGGGGACCACGTTAGAGGGGGGGCAGCAGCCAAGGCTTCCATTTACAGATGGATTAGGGAGGCCATTGCTTCGGCATACATTCTGAGAGGGAGATTTCATGCCGGTAGCTTTCCGGGCACACTCGACACGAGCCCAAGCGGCCTCGTGGGTGTTCAGTCTGGTCCCGCCGCTGGATATCTGTAAGGTGGCTTCTTGGTCCTCTCTGCATACTTTTACCAAGCATTATTGCTTGGATGTTCAGGTGGTGGGAGATGCTGAGTTTGGGGGAGTGGTGCTTCGGTCCGGTCTTGCAGGTTCTTCCCAGACTTGAACTGCTCTGTAACATCCCAGAGGAAAGAGACTGGACTGGAGGGATGCTTAGGAAAGAGCAATTAGGCCTTTCCTGCTAATTAGCGTTCCTGAAGGAACTCCAGTCCCTGATCCCACCCAGATTTATTTTTCAGTATGGATGAGGTGTCAGCCCGAAGCGATACCATGCAAGAGAGAAGAAAAGTGGCAGACGGCTCCTTTCCAAGGAGTTCCGGTGGCAAAGCAGAATAGCTTGACTGGAGGCCCTTGGAACTCAGGGTATCAGGGCAAGTTGGTGTCAGGTAAGCCGCCTCCTTGGGAGGGTGTGAAGTCCTTTCCAGGGTGGGGGGGTGCTATTTTATTTTACCAGTTTTCTATACCGCTTTATCCTTTTATCCTTTAAACAAAGCAATTTATATTATGTAATTACTACAGACAGGTGCTAGATACAATTTCCAGGAACAAGCAGGAATGAGTCTTCACATATGTGTTTCGTCGGTACCGACGGAGCCTGTGCGGGAACGCTCCCCAGCGTCCAGTAAGAGAGCTTTTGGGAGCATCCCACAGCGCCTGCGCGCTGCCTTCCCGCCTTTCCCAACCGCCTCTCTCTAGTTCTTCTTTTCCGCGGAGCCAGCAGGTCGTGTTCCTGTCACCGCAGAAGAATTCTTTATTTTTTTCTTTATTTTTCTGTGCGTGTCTGCCGCCTTCGACGTCAGACCGGTACTGCCGGTCTTTTCTTTTCTTACAAAAAAAAACAAAAAAACTTTTCTTTCTTCAACTGTGCATTTTCGGTTTGGGCCTTAGGCCCGAACATATTTTCTCCTCATGGAGAAGCCCGCTTACGGGTTCAAAATGTGCACGAAGTGTGGCGGTACTATTTCTGTCACCGACACCCATGACTGGTGTCTAAAATGTTTGGGTCCTGACCATTCCATCACAGATTGTGTGTCCTGTACCATGATGTCTAAAAGAGGTCGGCAGAACCAAGCAGCCAAGCTCAGTACCCTGTTTCCCTCTGATGCAGCCTCGGTGGCATCGACGTCTTCCAGGGCTGCTGCTTCCTCCCATGAATCTCAGGTAACCAAACATAAATCTAGCCGGTCCTCGAAGGGCAAATCTCCCTCTAAGCATCGAGATGCCTCCAGGCTTGTCCTCAAGGATTCCGCACCGGCAAAATTACCCCGGCGGGAAGTTCCGGCTTCCAAAGCATTGTCTATGGGGTCACAGGTTGACATCGATGGCTCGGCCTCGACCGATCACCTGTTGCCGTGTTCTGGTGGCGTCGATGGATCAGAAGATTCTGTCCATGCAGCGCACCTTAACGGTGTTTATGCAGGCTTCGACGCCTCCGGTACCGCAATAGTCTCCGTTGCCGGTACCGATTGCATCGACATCGGCTTCGGTGTCGACTGCAACGGTACCCTGTCCTATGATGCCCATCGGTACCGCTTACTCCCGATGTCGATTCCACTCGGTACGCGTATCGGGCTTTACAGGAGCATCCAGACAGGCGATACTTCGATTCCTCCGAAGACTGAGTCAGAGGTTTCTGTCGATGCACCGGTACTTCTTCCTCAGGAGTCTGATTCTCCTCCAGAAGACTTGTCTTTTCAGGACTTCATTAGGGAAGTGGCTAGGGGCCTCTCCATTACAGTGGCCCCTGAGTCAGAGCCTAGAGCCAAGCAACTAGATATTTTGCAATATCCTAAGGCTCCTAAAGAAGCAGCTACTTTACCTATTCATGAGATTCTCTATGATTTCATGTTGAGCATGTGGGAGACTCCTCTTACCACCTCTCCTCATTCTCGTAGATTAGACACCATGTACCGTGTCCCTCCTTGTCCTGGCTTTCATAAGTCTCAGCTTCCTCACCACTCTATTGTGGTAGAGTCTGCCATGAGGAAAATAAAGAGTGCAAAGAGACACTCATCTAATCCTCCAGGACGTGAATGCAGGACCCTTGATGCTTTTGGCCGAAGGGTTTTCCAAGCTAATATGCTTGCTGCCAGAATCAACTCCTATAGTCTCTATATGGGGATGTTTCTAAAAAGTCACAGATCATCTGCAGACTTTAGCCCTTTTTATTTCAGAAGATAAAAGGCAGGAATTTCTCACTTGGCTTAAACATGCCCAAGATGTTTCCAAATTTTCCAACCGTGCAGCCTTTGACTCTTTTGAGTGTGTAAGCAGAGCCTCGGCTATTGCTATAGGTGCACGCAGAATTGCTTGGTTACAAGCCTCTGGTTTGGAACTTTGGGTCCAAGATGAACTGGGAAATCTTCCTTGTACAGGTGAAAACCTTTTTGGCAGGGATTGGAAAGCAAAGGCCACTCAGATGGATGCTGAGAACTCTGCTTTGGATCGACTTTCAAAGTCTACCTCTGCTCCTGCTAAGAAAAGATTGTTCAAAAAGACAACTTATATCCTGCTTATGGTCAGCAGGCATTTTCTGCAGGTCGTTTTGCTGCAAAGCGTCAGCAACCACCTAAACAGGCCAAGTCAAAGGCTGCCAGGCCTCCCACGGCTCAGCAGCCTCAGCCTCCTCAGGGCCTTTGACTTACAACTAGAGAACTTAGCCTTTCTGGCTCTGCAAGAACCAGAGCCCCTCACCATTCCAGGAAGGTTGGCTTACTTTGCTCCCAGATGGGAGCAAATTACAGCAGAGCAATGGACCCTCTCCATTGTAAGGGAAGGGTACAAGCTTCATTTCTTAAACCTTCCTCCCCACACCATGGTGAGACAGTTCAATTCTCCAACATCTCTCCTCAACCTTCTGGGTCAGGAGATTGCCACCCTTCTTGCCCAATGGGCAATAGAAGAAGTACCCCTTCAACAGGGCTCAGGGTTCTACTCCCCTTATTTTCTTATTCCAAAGAAAACAGGGGGCTACAGACCCATATTAGATCTCAGAGAATTGAACAAGTTTCTATTCAAAGAGAAATTCAAGATGATTTCTCTCAGTACTCTGCTGCCATACCTTCAGAGTCAGGACTGTCTTTGTTCTCTAGATCTCAAGGATGCGTACACCCATGTCCTCATCCATCCATCACACAGAAGGTTCCTTCGGTTCCTTTTTCAAGGAAAGCACTACCAATACAGGGTGCTTCCTTTCGGTCTGGCCTCTGCACCAAGGGTGTTCACAAAATGCATGGCAGTAGTAGCTGCATTTCTCCGCACTCTAGGAATATTTGTTTTCCCATATCTGGACGACTGGCTCATTCAAGCTCCATCCCAGTCAGAGGCCCAGATTTCTATAACCTGCTCAATGCGTGTCCTTCAGTATTTGGGACTGGTAATAAACATCCCAAAATCCCATCTCACCCCTACTCAGTCTCTGGAGTTTATAGGGGCCTTGCTGGATACCACAACTGCAAGGGCCTATCTTCCTCAGGCCCGTTGCCTACGCTTAGTGCAGTTAGCCTCCCAGATACAGTTAAAGTCCCATTTAACTGCTCGAGAGATGTTACAACTATTAGGCCACATGGCATCCACCATGCATGTGGTTCCATATGCTCGCCTTCACATGAGGGCAGCTCAATGGACTTTGTCCACCCAATGGACTCAGGCATCAGGTTGCCTGTCAGACAAAATAGCAAACTCCAGTCGCCTATTTTGGTCTCTCCAGTGGTGGAAGTCCCCTCCAAATCTGTTGCTGGGGTCCCCTTTTCAGCAGTCGCTACCCCAAGCAACTCGGAAAACAGATGCTTCTCCAATGGGTTGGGGAGCTCATCTGCAGGATCTCTCCACCCAGGGCATCTGGTCTCCACAGGAGACTTCTATGCATATCAATCTCTTGGAACTCAGAGCAATATTCTTAGCTCTCAGAGTGTTCCATTCCCTGCTCAGCTATAGGACAGTCCTCCTCCATATGGACAACCAAGTAGCCATGTTCTATGTAAACAAGCAGGGCGGGACTGGCTCTCTGTCGCTTTGCAACGAAGCTTTGCGACTGTGGGCCTTCGCCAGAGAGCATCACATCCATCTTCTGGCAGTATATCTTCCAGGCGTTCAAAACTCTTGGGCGGACAGACTCAGTCGAGTTCTGCTTCCACACGAGTGGTCCCTCCACATGGACCAGGTAGCCAGGATCTTTCGAATTTGGGGAACCCCGGACATTGGCCTCTTTGCAAGTCCGTGGAATGCCAAACTTCCCCGGTTCTGTTCCAGAATTCCGTGTCAGGGAGTTCAGGCCAAGGATGCCTTCCTCCTTCACTGGGGTCAAGACTTCCTTTATGCCTTTCCACCAATTCCCCTAATTCCCAAAACACTATTCAATCTTCAGAGAGATCAAGGGACCATGATCCTCATAGCACCACATTGGCCACGCCAAGTGTGGTACCCTGCTTCTCTCTCAAGCTCCTTCCCTGGACTTGGGCTCTGCACCAGACCTTCTGTCCCAGGAAGAGGGAACTTTGTGGCACCCAAACCCCCAGTCGCTCCATCTCAGGGCTTGGTTGCTGAGGGCCTAGACCTTCAAGATTTTCATCTCTTAGCAAGTCAGAGATGTTGTTCATGCCTCTAGAAAGCCTTCTACTAGACGTTCCTATGCTTTCAAATGGAAAAGATTTACCATTTGGTGTTCAGGGAAAGTTCTAAACCCTCTTGCAATACCTCTGAATTCTCTACTAGAGTATCTCCTGCATCTATCCCATGCAGGTCTGAAAACGAATTCAGTAAGAGTCCATTTGAGTGCTATTGCAGCGTCCCTCAAGCCTCTCAATGGACAACCTATTTCCTCTCATCCTCTTATAGCAAGATTCATGAGAGGCCTTCTTTTAACTAAACCTCCCATTAGACCACCTCCAGTGGCATGGGACTTAAACCTGGTTCTTGGCCAGCTTATGAAGCCACCCTTTGAACCTTTAGCCACCACCTCCTTGAAATTTCTTTCTTGGAAGGTTATCTTTCTCATTGCAGTCACCTCAGCACGTCGCATCAGTGAGTTGCAAGCTTTGGTGGCTAATCCTCCTTTATACAAGGTTCCATCATAAGGTAGTCCTCAGGACCAATCCACACTTTATGCCTAAAGTGGTCTCACCTTTTCATCTGAACCAAGAGGTATATTTACCTGTCTTTTTTCCAGGACCTCATGCATCAAATGCAGAGAGGAATCTTCATACCTTGGATTGTAAGAGAGCTCTCGCTTTTTACTTACAAAGAACACAGCAACATAGAAAGTCTTCTCAACTCTTTGTTGCTTTTGATCCTTCTCATTTAGGACTTCCAGTCTCTAAGAGAACACTGTCCAACTGGATTGCTCAGTGTATTTCTTTCTCCTACCAGAGTAGGAACGTTTCTCTGGAGGGCCATGTCACAGCTCACAATGTGAGAGCCATGGCAGCCTCAATGACTCATCTAAACTCTGTGTCCATCGACCAAATCTGTCGAGCGGCCACCTGGGCCTCGGTTCATACCTTCACAGCCCATTACTGTTTGGACAAGGACTCCCGCCGGGATGCCTCGTTTGGTCAGGCTGTTCTCAAACACCTGTTCCATTCCTAATCAACTCCTACCCACCTACCCTAGTCGGATGCCAGAGATCCATGGGGGGAGGTAGAGTCCTTTTCAAGGACACACAACCTGGGTTTCTCCCTGGCATCTGCAGTTAGGGAGTCCCCATATGTGAAGACTCATTCCTGCTTGTTCCTGGATATAGCAGTTACTTACCTGTAACAGGTGATCTCTGAGAACAGCAGGAATAAGTCTTCACAACCCACCCACCTCCCCTAGGAGTTGTGTATCTCTATCTATCTTTCCTATCTCCAGGAACAAGCAGGAATAAGTCCTCACATATGGGTACGTCGGTACCGACGGAGCCTGCGCGGGAAAGCTCCCCAGCTTCCTAGAATGGAAGCTTTTGGGACCTCCCACTGCACATGCGCACTGCCTTCCCGCCTTCCTGAACAGCTCTCCTCAGTTTCTCTTTTTCCGCGGAGCCAGCAGGTCGTGTATCCTGTCACCGCTGAAGAAATTGTAGTTTTTTGTTTTGTTTCTTTAGACCGCGTACCTGCCTTCCCATACCGATACCGGTATCGCCGGTCTTCCTTTTTTCTTTCTGAAAAATTATTTTCTTTTCTTTTATTATTTTTCAGCACTTGGTCACTTCAGTTAGGCCTTCAGGCCTACTTGAATTCTCCACATGGAGAAGCCAGCCCCTGGATTTAAGAAGTGTACCAAGTGTACTGCTGTAATATCAGTCACAGACACCCATGAATGGTGTCTTAAATGTTTGGGGCCTGACCACTCCATTCCGGACTGCCCTTCCTGCTCCCAAATGTCTAAGCGTGGGCTGCAGAACCGGGCCAACAAATTCCATGTGCTGTTTGCTTCAGAGAATCCAACATCACAGTCATCCAGGTCATCATCTCCGGATGGATCTCAGGTAACCAAACCTTCTGTGGGCAAGTCCTCAAAGGGCAAATCTCCTTCAAAGCATCGAGAGGCTCTTAGTTTTGAGGACCCTGCCCCAGCCAAACAGCCCCGGCGGGAAGCCCTACCTTCCAAAACGCCAATACAGGGGCTACAGGTTGACATCGATGGCACGGCCTCGACAGATCACCTGTTGGACTGCTCTGGGGTACCGGCCCATACCGGTACCGACATCCAGGCAGCCGTGGCGTCTATGGGCAATACTGTCCAATCCATGCAGCAGGCCATCATGGCTTTCATTAAAGCTGCAACGCCATCGGTACCGCTTCCAGCGGTTCCGGGCCCGGTTCCGGTATCGTCCGCCATGCTGGAACCCAGGCCTTCCTCTTCTAAACGCAAATCGGTACCGTATGGGCTTTCGCTCCATACCGCTTCCATACCCGGTACGCCCGATGTCGATACCGATCGGTATGCGTATCGTGCGTTGGAGGAAACTAGAGAATACACCGATTCCTCTGAGGATTTTGGCTCCTCTGATGAGTCTGCAGAGCTCTCCCTTGACCTTCCTGAGGAACCTTCTTCTCCAAAAAGGAGAATGTCTCCTCCAGAGGATTTGTCCTTTCAGGACTTTATTTTAGAAATGGCTAAAGGCCTTTCTATCACTACCTCCTCTGAAAGGGAACCAAGGTCAAAAAGATTGGATATTTTAGGATACTCTAAGTCTCCTAAAGAAGCAGTTACTCTGCCTATCCATGAAATCCTTCAGGAACAATTGATGGATTTCTGGGAGAACCCTTTAACTCTGTCTCCTTATTCCCGTAGGTTGGACACCATGTATCGGGTCCCTCCTTCTCCTGGTTTTCAGAAAACTCAATTGCCTCACCACTCCATTGTGGTAAAGTCTGCAATGAAAAAGATCAAGAGTACTAAAAGGCACTCTTCTACACCTCCAAGAAGGGAATGTAAGACACTGGACTCTTTTGGTAGGAAAATCTTCCAGGCTAGTATGCTTATAGCCAGGATTAATTCCTACAGCCTCTATATGGGCATGTTCCTAGGGGAACTTGCCAAGAAAGTACGGCATTTTGCCCCCTTTATCCCTGAGGATAAACAGGAGGACTTCCTTTCTATCGTTAAACAACTTTCAGATGTTTCTAAGTTCTCCAACAGAGCTGCCTTTGATTCCTTCGAGGGAGCCAGCAGAGCTTCTGGCATTGCTATTGCAGCCAGACGTCTAGCTTGGCTCCAGGCTTCTGATCTGGAACCCTGGGTTCTAGATGGCTTACGGAATCTGCCCTGTACAGGTGAGAACTTATTCGGTGCAGAGTGGCAAGTTAAGGCCACTCAAATGGACGCTGAAAATGCCACCTTAGAGAGACTTTCTAAGTCCACTTCTACTCCCACTAAGAAGAAGTCTTTCAAGAGGCCTTATTATAAGAAGGCCAGATATGCTTCCAATACTGGCCAGCAATCTTCTCAACCTCGTTTTGCGGCTAAACGTCAGCAAACGAAACAAGCAAGAGCAAAGCCTGCAGCAGCTACTGCAGCTCAACAGGCTCCACCCCCTCAGGGGTTTTGACTTGCCCCTAGAGAACTTGCCATTCCTGGTTCTGGACCAACCAGAACCTCTCACCATACCTGGAAGGTTAGCTCACTTTGCTCCCAGATGGGAACAAATCACAACAGAGCAATGGACCCTCTCTATCATCCGAGAGGGTTACAAACTTCATTTCTCCAACCTTCCTCCTCATCACATGGTGAGACCCTTCAATTCTCCATCTCCTCTCCTAGCCCTGTTGGATCAGGAGATCTCTTCTCTGCTTGCCCAAGGGGCCATAGAAGAGGTTCCTCTTCATCAACAAGGGTCAGGTTTCTACTCCCCCTATTTTCTCATTCCAAAGAAGACAGGGGGATTCAGACCAATCCTAGATCTGAGAGAATTGAACAAATTTCTGTACAAGGAGAAATTCAAAATGCTCTCTTTGGGCATTCTCCTTCCATACCTTCAGAGTCAGGACTGGCTTTGTTCTCTAGACCTGCAGGATGCGTATACACATCTACTCATCCATCCATCCCACAGAAAATATCTTCGCTTTCTGTTCAGGGGAAGTCATTACCAATACAGAGTACTTCCCTTCGGTCTCGCCTCTGCCCCAAGAGTCTTTACCAAATGCATGGCAGTCGTAGCCGCATTTCTCAGAAGCATGGGGATTTTCGTATTCCCATATCTGGACGACTGGCTCATTCGAGCTCCAACTCAGTCGCAGGCGCAGATTTCCCTAGACCGCACAAGGAGCCTTCTGCAGTATCTGGGACTGGTGGTAAACCTTCCCAAGTCTCAACTCAGCCCTACTCAGTCTCTAGAATTCATAGGGGCCCAGTTGGACACCACCACTGCAAGAGCCTACCTTCCACTGGTTCGGTGTCAACGTCTGCTGAGCTTGGCCTCCCAAGCCCAGTCCAGTACTCACTTGACAGCCAGGGAAATGCTACGCCTCCTGGGCCATATGGCCTCCACAGTACATGTGGTGCCCTACGCTCCTCTTCATATGAGAGCAGCTCAATGGACCCTGGCCACCCAGTGGACTCAGGCGTCGGGAGCACTCTCAGACCAAATACAAACCTCAAACCGTCTGTCTTGGTCCCTCCATTGGTGGATATCCACCAAGAATCTGTTGTTGGGGGCTCCCTTTCAGCCCTTGCTACCCCAAGCAACCCTCACAACAGATGCCTCCCAATTGGGGTGGGGAGCCCATCTGCTAACTCTCTCCACTCAGGGCACTTGGTCTCCACAGGAGGCCACCCTTCATATCAACCTCCTGGAACTGCGAGCAATTTACCTTGCCCTCAAGGTCTTCCATACCCTCCTTGCCAACCTGACTGTCCTGGTTCAGACAGACAATCAGGTGGCCATGTTTTGCATAAACAAACAAGGAGGGACGGGCTCTCTGTCGCTTTGCAACGAAGCTCTCAGATTATGGGCCTTCGCCAGAGAGCACCAAATTCATCTGCTAGCAGTGTATCTTCCAGGAGTTCAAAACTCTCGAGCAGACAGGCTCAGTCGAGTTCTGCTGCCACACGAGTGGTTCCTACACGTGGACCAGATAACCAGAATCTTTCAGGAATGGGGGACCCCGGACATAGACCTCTTTGCAAGTCCGTGGAATGCCAAACTTCCCCGGTTCTGTTCCAGGACTCCGTGTCAGGAAGCTCAGGCCACGGACGCCTTTCTCCTCCATTGGGGTCAGGCGTTCCTATATGCCTTTCCACCCATTCCGCTGATTCCCAAGACTCTGTTCAAACTCCAGAGAGATCACGGCTCTATGATCCTCATAGCTCCACGCTGGCCACGCCAAGTGTGGTTCCCTCTGCTTCTACAGCTCTCCCAGGGATCCTCCCTGGACTTAGGAGCTGCACCAGACCTTCTGTCTCAGGAGGACGGGACTTTGTGGCACCCAAACCCCAAATCCCTACATCTCCGAGCTTGGTTACTGAAGGCTTAAGTCTTCAAGACTTTAATCTTTCTCAACCTGTGAAAGATATCCTTCATGCCTCTAGGAAACCTTCCACGAGGCGGTCTTATGCTTTCAAATGGAAACGTTTTTCCATTTGGTGTGCTCAGCAGGGCCTTGACCCTCTGGCACTTCCTTTGAATTCCCTCTTAGACTATCTCCTGCATCTTTCCAATGCAGGCCTTAAGACGAATTCTGTAAGAGTCCATTTAAGTGCTATTTCAGCATCCCTGAAACCTGTAAATGGACAACCTATCTCCTCTCATCCTCTTGTTGCAAGATTCATGAGAGGCCTGACTCTCACTAAACCTCCCATCAGACCCCCCCCGGTCGCATGGGATTTGAATCTAGTGCTTGGTCAGCTTATGAAGCCACCTTTTGAGCCGTTATTTTCTACCTCCTTGAAATTTCTTTCCTGGAAGGTACTATTCCTAATTGCAGTCACTTCCGCTCGTCGCATCAGCGAACTGCAGGCTCTAGTGGCTAATCCACCTTATACAAGATTTCATCATGACAAGGTGGTCCTTAGGACGAATCCCCACTTTATGCCTAAAGTGGTCTCGCCTTTTCATCTTAATCAAGAGGTATATCTACCGGTATTTTTTCCGGCTCCTCATGCCTCCAGTGCAGAGAGGAACCTTCATACTCTGGATTGTAAAAGAGCTCTAGCCTTTTACCTTAATAGGACTCAGCCACATCGAAAGTCTTCTCAACTTTTCGTGGCTTTTGATCCTTCACATTTGGGACTTCCAGTCTCCAAGCGTACACTTTCCAATTGGATTGCTCAGTGTATTTCCTTTGCTTACCAGAGTAAAAACATTTCTCTGGAAGGCCATGTCACAGCTCACAATGTGAGAGCCATGGCAACTTCTATGGCTCATCTGCACTCTGTTTCCATTGATCAGATCTGTCGAGCCGCTACCTGGGCCTCGGTTCATACCTTCACAGCCCATTACTGTTTGGACAAGGACTCCCGCCGGGATGCCTTGTTTGGCCAGGCTGTCCTCAAACACCTGTTCCATTCTTAGACAACTCCTGCCCACCTTCCCAGGATGGATGCCTGAGATCCATACGAAGATGGCGAACCTTGACAGGGGATCCCACGCATCTAAGCTAGGGAGTCCCCATATGTGAGGACTTATTCCTGCTTGTTCCTGGAGATAGCACAGTTACTTACCTGTAACAGGTGATCTCTGGGAACAGCAGGAATTAGTCCTCACAACCCACCCACCTCCCCTAGGAGTTGTATCTTTTGTCTATCTATCTTCCTGTCCTCTCTCTATTGACTCAGCTATAAACTCGAAACTGAGGAGAGCTGTTCAGGAAGGCGGGAAGGCAGTGCGCATGTGCAGTGGGAGGTCCCAAAAGCTTCCATTCTAGGAAGCTGGGGAGCTTTCCCGCGCAGGCTCCGTCGGTACCGACGTACCCATATGTGAGGACTAATTCCTGCTGTTCCCAGAGATCACCTGTTACAGGTAAGTAACTGTGCTTTCCTCTCTCTCTCTTTGTCTCAGCTTTAAAACTCGAACTGGAGAGAGGCGGTTGGGAAAGGCGGGAAGGCAGCGCGCAGGCGCCATGGGATGCTCCCAAAAGCTTTCTTACTGGACGCTGGGGAGCGTTCCCGCGCAGGCTCCGTCGGTACCGACGAAACCCATATGTGAAGACTTATTCCTGCTGTTCCCAGAGATCACCTGTTACAAGTAAGTAACTGCTTTCCCTTCTCCCCAAAGGGCTCACAATCTGTGTACCTAAGGCAACAGAGGGTTAAGTGGCTTCCCCTATTTGGGGAGTTTGTTCAGTTAGATATAGTTAGTTTTGTTTTGGTTTTTCTGCTTAATTGTCTCTTAAGTCTGCTTTGTCAGTAGGATACTGGAGCTGGGAGGTGTCAGTGGTAGTTATACCCCAGTGTCATCAAAAAGATGACGTGCTTAGTCTCCAAGCTGCTGGAAGGGGAACACAACCCAGAGGAAAGGGACTGTACTGGAGTTCCTTCAGGAACGCTAATTAGCAGGTAAGGCCTAATTACTCTTTTAGACGTTCAGAAAGTGCCTCCCATGGCTTTTAAAGTTTCCTCAGAAGTGTCTGATGTGGAGTCTTTGACAGTGTCCTGTCCTGTTCTGTTCTGGACTGGAAACCGGTTGAGACAGAAAAATGGAGAATAGGGATAAATCAGTTTTCTCAGTAGAAGATAGCGAATAATGGTGTACCCCAGAGATCTGCATTGGGACTGGTGCTTTCTAACATCAATAAACGATGTGAACAGCAAGCTATGTTGTTAAATTTGCAGATGACGCCAAATTATTTATAGTTATTAAATTGCATGTGGATTGTGAGAGACTGCAGGAGGGCTTTGAGAGTTGGTAGATGAAACGTAATGTGACAAGTATGAAGTGATGAATGTAGTAGAAAAATAACCAAAACTATACACCCACTATCACACACATACTTTTACCACAGTCACACACGCTGTGTTGGGTTCCACGTTAGGAATTGCCACCCAGGAAAAACATCTCGGTGTGATGGTATACAATACATTGAAATATTTTGTTCAGCATGTGGTGGAGGCATTAAAAAGTGTTAGAAATCATTAGGAAAGGAATAGAGAATTAAAGGATATCATTCCTCTCTATCGCTGCATGGTGCAGCTGCACCTTGAGTATAGTGTGCAATTCTGGCCTCTGCAACTCATGATCTCATTGTCCTTTTAGCTATCACACATCTTATACAGCTGCAAACTTACTGAAAATATGGGAACTGGATTTGAGTAATATAAGTGAGTTAGCCCCCAATGACGTTACCACTGCTGTTGAGCTTTGGTTGGAATCTTTTCAGATCTCCAGGAACAAGCAGGAATGAGTCTTCACATATGGGTACATCGGTACCGACGGAGCCTGCGCGGGAACGCTCCCCAGCGTCCAATAAGAAAGCTTTTGGGAGCATCCCACAGCGCCTGCGTGCTGCCTTCCCGCCTTTCCCAACTGCCTCTCCTCAGTTTTTGTTTTTCCGCGGAGCCAGCAGGACGTCCTCCTGTCACCACAGAAAATTCTTGTTTTATTTCTTTAGTTTTGTGGTCGCGGCTGTCTTCCCCGACGCCACCGGTACCCGCCGGTGTTTTCTTTTCTTTTCTTGTAAAATTTTCCTTTTTCAAGGACTATTTTTTCTTCATAGTGTCTCACGGTTTCTCAGGCCTTTAGGCCTCTTCTTTTTCCTTCATGGAACCGCCAGCCACTTTCTCCAGGAAATGTTCAGACACTGGCGGTACAACTTTATTTTTAGACCCTCAAAGTCGGTGTCTAACCTGTTTGGGGCCTGACCTTTTTCCTCCGGAGCCTTTGGGCAACAGTTTGGTGAGAAGAGGGTTTCAACATCGAGGTTTCCTCGATACCCAGTTCCCCTCCAACTTCAGGGCACCGTCCCATTCTTCTACACAGGATCAGGTAACCCACAAACAGTCTGTTAAGACTAGCCAGTCCTCGAGTGGTAGGTCTCATGCACAGCATGCAGACGGCTCCGGCCTTGCCCTCGAGGGCCCACTGGCTTCAACACCCCGGCGGGAGTCTTCGGTCTCCAAAGCGTATGAGTGGTTTCAGGTTGTTCCTGGGGTTCACCTCTCACAGAACATACCTGAGCCGTGTCCAGCGGTGGCATCTGCTTCGAGCGGTACCGATACCCCGGCTCCGGCACTGGTGTTGGATGAAACACTCCTCACCAGAGATCGTCATCTGGCGTTCTCGGTACCTTCGGGTCCGGTGGATATCTCCCAGACTGACTTTTTGGTATCGGTACCGACACCGATACGACCACCGACGCTTCCTTCGATGCCGAGTCTGGAATAGATTTCCAGTTTGGAGGATTGGGAACCGACTCGCCTTGGTACCGGCTCCCCTCGGTACCAAAAGCTCTGTTCGGATGATTTGGATCCGCAACTCTCGGTTCTTTCGATGCCGTTTGAGTTGCCACCGGTTGGCCTTCATCCACCGTTATCAGACACGGTACCGAAGTCGGTACAGATGTCCACATTACCTTTACGGTCGGTGCCTGCTGTGCTTCGCTCATCAGGCTCATTGCTCTCGATACCGAGTTTGCAATCGATCTCTAGTCTGGAAGACTGGATACTGGCACGCCTTGGTACCGACACTGATCGGTACCGCAGGCTTGGTACCGAGGATGGCTGCCGGAGGTTTTCGGTTACCTCGGTACCGATTGAGCTGTCACCGATGGCTACTCTGATGTGTGTCGGCTTCGGCTCCGACATCGGTACCGGTATCCACGGTAGCATCGTGGCCAGTTCCTGCCATGCTTCTTTCAACAGGATCGCTCCCTTCTATACCAGACTTGGAGTCGATACCTGGCATGGACGATGAGGTACTGACGGATGCTGCTCCTGACAGCCAGTACCAGCGACCATCCTTTAAGGATACCAACCTGCACCGTGCAGGATCTTCTATTCCTATATATTGGCATAGATCCTTCGGTGCTCAGGCTAGTTCTTCTGATCTAACCTGTCCAAAGGAGATTCCCGTTGGAGATCCCTCTTTTCAGAGTTTTCTCCGGGAAATAGCAAGATCACTTGCCATTCCTATCCCTGGACATGATCCTGCTCAAGGCTCTGTTCCTACCAAAGCAAAGGAGAACATAATGCTTCCTTTGCATCATTCCTTGCAGGATCTCCTTCTAGGTCTGTGGGAAGCACCTTTAAGGGTACCCCCACTTTCCAGAGCAAGTGATCTCCTATATCAGGTGCCCCCCTCTCCAGGGTTTCAAAAGACTCAACTTTCCTCATCATTCCATAGTAGTGGAATCAGCAATGAGGCGAGTAAAGAGGTAAGAAAAAGCACTCTTATCTGCCAGGTCGTGAGTCTAGGACACTAGATGCCTTTGGACGTCAAACCTTCCAGACATCTATGCTTTCTGCAAGAATTCTCTCATATATCTTTTATATGAGTCTATCTCTTGAGGAGGTCACAAAGAAATTATATCTTTTGACTCCTTTCCTTCCAGATTCCAAGAGTGCAGACTATTCCTCACTGCTTAAGCATATCCAGAATATCTCTTGGTTTCTTTCTCGTGCTTCCCTAGACTCTTTTGAGTCTGTTAGCAGGACTTCTGCTATAGCTATAGGGGCACGATGTAGAGCCTGGCTCCAAGCTTCAGACTTGGACAAATGGGCACAACAAAGACTGGGACATACTCCTTGCACTGGAGAAAATCTCTTCTTCAAGGAGTCTTTACGTCAGGTTACTCAGTTATCCACTGATTTACCTGTTCCTAGGGGTTGTTCTACACTACCTTCTGTCGCAGTAGGTAGGAAATGTCCTACCAAACTTTCTTCCCATAGGAGAAGAAGGTTTTATTCATCACCTGCCCATCATACAGATGTTCCCAAACAGGGGAAGCATCGTCCTGGTCTGAAGAATCCAACCTCTCACCAGGCTCAGCAAACCCAGCAATCATCAGATGCTTGTGACTCTTGGGGTTTAGAATCTGCAGTTTGCTTCTTCTCAATAGAGGCAATCCACCGCTTCTTTCTAACCCCTAGACATGGATCTCTTTCCAAAAGACATCCCTTTTTTCTATATTTCTATGAGCTGTCAGGATGTTCATGCCTATAGGTCACAGGTTTCTCCTCTTCTTCCTGCTAGGGAAAGAGGTCTAACCACTATCAAATGATAGTTTCCTGTGCCAGCATTTATTTTTTCCTTTCTATAGACTTACTACTGGTAAGTCTTTTTCAGCTCCATTCTCTTCACCCGCTTATCAAGCTTTTCCTCTGTAAGAGCGGTATTACTTCACTGGAGGGGTTTTTCTTCAGCCTCTCTAGTTTTGTCACTTTCCAGTGCGGAGTTTTCCTCTCTGAGTTAACTTCTCTTTTTCTATTTTGCTTTGGGGCAGCTTATCAGACATGTCCAGAGTTTTCTACTCCTGTCTGTTCTTTCTGTTTTTAAACAGTAAGATTCTTTCTGCTGTCTTGCTGGCAGCTGTCTATGCAGGAGCCTTAATGTTTGGACCACTGGTTCTTGTCCACAAACAACTAGATTTGTCCTCCACTAACATTCTGTCTAGTCTTAGTAGTGGCTCCAAGTCAGTGCTTTCATCTATCTTGGAGATTATCTCACTACAAGCTTTCTGGATTGTCTTCTATTTCTGCCATCTCCATTCTCCTGGGTTTGGCAGCATAGTTGGCAGAGAATACTGGCTCTCCAGCAGCCAGTTCTATCTCCTCATTCTCCTGCATCATGCTCTCTGCAATCCTACAGAGAAGCTTTTCACTATGGGCCCTTGCTAGAGAGCATGGGGTTTTTTTTCTCCAACAGCTATTCTAGATGGTTGGAAAAGGCTTTTCAGTCATGTCTCCCATGACTAGAAGGGTTCTCCCTTCTTTTACTATCTCCTTTTTGATATAAAGGACATAGGCCTTCTCTTACGTGAAAGCTTAAGGAGTTGCCAATTCCCTGCTTTGGTCCATAGTATTTCCAATCGGGGATATGCTCTTTCTCCTTGCAGCTTGTCCTGATGGTAAGAACACATGATACCTTTTGCCCTTAAGCAGGTCAACATGGTATCTCATCTCTATGCATCTTCTGTCCCCTTACCATGCTAGAGTTCTGGAAGACTCGGGACTTGCTGGCTGTAGACTGATATTATCCTCTGTTTTTCACGTAACCGTCCTGGTTATTTCACTAGCTAGCATCCTTGCAGATCATAACCAGGAGGAATAGATTCTCTATCTTCTCAAGTAGGTTCCACCTCCTTGTTAGATGAATCTTTCCTCTCCACATATCCTATGTGAATACCGTGCTGTAGGCATATCTCTGTCTGCTTAACTGCAGACACCCATATATAGGCCTACATATTCATATCTATCTTTTGTGTGTATTTTATGCCCTTCCATATCTCACTATAGATATATTCTTATAGGTCTATCTATATATCTATATGTGTATATCTGTATGTATATGTATCTGTCGAGATTTTTTATTATAGATAAGTATGTGGATACATATCTTTCTGACTGTCTATGCTCATATAAGCTATATGATTCTGACAGATGGGCTTTACCCATACCTGTACTATCCAGCAGGTTTGGGGTTCTACACACACAACCACTCCTGTGGTAGTTGTCAACTTTTATACCATAACCTTAGGGTTTAGGTACCTCTGAAGCTCTCCATGCTCCAATATCTCTCCTAGCTTACCCCAGTTAGGAGAGACATTGCGGATCTTCAGTTAATCACAGGCTTTAACGCCTCAGGCATTTGTCCTCTCTTTTTGGGATACAAGGGGTTCCCATATCCTTTCTCCCCACAAGGACTGTGCCTGTTTGTCCAAATCGGTTAGCCTTTCTCTTTTTGCTCCTAAGAGTGAGCCATTCTGCCGCCAAAAGAGTTTGGCTTTTGTCATAAAGCCTTCCGCTGAAGGCCCACTGTTTTTGTACTACCCCAGTTTTTCTACTGTGGTTACCTGTTACCTTTCAGGATTCTGACCTCCACTGTTTTTCCTACAGGTTTATTACCTCCACTTTACAGTGAGGTCCTCTTCAAGGTTCCTCTACTGGGTTCCCCAGTAGATCCCATGAACCTCCATACTTCTGTGAAATCCTGTTAGGGGAGGTCCATATTGCAATATTTCATTTCAATATCATTGATGACAATTATCATCCACACATGGACTCCCTTGTCTGCAGTCCTATGCTAGGTTAAGCTGTTTACCATAGCACCTTTCTCTTTTCAACTCCTACCCTCCATCCTTAGGATGCCTGGTGTTATTAGGTATAGCATGTTCCAATCTATGACATGCTGGGACTCCAGGCATCTTAGCTTGGGAGTCCCCATATGTGAAGACTCATTCCTGCTTGTTCCTGGAGATAGCACAGTTACTTACCTGTAACAGGTGATCTCTGGGAACAGCAGGAATAAGTCTTCACAACCCACCCACCTCCCCTAGGAGTTGTATCTCTATCTCTTCTTTCCCTTCTCTCTCTCTCTCTCTTTGTCTCATCTTTGAAACTCAACTGAGGAGAGGCAGTTGGGAAAGGCGGGAAGGCAGCACGCAGGTGCTGTGGGATGCTCCCAAAAGCTTTCTTATTGGACGCTGGGGAGCGTTCCCGCGCAGGCTCCGTCGGTACCGACGTACCCATATGTGAAGACTTATTCCTGCTGTTCCCAGAGATCACCTGTTACAGGTAAGTAACTGTGCTAAATCATCGGATTCTGTTGCATCATTGAAATCGCACTGTTCCTGATCGTGGCCCAGTCTAGTCCCGAGACCTCTGGGTTCCCTATCTTATCCAGCAGCTTGGAGACTGAGAAACTCCTTCTGTGACATCATGAGTATATCTCTCCGGTGTCCGCCCCCATCCAACCAGTTACCTCAGTCTCCAAGCAGCTGGATAGATGGGAGCCCGGGGATCTCGGGCTCACTTGAGAAACGATTAAGATTTTAGCTTAATTTTGATTAATTTGATTTTTCAATTCAATTTGGTTTCTGTAGCTTTAAATTTTCCTCTTTTTTTTTTTTTTTTTAGGTGCTGTCTATTTTCAGCTGCAGCACGAGTTAGATTGATTCCTCTTCATCCCCCCCCCCCCCCCTTCCCTGCTTGCTCTGACTGTTTTTAGCTGAGCCTGCTTCAGAGGGGTTGCCTGAACTGGCAGCGCTGCAGCCCCATCTCCAATTTTGGACGAGTTGGCCCCGTTCACCGTTGGAGGAGGGGGTTTCCTCAGCGCCACGCGGAGGTACTTGCCCGCGAGTGCGCTTGTGAGAGTCAGCCACCGGTAACGCTATTGCAGGAGGCGGGACGCACACCGATAGCGAGTGCTGTGCTCCCGATCCACAGACCTCTGTTCTGTGACCAGCACAGGGGCAAGTTCTTTCTTGTGGTAGCAGGTAAGCGAGGTCGGGCCCTCCTGCTTCCTTTCAGCGGTGTGCAGTTTGCGCGGGCTTTTTCCTGAGGGCCTAGCCGCATGGTGACAGCGCGGCCTTGGGGACGGCTCTGCCGCATGCTATCTTGTGCGAACGGGGGGTTTCTTTCTGCTGCGCTGTGCCTTGGGGGAAGGAGCAGGGCTGTTCGCATAGCTTTTTCTTTCATTTAATTGTTTTTCGGAGTTGCTTTCAACGCCGCAACCTGGCAGCGCTTCGGTGAATCGCTTGCTAGGTGAGAGGGGCATTTGTTGGCTTTTAGCTTCCTTTTTCTGTTCCATTTGAGTTTCGCTTGATTTTTGATTTTACTTTTGGATTTTCATCCTTTTGCATTTCATAATTTCAACCTTTGTGTTCCTTTTCTTCTCAACATGCCTTCTAAGCCCATTTGCGTGGTATGTGGGGCTAAGAAGGCTTCTCATAGCGGGGTCTGCAAGGCCTGTATGGGGGAGACTGGAGAAGTGGACCAGTCCCTTCCCCAGGCGGACAGAGCCTCGGGGGGTGCTCTGGAGCCCCCGGCTGGCCCAGGGCTTGGCGGGGAGCCAGAGGAGCCTGTGGCCGGTCTGTCCTCTGCACTTCCCACGCCCCCCGCGCAGGTGATGTTGCCCAGGGAGCTGTCAGCTATATTTTCTCAGCAGTTCGTGGCTTTCTTGCAACAGTCTGCTGTTGGCTCTTTGCTGATGCAGGGGTCTGAGGGGGAGAGGAAGCGCTCCGCCTCCCCCAGGCTCCTCTCTCCTCTGCCTCTGAGTAAGAGACTGCGGGCGACAGGGCGTTGTCGGACATTACCGGGGTCTCGGAGGACCCGTTGTCTGATGAGGAGAGCCCCAGTGTGGCTCTGGATGATGAATTGGAAGAGGGGGAAATCTCTGAGAGGGAAGATCAGGCTAGGGTGGTGAGTGTTTCGGAGAGAGGAGTTGCCAGCTCTCATTGCCGAGTCCCTTAAAGCACTCAATATGCCAGTACCAGGGGCAGTGGAGGATGATACCCTTGAGGATCCTTTGCTGCAGGTGTTTCGGCGGTCTCAGAAGGCATTCGATGTAAACCTGACAGCTTGTTGTTATGGTCGTTAAGTTATAATGTAAACCGCACTGATGCTAAATAGCGCGGTATATAAGAAACTGTAATAAATAAATAAATAAATAAATAAATTCCCCGTGCATAGAGTGTTTACCGAGATGATTCAAGAGGAGTGGAGCGTCCCGGAGGCTCCGTTGAGGGGGTCTCGGGTTATGGGCCGTCTGTATCCCTTGTTGGACCAGGACAGGGAGGTCTTTAGGTCGCCCAAGGTGGACGCGGCCGTCTCGGCTGTCACCAAGAAAACCACTATACCGGTTGAGGGTAGTGCGGCTCTCAAGGATGGGCAAGACCGGAAGTTGGATGTGCTCTTACGGCAGGTCTTCGACATAAATGCTGTCTCCCTGCAAGCGGCTATCTGTGGGGCTTGGGTGGCGCGAGCCTGCCTCAGGTGGGCCCAACAGGTGCAGGGGGAGCAGTCCAGTGCTTTAGCAGAGGACGCTGCGCGCCTGGAGTCGGGTGCAGCCTATCTTGTGGATGCCCAATATGACCTCATGCGGGGTCTTTCTAAAAGTATGGCTTCTGCGGTGGCTGCCCGCAGATACTTGTGGTTGAAAAACTGGGCAGCAGATTCCTCCTCGAAGGCGAGGTTGAGTAAGCTACCCTTTAAGGGCCGGCTCCTCTTCGGGGAGGATTTAGAGAAGCTCGTTAAAGATCTCGGTGAATCTAAGGGTGGCAGGTTGCCGGAGGACAAGCCCAAGTCTGCTCGGGGGAATCCCGGGGGTCGGGGTCCGTTTCGGGATGTCCGCCGTTTTTGCTCCCAAAGGTTCTCTTCGAGCCCTCGGGGGCGGTTTCCCTACTGCAACCAAGGATTCCGGGGTTTCCGCGGAGCGGGAAGAGGTTTCGGGGCAGCTTCCGCTCCCTCTTCCGTTGGTTTCAAGAAGTCGCAATGAGATGAGGGGGGCCCAGCCGGCCCTCGTTCCCGTGGGGGGGTCGTCTGCGGGAGTTCTTTCCTGCCTGGGCCCAAATTACCTCAGATCAATGGGTGCTCGAAGTTATTCGGGAAGGTTACGCCCTCGAGTTCTTGCATCCGGTGCGGGAGGCGTTTGTGCAGTCTCCCGGACGGTCCGTCGCAAAATGTGCGGCTCTGAGGGTGACGGTACAAAGGCTGTTAGATCTCAAAGCCATTGTTCCCGTGCCTCCCGAGCAGTGCGGCTCCGGTCGGTACTCCATCTATTTCATTGTCCCGAAGAAAGACGGGGGCATCCGGCCAATTCTGGATCTCAAGAAGGTCAATCGCTGTCTGCGAGTGTCGCACTTTCGCATGGAAACTCTCCGTTCCGTCATAGTGGCCGTACGGCGGGGGGAATACCTCACCTCTTTGGACTTGACGGAGGCATACCTCTATATCCCGGTACGGCCGGATCACCACCAGTTTCTTCGGTTCGCGGTGCCCTTCGGTCATTATCAGTTCTAAGCACTGCCGTTCAGGCTCGCGACTGCTCCGCGGGTCTTCACTAAGGTGATGGTGGTGGTTGCTGCGGCGTTGCGCAAGGAGGGCATTTTGGTGCACCCTTATTTGGACGACTGGCTGATCCGGGCCAAGTCCAGAGCCGAGAGCGAGCGGGTAACGGCTCGTGTGGTGGAGTTTTTGCGAGACCTCGGGTGGATTGTCAATATGTCCAAAAGCCGTTTGCAGCCTTCTCAGAATCTGGAATACCTGGGGGCTCGCTTCGATACGAGCGTGGGCAAGGTGTTTCTCACGCAGCAGCGCGCGAGCGGCCTGAGGAGAATGGTGGAACGGTTCCTGCGGCTGCAGGCCCCCTCGGCGTGGCACTACCTGCAGTTATTGGGCACCATGGCGGCGACGTTAGAGATGGTGCCGTGGGCGAGAGCTCACATGAGACCTTTGCAAAGGGCGTTGCTTCGCCGCTGGTCGCATCAGTTGCATCCCTTGTCCAAGAGGTTGGAGTGTCCGGAAGACACTCGTCAGGCCCTACTCTGGTGGCTGCATCCAAGATCCCTCGAGCGGGGGAGAGCACTCGAGACTCCCGCGTGGGTGGCGGTGATGACGGACGCCAGCTTGTCGGGCTGGGGGGCTCATTGTCAGGGCTGCTTCTTGCAGGGCACCTGGAGCTCCCAGGAGCAGCAGTGGTCGATCAATCTCTTGGAGCTGTGAGCGGTTCGCCTGGTGCTGCAGGGGTTTCGGCAGAGGCTCTCGGGCACGGCGGTGAGAGTGCTCTCGGACAACGCCACGGCGGTCGCCTTTGTCAATTGGCAGGGGGGAACCAGCAGTGTGGCTCTCGAAGTGGAGGCTGAGGTTCTGTGCGCCTGGGCAGAGGCAAACCTCATTGATCTCTCAGCGGCTCATGTGGCCGGCGTGAACAATGTCGAGGCCGATTTTCTCAGTCGGGTCCGTGTCGACCCGGGGGAATGGATGCTGCATCCCGAGGTGTTCGAGATGCTGACCCGCCGGTGGGGAGCACCGGTCATGGATCTCATGGCGACTTTTGCCTCGGCAAAGTGCAGTCGGTTCTTCAGGCGCCGCGAGCGGATGTCGGAGGGTCTAGACACTCTTCTCCAGCCTTGGCCGGAGGGGCAGCTGCTTTGTCTTTCCTCCGTGGGTCCTGGTCGGCAGAGTCCTGCAGAGAGTGGAGCGATTTCGCGGTCAGGTCATCCTGATAGCGCCGGATTGGCCTCACCGTCCTTGGTACGGCGACCTAGTTCGGTTGCTGGTAGCGAAGCCATGGCGGCTTCCCGGTCGGATGGATTTGCTGTCGCAGGGTCCTCTCTTCATGCCTCACATGGATCGGTTCTCACTTACGGCTTGGCTCTTGAGCGGGCGCGGCTGAGTTCGCGGGGCTACTCCGCGGCGGTTGTTTCTACTTTGCTGAAGTCTAGACGCCGTTCTACTTCCATGGCATATGTCCGCATCTGGTGGGTCTTTGAAGCGTGGTGTGCGGATAGGAATGTAGTAGCTCTTAAGGCTTCTCTCCCGCGGATCCTCGAGTTTATGCAAGATGGTTTCGACAAGGGCCTAGCGGCGGCCTCGTTACGTGTACAGGTGGCGGCTCTGTCCTGTTACAGGGGCAGGGTTGCTGGGCGGCCGCTGGGGGAGCATCGGGATGTGAAGCGCTTCCTTCGGGCGGTGTCGCTGGCTAGGCCCCCGTCTCGAGCGGTCTTTCCAAAGTGGAATCTTCCCTTTGTGTTGGAGGCGTTAGAACAGGAGCCGTTTGAGCCTTTGGCGCGTTCGTCGCTCAAGGACCTCACATTGAAAGTGGTATTCTTGGTAGCGGTTTCTTCGGCCAGGCGGGTCTCGGAGCTGCAAGCGCTTTCCTGCCGGGAGCCCTTCCTGACGTTCTTGGCCTCTAAGGTCGTCTTGCGGCCGGTACCGGCCTTCCTGCCTAAGGTGCTCTCGGCTTTCCATGTCAATCAGGAAATTTCCTTGCTGGTTTTTGAGGGGGGGAAGGATTCCCCTTCTTCGCGGAAGCTTCAGCTCTTGGATGTCCGGCGAGCGTTGAAGTATCTCAAGCGTACGGTGGGTTTTCGGAAATCCGACAGGCTTTTTGTGCTCTTTGGGGGGCCGTCGGAAGGGGGAAGCGGCATCCAAGGCTTCCGTTGCGCGCTGGATTAAGGAGGCTATCGCGTCTGCCTATGTTTTGCATGGTAGGGCTGTGCCGGAGGGGTTGCGGGCCCATTCCACAAGGGCGCAAGCGGCTTCCTGGGCGGAAGTGCCTTTGGTGTTGGCTGGATGTGCAACGAGCGGAGGAGATGTCCTTTGGTTCTGCAGTCTTGCAGGCGGGTTTGCCGGGACCCTCCCATGTTTAATGGTTTTCTTCACTGCTCTGGTAAGGACCCAGAGGTCTCGGGACTAGACTGGGCCACGATCAGGAAGATGGAATTAGACTTACCTGCTAATTGTTGTACCTGGAGTGGGACCAGTCTAGTCCCGTATCCCGCCCGGAGTCCCTCGGCAAACAGGTAGGGGGACTTGCTCCGCGTGGCACAGGTAAGAGTTTTCTTTCGGGGTTGTTTTCCTTGACTACACACTAGGTTACAGGGAAAGCAGAGAGAAAAAAAAAAGAATAGAAGGAGAAGAGACTGCATTGCACTGTCAGCGAAGGGGCATGTTGCGGCTTTTTGGTTGGAGTTTGCTCCTAGCCGCATGTTTTCTTTGTCACTTTTGTAATTGGGGGGTTGTAATCTTCCTCTAGTACTCATGCTGAGTCTGTTATATTGATTTGATTGTGCAGATGCTTACTTGTTTCTCCGGGAGTCTGCTTTGTCAATAGGTTACTGGTTGGATGGGGGTGGACACCGGAGAGATATACTCATGATGTCACAGAAGGAGTTTCTCAGTCTCCAAGCTGCTGGATAAGATAGGGAACCCAGAGGTCTCGGGACTAGACTGGTCCCACTCCAGGAACAACAATTAGCAGGTAAGTCTAATTCCATCTTCTATTTCTTTAAACACCTAAAGTAGCATTTTTTTTTCTGAGTTAGTGAACTAGAGAGAATCCTTGGATGGCTAGAGCATTGGTGGAGGGCAACTTCCAACCCAACTTTAAGACGGGAGTTTTTATTGCTACTATTGCAATATCAAGTTTTGATTGAAGAAAGTAAGAAGTGTTATTTCAGTGTACAAATCATGTCTCGCTTAGGCCCTACCTATGGTTTATTTTTGGTGGTTAAACGCTTGACAACTCCAGTTAATGTTACTTCTACTAAGGTAGAATTTGATCTGCAAACTTTTAGCTTTTCATTGTAATAAGATGAAACAACTCCTGCAAAAAATGCTTGAATAGTCTAACTCTGGTAATTAAATCTGCAGAGTCCTTAGTTAAGGGTTTGCCACTTTGGTCTACTTTTTGATGATCATTTGGAAACTCAGGTGGTTGAGACTTTAACAGAGCTTGGAATATGTTCCATGGGTATTTTTAAGTCTTTAAAGGACTCTCTCTAAAGAGACTGGTTGCTGCAATTGTTAATGCTTCCTTTTCACAAGGGGTAGTTCCAGCTGATCTCCAGGAACAAGCAGGAATGTAGTCTTCACATATGGGTATTGTCAGTACTGATGGAGCCTGCACGGGAACGCTCCCCAGCGTCTAATAGGAAAGCTTTTGGGAGCAATCCCGTAGCGCCTGCGTGCTGCCTTCCCGCCTTTCTCAGCTGTCCCTCTCCAGTTCTTTGTTTTCCGCAGAGCCGTCACAGTCACTGCAGAAAAAAATCCTTTCTATTCTTCTTTTTTGTGGTCGCGTCTGCCTTCCCTCGACGCTACACCGGTACTGCCGGTTCTTTCCTTTCTTAAAAAAAAAAAAACACAAAACCTTTCTTCTGGAGTCTTTCCAGTAATTTTCTCTCAGGTGCCACATGCCATTTTGGGCACTGGCCCAACTTTTCCTTCAGAATGGAAAAACCCGTTTCTGGTTTTAAAAAGTGTTCTAAGTGTGGCGGTACCATCTCCGTCACCGACACTCATGAGTGGTGCCTCAATGTTTAGGTCCTGACCACTCTATTTCAGAGTGTGTTGCCTGTGGGATGATGCCGAAAAGGGGCCGGCAGAACCAAGCTGCTAAGCTTAGCACCCTTTTTCCGTCCGATGCAGCCTCTGTGGCATCGACGTCTTCCAGGGCTTCGTCTTCCTCCCATGGAACTCAGGTAACTAAACAACATAAATCTAGCCGGTCCTCAAAGGGTAGATCTCCTTCTAGACAGTGAGATGCCTCTGGCGTTGCCCTTGAGGGACTTTCACCGGCAAAATTGCCCCGGCGGGAGGCTTCGGCTTCCAAAGCACTAACGGCGCTCCAGGATGTTCTGGAGGCTTCAACCTTGACAGAACTACTGGTGCCATGCTCTGGGGTACTGGCCGCTTCTTCCAGTACCGATACCCAAGCATCGGCAGCGTCGATAGACCAGAGATTCTTGGCTATTGAACGCAGTCTGGCGGCTCTTCTCACGGCCTCGATGCCCTTGAAACTGCTCCAGACAATTCAACCAGCATCGACATCGGCAGGCATTCTACCGGGACCGAGTCATGCGTATCCATCTGGTATCGACAGGTCGGTACCGGACCACTCCGATGCCGACTTTGATTGGTACCAGTACCGTGTCTTGCACGATCACCCGGATCGGAGATACTTCAAATCCTCGGATGAGTCTAAAGACTCTGAAAGCTCTGCTGATACCAGAGTACTTCTTCCTGAGGATTCTTCTTCTCCTCAGCGTAGGATGTCTCCACCAGAGGATATGCCATGTCAGGATTTTATCCGAGATGTGCCTGGGTCTTTCCATCACAGTGGCTCCTGAAAAAGAGCCTAGGGCAAAGGAATTAGAAATCCTGCAATACCCTAAAGCTCCCAAGGAGGCATCTACCTTACCTATTCATGAGATCTTGCATGATCTCATGTTAAGGATGTGGGAAACACCTCTAACCACATCTCCTCACTCTCGAAGACTGGACACCATTATCAAGTTCCTCCTTGTCCTGGGTTTCAGAAGACTCAATTACCACACCATTCCATGGTGGTGGAGTCCGCAATGAGAAGGATAAAGAGTGCAAAAAGGCATGCATCTAATCCTCCAGGACGTGAGTGTAGGACTTTTGATGCCTTTGGACGTTGAACCTTCCAGGCTTCCATGCTTTCTGCTAGGATCGTTTCCTATATCTTTTATATATGGGAATGTTCCTTAAGGAGGTCACAGGAGATTTAGAGCTTATGAGCCCTCTCCTTCCTGATAAGAGGCAAGATTCTCACCCTTGTCAAACATGCTCAGGATGTTTCCAAGTTTGTGAATCGTGCAGCTTTTGACTGCTTTGAGTGCATAAGCAGAACCTCTGCCATTGCCATAGGTGCACGTAGGATTGCCTGGCTCCAGGCATCTGACTTGGAACTTTGGGTACAGGATAAGCTAGGGAATATTCCTTGCACAGGGGAGAATCTCTTTGGCAAGAATTGGCAGGAAAAAGCTAATGAGATAGATGCTGACATTATCACTTTGGATAGATTGTCTAAATCTACAGCTGATCCTGCGAGGAAAAAATCCTCTAAGAAACCATTCTTCAGTAAGAAGACGTTTTATCCCTCCTATACCCAACAGGGGCATCGTTTAGGTCAGTCTGCCCAAAAGGGACAGCAGCAACAGCCTAGACAAAGAAATACAAAAGCAGCTAAGCCTCAACCGGCTCAGCAGACTCAGCCTCCACAGGGGATTTGACTCCTATCTAGAGAACTTTGCCTTCCTGGCCCTGAACGGTCCAGAACCCTCCACCATACCAGGAAGGTTATGTCATTTTGCTCCCAGATATGGGGTAAGATAACAGCAGAAAATTGGACTCTGTGTATTGCAAGAGAGGGGTACAAGCTTCATTTCCTCAGCATGCCCCCTCCTACAGTGGTAAGACAGTTCAATTCTCAGACCTCTCTCAACAACCAGTTAGGCAAGAAGCACAGTGATCTCTTGACCTAAGGGGCAATAGAAGAGGTACCCATTCCCCAACGGGGTACAGGGTTTTACTCCCCCTATTTCCTTACTCCAAAGAAAACAGGAGGACACAGACCCATTTTAGACTTCAGAGAATTGAACAAATTCCTGTTCAAAGAGAAGTTTAAAAAGATTTCTCTAGGAACTCTGCTGCCATACCTTCAGAGTCAGGATTGGCTTTGTTCTGTAGATCTCAAGGATGCGTACACTCATGTTCTCATCCATCCAACTCACCGAAAGTTCCTTCACTTTCTGTTTCAAGGGAAGCACTACCAATACAGGGTTCTTCCTTTTGGCCTGGCCTCTGCACCAGGGGTGTTCACAAAAAACATGGCTGTGGTGGCGGCAGCATTTCTCCGCACCCTAGGAATATTTGTCTTCCCTTACTTAGGCGACTGGCTCATTCGAGCCCCTTCAGAGCCATAGGCCAGGGTTGCGTGCTCTCGCACAATGCGCATCCTTCAGTATTTGGGACTTGTCATAAACTTCCCAAAATCCAGCCTTGCTCACACTCAGTCCCTGGAGTTTATAGGAGCTCTGCTGGATACCAGACAAGGGCCTACGTTCCACAGTCCCGCTGTCTTCGCATTGTGCAGTTAGCCTCCCAAGCAGTACTAAAACCTCACCTCACTACTCGGGAAATGCTACAGTTGCTAGGCCACATGGCATCCACCGTGCATGTGGTTCCTTATGCTCGCCTTCATATGATGGCAGCCCAGTGGACTTTATCCACTCAGTGGACTCAGGCGTCAGGTTGCCTGTCAGACACAATAGCAAACTCAGATCGCCTTATTTTGTCCCTCCAGTGGTGGCAGTCACCCCAGAACATTTTGGTGGGGGTCTCCTTTTCAGCATCCCCCACCCCAAGCCACTCTAACAGATGCTTCACAGGTGGGTTGGGGAGCCCACCTGCAAGGCCTCTCTCTACCCAGGGTACCTGGACCCCACAGGAGACCTATCTACACATCAATCTCCTGGAACTCAGAGCAATCTTCCTTGCTCTTTGAGTATTCCACACCCAGCTCAGCTACAAGACAGTCCTAGTTCAAACAGACAATCAAGTAGCTATGTTCTATGTGAACAAGCAGGGTGGAACAGGTTCTCTGTTGCTATGCAACAAAGCTTTGCGACTATGGGCCCTTGCCAGAGAGCATCAGATTCATCTCCTTGCGGTATATCTTCCAGGCATTCAAAACTCTTGGGCAGACAGACTCAGTTGAGTTCTGCTTCCACACGAATGGTCTCTCCATGCAGACCAGGTGGTCAAAATTTTTCAAATTTGGGGAACCCCGGACATAGACCTCTTTGCAAGTCCACTGAATACCAAACTTCCCCGGTTCTGTTCCAGAATTCCAGCTCAGGGTTGTCAGGCCAGGGATGCTTTCCTCCTTCATTGGGGCCAGGACTTCCTGTATGCCTTTCCACCCATTCCCCTAATTCCCAAAACCCTGTTCAAGCTTCAGAGAGACAGAGGTCATATGATTCTCATAGCTACGCATTGGCCACGGCAAATGTGGTACCCTCTGCTCCTACATCTCTCTCAAGCTCCGCCTCTGGAGTTCTGATTTGCTCCAAATCTCCTTTCTCAGGAGGACATCCCAGTCCCCAGTCTCTGCATCTCAGGGCCTGGTTGCTGAAAGCCTAGAACGTCAGTCTTAACCTTTCTCAGCAGGTAAAGGATATCCTTTATGCTTCCAGGAAGCCTTCCGCAAGATGCTCTTATGCATTTAAGTGGAAAAGGTTTACCATATGGTGCTCGCAGAAGGGTCTTAACCCTCTTGCAATACCTCTGGAATCATTACTGGAGTATCTCCTTCATTTATCTAATGCAGGGCTTAAGACCAATTCAGTGAGTTCATTTGAGTGCTATTGCAGCTTCTTTCAAGCCTCTAAATGGACAACCTATTTCCTCTCATCCTCTCATAGCGAGATTTGAGAGGCCTTTTTTTAACGAAGCCTCCCATTAAGCCACTACCGGTGGCATGGGACTTAAATCTGGTTCTTGGGCAGCTCATGAAGCCGCCTTTTGAACCATTAGCTCTTTGAAATTCCTTTCCTGGAAAGTCATCTTTCTTATTGCAATCGCATCAGCACGTCGCATCAGTGAATTGCAAGCATTGGTGGCTGATCCTCCTTATACAAGATTCCATCATGATAAGGTAGTCCTTAGGACTCATCCACACTTTATGCCAAAGGTGGTGGTGTCTTCATTTAAACCAAGCGGTTTACCTTCCTGTATTCTTCCCAAGGCCTCACGCCTCAAATGCAGAAAGGAATCTTCATACTTTGGATTGTAAAAGGGCTTTGGCCTTTTACTTGCAAAGGACACAGCAACATAGAAAGTCCTCTCAACTCTTTGTTGCTTTTGATCCTTCTCATTTGGGACTTCCAGTCTCCAAGAGAACACTGTCTAACTGGATTGCTCAGTGTATTTCCTTCGCCTATCAGAGTACCATATTTTCGCGCATAAACCGCACGCGCTATACACTTTTTTACCTACCGCGCAACCCTCTCGTGCGGTATTTGCGAGGGCGCACTATACCGAAACTTTATTACAAGGAAACGATTCCATAAAAGAGCCCTTACAAGAATATAATGGTTTCAAAATATATTTAATTTTTCATCATCCGATTCCATAAAACCTTCGAAATCACTCCCCTCATCAACATCGTCATTGAAATAATTTAAAACCATCTGGAGATGCTCTTCCGTAACATATGCACTTTCATCGTCACTCCTTTTGACATTTTCATCATCATCTTCGTCATCACTACGTACCCGATCCTCGTTCTTATAAACAATCCCGGCTTTTCGGAATCCATTTCTTATGGTTTCCGGGGATATTTTGTCCCAAGCAGAACACAACCAATTGCAGATTTCCATTAATGTAGCCCTCTTTAATCGTCCCGATGGTGTGAATTCATGAATTCCCCGCTGCATCCAATTATCCCACTCTCGTCTGAACGTTTTGAATGGGTGATTAACTGCTATATCTAGCGGCTGCAGCTTGCAAGTAAGACCACTCGGTATCACTGCGATATGGGCACCAGTCGAATTAATATAATTTTGCACATTTGTTTGTTTATGGGCAGCCATGGAATCGAAGATCAACAAAGACCTTTTAGAAAAGAAACCACCAGGCCTGGCCCTATAACATTTATCAATTCATATTTTCATGACCTCAGAGTCCATCCATCCCTTTTTGTTACAGTGAACAACAATACCTTGTGGAAATTTTTCACGGGGCATGGTTACTCGCTTGAAAATAACCATCGGCTTCAATTTAAGCCCACTCGCTGTGCAACCCAGGACTACAGTGAAGCAAGCCCTCTCGTGTCCAGTTGTTGCGACAGTTTTTGAACCCGAAGCAGCTACAGTCCTGGTTGGTGGAATGTCAAGACACAGGAACCTCATCCATGTTAATAACATCCATTGCCGAAATGCCGAACTCCGAAATTTCTTTGCTGACAAATGTGCCGAAATCCGCCATCTTTTGTTCCCAGTCATCTGGAATCCTCTGGCCTACAGTTGTTCTTATTCACACAGAAAGACCATTCCTCTTCATAAATTTGCAAATCCAGTTGAAACTAGCCTGGAAATGTGAAATTCCTCTTTCATTGGCCAGCAGTTTTGCTTTGAATTGAATTGCGATAGTTGAGACAGCTTGATTTTGCTCCCTTCTAGACAGAATCCACTTTAAGTCACTCTCTAGCTCTGGCCACTTTTCTTTGGGACCCCGACGTGCACATTTTCACGGGTTCATCTCCTCTAGCGCCGTTTTCTCCTTTCTCCAGTCGTGAACAGATGACTCACTAACATCAAATTCTCTTGCTGCTGCTCTGTTGCTTGCTTGTTCAGCTTTTGCCACAACTTTCAGCTTGAGGTCCGCAGTATAAGACTTGCGTTTAATTCCGGGCATGATGACTGGATTATAATAGAAGAGATCGCAAAGTTTTTAAATGTAAGGTATAATAGAACCGAGGGCCTTTTATATACCTCACAGTGCACTCGACACATGCACGATATATGCGTGTGTGCATAATGTGAGAAATTCTCTGCAGAACAGGCCGAAAATTGCGCTTTATATGTGGGTGCGTGTTTTATGTGGGTGCGCGTTACATGCGCAAAAATACGGTAAGAACCTTTCTCTGGAGGGCCATGTCACAGCTCACAATGTGAGGGCCATGGCAGCCTCAATGGCTCATCTGCACTGTGTCTATCGACGACATCTGTCGAGCAGCTACTTGGGCTTCGGTTCATACCTTCACAGCCCATTACTGCTTGGACAAGGACTACCGCCGGGATGCCTTGTTTGGTCAGTCTGTTCTTCAACACTTGTTCCATACTTAATCAACTCCTACCCACCATCCTTGGTAGGATGCCAGAGATCCATGGGGGAAGTGGAGCCCTTTCACAGGAGCAAACAACTTTTGGGGTCTTCTCCCTGGCATCTGCAGCTAAGGAGTCCCCATATGTGAAGACTACATTCCTGCTTGTTCCTGGAGATAGCATAGTTACTTACCTGTAACAGGTGATCACCGGGAACAGCAGGAATTTAGTCTTCACAACCCACCCACCTCCCCTAGGAGTTGTATATCTCTATCTCTCTCTTTCCCTCTTTTGTTTCAGCTTTAAACTCAACTGGAGAGGGACAGTTGGGAAAGGCAGGAAGGCAGCATGCACGCGCTGTGGGATGCTCCCAAAAGCTTTCCTATTGAATGCTGGGGAGCGTTCCCGCGCAGGCTCAGTCGGTACCCATATGTGAAGACTAAACTCCTGCTGTTCCCGGAGATCACCTGTTACAGGTGAGTAACTATGCTATTTGAAAAGTCTGTTTTTCCATTGTGTTAAAAAAAAAATCAGGAGATAAATTTGATCCAGCTAATTATCACCCAATTTCATCTTTATCATGTTTATCTAAGGTTATTGGAAAAATAGTATTAACACAGCTTCAGCAATTTTTGGATAATCACAATGTCTGATTTTCAATTTGGCTTTAGGCCAAATCCTGGTGTGGAACCGCTTATCTTAACGTTGAAGGAAAAACTTATCCCTGGTTTGATAAAGGCATGAGCTACTTGTTAGTGACGTTTAAACATTTAGTCAGCGCTCAACATGATTGATCATGATATTTTAATTTCGAGACTTGATTCACTTGGGATACAAGGCTTGGTTCTGAAGTGGTTCAGATGCTCCTTACAAGATAGGCATGTACAAGTTAGATCGTCAAGTGGGGTTTCCTCTTGGCTAATCTTGAAAGCAGGAGTACCATAGGGATCGGTGCTTTCAGCCATGTTGTTCAATATCTACAGCTCTCTTTGTAAAGTCTTTACTACATTAAATGTGAATTATTAGAGATATGCAGATATCCAACTTACTATGTTTCTTTCCGTATTAATGCAGTTAGGATGTCGGAGAATAAATTAGCTTTGAATGTAAATAAAGCTGAAGTTTTTTATATATTTTGTGGCGTTAAATTTGCTCTGGTAATCTTATATGATAGACATTGTGATTCCCTGAAAATTAAATCTGCTATTTGGGATCTGGGTTTATTCCTTAACACGCTTGAACTTCTAATTTCACATTCAGAAATTAGTAAAGACAGCTTACTACAAATTACATTTGTTAAAACGTTTGAAGCCACTTCTGACACCTGATAATTTTCATACGGTGATTCAAACTTTGGCACTTTTGTCATTTGACTATTGTAATAGTATTCTATTGGGACTTTCTGCAGTGTCACTTCACCCAGTACAAGCCGCTGAAACGTTTGCGGCACATCTTGTAACAGTTCCTTATCGTTCCTCCAGTTCAGTCCTCTACCTCTGGGTTGTCAATCTCCTCCTGCAGCTTGGAGACTGATATGTCAGAATGATGACATCACTGTGTATAGTCCGCTGCCCTCTCTCCTCCATTCCAGTGTGACCAGTCTCCATGCAGCAAGAAGACTTGACGAGCCTTAGGAAGAGGGCTCTTTGGAGGAACTGATAAGGAGCTAGGCGTTAGGGTTTAATTTGACTATCTGATTGGCATTTTTATTTGATCACTGTCTCTTTAAAAAAAAAAAAAGGGGGGGGGATTTTAGGCTCAGCACTCAGTGGCAGGCTTTTTTTCCTCCCTGCCCCTGCACTTTCTATGGGGTTGCTAGTTTAAGAGACGAGTTTTGTTTCCCTTGTGCTAGGTGGTTCTCTCACCCCGGACTCTTCGGGGGAGAGCCCTTCCTCTTCAATCCGGGCCATCTACAAACTGGTGCTGCGTCGGCGTTTCAGCGACGGCACCAATTCTGTGCAGCTGTACTCGGGGATTAAGGTTCCTGTCGGAGACAGCCTGTTCAGGAACCAGAGCGGCAGTCCTGGCCGGTAGGCATTTCACCGGCATCAGGCTGCTTATCCCGGCGGCGATCTTGCGTCCTCCAGGCCTCCAGCGGCTGCGGCTGCTTTTGGCGCCCTTTTCTCTGCCTCGGTAAGTTGGCGGTGGCCATTTTGAGTGCCGCGTGGCAACCGCGTGCTCCTCGGAGGGGTCCCGCTTCTGTCCTCCTCTCCCGTATCAACGTGCTGTTCTTTATTTCTTTGATTTTTGGCCTTTTTATGTATTTTGGGGGCAAGTTTGTTTCTTGCTTTCGTTTTCCCCTTCAGCCAATTTGCTGGGTTGGGGGAGGGGCTGTGAGGGGGATCTCTCTCCCAGGGAGCAGGGCGTGTGGACTTCCGTGAATGTTGACTAACCACTGCGGTGGCCTAGCCGGTGGTGTTAAAAAAAAAAATAAAATAAAATAAAAAATAGAGACACAGTAAGTTCAGAGAGGTCGGCCTTATGGCGGCTAGACCCCAATGTATTGTCTGTGGCACTAGGCGGGAAACAGTAGCGGAGACTGGGGTGTGCAGAGGGTGTGCCACCCTTTCCTCTGCCATAGAGCAGCAGATGGAGCCCAAGGAATCCCTGGAGGCGCAGGGATTTCTTCGCTGCGGTCCCCGGCACCCAAATCGGTGCTGGAGGAGTTGGCGGGAACCTCCAGCGCTTCTCTGACAACGCAGCCGTCAAATCTCGGGGAGTTCGTCCCCGAGTTTATTTTACTCATGCATCAGGCCTTTTGCCTGCGTCGCCAGAGCAAGGGGTCGACTGCTGGGGCATTGGCGTCCCCACTTCCGCAGCTAGAGGCGGTAGCTGCCGTGGGTGAGGAACCGCCGGCACCTAAATGGACACGGATGAGAGATCCGGCTTCGGACCACGAGCGGCCAGAAGCCCGTGATCCTGATTGGGATCAGGACATGGAGTCGCAGGATCTCGAAGGATTATTCGGGTCTTCCGCAGAGAAGAGCTGACGGCCTTGATCACGGAAACCTTGCAGATGTTAAATTTAACTAAGCAGGCCGCGGTGGAGGATGACGTCGAGGATCCCGTCATTCAGGCGGTTCGGCAGACACGAGTGGTGTTTCCCGTTCACAAAGTGGTCGACAAAATGATTCAGGATGAATGGGATAGACCAGCGGCGGGTCTACGGGGCATTCGGACGCTGAATAGACTATTCTCTGGCTGGTAAAGACAAGTTCCGGGCCCCGCGGGTGATGCGGTCGTATCGGCAGTTACTAAGAAAACCACCATTCCGGTGGAAGGTGGTGCGGTCTTGCGGGATGCCCAGGATCGCCGGGTGGACGGCTTCCTAAAGCAAACCTTTGAAACAGATTCCCTGTCGCTGCAGGCCTCCATCTGTGGTGCGTGGGTGGTCAGGGCGTGTCTGCGCTGGGTACAGCGCCTTCGGCAGTCTTCGCGTATGACTGCTGAGGAATTGAAGGAGCTGGATCGGCTGGAGTCCGGGACGGCCTACTTAGCGGATGTACATTACGACTTAATCAGGGCACTAGCCAATAGTACGGCTTCTGTGGTGGCCGCTCGGCGTTCGGTGTGGTTGCGGAACTGGGCGGCGGATGGACCTTCTAAGTCGTGCCTTAGTAAACTTCCCTTTAAGGGTGGTTTACTGTTTGGTGAGGATTTGGATAAGTTGGTGAAGGATCTTGGTGAGTCCAAGGCGGGCAGACTCCCGGAGGATAAACCGAAACCTGGGAAGTCTGTGCAAAGCTATCGGGGCCAGTTTCGCGATTTCCGGAAATTTCGTTCCACGCGGTTCGGTAGTTTCCAAAGGGGCCGGTATCAGTCTCGGGCCCGGGGGTTTCGAGGGGCCTCCAGGGGGTTCTCCTCTAACCCCATGTCCGCACAGCATAAGCCACAATCAAGCAAGGAGGGTCCCGGCGGAGGGGCCTCCGATAGGCGGGCGGCTTCGGGAGTTTCTTTCCGCTTGGACCCACATCACCCCCGACCAGTGGGTGTTGGAGATAATCCAGCACGGCTATGCTTTGGAAATGGCTTGCCCCATACGAGATTCCTTCGTTATGCCTCCTTGCAGGGGACCCGCGAAAACGACAGCCGTGTTCGCAACCTTGGAAAGGTTGCTCCACTTGGGGGCTGTGACAGAAGTGCCCCCAGCCGACTGCGGCTTGGGTCGATACTCCATCTATTTTGTGGTTCCGAAGAAGGGCGGAGCCTTGCGGCCCATTCTAGACCTCAAAGGTGTAAACCGTTGTTTGCGGGTACTGCATTTTCGGATGGAAACGTTGCGATCGGTCCTAGTGGCGGTTCGACGCGGAGAGTTTCTAACATCCCTGGATCTTACGGAGGCGTATTTGCACATTCCCATCCAGGAAGCTCATCAGAGGTTTCTCCGGTTTGTGCTTCCTTGGGGTCACTACCAGTTTCAGGCGTTGCCTTTCGGCCTAGCGACGGCGCTGCAGACCTTCACCAAAATCATGGTGGCGGCGTTGTTGCGCAAAGAAGGCATCCTGGTCCACCCTTATCTCGATGATTGGTTGATTCGCACCAAGTCCGAGGAGGAGTGTGTCCGGGTGACGGACAGGGTGGTGCAGTTTTTACAGAGTCTGGGTTGGGTAGTCAACCCGGCGAAGAGTCATTTGACGCCCTCCCAAGACCTCGAATATCTCGGGGTCCGGTTCGACACCTTGTCAGGTCAGGTGTTTCTTCCACAAAAACGGGCCGATGCCCTGCGGTCCCTGATTCGACGGTTCCTGTCGGTGTCAGCGCCGTCTCCCTGGGATTATCTTCGGGTTCTGGGAACCATGGCGGCGACGCTGGAAGCAGTGCCTTGGGCCAAGGTGCATATGAGACCGTTGCAGCGAGCACTGCTCCGTCGCTGGTCACATCAGTCCCATTCGTTGAGCAAGCGTCTGCCTTGCCCACTCGAGGTCCAGAGATCTCTTCGGTGGTGGCTTCGCCGGTCGTCGCTGGCGGCAGGCATGCCGCTGGACCAGCCCGACAGGACTCCGTTGCTGACGGATGCCAGCCTGCTGGGTTGGGGGGCTCACTGCGGAGATCAGTTTGCGCAGGGGCAGTGGACCCCCCTAGAGTCCTCGTGGTCGATCAACCGTCTGGAGCTTCGGGCGGTTCTCCGGGCTCTTCAGGCGTTCGAGGAGCTGGTATGGGGTCGGCCCGTGTGGGTCCTTTCCGACAACTTGGCGACGGTCGCATACATCAACCGTCAGGGCGGCACGGGGAGTGCCGCAATGGAGGAAGAGGCGGACGCGTTCGCGTGGGTAGAGCTTCGGTTGTCCGTGATCTCGGCGGCGCACATTGCGGGAAAGGACAATGTCCTGGCGGACTTTCTCAGCAGGGTACAAGTGGATGCCGGTGAATGGGAGTTGCATCCCAAAGTTTTCGAACAGATAAAGGCCCGTTGGGGGACTCCAGCAATGGATCTGATGGCGACGTTTCAGTCGGTGAAGGTGGGTCAGTTTTTCAGCAGGTGACGGGAAAGGATGTCGGAAGGCATAGACGCGCTTTTGCATCGATGGCCGTCAGAGGGTCTTCTATACGTTTTCCCGCCTTGGGCGTTGATAGGCCGGGTGCTTCAAAAAATAGGGGCTCACTCGGGGAAAGTCCTTTTGGTGGCGCCCGACTGGCCGAGGCGTCCGTGGTATGCGGACTTGGTACGTCTTCTGGACGGAGATCCCTGGCGACTCCCAGAGAGAGCGGACCTGTTGCTTCAGGATCCACTTTTCATGCCCCAGGTGGATCGGTTCTCGCTTACGGTATGGCCATTGAGAGGGCTAAGCTGAGCAAGAAGGGTTATTCTTTGGCGGTCGTGGCAACCTTGCTTAGAGCGCGTAAACAGTCCACCTCCTTGGCATATGTGCGGGTCTGGCGTATCTTTGAGGATTGGTGTTCACGGTGTCAGGGCGGCTACGGTGTCCATCCTGATGGTCTTGGAGTTTCTGCAGGATGGTTATGATAAAGGTCTGGCAGCCAGTTCCTTGCGCGTGCAGTTGGCAGCCCTCTCTTGTTATCGGGGCAAAGTCAGCGGAGTCTCGTTGGGAGCTCATCCTGATGTGGGTCGATTTTCTGAAGGCGGTTTCCAGGTGGCGCCTGATGCGTAGAGTGAGCGTGCCGCCGTGGGATCTCAATCTCGTCCTCACGACGTTGTCAAAGTCTCCCTTCGAGCCGTTGCGTCATGTGTCGCTGAAGGATTTGACGTTAAAGACTGTATTCCAAGTAGCGATTTGTTCGGCTAGAAGTATTTCGGAGTTGCAAGCTTAATCGTGTTGGAAGCCTTTCTTGTCCTTTTCTAGGGAAAAGGTGGTTCTGCGGCCGGTGCCGTCCTTTTTGCCTAAGGTGGTGTCTCCGTTTCATTTAAATCAGATGGTATGCTTGCCCGTTCTCGGTTCTTTGCACAGCGGCGAGGCTGATCGCCGTCTCCATTTTCTGGACGTGAAGAGAGCATTGCGTTAGTACTTGGCAGTCACGGAGTCCTTCCGCAAGTCTGATCGGTGGTTTGTGTTTGGCAGTGTACGAAGAGGTGAGCCGGCGGCTAAAGCTTCCATTGCCAGGTGGATTAGAGAGGCAATTGCGTCTGCTTATTTGCTTCACGGTCGGGTGGTGCCTGTGGGGTTGTGAGCGCATTCCACCAGGGCGTAGGCGTGTTCCTGGGCGGAACACAGTTTGGTTCCTCCCAGGGACATTTGTAGGGCAGCGACTTGGTTGTCGCTGCATACTTTCAGCAAGCATTACCGGTTGGATGTCGTGGCGGCTAACGATGCTCGTTTTGGGTCAGCGGTTTTATCGGCTGGCTCGAGAGGTCCCTCCCAATAATTACTGCTCTGGTATATCCCAGAGGTAGAGGACTGAACTGGAGGAACGATAAGGAAATGATAATTACACTTACCTGGTAATTGTAGTTCCTTGAGTGACGACAGTTCAGTCCTCCTTCCCACCCAGATGTTTCGAGGAGGATCCATGGTGCATTCAGTACCGGTGAGTGTTACAGGTAGGTCTGTCTTGCTTTCCTTGGTTAGGGGGCTTCCCTTTCTTTGATGCAGGGGCGGGCGACAGAAAGCCTTGCCGGAGGGGGGGGGGAGCCGTTGCTGTTAGTATATGCTAGGTTCAATGTTTATCGTTCAATACTTATTTGTTGCTCCTTTGAGTCTGCTTTGTTAATAGTTCACACTGGAATGGAGGAGAGAGGGCAGCGGACTATATCCAGTGATGTCATTATTCTGACATACCAGTCTCCAAGCTGCAGGAGGAGATTGACAACCCAGAGATAGAGGACTGAACTGTCGTCACTCAAGGAACTACAATTACCAGGTAAGTGTAATTATCATATTGCAGTCATTCAGTAGGTAGTATTATGCAGCAGCCTTTCAATCCACATTGATTACCAATAAAATATTGAATACAGTATAAAGTGGTGACTTATTACATATAAATACATTCATCACCAGACCCCTGTAAGTCTCAAGTCTCTTGCAGCTATATTGTCTATGAAGAGCATTGCAATTTCAAGACGCTAATTTACTTGATACATTGTTTGGGACGATTCATTTTCAGACCTTGCAAAATAGGTTGTTTTCCATGAGTGTTCTGGTTTTGTGAAATTCATTGCCTGATGAATTAAGAAATATTTCTGAGCTGTAGCTTTTTCGACGGAAACTAAAAGTGCATCTTTTCAAATAAGCTTTTCCTTTGCTTACGGGCTAGGTTTTTTGTTTGAGTATCTGTATTGTTTGACTTTAATAAGGTTTGGTGTTTTGTTTTGTGTTAATTTTATTTTCTTGTTTTTTGATTTTTGTATTTTATTGAAATATTGTGAGATTTTTGTACTCCACCATGTTAGTGTGTGGATTTATAAATTTTTTTTAAATGAAAGATAGAGATACCAAAGTGATAAAGGGGGTGGAACAACTCTTACGAGGAAAGGCTAAAGAGGTTAGGGCTTTTCAGCCTGGAGAAGAAATGGCTGAGGGAAGACCTGATAGTTTATAAAAATCCTGAGTAGAGTGGAACAGGTAGATACACAGATTGTTTACCCTTTTAGAAAATATAATGGGACATGTTAAACTACAAAGTAGTATATTTAAAACAGGAGAAAATATGTGTTTTCCAAAAATGAATTATACATTTAGAAACTCTGTGACAGGATGTATGTAGTAAAAACAGGTAGTATAGCTGGCTTTAAAAAAAAAAAAAGTTTGGGCAAATTCCAGAAGGTAATCCCCATGAGACAAGCACTGCTAACCCTGGATATAAGTTACATTGAATTGACTGACTACTTTTGAGTTAGAGACTATATTAGATAATAGCCAAGGCAACCATCACATATGTCCTTGTGACAACTTAATGCACTATACAAGCAAACAGAATTTAAAATTTAAATCAGGAGGGAAAAAGACCTCAGGGTGTAAAACCAGCTGACGAGCAACTTCTGAACAACCTCACATCGGTCATAAAGAAAACTTTCCTCCTATTTTTATGCTTAATGTGGGAAGACTTTTCATAACCTATGATGTGAACTTGTTCACAAGCTGCTTCACAGCTGGTTTTAACATCCCATGATCTTTTTCCTTTTGAGTTTAATTTTTTTAGTTTTGTTTGTACTGTGCATTGAGTTGTCCAGAAGGACACATATATTTAATTTTGGAATTTGTCAGATGCTTGTGGCGTGGCTTGGCTTTGGCCATTTTTGGAAACTGGACACTGTGCTTGACAGACCTTTAGCCTGACTGGTATGGTAGTTATGTTAATGTTCCTCTTCGTCTCTCTAGGCCAGTCCAGGAACCGTAGGGTAGTCAGCCCCCTCCAGCAGCTGAGGACTGAATCACACAGTCTTGCTGACACCCTATCCAGTTCCCCCTGGTGTCAGAGACTCAAGTGTCTTTCAGTCCTCAGCAGCTGGATAGGACCATTTTTTTGTTTTTCTCAGGCTCCCTGTTTTAAAAAACAAACAAACAGTTAAAGAGATGTATTTGGGAAAGGAGGTCCTGGGTTGCCCTAGCATGGCAGTAAGGCCAGAGGTTATTTGGATGCAGATGACCACGGTGTAGTGAGAGAAGGCAGCAGAGGCAGAGCCTGTCTCGAAGCCGATGGAGCCACCGTTTTGCTGCCTGAAGGAAAAGTGCCTGGGAGCTCCAGAAGCACTCTCCTCAACCTCCTGAATAGCAGACTGATGTCAGCTAGCTGCGGGAGACAGGTCAGTTGATCGGCGATATAGAGAAGGTAAGAGTGCTGGGGGTTCAGCAATCGCGGCTGGCCTTAGCGTAGCAGTGTTTTTTTGTGAACCGGCAGCAGTAGTGTCGCGACTGTCAAGGTCTGTGTCTGTGGGCTTCGGCGCAGACACATACTGCCAATCGTGGCAGCATGCACACAGTGCGGGAGTGTCCACGGTTTGTCTGGGCCAGGGCTCTGTCGTTCATGTGTCCGTTGGGGCAGTAATTTGAAGAGGCTGTTCGCAGCGATGGAGGAGGGCTCGGCACCAGGGGAACACACCGGTAGGCCTCAGAAGGCGGGAATGGCGGCCATTTTAAAGGAGACAGCAGTTTCTCCCACGGTAATGGAGAGATCGAGCAAAAAGAAATCAAAGGCAAAAAAGCCTTCATTGCCCACGCTACCTGTCCAGTCTCATTTATTGGGGCTGCAGGAAGGCTTGGAACCCTTATTCTCAGCGGATTTTATCCTCTCCATGCATAAGGCTTATTGTCTGAAGAGGGATCAAGTGCAAGACAAGAGTTGTTCCCCTTATATTTTCAGGTTCTCAAAAAGCGGCTATTGGGGGGGGGGGGGGAGGAGACCCTGGTGAGGGTCCCTCTCAGAAGGGCCTGGATTTGGAGGCTGGCCTGGACGTGTGGGGGCAGCAGGCCTCGGGGTCCCGGTTGGCAGAGGACCAGGAGATCCTTCCGGATTTGGGGTTTGATCCATGGGCTGTGGATTTGGAAGAAGGAGAGATTGTACCGGGCGACGATCCAAATTTCTTCAGGGTGTTTCGCAGAGGAACTAGGGACTCTCATTGCTCATTCTCTATCGGCATTGAACATAGCCCTACCGGTGGTTCAAGAGGAACCGCTGGAAGATCCACTGCTCCAGGGCTTTAAGGCGGAGCAGAAGTGCTTTCCTGTACATAGAGTAATCAAGCAGATGGTGGAATCGGAATGGGAGTGCCCGGTGGCTTCGTTGAGAGGTAGCCAGTCCATCGGCCATCTATAACCAGTACCACAGGAGGAGAAGGAAGAGTTGCGAATGCCTTGGTTTTGGCCGTGATGAAGACTACAATTCCAGTGGAGGGGGGAGCGGCCCTTAAAGATCTCCAGGATCGGAAGTTGGAGTCTATTCTCAAACAGGCATTTGATGCGAGTGCCCTTTCTCTACAGGCGTCGATTTGTGGGGCGTATGTTTTTAGGGCCTCCATTCGTTGGCTCCAAGTGGACGTTTCCTCAGTAGGAGAGGAAGGGTCTTCCTCGGAGGGAGCCAAATTATAATCAGCACGGCGTATTTCGCAGATGCCTTTTATGATCTAGTGAGAATCTCGGCAAAGACGATGGTGTCTGTGATTGCTGCTAGGCGATTTCTCTGGCTGAGGAATTGGGCGGCAGACGCATCTTCTAAGGCTCGCCTTAGTAAGCTTCCCTATAAGGGCAAGCTGCTCTTTGGTGAGACCTTAGAAAAGATAGTTAAGGATTTGGGCAATTCTAAGGGAGGTCGGCTTCCGGAGGACTGTCCAAAGGGATCGAGGCCAGGTGGGCTACAGAGGTCATGGGGGAGAATTCTGCAGATTTTGGGCGGCGCAGTATGCTCCTTATCAGAGAGGGTACTTTATGGGCATAGGGCAGTCCTTTCAGGGAGCTCGAGGTTTTGGCAGGGGTTATCTCCCTCCCCAGCAAACCCAGACCAAAAAGCTGCAATGAAATCAAGAGGGTCCAGACAGAGGTTCCTGTCGGAGGATGTTTGTAGGAGTTCCATTCCACCTGGGCCGCAATAACAGACCAGTGGGTCCTGGAGATCCTCCGCGATGGGTATGCGCTAGAGTTCGACCGGCCACTGGTGGAATCTTTTTTTTTGTGGTGTCCCCATGCAAAGCTCAAGCAAAGAAGGAAGCAGTGCACAACACGCTTCGATTGCTGCATCTTCAAGCAGTGGTTCCAGTACCTGGAGACCAGTACGGATTAGGTCGATACTCTATTTATTTCGTGGTCCCCAAAAAGGAGGGATCCTTTCGGCCCATTCTTGTTCTCAAGCACGTGAACCGTTGCTTGAGGGTACCGCATTTCTGGATGGAAATGTTGAGATCCATAATTTTAGCAGTAAAACCAGGCGAGGTGCTTTCGTCCATAGATCTTACGGAGGCGTATTTGCACATTCCTATCAGACCAGATCATCACAGGTTCTTGCTTTTTGCCGTCCTTATGGGGCACTTTCAGTTCAGAGAACTGCCCTTCGGGCTGGCTACAGCGCCGCACATATTTACAAAAGTGATGGTGGTGGTCGTGGCAGCGTTAAGACAGGAAGACATTCGAGTGCATCCCTATCTGGGCGACAGGTTGATTACAGCGGATTCCGAGGCGGAGTGGGTCGTCGCAACCAGGCGAGTAGTGGAATTCCTGGAATGGCTTGGTTGGGTGGTAAACCGGGCCAAGAGTCAGCTAGAGCCAGTGCAGCGGCTGGTATATCTCTGGGCTTTGTTCGATTAGTCACATCAGTTTTTCTGCCTGAGGACAGGGTGCAAAAGATTCTGGGGCAGGTGCAGAGTTCCTTGTGCATGCAGGCTCCAACAGCGTGGCGATACATGCAGTTGCTGGGGTCCATGGTGGCAGCCTTGGATCTGGTACCGTGGGCCAGGGTCCATATGTAGCCGCTCCAGAGAGCACTACTGTCTCGGTCACCGCATGATCATCTTTTGTCTCAGAAGCTGGTGTGTCCGGAGGAAGTAGGAATCAGTCTAGAATGGTGGCTGGACCCAAGTCATCTTCAAGCGGGCATGCCCCTAGAGCAGACGGAATGGGTGTTGGTCACTACGGATGCCAGTCTCTCAGGCTGGGGGGGGTTGCATTGTCTGTCGCAGGTGACGCAGGGCTGCTGGACCACAGAAGAGTTCAGGTGATCGATCGTCTGGAGATGAGGGTAGTGCGCCTCGCGCTATCAGATTTCGAAAGCCTGGTGGAAGGCAAGGCAGTTGACATTTTCTCCGACAATGCAGTGACGGTGTTCTATATCAACCGACAGGGGGGCACGGGCAGTGTCTCCTTGCTGGAGGAGAGTCGGTGGTTGCTGCAGTGGGCAGAGGCCCATCTGGTAGCATTATCGGCGGCACATGTGGCAGGACAAGACTATGTACAGGCAGACTATCTCAGTCAGAATGTCTTAGATCCAGGAGAGGGGGAACGGAATGCGGCGGTCTTCCACGACTTCACAGTGCGGTGGGGACAGCCGGTCATGGACCTAATGGCCACTCACCAATACTAAGGCTGCAAGGTTCTTCAGCAGGCGCAGGGCACACATGTCAGAAGGGCTCGATGCGCTGGTGCAACCATGGCCAGCGAACGAGCTACTATGTCTTTCCACCATGGCTGATGATGGGCCAAGTCGTACGAAGGATAGGAGTTCACAAAGGTCATGTGATTCTCATTGCGCTGGATTGGCCAAGGAGACCTTGGTATGCAGATCTTATGCGTTTTCTGGTGGATCGGCCATGGAAGCTACCCAATCGGCTCAATTTGAGTCAGAGACCGGTCTTGATGCTGCAGGTGGATCGGTTCTCGCTTACGGCCTGGCTCTTGAAAGGGAACAGTTACGACGCCATGGATACTCGGCAGCGGTAGTAGCCACTATGTTCAAATCCAAGAAGCGTTCTACGTCTTTGTCTTATATTTGTGTTTGGTGCATTTTTGAGAATTGGTGTGAGGAAAGGGGCGTTAAGCCGTTCTCCTCGGGGTTGCCGGATATATTGCTATTTCTTCAAGGAGGGCTGGATAAGGGTCTAGCGCTCAGTTTTCTCAAAGTTCAGTTGGCAGCCCTGGCTTGTTAGAGTCCGAGTGCAGGGTAGTGTGTTGGCAGCACATCGGGACGTACTGTGGTTCTTTAGGGCAGTGAAGAATGTTAGGCCGCTGGTTAGGCCAGTAATTCCTCCTTGGGATTTGAACTTGGTGCTGGAGGCACTGTCAGAGCCGTCTTTTGAGCCTACGGCGGCGGTGACTTTAAGGAACTTTGCCACCAGGAAGGCAGTCTTCCAAGCCTTATGTTCAGCGAGAAGGATTTTGGATCTTCAAGAGCTCTCCTGTAGGGAACCCTTCATTCAGTTTTTGGCAGAGAAGGTGGTGTTACGGCCGGTGCCTTTTCTTCCGAAGGTGGTCTCTAGTTTTCATTTGAATCAGGCAATTTTGCTTCCGACCTTTCCAAATTTGGGAAGGGAGAGGAAGAAGCGATCACTTCGGAGGCTGGGTCTTGGAAGGGTACTCCGTAAATATCTTGAACGGAGTCGTTTCGTAAGACAGATCAGTTGTTTGTGGTTTTTGCAGGCCCTCGAAAGGGGGAGGCGGCTTCCAAAGCCTCCATTGCTTGTTTGGTAAAACAGGCTATTGGGGCAGCGTATGCGGCATGTGGAAGGGCAGCTCCTGGGGGGCTCAGAGCTTATTCTACTCATAGTCAAGCAAATTCTTGGACGGAGTTTGCACTGGTTCCTCCTGTAGAGATTTGTCGAGCGGCGACATGGTCATCTCTCCACACCTTTGCGAAACACTATAGATTGGATGTCCAGGCTAGGGGGGACGAAAAAGTAGGGGCTTCTGCCATTCTAGCATGGCTTGTGGGACCATCCCGGACTTGGGTACTGCTCTGGTACAACCCTACGGTTCCGTTACAGACAATCTGGCCGGTACCGGTACCAATGGCATCGACATCAGTATCGGTGTCTGCATTGCCGGTACCCAGTCATCCGATGCCTTCCAGTACCGATACCCCGGTACCGACTACTTCTGGTACCGACTTCGCTCGGTACGGGTATCGGGCTCTTAAAGAGCATCCGGACAGATGGTACTTCGAGTCCTCAGAAGAATCTGAGGATTCTGACAGTTCTGTCGATGCAGGAATGCTTCTCCCAGAGGAGCCCTCCTCCCCTAAGCGTAGGATGTCTCCTCCAGAGGATATTTCCTTCCAGGATTTTATCAGGGAGGTGGCTCGGTCTGTCCATTGCTGTGGCCCCTGAAACAGAGCCCAGAGCTAAGGAGTTGGAAATTTTACAATATCCCAAAACTCCTAAGGAGGCAGCTACCTTGCCCATTCATGAGATTTTGTATGATCTCATGTTAAGAATGTGGGAGACAGCTCTTACCACCTCTCCTCATTCTCGCAGACTAGATACGCTGTATCAAGTCCCTCCTTGTCCTGGTTTCCACAAAGATCAGCTTCCTCACCACTCTATTGTAGTGGAATCAGCTATGAGAAGGATCAAGAGTGCAAAGAGGCATGCCTCTAATCTTCCAGGACGTGAGTGCAGAACCCTGGATGCTTTTGGATGTTGTCTTCCAAGCTTCCATGCTTTCTGCCAGGATCAGTTCCTATAGCGTATACATGTTCCCTGTAAAATAGTTATCTCCAAGTTATAATGCCCTGTTCAATGTAATTTCAGTTTGTTCAATGTAAACCGCACTGATGCAGAATAGCGCGGTATATAAGAGAATGTAAATAAATAAATAAAATGAGAATGTTCCTGAAGGAGGTCACAGGCGATTTAGAGGCTTTGAGTCCTAATCTTCCTGATGATAGAAGGCAGGATTTTCTCACATTGGTCAAACATGCCCAAGATGTTTCTACGTTTGTCAATCGTGCAACTTTTGACTGCTTTGAGTGCATAAGCAGAACCTCTGCTATTGCCATAAGTGGATGTAGAATTGCTTGGCTCCAAGCATCTGATCTGGAGCTTTGGGTACAAGACAAATTGGGAAATATCCCTTGTACTGGTGAGAACCTGTTTGGTAGAGACTGGCAAGAAAAGGCCAATGAGTTGGATGCTGACAACTCCACCTTGGATAGATTATCCAAGTCCACAGCTGATCCTGCTAGAAAAATCTTTCAAGAAACCATTCTTTTCTAAGAAGAAAAGATATTACCCTGCTTATGCTCAGCAGGAACGTTCTGCAGGTCAGCTTGTCAGAAAAGGTCAGCAACCACCCAAACAGAAGAAAACAAAGATTTGCTAAGCCTCAGCAGTCTCGGCCTCCACAAGGCCTTTGACTTTCAGCTAGAGAACCTAGCCTTCCTGGCTCTCGTGGGACCAGAGCCTTCCACCATTCCAGGAAGGTTATGTCACTTTGCCCCCAGATGGGGGCAGATAATAGCAGAGCATTGGACACTCTCCATCATAAAGGAGGGGTACAAGCTTCATTTTTCAAGCATGCCCCCTCCCACAATAATAAGGCAGTTCAATTCTCCGACCTCTCTCATCAACCTGTTAGGTCAGGAGGTCACTATGCTTTTTGCCCAAGGGACAATAGAAGAAGTACCCATTCATCAGCAGGGTACAGGTTTTTACTCCCCCTATTTTCTTATCCCAAAGAAAACAGGGGGATACAGACCTATCTTGGACCTCAGAGAATTGAACAAATTCCTTGTCAAAGAGAAATTCAAGATGATTTCTCTCGTAACTCTGCTGCCATACCTTCAGACTCAGGATTGGCTTTGTTCTCTAGATCTCAAGGATGCGTATACCCATGTCCTCATCCATCCAACTCACAGAAGGTTCCTTCGGTTCCTTTTTCAAGGAAAGCACTACCAATACAGGGTGCTTCCTTTTGGCCTGGCCTCAGCACCAAGGGTGTTCACGAAATGCATGGCTGTAGTAGCAGCATTTCTCCGCACTCTAGGGATATTAGTCTTCCCCTACTTAGACGACTGGCTCATTCGAGCCCCAACAGAGTCAGAGACCAGGACTTCTCTATCCTGCACAATGCATATCCTTCAGTATTTGGGGCTGGTAATAAACATCCCAAAATCCAGTCTAACTCCCACTCAGTCTCTAGAGTTCATAGGGGCTCTGCTGGATACCAGAAGGGCCAGGACCTATCTCCACCAGGCCCGCTGCCTTCGCATGGTGCAGTTAGCTTCTCAAGCAGTGCTAAAGTCTCATCTCACTGCCCGAGAAATGCTACAACTACTAGGCCACATGGCATCTACTGTGCATGTGGTTCCCTATGCTCGTCTCCACATGAGGGCAACCCAGTGGACTTTATCCACTCAATGGACCCAGGCATCAGGATGCCTGTCAGACAAAATAGCAAACACAAGTCGCCTTATTTTGTCCCTCCAGTGGTGGAAGTCCACTCAAAACCTGTTGCTGGGGTCCCCTTTTCAACAACCCTTGCCCCAGGCAACTCACAACAGATGCTTTGCCGATGGATTGGGGAGCTCATCTGCAAGACCTCTCCACCCAAGGCATCTGGTCCCCGCATGAGACTCATCTGCATATTTTTATTTATTTATTTATTTAACAATTCTTATATACCGCACTATTTGTTATCAGTGCGGTTTACATTTAACAGTTTTCAGATCAGAGAAGACTGATTGATTGAATTTACATTATAACAAGGAATAAAACTTGGAGAACATGGGAAACTATTTACATATTGACATGTATCAGGATGGTTGAGGAATACATGAAACTATATACATAAAGATATGGCATAATAGTTGATACTTGATCTGAAAGTATGTAGGTTGCTTCAGGACTGACAAGTGAGTGCTTGGGCTTGAGCGTTATGTTGTGTAGGAGTCTTTAGTAGGGGAAGGGGGATGGTTTCTTTCATATCAATCTCTTGGAGCTCAGGGCAATCTTCCTTGCTCTTTGAGTGTTCCACACCCTGCTCAGCTACAAGACAGTCCTCATTCATACGGACAATCAAGTAGCCATGTTCTACGTGAACAAGCAGGGGGGAACAGGCTCTGTCGCTTTGCAACGAAGCTTTGTGACTATGGGCCCTCGCCAGAGAGCATCAGATTCATCTCCTGGCAGTGTATCTTCCAGGCATACAAAACTTGGGCAGACTCAGTCGAGTTCTGCTTCCACACGAGTGGTCTCTGCATGCTGACCAGGTGGCCAAGGTTTTTCAAATTTGGGGAACCCCGGACATAGTCCTCTTTGCAAGTCTGTGGAATGCCAAACTTCCCCGGTTCTGTTCCAGAATTCCAGCTCAGGGGGCTCAGGCCAGGGATGCTTTCCTCCTCCTTTGGGGTCAAGACTTCCTGTATGCTTTTCCACCCATTCCCCTAATTCCCAAAACCCTGTTCAAGCTTCAGAGAGACAGAGGCCATATGATTCTCATAGCTCCACATTGGCCACGGCAAGTGTGGTACCCTCTGCTTCATCTCTCTCAAGCTCCCTCCCTGGAGTTAGGGTCTGCTCCAGATCTCCTATCTCTGGAGGGCGGAATGTTATGGCATCCCAATCCCCAGTTTCTGCATCTCAGGGCTTGGTTTCTGAAGGCCTAGATCTCCATGATCTTAATCTCCCTCAGCAAGTAAAAGATATTCTTTTTGCTTCCAAGAAACCTTCCACAAAGACGCTCTTATGCTTTCAAGTGGAAAAGGTTTACCATATGGTGTTCGCAAAAGGGTCTTAACCCCCTTGCGATACCTCTGGAATCATTGCTGGAGTTTCTCCTTCATTTATCCAATGCAGGACTTGAGACTAACTCAGTAAGAGTCCATTTGAGTGCTATTGCAACTTCCTTTAAGCCTCTAAATCAGGGGTCTCAAACACGCGGCCCGCGAGACAACTTTGTGCGGCCCGCGACGGAGGAAAACAAAAAAACCCCAAAACCCTGGCTTCTGCCGTTGCCGCCGTGGCAGCGGCAGAATCAATTGTCAAATTTTTTAAAAAACTGACTTCTGCTGCTCAAGCAGCAAAATCAGCTGTCCTGCGGCCCCTTCCCCTGTGCCCGGAGATCCGAGTCTGCTCTATCAGCGGCGTGCTTTTCAAGCCGCGAAGAGAGTATTCCCCTCTCGCGCGGTTTCAAGCCGCGCGCGAGGGGAATACTCTCCTCGCGGCTTGAAAAGCACGCCGCTGATAGAGCAGACTCGGATCTCCGGGCACAGGGGAAGGGGCCGCAGGACAGCTGATTTTGCTGCTTGAGCAGCAGAAGCCAGGTTTTTTTTTAAATTTACCGGGGGGGGGGGTGTAGGACTGGAAATGGGCTATTGGCAGGGGGGGGGTATGACTGGAAATGGGCTGTTGGCAGGGGGGGGTTATGACTGGAAATGGGCTGTTGGCAGGGGGGGGTTATGACTGGAAATGGGCTGTTGGCAGGGGGGGGTTATGACTGGAGATGGGCTATTGGCAGGGGGGGGTTATGACTGGAGATGGGCTATTGGCAGGGGGGTTATGACTGGTAATGGGCTATGGTGGGGGCTAGGACTGGAAATGGGCAGGTGGGGGTTAGGAAGGACTGGAGGTGGGCTGATGGGGGCAGCTAGGACTGGTAATGAGCTATGGAAGGGCTGACTGAAATGGGGTAATGGGGGTTAGGGCTGGAAGTGGGCTATTGGCAGGGGGGTTATGACTGGTAATGGGCTATGGGGGGTAAGACTGAAAATGGGGTGATGGGGGGTAAGACTGGAAGTGCGCTATGGGGAGGTTAGGACTGGTAATGGGCTATGGGGGGTCTAGGACTGGTAATGGGCTGGGGGGGTTGCTAGGACTGGAAATGGGCTGAGTGGAAGGGGGGCTTGAACTGCAAATGGCTGATGGGGAGGGGGGCTTGGAATGGAAATGGGCTGTGAGGGGAGGGAGCTAGGATTGGAAATGGGCTGATGGGGGGCTAGGATAGGACTGGAAATGGACTGATGCAGGGACTAGAAAGGAGCAGATGCTGGGTGGGGCTGGAACTAGAAGGGAGCTGATGTTGGGGGAGGATTAGAATGGGATGGAGCTGGGAAAGTGAAATGGAGAGGGGAAAAATATTTGTCTGGGAGAGAAGACAAATCTACAATTGGCCAGGTATTGGGAGAGTAAGTGGGGATTGAGGTTGGAGGGGTAAATTTTGAGTGGATGAAATAGGAATGAGGAAAGAGAAAAAGGAGAAAGATTAGTATGTTAAAGCAGATGTAGAGAGAGAATGGAAAAAAAACTAGGAGAGAAGAAAGGGCAAATGGACAGCAGACGATGGAGAGTTAGCAGAAGACATGAAGAAACCAGAAGAAAGTGGCTGGAACAATTGCAACTGAAAAAAATGCACAAAAGGTAGAAAAATATCTCTTTATTTTGAATTTATTAACTGGAATATGTCAGCTCTGGGAAATGTGCATCATTAATGTTTGCGCTTTGTTTAGTACAAGAGGAAATTCATTTATAGTTTTATTTCTACAGTGTTGTTGTACATTCCAAGTTTGGCTTTTGGGGTTCCCAGTTTAATTATTGTCGTCTTGTTTCTAAATCTTTTAGTCTTTCTTTATCCATACTCATTAAAGAGGCATGTTTACTAAAAGTTAGTGTATGGTAACATTATGCAAATATTTATGCAAATGAGGCCCCTTATGCAAATGAGGCCCCACGTCTTATGCGGCCCCCGGGTTACTTTACAAGTCCTCATTTGGCCCTCAAAGCAATTTGAGTTTGAGACCCCTGCTCTAAATGGACAGCCTATTTCCTCTCATCCTCTTATAGCAAGATTTATGAGAGGCCTTCTTCTAACTATGCCTCCCATTAGGCCACCACCGGTGGCATGGGACTTAAACCTGGTTCTTGGGCAGCTCATGAAGCCACCTTTTGAACCTTTAGCTACTACCTCCTTGAAATTCCTTTCTTGGAAGGGTATCTTTCTCATTGCAATCACATCACCACGTCGCATTAGTGAGTTGCAAGCGCTAGTACTGATCCACCTTATACAAGGTTCCATCATGACAAGATAGTCCTTAGGACTTATCCACACTTTATGCCAAAGGTGGTCTCGCCCTTTCATCTGAACCAGGCGGTCTACCTGCCTATGTTTTTTCCAAGGCCTCATGCATCAAATGCAGAGAGGAACCTTCGTACCTTGGACTGTAAAGGAGCTTTAGCCTTTTACTTACAAAGAACACAGCAACATAAAGTCCTCTCAACTCTTTGTTGCTTTTGATCCTTCTCATTTGGGACTTCCAGTCTCCAAGAGAACACTTTCTAACTGGATTGCTCAGTGTATTTCCTTCGCCTATCAGAGTAAGAACCTTTCTCTGGAGGGCCATGTCACAGCTCACAATGTGAGAGCCATGGCAGCCTCAATGGCTCATCTGCACTCTGTGTCTATCGACGACATCTGTCGAGCAGCCACCTGGGCCTCGGTTCATACCTTCACAGCCCATTACTGCTTTGGACAAGGACTCCCGCCGGGATGCCTTGTTTGGTCAGGCTGTTCTCCAACACCTGTTCCATACCTAATCAACTCCTACCCACCATCCCTGGTAGGATGCCAGAGATCCTTGGGGGGGAAGTGGAGCCCTGTTCAGCGGCACACAACCTCTGGGGTCTCTCCCTGGCACTTAAAGCTAGGGAGTCCCCATATGTGATGACAGACAGTACAAAAAAACATAGGCAGGTGTAGGTTCTCAAAGCTTTATTGTTCCATATATAAAAAAGGGAGACCTGACCCGACACAGACCGTGTTTCGATAAAATCTTCTTCAGGGGTTGGCTCACCTTATACTAAAAACACATTATAAATAAATTAAAACACAAATCAAATAAAACATTTAAACACAATTAAACTAATTACATTGCATGTGACATCATAGGAAAGCGATAAAAAGTAATAAATGAATCATTAAATAAGCTTAAAACATGTAAAACACAAATATTCTTAAGCCTATTAATATGAATCAAAGAATAAAAGATATCACACTCAAATACATTAAAAACCATAAAATAAAACTAGAAACTTCATTGAAGATTAAAATTAGAATCAAAAAGCTCCCTCTAAAAACTGAAATATGCATAATGTGTGAGAAACATTGACACACGAAAATTAATTATGTAGTAATCATAATGTAACATAAAGCAAATGAAACACACAGTAAATATTATCCACACCACATGAATAAAATCAGTAGGACATTCAAACATATCAATATAAAACAGAGAAATAAAACATGGAGAAAAAAGGAGAAAAACCAGGAGAAACTCGAGGAGGACGACAAAAAAGGAGCAGGAGTAAATTGATTTTACCTGAACACCTTTTATACCATTGCGTTTAATGTATGCACTGAAATTGAAACAAACTTGTAAACTGCAAAAAGGTATAAAGAATTTTTAAAAAAAGAAACAAATGTTATCCAAAAGATTTATTGTTTTCTTCAGACCATTAGAGCCTATTGAGCTTTAAAACTACCATTAACTCCTAGTATTACTTTCTTCTAGGAACTAGACACTCTTCTAAAAAGGTCTATGACCAATGAGACACCATAATCATGAGTCAATTTATAAACCGTCATGCGGGCAGGCATAATTTTTATAAACTGAGGGATTTTTTGAAAAACCTATCCATAACCGAGAGACCACCATGCTCTCATAGTAACATCGGATGCCTCGTGAGTTAGCGTTTCAATTATACAGATTGTCCCGTGCAAGAAAGATCATCCTAGCAAACAAATTATCTAAAATTATCGACGTGCATACTGATCAAAAAACAAAACAATTATTACTATAGCAAGTCTTTCTATGATATAAAACCCGCGCTTGCGGGATCTTCACCTAGGGATTTCTCTAGATTGTAAACCATGCCTTTCACTACCATCAAAGGAATACATGACTCGGAAAGGATTTAAACTAATGTTCATAGGCATATTAAAAGGATCCTTTAGAAGTGTAAATTTAACACAATATAATATCAACTCACATCCTTAAACAGCTATTAATTCGAGAACCTTGAAGGCAGCATCGATAGCTCAGCGGCACCGTGCTTGACTAAAAAACGCTAGCGCATGCGTGTAGGCTTTTAACCCTCCACTAAGCACGCTGGATGAATATGTAAATTAGACAAACTTGAAAAATAGATCATTCGAACTAAAAGTGTGAAAAAAAAGGGGGAGGACACCTTACATCTTTAAAAAAAAAAAACGAATAATTCAAGAATTTTGAAGGCAGCATCGGTGCTACAGCTTCATGTTTAGTTAAAAAAAAAACTTTTGCGCATGCGTGTGGGCATTTAACCCGTCAGCAAGAACAAAAATGAATGTGTGTTTAAACATCCTTAAAAAGAGAAAAATGATGATTATGGCACCGTATAGTAAACCCTTGTGTCCCTGATAGACATTGCCCTTGGAACCATAGAGGAAGATAAATACCTCGGTGATACTATACCCATTTAAAAATATCGTATACGTGTCGATATACGAACCGCCAGCAAGTGCTCACTGGGAAAGGATCACAAAACATATCTGTAACCCATTAGCATGGTATATACAGGTAACTAAAAGGAACCAGGTGTGCACATGCTGACATTCAAACCGCCAGCAAATGCTCACAGGAAAAAGAGCACAATTATGTTGTAACTCACTTAACAATATGTACACCAAAGGGGGCCATCAAGGAAAAACATTTAAGGGACCTAAAGTGCAAGTACAAGTGTAACAAAGAGGGATCCCATTAAAGTAAACAAAGGGAAACAAACACGACTAAAATTGACAACCCATAGGCAATCAAATCTATACATTCTATTAACTCTTGCACCAACTGAGACCACAATAAACCCCCCAATTTACACCTTGACACGCACCTGGGCTTGATTATGAATCCGTTATATTGATAAATGAATGAATAAATAACCGAATAAATACATGAGATGAATAAAAAGACCCAATAAATATATGCTCAAGAATAAAAGTGAGATTAAACTGGAGAGGTGGAAATATAGAGAAAACCATGCTCCAGATAGAACAAAAATATATTTTTACTCTTAATACCCTTACACCACATGGTCTGAATGCAGAACGTGATTTCTGTTTTTTTATGAAGATGACCCTTTTGGTGTATAGTTTTCAACATCAGGATCACTTATAGTTCAGTCTGCCTTTTAATTTATAATATGTTATTAATTAGGCGTTTATAGGTTCCTTTATTTTTATTTTTTACCTTTTATTCTTGAGCATATATTTATTGGGTCCTTTGTTTTTATTCATCTCATGTATTTATTCGGTTATTTATTCATTCATCTATCAATATAACGGATTCACAATCAAGCCCAAGTGCGTGTCAAGGTGTAAATTGGGGGGTTTATTGTGGTCTCAGTTGGTGCAAGAGTTAATGTATAGATTTGATTGCCTATGGGTTGTCAATTTTAGTCGTGTTTGTTCCCCTTTACTTTTTTTTTTTTTTAAATCCTTATTTAGCATTTTCAAATAAAACAAACATTGGAACAAAACATATAATAACCCATATAATACTTATGGATGACATACAATGCGGGCCACCGTTTATAGAGAACTAACAGAGCTTTAGAGACGGCCCCGCTTCCCCACCATCCACCAATAGTTGATTCTTCCGCTGACAAGTGCTACACCATTCCAGCGATCTCCCACTATTGATATCAATCAAATAACTGTGCATTTAAGGTATCCCACTTTTTAAGCAGGCCCCGGTAAGACGGGTTCTGAGTGACATAAGCCTTTTCACAGGCATGATGATAGCAAACTAGATTCCACCAGTAGTCCGAGTTCAAATTTGAGAAGGTTTTCCAATGACTCATGATAGCCTTCAGCGCTAGGCTCAGCATTAGATCAAAAATCATATAATCACACTGATCCAGATCCGGAATTTCAGCTTGAGACTTGTAAATCACAATCCGGTATGTCAAGGGCGATCCCATCTGAAACAGATGTGTCATTCGTTGCCACACTTGGTGCCAATACTTCTGCAGTGCAGGGCAGTCGTAAAGCATATGCATTAACGTGCCCACTTCATTTTGACAAGACCAGCAGCGGTTCCCTTCCAGGGCCCGCCACTTGGCAACTTTCACTGGCGTCAAGTATGCTCGATGAGCTAAGAAGTACTGCGTTTGTGTGAGTGAGGCAGCTCTCGTAATCCGTATTTGTCTATTCCAGAAATCCTCCCACATTTTAGGCAGCTCGAGCACACCCACTTCGGACTCCCACACAAGTTGTGAACCTTGACACCTTTTCTTCTCACCATCCCGGAAGATGGCAACCGTCTTGGATATGAAATGTACGTCCGTCGACATCTCTTGTATCTTGTAGTGTAGCGGCCGACCCAGTCCGACCGACAGTGGTTGAACCCCTGCTTTACCCAGACAGTGTCTCAATTGGCACCATTGGAACATGCAGCTAGCTGGTAAACTGTATTCTTGCTGTAGCATTGGGAAGGACTTGAACGCTTTGTTATGGATTAATTGACCCAGGTAGACTAAGCCTTGTGTCATCCATGTTCCCCAGATAAAACTGCATCCAGCGATTTTTAAATTTCGGATTTAACCAGAGTGGTGGATTCAGTAAACTCATGGTTTTCTTCAGTAACTGTCAATAGGGCACTAAATGCTTGTTGTGTGGCCCATATAATCTCAATACATGAGCCTGGTGGGCCCGCATCCGAACCAATGCGCATCCATAACGGTATTGACTTGCTTATTGAGGCTTCGACCCGCAACCACACTGGGTCGCTAGACATAATCTCTTCACCACTCCACCGGACACCTCACCGGACACCTTGTCTTAGCAGGGCCGCAGCATGGTACCAATAAAAATCTGGGAAGTGCACTCCTCCCCGTTTCTTGGGCAACTTTAATTTCCACACAGCAATTCTCGGTGTTTTGTTGCACCATAAGAAAGATAACATCGACTTCTCCAGCTTGGTGTAAAAGCGCCGCTCGAAGAGGGTCGGTATCATACTCAGTATATAGTTTATCTTAGGCACCATAACCATTTTTATGGTTTCCAACCTGCCCCACCAGGTTAAGTTCAACGGGGACCATTTGCTAACATACTCAGATACAATTCTTTCACACTTTGCCTTGGTCTGAGAAGGTTTCTCGCAGCGTGTTTCCATAGGTAACACCCAGGTATTTGAAAGCAGAGCCCTCCACCCTGAACGGGTATTGGTTGTATGTTGATAGTTGGACATGGGAGTTTAAGGGTATAATCGTCGTTTTAGTTAAATTCAACTTGTATCCTGAGATACCTGAATAATCTATTACAGTCATGACTGCAGTCAAAGAACTGGGCTCCAAAAAGAGGAAGATATCGTCCGCGTACGCGGAGACCGTGTTATGACACCCGGCCAAGCTTATGCCAGTGATATTCCGTTGTCGAATTTTCAGTAGTAATGGCTCGAGAGCAAGGTTGAACAGCAGCGGTGATAGGGGGCAGCCTTGTCTGGTTCCCCCGGTTAGCGTGAACTCAGCCGAGAGTGCTCCATTCGCCGCTACTCGAGCAGTGGGCCAGGTATAGAGTAGTTCCACACTTTTGAGAAAGTTCTCTTGTATGCCGAACCATCTCATTGTTCTGAAGAGAAAGGGAAGCTCGACCCTATCAAAGGCCTTTTTGGTGTCCAATGCCAGTCCCACCACCGGATCCGAAGCTTGTTACGCCCCTAACAGTACATGTGCAAGCAAACGACCATTATCGGCTGTAGATCTTCCGGGCATAAATCCACATTGGACCGGATGGATTAGCGTCTCTATCACTTTGCCGAGTCGATTGGCCAGTATCTTAGCATATATTTTATAATCTGCGTTCAGCAGGGATATGGGTCGGTAGTTCTCTATTCTCTGGGGATCCCTCCCTGGTTTAGGGTGAATGACAATCATGGCTGTTGCTATTGCACCCACATTAGGGCATTCTTCTTTAATCCAGGTATAATATGTTTGCATTTCAGGCAGCAATTGCTTGGAAAAGGCCGCATAAAATTCTACAGGCAAGCCGTCCGGTCCACTGGCCTTACCTTTCGCTAGCTGTCGTATCGCCTGTTGGATTTCTTTATCGGTGACGTCTTCCTCCAGGGACAACGCTTGCTGCTCTGTAAGTTTGGGCCCATCTATTGCGGAAACAAATTTGGAAAAGGTATTTTCATCGTGTTCCACCTCTGACTGGTATAGGGTGGCATAGAAATCTTTGCACAACTTCAGTATCTCTTCATCTCTCAGTAGCAAGGCCCCAGAAGAGTCTTGCAGGCCTGTTATCCGCGTCACTGCCTTCTTAGTTCGCAACATACGTGCCAACAAAGCGCTTGCCCGATTACTCTCATGGTAGTACACACTTTGCCGCGTCTTGTTTGTTCACGTCTTGACTAAGAATAGAGTTATACTGATATCTCAACTTTTGCAGTCTCAGTAAAATAGCCTTGTCCTCGTGCTTAGCCAGGAGCCTTTCACCCGCTCTTATTTCCAGTTCTGTCAGCTTCTGCTTATCAGCTCTTCTACGTTGGATACTGAAGGATGTCATAGGTCCCTCTCATATTGGCTTTGAAGGCTTCCCACCAGGCCCACACTGGCATCTCTTGCACCTGATTGCATTGAAAGTAGTCGGCAATTTCCCTTTGCATGGAGCTCAAGAACTCTTCATCCGCGAGCCATGATTTATCAAAGTGCCATCGTGGCTGGGCTCTCTTTGATGTTACCAAATCTAATGTTAGTTGAACTGCAGCATGATCTGATACTGTCTTCGCGAACAATTCAACTGCTTCGATCTGTGGTACTAGTGTCTTGGACACTAAAAAATAGTCGATTCTCGTTTGTGAGTTATGTGGTGCAGAATAAAATGAGTACTCTCTATCGTTAGGATGCAAAAGCCTCCAAGGATCTACAAGGCCCAGTGATTCCATCATATTTTGTAGCATTTTACTAGCTTTTGGCTTATGTTTTTTGTATGGGGTACGGTCAACTAACGGATCTTGTATTAGATTAGTCTCCACCCAGAAGTATGTGCGTTGATCCAGTCTCTAGTAACTCTGTCGCTACCTGCTCGAAGAATAGTGGATCATCTTGATTAGGGCCGTAGATCGTCATCAGGATATATGTCTCACCACCAATCTGAACTCTCGCTTTGGCCCACCTCCCTCCCGTGTCCATCTTTGTCTCTTCCACTTTCGGCGTCAATGTTTTCCGAACAAGTATAAGGACCCCACCTTTCTTCTTTTCCGCTGGGGCAACCAGTATATTCTGATATAATCTCCCCCCCCCCCCCCTTATAGGATTCTGAAAGCGAAAGATGAGTTTCCTGTAGGAGTATTACGTCCGCCTGCTGCTGTTGGCAATATGTTAGTATTTTCTTACGTTTGATGGGATTAGAGATACCTTGAACATTTAGAGACAGGAGCCTTAATTTGCTGCTAGCCATGACTACTAGTGTAGATCCCTGTGGTGGTAGCACTTGTCAACCATAATTGCAGATTCATTTGTATGGGATGGTCATCATTATACAGACATTGCCTTGTCATCCTACAACTAACAACAAGAACTTGAACATCTTGCATGGTGGAACCTATTCCACCCCCTCTATAAACAACCCCCATAGCAACTCCCACCCCCAACCGTCTACCAGAGCTACATATCACCCCCCCCCCTCCCCCATCAGACATCAATGAGTATTCATAAAGTCCCATAACTACATGCCTCTCCATAAGTCATCAAGAACATTTCATGCATTCATCACTTCCCCTTAATTGAATTTGTGATTAACCAAACCCTAGCACATCAGAGATAGTGGGTTTCTTCAGGCTTCTGGCTCAAACCCATAGTCGCCATTCACTGGTCACATTCCCGATATTGTAATCAGCTATGATCCTACATCCATGTGCGTATGGTCCGATAAGGTCTGAAGAGCATCTCCGCTGTCGAAAGTCCGTGTGGTATTGTTTAGCGTGACACGCATTCTCGCCGGGTAAAAGAGTCCGTATCTCGCCTGTAGCTTCTGCATCAGGGGTCTACAGGCCAAGAGCTCTTTACGCCGATCCACTGTTTTCTTGCTGAGATCTGGGTAAAATGAGATCCTGCGACCTTCAAGCTGCAACGATTGTCTCTGCTTTGCCGTTTGCAAAATCTGTATGGCCTGCGGATATCTAAGTACTTTCACCACAAATGGGCACGGCTGCTGCACGCGGCTCGTGGCATGAGAGGGAACCTGATGAGCGCGCTCTAATTCAAGTGGGATGGTAAAGTTAATTTGAAGGAGATCTGGTATAAGTTTTTCTAAATAAGCGATAGGATCGGCTTCCTCCCGACCCTCAGGGATTCCAGTGATTCTGACATTATTCCTTCGGGCCCGATTGCTTTGGTCCTCCATTTGTATTTCTAGCGCTGCCACCCGCTTAGTTAAGGGGCCCATCTGAGACAACATAATCTCATGCTTGGCGACCTCAATTTCCATTTTAGAGATACGCCCGGCCATATCCTGCAAGTTCTCTTTTACCTCCTGTACATCAACTTGTAGTTGGGTTAGCGGTGCGGTGCTTGTAGTGATCATTTCTTTGACGGCTTTTAGCTCAGCCAAAATCTCCCGGACACCGTCGGCAGACTCCTCCTCTGGCGCCATTTTCTGAGGGGATGATGCCTTCTGTTTCACGCGTTTGGCTGTTTGCCCGGCTGGAAGATGGAATTCCAGTCTCGCCGGCTTTAGAGACATTTCTCGTGAGGTATCAGTCGTGCTCTGCCAAAATGGGGGTTGAGAGGGTCAGGATTCTGTGAATAAGGTGGGAGCCACACTTTCAAGCAGCCATCTCCCTTCGCGGCAAGCTCCGCCCTCCCTTTACTTTAATGGGATCCCTCTTTGTTACACTTGTACTTGCACTTTAGGTCCCTTAAATGTTTTTCCTTGATGGCCCCCTTTGGTGTACATATTGTTAAGTGAGTTACAACATAATTGTGCTCTTTTTCCTGTGAGCATTTGCTGGCGGTTTGAATGTCAGCATGTGCACACCTGGTTCCTTTTAGTTACCTGTATATACCATGCTAATGGGTTACAGATATGTTTTGTGATCCTTTCCCGGTGAGCGCTTGCTGGCGGTTCGTATATCAACACGTATACGATATTTTTAAATGGGTATAGTATCACCGAGGTATTTATCTTCCTCTATGGTTCCAAGGGCAATGTCTATCAGGGACACAAGGGTTTACTATACGGTGCCATAATCATCATTTTTCTCTTTTTAAGGTTGTTTAAACACACATTCATTTTTGTTCTTGCTGACGGGTTAAATGCCCACACGCATGCGCAAACGTTTTTTTAACTAAACACGAAGCTGTAGCACCGATGCTGCCTTCAAAATGCTTGAGTTATTCGTTTTTTTTAAAAGATGTAAGGTGTCCTCCCCCTTTTTTTCACACTTTTAGTTCGAATGATCTATTTTTCAAGTTTGTCTAATTTACATATTCATCCAGCATGCTTGGTGGAGGGTTAAAAGCCTACACGCATGCGCTAGCGTTTTTTAGTCAAGCATGGTGCCGCTGAGCTATCGATGCTGCCTTCAAGGTTCTCGAATTAATAGCTGTTTAAGGATGTGAGTTGATATTATATTGTGTTAAATTTACACTTCATAGGCATATTAAAAGGATCCTTTAGAACATTAGTTTAAATCCTTTCCGAGTCATGTATTCCTTTGATGGTAGTGAAAGGGCATGGTTTACAATCTAGAGAAATCCCTAGGTGAAGATCCCGCAAGCGCGGGTTTTGTATCATAGAAAGACTTGCTATAGTAATAGTTGTTTTGGTTTTTGATCAGTATGCACGTCGATAATTTTAGATAATTTGTTTGCTAGGATGATCTTTCTCGCACGGGACAATCCGTATAATTGAAACGCTAACTCACGAGGCATCCGATGTTACTATGAGAGCATGGTGGTCTCTCGGTTATGGATAGGTTTTTCAAAAAATCCCTCAGTTTATAAAAATTATGCCTGCCCGCATGACGGTTTATAAATTGACTCATGATTATGGTGTCTCATTGGTCATAGACCTTTTTAGAAGAGTGTCTAGTTCCTAGAAGAAAGTAATACTAGGAGTTAATGGTAGTTTTAAAGCTCAATAGGCTCTAATGGTCTGAAGAAAACAATAAATCTTTTGGATAACAATTTTTTTTTAAATTCTTCTTTATCCCTTTTTGCAGTTTACAAGTTTGTTTCAATTTCAGTGCATACATTAAACGCAATGGTATAAAAGGTGTTCAGGTAAAATCATTTTACTCCTGCTTCTTTTTTGTCCTCCTCCTCGGGTTTCTCCTGGTTTTTCTCCTTTTTTCTCCATGTTTTATTTCTCTGTTTTATATTGATATGTTTTGAATGTCCTACTGATTTTATTCATGTGGTGTGGATAATATTTACTATGTGTTTCATTTGCTTTGTTACATTATGATTACTACATAATTAATTTTCGTTTATTATTAATGTTTCACACACATTATGCATATTTCAGTTTTTAGAGGGAGCTTTTTGATTCTAATTTTAATCTTCAATGACGTTTCTAGTTTTATTTTATGGTTTTTAATGTATTTGAGTGTGATATCTTTTATTCTTTGATTCATATTTATAGGCTTAAGAATAATATTTGTGTTACATGTTTTAAGCTTATTTAATGATTCATTTATTTATTACTTTTTATCACGTTCCCTATGATGTCACATGCAATGTAATTAGTTTAATTGTGTTTAAATGTTTTATTTGATTTGTGTTTTAATTTATTTATAATGTGTTTTTAGTATAAGGTGAGCCAACCCCTGAAGAAGATTTTATCGAAACACGGCCTGTGTCGGGTCAGGTCTCCCTTTTTTATATATGGAACAATAAAGCTTTGAGAACCTACACCTGCCTACATTTTTTTGTACTGTCTGCTGTTGCCTGCGTGGCAGTGTGCTGCATATTGGTGTCCCATATGTGATGACTACATTCCTGCTTGTTCCTGGAGATAGCATAGTTACTCACCTGTAACAGGTGATCTCCGGGAACAGCAGGAATTTAGTCCTCACAACCCACCCATCTCCCCTAGGAGTTATATCTCTCTACCTATCTTTCCCTTTCCCTCTCTCTCTCTTTGTCTCAGCTTTAAAACTCAACTGGAGAGAGGCAGTTGGGAAAGGCAGCACGCAGGCGCTGTGGGATGCTCCCAAAAGCTTTCTAATTGGACGCTGGGGAGCGTTCCCGCGCATGCTCCGTCGGTACCGATGATACCCATATGTGAGGACTAAATTTCTGCTGTTCCCGGAGATCACCTGTTACAGGTGAGTAACTATGTTTTTCTCAAGAACCAAGCAGGAAGTCGGTCCTCACATATGGGTGACGCCGGTGCTGACGGAGCCCCTGTGCAGAGCATTTCCCCAGCTTTGAAAGAAAGCCTTTGGGAATGTAGCACGCCTGCGCGGTCCCCTCCCTGCCAAAGGGTGCCATCTTGCTCAGTCTTTCTTTTTCCGCAGACGGACGTGAGTTCGTGTCACCCGGGAAAAGTTTGATTTTTTTTTTTTTCTGCGATTTTCATGTTGTCTTATCCGGTTCGACGCCGGTTCCCCTTCCCGCCTGGGCTCGGTACACCGATATCGAGTCCGGAGTTGTGATTTTTGTTTTTTTGTCCTTCGTGACTAGCCTTCGCGCTGTTTTTGTGTTTTCACTGCCAGCCCGGTCTTTTGACCTTGCAGGGGACCTTTTTCCTCCTATGGCTGCCAGCGGGTTCAAAAAGTGTGATCAGTGTAAGAAACTTATGTCTCTCACCGACACACACGACCTCTGCCTCCTATGCCTCGGCCCTGACCCCGACCATGACCGGCTGGCCTGTGGCCCGTGCCGCAAAATGTCGTCGAAGGCGCTTCGGAGCCATCAGCATCAACGTGAGAATTTTCTCTGACTCTGCATCTGGCTGTGCCCAGACTTTGTCAGAGGCCTCGACATCTCGGGAGTGCGACCCCGAGCGCTGTCGGGGTTCCTCTGAAAGGGAGTTAGAGCCTAGTAGCAGCTAAGAGCTATAATTTAAATCAAATCAGAATTTAGCTTAGCACAAAAGGCAAAACAGGGTCTGTACTCTTTGAGCAACAGTGTCTTCTAGAGACCTTTACAAAGAGGCCTTCTACCTAGGGGGCAAGAGACCTGTGAAACCTTTTCAATAGGTGTTAACACCAGGTGGCAGATCAAAAGGCCATTTTGAAAGACTCCTCCTATCCAAGCAAGGACTGTTAATTACCCAGGAAGTTGGTCACAGCATTACCTCAGCAGCAGAGGCATAAATAGCTCAACCAGAGCTCTGTGATCCTCTGTCTTGAAGGACTAGAAAGGGGGACTGTTACTTCTGGAGAGAAATCTGCAACTGTGAGTATATTCTTCTGATAATTTTCTAAAAAGAATTCTTTGTATTAAAGCTACTTAATCTGTGAACCCACTGTTTTTTGTTGGATCAGTTAGGGCCTAGTAGCAGCAATTAAAGTTTGAATTTAAAACAGAGTAGAGCTTTCTGGTTACACTTCATACCCAGCAGAGAGCTTGTAGTTTAAATGTAATAGTCACTCAGGGCCAAGTAACAGCAAAGTACTTTTAGTTTAAATTTAACACACAGAAGAGAGCTTTCTGGTTAAATTTAGTACCCAGCAGAGAGCTTGTAGTTTAAATTTCATAAGAAGTTAGAGCCTAGCAGCAGCTAAGAGCTATAATTTAAATCAAATCAGAATTTAGCTTACCTCAGCAGCACAAGACAGGGTACTGTGTAGCAGCCCTCTTTTAATAAGTGTTATTTCCCTCCCTCCCTCCCTCCCTCCCCACACCCACCCTCCCCTGGGATAATCATAGCTTTATAGGTACTCACACATCTTAAAAGACAGGAGGTGCTTTCAGGTGAAGCTCATTACCCAAATCAGTCATACACTAAGGACCTGAGATTAATTAAGCTTCAGGTGAACAAGGTATATTAAACGTATTAGGTACAGTTTTATTGGTATAAATACCCATAGCAACCACTAGTAAGTAAGAACTTATAGATCTAGACACAAACTTAAAACTAAGATGCAGACAGCAGTCCAGCAGTGGGATGGGGGCTTTCCAGTCTTTTGCATTGAGTGTCACATGTATGATTTTCTCCCAGTTGGTGAGAGGTCTTACGTGTGCACTAGGTGCAAGGAGCTCTTTGCTCTCAGGGAACAAGTCCGTTCTCTAGAGGCTAAAGTAGCAGACTTGGAAAACATAAGACAGACAGAGAGGTACATAGACGAGACCTACAGAGATATAGTCCTGACGTCCCACCTCCAGTCTGGCAGCACCCCTGTTGCCATGGAGGAGAGAGGTCACGTGACAGGAGAGCATCACCCTGGTGTAGCAGGAAGTGATCCTGTAACTAGGACCTGTTCTCCAGGTGATGTAAAACTCTCTCGCACCGAGGAAGTTTCTCCAGGGCCATGTGCCCATGAGGGAAGGGTTAGAACAGCCATTATAGTTGGTGATTCGATCATTAGGCATGTAGATAGGTGGCTGGTGGACGTGAGGATCGCCTGGTAACATGCCTGCCTGGTGCGAAGGTAGCGGCCCTCACGCGCCACCTAGATAAGGTCTTAGATAGTGCTGGGGAGGAGTCTGCTGTCTTGGTACATGTCGGTACCAATGACATAAGAAAATGTGGTAGGGAGGTTCTGGAGGCAAAATTTAGGCTTTTAGGTAGGAAGTTGAAATCCAGAACTTCCATGGTAGCATTCTCCGAAATGCTTCCTGTTCCACGCGCAGGACCCAAAAGGCAGGAAGAGCTCCGGAGTCTCAATGCGTGGATGAGACAATGGTGCAGAGATGAGGGTTTTGGATTTGTTAGGAACTGGGGAACATTCTGGGGAAAGGAGGGGCTCTTCCGAAGGGATGGGCTTCACCTTAACCGGGATGGAACCAGGCTGTTGGCATTAACCTTTAAAAAGGAGATAGAGCAGCTTTTAAACTAGATATTAGGGGAAAGCCGACAGTCGCCCAAGAGCGGATGGTTCGGAAGAATGTATCCTTGAAGGATAATACCAAAAGCAGAGAGGTTCCACAAAAGAGTAAAGTAGCCCAAATGCCCTCAAGTATGGAGCAGACAGAGCTTAAAGATCCCAATTTACCCTTGTCTAACAATAGCCAAATTAACATGAATAAAATACATTCTCTAAAATGCTTGTATGCAAATGCTAGAAGTCTAAAAAAATAAGATGGGAGAGTTAGAATATATAGCACTAAATGAAAGGTTAGATATGATTGGAATATCAGAGACATGGTGGAAGGAGGACAACCAGTGGGACACTGTGATACCTGGATACAAACTATATCGTAATGATAGAGCTGATCAAATTGGTGGAGGGGTTGCGCTCTATGTTAGAGAGGGCATTGACTCAGAAAGGATTAAAGTTTTGCAGGAAACAAAATCTGCTGTAGAATCTGTATGGATTGAAATTCCATATAAAAGGGGGAAGGCAATGGCAGTGGGGGTGTACTATCGAGCACCTGGCCAGAATGACCAAATGGATGATGAAATGCTCAAAGAAATCAAGGAAGCTAACAAAAGTTACAGCGCAGTAATAATAATGGGTGATTTCAATTACCCCGGTATCGACTGGGTCAGTGTCATGTCAGGACATGCTAGGGAGATAAAGTTCCTAGATGAAATAAATGACTGCTTCTTGGAGCAGCTGGTTCATGAACCGACCAGAGGGGAAGCCATATTAGACCTAGTCCTTAGTGGAACACCAGATCTAGTGCAAGAGATAAGGGTGTTGGGGCCACTTGGCAATAGTGATCATAGCATGATCGCCTTTGATTTAATTAGTGGAGGAGGGATAGTAAGGAAATCCACAGTACTACCTTTTAACTTTCGAAAGGGAGACTATGATAAAATGAGGAAAACAGTTAAGAAAAACTAAAAGGAGCAGTTGCAAAGGTTAAAGACTTACATCAAGCTTGGGTGTTGATGAAAAATACTATCTTGTAAGCCCAGGCTAGCTGTATTCCACGTTTTAAGAAAAGTGGAAGGAAGTCTAAACTGCCAGCATGGTTTAAAGGTGAGGTCAGAGGCTGTTGCCAAAAAAGCATCTTCCAGGAAATGGAAAAAAGAGCCAAACGACGAAACCTGGAAACAGCACAAGCACTGGCAAGTCAAATGCAAGGCATTGATAAGGCAGGCAAAGGGAGAATTTGAGAAGAAGCTTGCTGCAGAAGCAAAAACGCGAAGTAAAGACCTTTTCAAGTACATTCGTAGCAAAAAAACCTGTGAGAGAGTCAGTTGGTCCATTAGATGATAAAGGGGTTAAAGGAGCACTAAGAGGCGACAAGGCGATAGCGGAGAGATTGAATGAATTCTTTGCTTCAGTCTTTACTGAGGAAGATGTAGGGATGTTACCCATGACTGAAGTGGTATTTAAAGGTGCGGAAGAACTGAAGGAAATATCGATACATCGGGAAGATGTATTACAACTATTAGATAAACTGAAGAGTAGCAAATCACCTGGGCCGGATGGTATACATCCAAGGGTGTTGAAAGAACTGAAATACAAGATTGCAGACCTGCTATTAGTAATCTGTGAACTATCATTAAAATCGTCTCTAATACCTGAAGATTGGAGGATCGCCAATGTAACACCAATTTTTAAAAAGGGTTCCGGGGTGATCCGGGAAACTACAGACCGGTGAGCCTGACATCAGTACCGGGAAAAATGGTAGAAACCATCATAAAGAATAAAATTGCTCATGACCTAGTAATGGGAGACAGCCAACATGGCTTTAGACAAGTAAGATCTTGTCTTACTAATCTGTTATGTTTCTTTGAAGGAGTGAATAATCAGGTGGACAAAGGTGAGTCGGTTGATATTGTGTATCTGGACTTTCAGAAAGCCTTTTTGACAAGTTCCCTCATCAGAGACTTTTGGCAAAACTAAAGAGTCATGGGATAGGAGGCAGTGTACTATTGTGGATCAGGAACTGGTTAAAAGATAGAAAGCAGAGGGTAGGGCTAAATGGCCAATTTTCCCAATGGAGAAAGGTGAATAGTGGTGTACCCCAGGGATCTGTGCTGGGTCCGCTGCTTTTTGACATATTCATAAATGACCTGGAAAGTGGAATAACGAGTGAGGTTATCAAATTTGCAGATGACACAAAACTAAAGTTGTTAAAACCCAAGAGGATTGTGGAAAATTGCAAGAGGATCTTGATAAATTGGAAGACTGGGCTTTAAAATGGCAGATGAAATTTAATGTGGACAAGTGCAAGGTTATGCACCTAGGGAAGAACAACCCAAACCTATGGTTACACGATGCAAGGTTCCACATTAGGAACCACCACCCAGGAAAAAGATTTAGGCGTCATTGTGGATACCATGTTAAAACCCTCGGCCCAGTGTGCAGCGGCGGCCAAGAGAGCAAATAGAATGCTAGGTATGATAAGGAAAGGAATGGAAAATAAAACAAAAGATATTATAATGCCTCTATATCGTTCCATGGTGAGACCGCACCTTGAATATTGTGTGCAATTCTGTTCGCCGTATCTTAAAAAGGATATAGCGATTTTAGAAAAGGTTCAGAGAAGAGCCACCAAAATGGTAAAGGGGATGGAAGGATACTCCTATGAAGAAAGGCTAAAAAGGTTGGGGCTCTTTAACCTGGAAAAGAGACTGCTGAGGGGAGATATGATAGAAGTCTATAAATTAATGAACTGAGTGGAACTGGTAAACGTAGATCGATTGTTTACCTTATCAGAATATAGAAAGACTAGGGGACATGCAATGAAGCTACAGGGTAAACTATTTAAGACTAATAAAAGAAAATATTTTTTCACTCAATGTGTAATCAAACTGGAATTTGTTACCGGAGGATGTAGTAAAGGCTGTTAGTGTAGCTGGGTTTAAAGAAGGTTTGGACAAGTTCCTGGAGGAAAGGTTCATAAACCATTATTAAGAAGGGACCCAGGATATCCATGCTTGAACCAATACAAGCATTGTGGAACCTGTGTCCCTTGGGGAAACTGCTAGGTACGTATGACCTAGATTGGCCACTGTTGGAAACAGAATACTGGGCTTGATGGACCTTGGTCTGACCCATTATGGCATATCTTATGTTCTTATGAGTCTCCCTCCCGGGAGCACCAAAGGAAGTAAAAGCTCACGAGGGCAGCGTCGGTGGAGGCTCCTTGTTCCTCGAGGTCCAGGTCGCGTAGCCCTGACCACCGCCCCAGGCTCTCTGAGTCGGAGAGGCCTTCCAAGCTACCTCGTGGAGCCGGAGTCCCCGAGTCACGTAAGTGCAGTTGTCCTCGTAGACTCTCCTCCGGGGGAGCCGACATTAGGCCAGACGCCGTCGGGGCCCAAGTCTGAGGTTGCTGAGTCTCCTGAGCTTGGACTCAGGTTGACGTCCTTGGAGAGCAGCTTGGCTGCCTTCATGGAGCAGCAGCGGGTGCTGATTGCCGGTCTGACTGGTGCATCTGCCCTGACCACTGGGACCTCGACGTCTAAGTCGACCCCGGAGACCGAGCCGATCCTCGAGTCGAAGTCTCGAGTCTATCCTCGGTCATGGTCCCCCTCGACCTCCTGTGCGGGTGGCACTGAGGCCCACACGGCTGGAGCTTCTCAATTCCTCCTCGGAGGAGTCTGAGTGGGAGACTGAGAACGAGTAGTCCCCAGACACTTTCCGGACCCAGTGCGTCCCTTCGGACTCACTGGAGTCCCAGCCTCGGAGAAGTCCCCCCCCCCCCCCCCCCCCGGAGGATACCCAGTTCTCAGACTTTGTGAGGGACATGGCCAAGGCCTTGGCCTTCCCTGCGGACGCTGAGGAGGAGCCTCGAGCCTCGGAGCTTGATGCCCTCCAGTATGACTTTCCTCTGAAGAAAGCCTTTACTGTACCGGTTCCTCCGATGCTGGAACTGCTGCTCTTCCGTATGTGGGAGGCACCGGCCTCGACGCTGGTTCTTAGCAAACGGGTCGATTCCATGTATTGAGTCCGTAAGAGCCCTGGGTTCCAAAAGGCGCAGCTACCGCACCACTCCATGGTTGTGGAATCGTCCATGCACTGTCGGAAGAGTCAGAAGGTGCACTCTTCTGTGCCCCCCCGGCCGGAAGGCCCGGAACCTGGATGCCCTCTGTAGAAAGTGCTTCCAGGGCTCTATGCTGTCTTGCCGTGTCCAGACCTACCATCTGTACATGGGCATGTACCTTCGAGACCTGGCAAAGGAGATTGCTGGGTTCTCAGCTGGCCTCTCTGAGGAACCTTTGCAGAGGTTTAAGGCTTTGTCAACAGGGATTCGAGAGTGCTCAAAGTGTTTTTTTTTTTCTCTTGAGCAGCCTGTGATGGCTTTGAGGCTTTGGCCCGGGTAGCCGCGGCCAGCATCGGTACATGCCATCAGGCCTGGCTACAGTCAGACCTGGAGCCATGGGTGCAGGACAAGTTGGTCGATGTCCCTTGCCGAGGTGAAAACCTCTTTGGTAAGCCCATGACTGAAAAGGCTGCGGAAATCGAGACTGAGACTCTCACCAGGACAAGGCTGTCCAGGAAGACGTCTGCCCCTTCTCAGAAAAAGAAGGGCCTGGGGAAGAAGCCCTGTTTCCCGAGGAAGGGTGCTGCCTACAAATCCTACCCTCAATATCAGGCCAAGGGGCAGGGGCATGGGCCCTGTAGGCAGAAGACCCCCAAGCCTCCGGCTCCTGCACAGCAGTAGTGGGGTTTTGACTCCCACAGCATAGCCTCTTCTCCACAGCTGGCTCCACTCAGCACAGGAGGTCGGCTGACCCTGTACACCTACAGGTGGCCAGCCATAACAGGGGATACCTGGGTCCTCAGCATAGTCCAAAAGGGCTACATGCTCCACTTCTACCAGATACCCCCTCCTACTTTCCAGGGGAGCCTCCAAGACTCCCTCTGCACAGAAACCTCCTCCTTCAGGAGCTGTCAAGTCTTCTAAAGGAACAGGCGGTGGAACCGGTGCCTCACCACCTGGAAAGGCAAGGCTTCTACTCCAGGTACTTTCTGGTACCAAAAAGGACAGGAGGCCTCCGGCCTATCCTCGACTTGCGAAACCTAAACAAGTTTCTAGAGAGGGAAAAGTTCAAGATGCTTACCCTTGGGATACTGCTGCCCTACCTCCAGCAGGGAGATTGGCCATGCTCCTTAAACCTAAAGGATGCTTATACCCACATTCTCATCCATCCAGACCACAGATAATATCTCAGATTTGTGGTGGGAGGAAACCATTTTCAGTACAGAGTACTTCCCTTTGGCCTAACTTCTGCCCCCAGGGTTTTCACCAAATGCCTGGCGGTGGTGGCAGCCTATCTCAGAAATCAGGGAATCTTTCTTTTCCCATACCTGGACGACTGGCTCATCAGGAGTCAGACTCCAGGAGGCCAGACAAGCCGCTCTTCGCACTGTCTTTTCTTCAGCATCTGGGCTTTGTCATCAACTACGCAAAGCCCACTTTGCTCCCCTCACAGAACCTATAGTTTATAGGGGCAAGATTAGACACCTTGCAAGCAAGAGCTTACTTGCCCGAGTACAGGGCTCATAGGCTGATGGACTTGGCCAGCCAGTTCCAAGGCAATTCTCAGGTCTCTGCCAGACACTTTGTGGCTCCTGGGTCACATGGCATCCACGGTACATGTGACCCCGAATGCCCATCTGCACATGCGGGTGGTTCAGTGGTGCCTCGGATCTCAGTGGGCGCAAGCCACAGGCAACCTCCGAGACAGAGTAAAGGTGTCCAAACCGCTCTTGGACAACTCACAGTGGTGGCTACATCTCCCAAACCTCCTCAGGGGGGTACCCTTTCAGGCCCCAGCACACACAAGGGTGCTGACGACCAATGCTTCCTTAAAGGCCTGGGGTGCACATTGCTAGGGCAGGTGCACTCAAGGCCTCTGGTCTCCTCGGGAGACCACACAGCAGATCAATCTTTTGGAGCTGCGAGCAATCCACTTGGCTCTATAGACTTTTTCTCATGCACTCTCTCACCAGTCTGTCTTTGTCTGAACTATCAGGTAGCAATGTTCTATGTGAACAAGCAAGGGGGCACAGGGGTCCAGACTCCTGTGTCAGGAGGCGCAGGCCCTTTGCAGTCAAGCAAGGCATGTTTCTCAAAGCAGTTTATCTACCTGGTTAGGAGAACTTCTTGGCAGACAAACTAAGCAGGATTCTCAAGCCTCACGAATGGCAGTTGAATCCACTAGTGGTCCAGCAGATCTTTCTACGATGGGGGCTTCCATCCATCAATCTCTTTGCAAGTCCACTGAACCATCAGCTGCCCAGGTTTTGCTCCAGACAGCCACATCCCCTGAGAATGGCAGCAGATGCTTTTCTGATCTCTTGGTCTACGGGCCTCCTGTATGCGTTTCCTCCCACGCCCCTGGTGGCCCGAACTCTGTTCAAGATTCTACAGGAAAAAGCCTTGGTCATTCTGGTAGCCCCCAGATGGCCGAGGCAGCTGTGGTTTCCACTTCTTATGTAGTTGGCGGTGGAAACTCCATTCCATCTGGGGTTGCAACCCAATCTCCTGTCTCAGGATCAGGGTTCCCCTCTGCACCCCAATCTCAGATCCCTCAATCTGATGGCCTGGCTGCTGAAAGGATAGTGCTAGCTCCCTTACTTCTACCTAGGGAAGTTGAGGAGGTGGTCTTGGCCTCGAGGAGGCAATCCACCAGAAAGTCCTATGCACTCAAGTGGCGCAGGTTCTCAGTGTGGTGTGCTCAGCACAATGAAGATCCTTTCTCCTGCCTTGTGCCAGTAGTGCTACAATACCTACCTCACCTGTCAGACCTAGGCCTCAAGTCCAACTCTGTTCGGGTCCACCTCGGTGCTCTTTCAGCGCACCACTCACCGGTGGAGGGACAGTCTGTCGGTTCACCCCTTGGTATCCCGCTTCCTCAGAGGCCTGCTTTTGCTCAAGCCTCTGATTCGTCCACCTGCCACTGAGTGGGATTTGAATGTGGTCTTGCAACAACTTAATCGCCCACCGTTTGAGCCGATGGCTACTTGCCATTTACGCTTCCTTTCTTGGAAGGCGCTCTTCCTGGTAGCTCTTACCTCGGCCAGACATGTGAGTGAACTACAAGCTCTGGTTTCTGATAGACTGTACACACGGTTCTATAGGAACAGGGTGGTCCTTCAGACTCATCCGAAGTTCCTTCCAAACGTTGTCTCCTATTTCCACCTCAGCCAGGAAGTGGTTCTTCCGACATTTTCTCAGACCGCATACCAGCCGGACTGAGACAGTCTTGCATACTCTGGACTGTAAGAGGGCGTTGTCCTTTTACATTGAATGTATGCGGGGGCATCGAAGGGCTACTCAGCTCTTCGTCTCCTTTGACCCTAATAAATTGGGGTTACCTGTCTCCAAGTATGCGTTGTCCACTTGGGTAGCAGATTGTATTGCCTGGGTGTACAAGGCAGCTGACCTTCCCTTGCAGGATCGAGTCATGGCCCACCGTGTCAGGGCGAAAGCCGTGTCAATAGCTCATCTCCGCTCTGTTCCGTTGGCAGACATCTGCCGGGCTGCTACTTGGTCTTCAAGCCAGATTTTTGCAGCCCACTACTGCCTCGAGAGAGAGTCCCGAAGGGACAGTGCTTTCGGACAGGCGGTACTCCGTAATCTCTTTGAGGTTTAGGCACCTCCTACCCTCTGGCCCTTGTGTTGGGCTACCGTACGGGGGTGTTCTCAGAGGATATTCTTTTCATGGATGCTGAGGCTCTTGAGAGGGAGCCATTTTTTAAGCTTTGGGTTCCTGGTAGCCTAGAGCTGGGGAGTCCCATATATGAGGACTGACTTCCTGCTTGGTCCTGGAGAAAGAGTAGTTACTCACCTGTAACAGGTGTTCTCCAGGAGCAGCAGGAATCAGTCCTCACAACTCTCCCTACTCCCCTGGAGTTGCAGTCATATGCTTTATTTTGATTTTTGCTGTCTTTTAGCTATGTCATCAGACTGAGCAAGATGGCACCCTTGGGCAGGAAGGGGACCGCGCAGGCGCTCTGCATTCCCAAAGGCTTTCTTTGAAAGTTGGGGAAATGCTCCGCACGGGGGCTCCGTCGGCGCCGACGTCACCCATATGTGAGGACTGATTCTTGCTGCTCCTGGAGAACACCTGTTACAGGTGAGTAACTACTCTTTATCATTTGTAAAGTGAAAATCTTAAAGTTGCATAATTATATTCCCATATCAGTATTAGAACAAGTGACTGACTTAAAGCTGGGGATGTTAGTTTTTCATATATTCGTAGTTTATTTTGTAAAATGAGGGACATTTTAAATACATAAGAATGAAAATAATGATTTCAGAACTGCATGTGCTACGTGTAGAGAAAAATAATTCCTTTCACAGTATATTGTGTGAAAAAGTTTTGATACTAGTTTTCTTATCCCTCCAGGCCAGTACAGCCATGAATAGGTTGTTGGCCCCCTCCAGCAGCTGAGGACTGATCATGACAGTCTTGTCTGTGTAGTATTAGAGCTCCTCCCACACTGCCAGAGTCCAGTCTATCAGTCCTCAGCAGCTGGGGAAGAGTTCCTACCCAGTTACTTGCCTGGACTGGTGATTAATAGGGAAGAAATTAAGAAAGACAGAAACGGGGAGAGTCAGCTGGAGATCGGAACCGGTGCGGTGAGGCAGTCCTTTTCCATCTGATTGGCTGCAGCAATAGTCTTCCCGACTGCCCCGGCTGCTCCTGGCAGCATATTACAGCGTTGGCTGCCTTGCGGGGTTGAGAGTCAGCTGGAGATCGGAACCGGTGCGGTGAGGCAGTCCTTTTCCATCTGATTGGCTGCAGCAATAGTCTTCCCGACTGCCCCGGCTGCTCCTGGCAGCATATTACAGCGTTGGCTGCCCTGCGGCCGCGGTCGCGGCCCGCGGTCGCGCGCCCGAAGGGGGCGTGACCAAAGGGGGAACGCCCCTTTGGTGCCCCTTCGGTGCCAATTTGGGGCTTGTGCCCTTGTCGCAGTTGGTATGCCACGAGGCCACGCGAAGAGGAAGAGCAAAAAGCTTCAGGGAAGTCAATCTGGTAAACAAGCAGCTACTGTTACATCTACCCCGTCAGCTGTTACTGGTCCTATGGATCATCATGTGATAGTTCTCTCGCAAGCGCTTTCCTCAGCTCAATGCTCTTCCTCACCTGGGTCTGGCATAACCCTTAGTTCCATCGAGAGGTCTCCTCCACCCAACCCAGGATCTTCTCAAGTGTCTGAGGAAATGTCATCTGCCTCTGGGTCGTCGTCCTCCTCCTCTGGAGGGGAAGATGAGATTCCTGTTTCCCTTCCTGTGTCTTCGCATGAGGTACTTTCATTAATTCCCATTCCTATGGCTGCTAGTTTTGATGCTAATCGAGTTCCTCAAATTGAAAATCCAGAGACTGTTACTCTTGTGGACATTTGGAAGCAAGTTACTGCAACTAACTCAATGTTATCTCAATTTATGAGTCAAACGGCTGTATTTTCAAAACAGGTTTCTTGTAAATTTGAAAAAGTTGAGGTTTCTATTAATCAATTGTCTCAGCGTGCTGATCAGCTAGATACGCAGGTGGCATCATTGCAGTCTGCTAATATGTTAACTTCCAAGGATACTTTGATGTTCTATCAGCAATTAGAAGTTTTAGATAATGCCTCTCGGGCTAAAAACTTACGTATTCTTAATTTTCCAAAGCACCGTTTATTGACATCTGTTTTGTTATTTCGTCAATATTGTAAGGAAATTTTGTCTTTACCTAATGCAGATACTGTTGCTTTGGAGAGGACTTTCTACTTGTCTGCTCCAGCGGCTTCTAGGGAACTTGGTGAGCCGCGGCAGGAGGAGGGTACTTCCTTAAATTTAACTGATCTATTAGAACACTCCCAGGTTCCCATTTCTACTCGTGCTACTTTGGTAGTCACTTTGGCCAATTTTGTAGATAAGTCTTCTATTTTGAAGGCTTTTTTTCCTAAGAAAGATTTCCTTTTTTATGGCCAAAAGATGTCCATATTTCCGGATGTCTCTAGACAGACACAAATACGTAGAAAGTCCTTTCTGCAATTGAAAGCTAGGGTTTTGGCTATAGGGGGTATTTTCCGTTTACGGTTTCCATGTAAATGTTTTGTGACCATTCAAGGAATTAGTTATGAATATTTTGATCCTTCTTTACTGGAATCTCTTTTGGCTTCCTTACACGCTTGAGTGATATCACTGTATATTTTGTAGTTAGGATTATACAACTTGGTTGGTTGGGTGTTTGTAGCCTTATAAATTTCTACTCCGGCTCTCTTTTCAGCTGTTCTCTCCTTGTTGTGGGTGGAGAAATGATATGTTTATGAGATTTTTCTTTGTCTTATTTGTAAATTTGTTTGTTCATATTATTTGTTTCTTGTTGAATATATTCATTGGATGTAAAATTGAAAATTTAATAAAAAAAAAAAAAAAAGAAAGACAGAAACGGGGTCCTTAAAATAGGATTTCAGAACAAAAAAAAAACAGCTGAATTGCTCTAGCAGAGCTCCTCCGGCAGAAGCGGCAGAGAGCACTCTACCCACCCCTCCCCCTTCCCCCTTCATTAAAGCAGAACAGGTGAGTGAAGGCAGCAGAGGCGGGGCCTGCCTTGAAGCCAGGTTTGACGGCAGAGACTGCCTAGAGGTGTTTACCTGGGAGCCCCAGGTCACTCCCTCCTCCTCCTCCTAGCAGGATAGCCAGCTGACTAAGTTACAGCTTCTCTGACTTATCCCTAGGCCCAGTCGACACATCCAAGGTAAGAGGGGTAGAAGGAAAGAGCTTCGGCGGTCACACGGTTCCTGTTCGGCATCAGAGGAAGAAAGAGGGAGGGCTGTAGAAACAGTTCTTAGCAGCTCTCTTCTATTTTCTCTTGTTTGCCAGTGCTTCTGGCCCTTCCACGTGGTGATCCTCTTGCTATGGTGCAGGAGCAGTTGCATGTTAACAGGCCTTCCTTCTTGCATGCAGTGTGGGGGCAGTTGTGGCTTGAGCTCGGCGGGCCTCTGCCATGGGTGTGTTAGATTGGGGTGTTGCTTGCAGTGCGGTTTTACTACCACGAGCATGGACTCAGAGTGATTCTAAAGGATCAGAGGTTCCCATGGTTTCGGCAGGAACCGTGGCCATTTTAAAACAATCGGTCATTTCCTCAGAAGTGGGAAAAGAAGGGGAAAAGCAAATCTAAGTAGAGAAAGTCGGTGAGGCCGACTCAAACATCCCACACAGAACATGGTCTGCATGAGGGGCTTGAGACCACTTTTTCCCCAGATTTTATCCTTTCCTTGCATAGAGCCTACTGTGTATTAAAATAAAGCAGACTCTGCAGGTCCCCCAACGAAGCGTATGATCTTTCCAGTGGTAGAGGACCCCTGGATGAGGATCCAGGGGAGGGACCCTCCCGACTTGATAAGGGGGTAAGACCTGGGGCAGTATGGTCAGCTCAGGGGTCTCCAGGGCCAGGAGATACTGAGGAGCTTGGATAAGGCACTTCAGAGATTTGGGGGGATCCCTGGACTCAGGATTTAGAGGAAGGAGAGATTGCCCCAGGGGAGGATTCTCATGTTCTGGGTGTTTCACAAGGAGCTGGGGGCCCTAATTTCTCATTCTCTGTCTGCACTGAACTTTGTGCAATCGTCTGCACAGGTGGAAGAGCCGCTTGAGAACCCACTCCTTCAGGGTTTCAAGGGAGCACATATGTGCTTCCCAGTCCATAGAGTGATAAAGAAAATGGTAGAGGTGGAGTGGGAATACCCAGAGGCTATGTTAAGGGGTAGCCACCCCCTCTATCCCATCCCACAAGAGGAGCAGGAGCTCCTCAAGATGCCGAAGGTAGATTCTCTGGTATCGGCAGTTACCAAGAAAACCACTATCCCAGTGGAAGGTGGTGCAGCCCTTAAGAACCTGCAAGACAGAAAATTGGAATCGGTTCTCAAGCAGGCCTTTGACTCAAGTATACTGGCACTGCAGTCTTCCATCTTCTGGGCTTATAGGTCCAGAGCTTCTATTCGATGGCTCCAAGGAGCGATGCCGGTAGAACACAAAATGCAGACGTGTCGGAAGGAACTAAACTGGACTCGGCCACTGCTTTTATGGCAGATGCCTTTTATGATTTGGTCTGGATAACTTCCAAGATCATGGCATCTGATAGCAGCTCGCAGGTTTCTCTGGCTGAGGAATTGGGCAGCTGATGCCTCCTCAGCTTGCCCTTGTAAAGGAGCTTACTAAGGCAAGATGCTTTTTGGGGAAGTATTGGAAAAGATTGTAAAGGATTTGGGCGATTCCAAAGGGGGGTGCCTGCTGGAGGATAGCCCTAAGGGGCCTAAATCCGGAGGCCCTGTGCGAGAGCAGGCCAAGGATTTCTGGAGGTTCCGTCCAACTAGTACTGCTCCCTACCAGAGAGGTCGCTATGCAGCAAGGGAGGGGACAGCCCTTTCAAGGGGCCCGAAGGTTCGGATAGGGTTTCTACCCTACTCTGCAAGCCCTGACCAAAAAAACGCAATGAAGGCAACTTGGTCCTGACAAAGATGATCAGGGGTCAGTTACAACAGTTTTACTCCATCTGAACCACTATCACGACCGACCAGTGGGTTCTGGAAATTATCTGTGAAGGTTGCGTGCTGGAGTTTTCGAAACCCCTGTCTGAGGCCTGTGTCGTTCCCCCCTGCAGATCGTGAGAGAAGGCGGTGGCAATTGGCTGTACTCTTCAACAGCTCTTGCAGCTGCAGGCAATTGTGCCGGTACCCAGAGACCAGTGCAGGGTCAGGTCAATACTCCATTTATTTTGTAGTACCCAAGGACAGTGGTTTCCGACCCATTCTAGACTTCAAGTACGTGAATCAGGCCTAATGGGTTTCACACTTCCAAATTATTCTGGCTGTCTGCTGGGGTGAGTTCCTGGTAGTTTTCAACCTTACCGAAGCTTACTTTCATAATCCCATCAGACTGGATCAGCAGCGCTTCCTGAGGTTTGCCATACCCATGGAACACGTCCAGTTCCGTGTGTTGCCATTTGGCCTCACAACCGCACCGCATACCTTCACAAAAATTATGGTGGTGGTGGTAGCAGCGGCCTTGTGGGAAGAGGGGATTTTGGTCCATCCCTATCTGAACAATTGGCTGATTCAAGCAAAATCAGAGTCTGAAGTCTGCGTTGCGACGCAACAGGTGGTGGATTTCCTGCAACAGCTGGGCTGGATGGTCAGCCACAACAAAAGCCAGTTTTGGCCGGTACAGCGCCTAGTATACCTTGAGGCTCTGTTCGACACCAAAGTCAGGACAGTGTCATTGCTCAAGGTAAGAGTGCAGAAGCTGGTAAGGCAGGTGAGAATTTTTCTGCAGATGCAGGCCCCAACAGCGTGGTGGTACATGCAGCTGCTAGGCTCCATGGTGGCAGCCTTGGATCTGGTGCCATGGGCTAGGGCTCACATGTGCCCGCTACAACAAGAGTTTCTCTCGAGGTGGTCTCCCCAGAGGCACCCATTTGTCTGACTGCTATGTCCATAGAGCATCAGACAGTTTGCAATGGTGGCTACAGCCTTCGCATCTAACGGCAACCATGGATGCCAGCATGTCCAGCTGGGGGGCGCACTGTCTTTTAGGTGGCGCAGGGTCGTTTGCCAGTGGAGGAGTTCACATGGTCCATAAATCGTTTCGATGAGAGCAGTCTTTGTTTTATGTGTTATTATACTTGATATACCGTCTTTCAAATAACAGCAAGGCGGTTTACAAAATTCCAAAAATATCGAAATGGGCCATAGGCACCGAAAAGAAATTACATCAATTAGACAGGAAAGGAGGAGTCAAAGACAAGCATACAAACAAGCACTGCAGACGTTCCAGGGCATAATAGAGGGAAAGGTCATGCGGGTGTTCTCTGACAATGCAACCACAGTGGCCTACATCAACCATCAGGGGGGCACAGGGAGTGATACATTGTTGTCAGAAAATCGAGGGCTACTGCTGTGGGCAGAAGTACATCTGATGGCCCTCTCAGTCCGCCTGGGACATTGTCCTTTCCCATGACATGAGCCACCATCTCAGTTGACATGCGTTAGACTCTGGCAAATGGGAGCTCACCGCAGCAGTGTTTCACGGTCTCACGATATGTTGGAGTATCGGTCATTGATCTCATGGTGACCTTATCAAATACCAAAGCAGGGCGGTTCTTCAGCAGACACCAGGAACACATGTCAGAGGGCCTCTGTTGGTACAACCCTGGCCAATGGAGAGTCGCCTTTGTCTTCCCACCTTGGTCTGTGATCTGTCGTCTGTTGCAGCGGATAGAGGGGCATTACAATCCAGTGATTCGGATTGCGCCAGATTGGCCACGGAGACTGTAGTCTCCTGATCTCAAAGATCTCCTGATCGACCAACCTTGGAAACTTCCAGATCGGGTCAACCTGTTGATGCAGGGACCGGTACTGATGCCTCAAGTGGATCAATTCTTGCTTATGGCTTGGCTCTTGAGAGGGCTAGATTATGATAATGAGGATACTCCGCGGCGGTCATTTCCATCATGTTAAGGTCCAGAAAGTGTTCTACTACGCTGGCCTACATCATTGTGTGATGTGTATTCGAAGAATGGTGTGCAGACAAGAGTTCATCCCTTTGTCTGTTCTCTGTCCCATATGTTCCTAAATGTGGTCTTGATAAGTACTTGGCTCAGCTCTCTGAAGATATGAATGGTGGCGTTAGCCTGTTTTGGGGGCCATGTGCAGAGTCACTTGTTGGCAGCAAACAGATGTGACTCAGTTTCTGCAGACGGTGAAGCTGGTTCGTCCTCCCCTGCGGCCGCTGGCTCCACCCTGGGACTTGAATCTGGCGCTGGAGGTGATCACAAGGACTCCCTTTGAGCCGCTCACAGGCTCCTCACTGAAAGATCTCACCCTGAAGACTGTATTAGTGGCACATTGTTCAGCGCAAAGAATCTCAGATCTACAGGCCCTTTTGTGTCGTGAACCATCCTGCATTTTTCTAAGGCGAAGGTAGTCTTGCGACAGGTACCGTCCTTGCCAAAAGTAGCGTTGCGTTTCCACTTGAATCAGTCTTTCTCTGCCTGCCTTCCCAGTTCTCGGAAGCTCCGAGAATGATCAGCAATTGCATATTTTGGATCTCTATAGGCTGCTATGGAGATACCTTAAGCGAACCGAGTCATTTTGTAGGACAGATTGGTTGGTGGTTCTCTTTGGGGGCCAGTGCAAGGGGGAATCTGCCTCCAAAGCCTCGATCGCCTGTTGGGTAAAACAGGCCATTCAGGTGGCCTATGGAGTCCGCGGGAAAACTGCAGCCTTAGGGTTGAGGGCTCATTCAACTTGAGGCCAGGCGGCGCCCTGGGCAGAGTGGTCGTTTCCCTAGCAGACATTTGCAGGTTGGCGTCTTGGTCGTCGTCACATATCTTTTTTGAGGCATTATCGGTTGGACGTGCAGGTGACAGCGGATGCAGAGTTTGGCAGTTCGGCGCTTCAGGCTGGACTTGCGGGACCCTCCCAAAGTTCATTGTTAAAATGTAAACTGCTCCTGATCTCCGGAAGGAGCGGTATAAAAATGTAACCAAAAAAAATAAATAAATAAAAATAAGTACTGCTGTCGCATCTCATTCATGGCTGTACTGCCCTGGAGGGACAATAAGGAAGGCAAAATTAGGTCTTACCTGCTAATTGTCTTACCTTGAGTTCCCAAGCTGACAATTGCCCTTTGTCCAGCACGGTTACTCACTGCTTCCGGCACTGGTAGGTCATAAAGCAGATAAGAGGACCCCATGGGGCTCTGAGGGAACAAAATGAGTCTTGGCCCAGACCACTCTTCCATTTCATTGTCCTGTTTCTGCATGTTCTGCTTGTTTGTTTATTTTTTGTTTGACCTGTTTCTTTAATTGGTGCTCTGTCTTTACTGCTTAAAGCACCTTTTTAAAAAAAGACAAACCTAACTAACTCCTTTCAGGCAGCTGGGCTTTCCAAGGTTCTGTGGGTGGTTAGGGAGGCCTTTCTTGGATTTCTCTGGCTGGCCCTACAGGTGTAGGGTTTCCCTTTTCTTGCCTTGTTTGTTTTTCCTTTTTCTGTTTTATGGTTTAGGCACTTGATAATACCGCCCTTTACCCTGTGTATCAGAGTGGTTTACAAACTTATGCTAACAGGCACTTTTTATTCCCTTGTCCCTGAAGGGCTCACATCCTATGGTTAAAGGGGTCTCCCACATCCAGAACATTAAGTTATGAAGGATTCAGTGAACCGGGAGGATTGCGGCCTCTTTTGGGGCTGTAGGATACTGAAGTAACTTGAGTTCCTCTGCTCTCGGTTCCAGTTCCGATGCTGCCGGAATGGACAGGTCAGCCACCATGTCTCCGATTAAACTCCTGAAAAGACATGTCTTCAGGAGGGGATTTACGCAGAGTACTAATGGACGGCGGTGTGGGTTCTGAGGCGATGTCCTGGAGGTCATTGGAATCGAAGGATTAGTGATCGAAATCTGATGAATCCAGATCCGATACTGGTGAGTATCAATGCCGACGACATGAGTGGTGTCAATGCTCTTCGATGTCTCCAGAAGGTAAGCCTGGTATCAACCAGGGAATTTCTGTGACCGATGCCAGTGTCTGTACAGACACCTCTGTTCTCGGTGCAGAGTGCATTGGTGTCGAAGGCGAGACCAATGTAGGAGATTGCACCGGAGAGGATGAAGTAATCGATGTCGATGCTCCTGGCTGCAATCCTGGGGCTGTCAGTGTTAGAGGAACCGAAGCCACTAGGAGAGCTGCTAGTCATCTCCAAGGATAGCATCCATTGATGCGGGGGGGGGGGGTGGAGCTTGTGTCTGGTCCAATGAAAGAACAGGGCTGGGTGTCACCATACCAGAACAAGGCATCAGGGGCTCTCTGGAGGCCTCGGCCTCAGGTGCTTGCTGATTCCCCTTCTGGGCTTTGGAGGACAAGTCGTCCTGCTGGGAATGCCTGGACGAGTCCCTGTGAATCGATCGGAGAGTTGCCCGTGGAACCTTTAAACTTTTTTCCTTCGGTTCCTTCAGCTTCTTAAAAGGCGTCTTGGGGATTTTACTTTATCCTTCACAGGTTTTGAAGACACTGTGGTTTTCTTAGTCTTCTCAGAATGCCTAAACTCTGGAGTGCTTGGAACCGTGTGAGACTGTCAGTGCTCTGAAGGAAGAGGAGGCCAACAACGTGGTATCTGAGGGAAAGAGTTCCCTGAACATTTTGGCCCGGTTCCATAGGCCCATCTTCGTCATCTGTTTACAGAGGGAGAATTCTTGGGGAATGTGATCGGAACAAAGGCATTTCAAACACCAATCGTGTTTGTATTAGTTTGTAATAGGTTTAGTATGTTTGAGTTCTGTCACAGTGAAAGCGTATGGTGGTGTACTTGCTTGCAGCTCCTATCAAATGAGCTCTGCTGCTGGCTCTTTTTTTCCCCAGGTGAAATAGAGAAGCCTCAGGGAACTGTGGGTTTGTTTTTTTTGTGTAGGGACCCCATGCTGATTTTGTTGCTTTTATGTAGTCTTCCATGATTTTTCTGCTGATGGGAATGGTGGTCATCTTAGATGGGGCTACATGATCCCAGCTGGAGAGCCTGGTGGAAAAGGGGTAAAGCAGCCTTGCCCTTCATTTTTGCTTGTCCAATCTTCCAAGAGTCCAGTGCTGTCCCATCTTGTGGAGGCTGGGGAGAAGAGGAGTACTTTGTCTACAATGGGCGAGTCACCAAGGAAGGGGAAGCTTCCCATGGTGGAAGGAGAGGATCAGTCAGTAAGACATTCCTTTCACAAGGAGGACCTTTACACCCTTATTCAGGATGTCATGACTGCTCTGAGCATTGTGGAGCCCTTCTAGTGGAGGTTTCACAAGAGGGACCCTATCCTAGAGGGATTGTAGAGTCCCTCCAATTTCTTTCCTCTCCCAGAGCCTTTGCAAAAGCTTGTATTCTCTGTGGGAGACCTTAGAACTAGGGTTGGAAGTGTCATGGGGTCCTGGTTTCATTTTATCCTCTACCCAAGAGGAGATGGAACAGCTTTTTGGAGTCCTTAAGGTGGATGCATTGATTATGGCAGTGACAAAGCACACAACGATTCCAGTGGAAGGTGGCACTGTGCTGAAGGAGACTCGGAAGGATGGAAATCCTCTTCAAGAATAACTTATTGACTTCGTCCTTGAGTAGTAAGGCAGCAATTTATGTGGACGTGGTGGCCTGCTGAACTGGATCCAGCAATTGCTTGGACAATCTGGAGGTAGCAAGATTAGAGTCTGGAGCTGTGTTTTGTGGTGGATGCCCTGTACTACTTGATCAAATCTCTTCAAAGTCCACAGTAACAGCTGTGGTGGACTGAAAGTGGCTCTGGCTACATAATTGGTTTGTTGATACGATGGCCAAGCTTTGGCAGAACAACTTCCCTTTAAGGTTAGGTTTCTCTTTGGGGAAGGACCTTGAGAAACTGCTGAAAGACCCTGGAGAGGCTCACCTAGAGAGGCTTTTGGACTGATTGGTCCAGACATTTCAAGAGTACCTTGCGTGTGGGGTTGGTTTAGGGCTGGATTTTCAGCACAGCCTATTCCTCCTATGGGTCTAAATCCAAGAACTTAGTCCTTTTGGGAATTCCAGTGATCTTAAGACTCAGCAGGTGCCTTCTTGGGAGCCAGTAAACTCTCTTAATGAGATCCAACAAGTCCCTTCCTTCCAAGAGATAGGTGATCATTGAACAACTCTGGCTATTTTGCTCAGAATGGACCCAAATTGTCGGCCCAATTGGTCCACAAAGTCCTTGAAAAGGAGTATGTGCTGGAGTTAGCCAGGGAGCTGCAAGGAGATGCCACAAGGGCCTCCCAAAGAGGTTCTGCAAAGTGAGTAACAACTGTGGAAACAATCTTTTCAGCACCTCTTGTAGTTGCAGGCTATCATAACCATGCCCTCTGCAGAATAAGGTCAGGGATAGTATTCAATTTACTTTGTGGTACCAAAGAGAGGCAGGTTCCATCCCCTTCTGGATTTCAAGGCAGTCGGTGCATGGAGGAGTGGAGGGAGTAGCCATCTGGTTTGGGAACCAAGAGATCAGGGTTCAATTCCCACTAGCACTCCTTGTGGCCTTGGGCAAGCCACCTAACCCTCCATTGCCTCAGAAAAATCCAAGTTATCAATGTCCCTGTTTAATGTACATCACCAAGTTTAAGTTACAATGTAAACTGCTTTGACTGAAATAATGCGGTATAAAAAAAACCTGTTAAATATCAGCCCAGTAAGGGAAGTTTCTAACCATCTTGGACATTTTTGAGGCACATTTACATATTCCTGCCTAGGATCAACATCAATTGTTTTACTTCTGTGTTCTGGGCTGCCATTTCCAGTTCTGAGCCCTGTCCTTTGGCCCTGCCAGAGCCCCTCTCACCACCTCAAAAGTCATAGTGATTGTGGTGGCCTTCCAAACAAGGGATCCAGATTCACTCGTATGTGGTTGACTGGCTAGTTTGGTCCAACTCAGTCCATGGCGGATACATCTTGGTGATCCAATGGCTGGAAAAGCTTCATTGGCTAAACTGTAATTGGGGTATTGATCTCCTTAGAATTTTGAGTATCTGGGTTACTGCATCGACACTCGTGGGCAGAATGTTTCTCATCCCGGAAGGCATGGTAATCTGCAAATACAGCTCAGGGGCAGTTACCCATGTGTGGGACTACCTACACCTCCTGGCACTGATTGCTTTGACTCTGGAACTGGTATATTGGGTAAGAACACTTATGCACCCTTACAGAGGCACTTTTTAACTGTTCTACCTGTTTCCAGTTGTTTGATCAGTACCTTACTCTTCCCTGGAAGATCAAGGGGAAGTGGCCTGGTGTCTGCAGATACCTTCTCTAGAGAATAACACCTCTGGAAGGCCTGAATTGGGTGAGTAGTCACTGTGGATGGTAGCCTTTTGAGCGGGGGAGGTCATTGTCTGAGGCATTTTCACACAAGGACACTGGTCACTTTAAGAAACCTCCTTTTGATCAACAAACTAGAGGCCAGGGCAATTCACCTAGCTCTGGAGGGGTTATGGACTTACCTGGAGGGCAAGGCAGTCTGAATGTTCTCAGACAGTCCATGGCAGTGGCCGATGTCAACATGCAAGGTGGTACTTGCAGTGTCTCTTCTTGGACAGAGGCTGATCTAGTGGATCTGTCGGCAGCACGCATTGGGGTGAGTTGACCAATGTACAATCTAACTTCTTCAGCTGAAACAGACTGGATTCAGGATATTATGACTGCCCTGCACATTATGGAGCACCTCCAGAAGAGGTTTCACAAGTGGACCCTAGCCTAGAGGGATTGCAATGTCATCCCAGCTTCTCTCCACGTTCAGCCTTTTGGTGTGGAAGTGGGGCCTGTTGCTGTTCAATCTGATGGCCAGCTGGGAGACTACCAAAGGGAAGGGCCTTTTCAGCCACAGGAAAAATCCATGGGTGGTGGACTTTGCCTTTCTGCAAGCATAGCCCCAGGAGATGCTCCTATGTCTTTACCCTGTGACCCTTTGCTTCTGTGCAGGATTCTGTCTCGCTCGTGCTTGGCCATTCTGTTGGGGGGGGAGGGGTCACCTCTATTGCTACCTGGTCATGGCGGTGCCCCCATGCTCTTCTCAGTTATGACCTGGTCCTTTTGAAAGGTGCAAACTACCTAGATACTCGGGGGTGGTAGTTGACACCCTTCTTAAGGCCCAAAGGACCTCTGCATTTTTGGTGTGTTAGTCTGGAGGGTGTCTTGAAAGGTGTTGGTCCTCTCAGGCCCTGGATGTCAAGAGGGCAGACATAGAAACATAGGCCAAGTGGTCTTTTTCTGCAGTCATGTTTCTATCTAGTCTGCCCTTCCATATAAACTACAATAGTCCTCTCTTTAGCTTTAGAGATCCTCTGTGCTTTTTTGAATTCAGATATTGTCCTTGTGTCCACCACCTCCACTGGGAGGCTAGTCCACGCATCTACTACTATTTCTGTGAAGAAATATTTTCGCATATTACTCCTGAGTCTGTTCCCTTTCACATTCATCCTATGTCCCCTCGTAGTAGAGCTTGCCTTCAATTGAGAGGACCCTCCTGTGCATTTATGCCATGGGAGTATTTAAATGTGTCTATCATATTGCCCCATCCCGCCTGTCCTCTAAAGTATTCATATTAAGATCTTTAAGTCTGTCCTCATTCTTTATAATGAAGACCACTAACCATTTTAGTAGCCACCCTCTGTACAGATTACAACCTTCTTATATCTTTTTGAAGGTGTGGTCTCCAGAATTGCACATAGTACTTCAAATGAGGTCACATGAGAGACTTATTGTATACAGAGGCATTATCGCCTCCCTTTTTTTCTGCTGGCCATTCCTCTCCCTATACACCCAAGAATCCTTATGGATTTTTCAGTCTCCTTTTCTACCTGTTTAGCTACTTTAAGATTGGACACACTTATGCCCAGGTCCTGCTCTCTTTTCGTGGACAGAAGTACCTCATCCCGTACACTGTACTGTTCCTTTGGATTTTTGGAGCCCAAATGCATGACCCTGCATTTTTTTAGTATTAAATTTCAGCTGCCAAATTCTGGACCATTCTTCAAGCTTAGCTATATCCCCCCCCCCCCCCCCCCCACCAATGTTATCTATTCCTTCCTGGGTGTCTATTGTAGATTTTGGTGGTATCTGCAAACAAGCAAACCTTACCAGACAGCCCTTCCACAAAATCACTAACAAAGATGTTAAAGAATCGGACCAAGGACAGATCCCTGGGGCACACCACTGGTAACTTCCTCCTCTTCAGAGTGAGCTCCATTTACCTGTACCCTTTGTCACCTCCCACTCAACCAATTTCTAACCTAATCAGTAACATTAGGGCCCATCCCTAGGGTGCTCAGTATGTTTATAAGTTGCCTGTACAGAACGGCATCAAAGGCTTTACTGAAATACTAATACACCACATCTAAGGCTCCCCCTTGGTCCAACTTCCTGGTCATCCAGTCAGAGAAATCAATCAGATTTGTCTGATAAGACTAGCCTCTGGTGAATTTATGCTGCCTCATATCCTGCAATCCATTGGACTCCAGAAACCTCATATTCTCTTTTAGTAGCCTTTACAATTTACTAACCACAGAAGTTAGACTGAACCAGCCTGTAGTTCTCAATGTCATCCTTATGTTCACTTTTGTGTAAAGGGACCTCATGTGCCTTTCTCTAGTCCTCTGGCATCACTCTTGACTCCCAAGAGGCATTGAAAAGGTCAAACAGTGGAGCCGCTTGAACTTCCCCAAGTTCCCTCAGTATTCTTGGATGTATCCCATCCTGACCCATTGCTTTGTCTACTTTGTGTTCACGAGGAACTGAAAATAGCTAGAGATCCACGTCTCTTCTGTTCCTGTTTGTGGGTGTTTTCTGAGGTCCTGCTCCTGGCCCTTCATCTGAACACGGAACATAAATATTTGTTAAGCAATTCTGCTTTATCCTCCATCAGTTTCTGCACATTCCTCCCCTGCACCCTTGAGTCTGAGATTACCATACTTGCCCTTCCTCCTCACTAACATATCTAAAAAATGTCTTATCCCCGCATTTTATTGCATTGGCTATTTCTTCTTCCTCTTGTACCTTTTGCTTTCCTGACTATTTTGCTAGCTTCTCTAGTTTTTCCAAATATAGATGCCTGTCTTCCTTCTCTGTGATCTCTTGTATTTCATGAAGGCCTCCCTCTTTTTCTTCACCTTTTAAGCTACTACTTTTGAGAACCATAGCAGCCTCCTTTTCCTTTTACATTTATTTACCTTACAAATAGGTTTGTTGCCCTTAAAATATTTCATTTCAGTTTTGCCCACTTTTTTTCTACATCCCTCAGCTGTTCCCATCCCACTAACAACTCTGAGGTATTCTCATCTTGCAAAATTGGTTTTCCTAAAGTTGAAGACCTTCGCTTTTGAATGGATTTTATCAGCCCTAGTCCTAATACTGAACCATACCATCTGGTGCTCACTGGATGAGAGACGAGCTCCCACTGTAACATCAGAAACACTTTCCCCATTGGTAAGCACTAAGTCCAGTATGGCCCCATCATGTGTGGGTTCTGTTAACAGTTGCCTGAATAGTCCTCCCTGTAGAGAATCCAGGATCTTCTTATTTCTAGATGACATCGCAGCAGAGATGTGCCAATCCACACCCAGTATATTGAAATCACCTATCAGTGTCAAGCATTGTGGAACCTGTGTCTTTTGGGGAAACTGCTAGGTACTTGTGATCTAGATTGGCCACTGTTGAAAATGGGATACTGGGCTTGATGGACCTTGGTCTGACCCAGTATGGCATATCTTATGTTCTTATAGTAGCACTTCTTTCTTGGTAATACTGCGTATGACTTCTATTAAATCTTCATCTACTTCCACTCCCTCTGATGGGGACCTGTATACAACTTCAATGCAAACAGATTTCTCTTTCCCTCTTTCTAATTTAACCCAGTGTCTCCTCTCTTCCTTTAAAGCCCTGCAGTTCTATAGCTTTAATATTTTTTACATATAGTGCTAATCCACCTCCCCTTCTTCCTACCCTGTTCTTCCTGAATAAAGTATCGCCTTGTATAATTATATTCCAGTCATGGTTTTCCATGAACCATGTCTCCGTAACGCCACTAAATCCAAGTCAGCCTCTTCCATTAAAGCCTCAACATCTGAGATCTTATTTCCCATGCTCCGGGCATTTATACACACTGCTTTCCAGATGTTGCCCTATTACTAATTTCTGTATTTTTCCTGATATGTCTTGGCACACTCAAACGGTGACACGGGTTCCTAATCCTACAGGCCAGGACCCAGTCTCTGGGGCCGAAGTTTGTCCTTAAATTTCCTTGTGTTTGTGTTGTAACTTATGATACGATTTGTACTTTGATCATTAAATGTTGGCCAATTTTCTTGTGTCCAGGGATAGCATGCAGCCTCTGTCTCCTGCAGCACAGCCACCGTAGTTTGGGGCATAGGGGAGGTTGGCTAAGGTGGGTATCTTGTGGCATTTGAATTATATTTCTTTGTTTCTTTTTTTCCTTTATCTTGGATCCCTTGTTTCCTGTTTAATTGCGGGCTGTATTAGATGGATTTTTGTTTCCTTTGTTCAATAATTGAAGTTAATTCCTAAGTTGTGGGGGTTTTTCACATTATGGTGAATTGTTAATTTGTAAAATGTATAAATAAAAAAAATGCTTTTTTGCGAGATCTGCAAGCGGAACCTTTTACTACATCCATCGAGGATTAATGACACTTCTGAAGAACTGTTAGTTTGCCCTCTGCCTTTTTCGACTCGAGTTTCAAAAGTTGCCTCTATTATTCATAAGCATTGGGCTGTTTTACAATTACATCATTTCTTTTCAGAACATCCCATTCTTGCTTATGAGAGGAGTCTGAATATCGCTAATATGATAAATCCCTTGTTGGGCAGTAAAAATCAGGATCAAGAATCAGTAGGACATTATCCCTGCGGAACTTGTGAATTTTGTGCAGGTTGTATTATAGGGGATTTTTCGCAGGATCCTCTTTCTAAAAGAATTATTAGATCTAAAGATTTTATCACCTGTGACTCTCAATTTGTAGTTTATTACATTGTCCATGCAAGAAAAGTTATGTAGGTCGTACCCGTCATCCAGTAACCAATGTTTGAGAGCATAAATCTCGGCTTAGAACAGAAACAAAGTCTTCTCCATTTAGTAGCACATTGTTTTGGAAGCTAAGCATACCTTTGAGGAGTTACGATGGAGAATATTGAAATATGATACATTATTTACCTGAGGGAGAGATTGGGAAGCTCAGCTTAACTATCGGGAATAGTTCTGGATTTTCTGGTTGAATACCTTCTCCCCCATGGGACTGAATGAGAAAATTGATTGACTGGAATACTTTTTTAGGCTATTTCACTTTAAGAAAAACCGGAAAGAGAATTCTGTTTGCTATTACAAAAAAAAAACTCCGTGGCCTTGTTTGGATAGTCTACAGAGCTCAGATGTGTTGAGTCACAGCACTCTGAGATTGATGACTGGATGGAAAAGCAGCAACTTTGGAAAAATGTTATTCAGATAAACGAGGTTTAATTTTTTTAGCTGCTGAATTAAGTTTGAAAACCCTGAAGCTGAACTTACTTTTTTAGTTCGAAATACGTTGGGTTTTTTATAATCGCATTTCATTTGAGCACGATCATATCACAAAAAACATATATAAAAAGATTAAAAAGGACTTGTTGACGGGTGCTTCTAATAGCTACCTCATATTTATTGATCAGACAAATTTTTTTTTCTGCCTCTCATTGGAGCAATACTTACAGGAATTTATATACACACGAAGTACAGAGCAGACAGCTGAAAGATTCCAAATTACCCTTGTCTTCTGATGACCAGATTAATATTAAAACACAGCCTCTAAAATGCCTGTATGGAAACCCTAGAAGTCTAAAAATAAAAAAAAATAAAAAATAGCATGGGAGAGTTTGAATACATAGCATTAAAGAAGTTAAATGTGATTGGTATTTCTGAGACGTGGTGAAAGGACAACTAGTGGGATGCTGTGATACCAAGGTACAAACTATATGCAATGATAGGGTAGATTAAATTGGTGGAAGGGATCTCCAGGAACAAGCAGGAATGAGTCTTCACATATGGGTATGTCGGTACCGACGGAGTCTGCGCGGGAACGCTTCCCAGCGTCCAATCAAAGAGCTTTTGGAAGCATCCCACCACGCCTGTGTGCTGCCTTTCTGCCTTACCCAACTGCCTCTCCTCAGTTTTCGTTTTCCGCGGAGCCGGCAGGACGTCCTCCTATCACTGCAGAAAATTCTTGTTTTATTTCTTTAGTTTTCTTGTCGCGGCTGTCTTCCCGACGCCACCGGTACCGCCGGTGTTTTCTTTTCTTGTAAAACCTTCCTTTTTCACGGGATATTTTTTCTTCATAATGTCCCGCAGTTTCTTAGGCCTTCAGGCCTCTTTTCCTTCATGGAACCGCCAGCCACTTTCTCCAAGAAATGTTCAGACTGTGGTGGTACAACTTTATTTTTAGACCCTCGAAGTCGGTGTCTAACCTGCTTGGGTCCTGACAACAGTTTGGTGAGAAGAGGTCTTGAACATCGAGGTTCCCTCGATACACTGTTTCCCTCCAACTTCGGGGCACCGTCCCCTTCTTCCACACAGGATCAGGTAACCCACAAACAGTCTGTTAAGACTAGCCAGCCCTCGAGTGGTAGGTCTCATGCACAACATGTAGACGGCTCCGGCCTTGCCCTCGAGGGCCCACTGGCTTCAAAACCCTGGCGGGAGTCTTCGGTCTCCAAAGCCTTTCAGGGGTTTCAGGTTGTTCCTGGGGTTCACCCCTCACAGAACATACCTGAGCCGTATCCAGTGGTGGCAGCCGCTTCGAGCGGTACCGATACCCCGGCATCGGCACTGGTGTTGGATGAGACACTCCTCACCATGGATGGTCATCTGGCGTCCTCGGTGCCTTCGGGACCGGTGGATACACTCCAGACTGACTTTCCATTATCGGTACCAGCACCGATACTACCACCGACGTCGGTACCCTCCAGACATGCATCGATAGCCTCGCTTCTTTCGATGCCGAGTCTCGAATCAATCTCCAGTCTGGAGGACTGCGTACCGACTCGCCTTGGTACCAGCTGTCGGCGGTACCGAAGGCTCGGTTCCGATGATTCGGATCCGCAACTCTCTGTTCCCTCGAGGCCGATTGAGCTGCCCTCGATGCCGAGTTTGGAATCGATCTCTAGTCTGGGCGACTGGGTACCAATACACTTTGGTACCGACACTGATCGATACCGGTGGCTCGGTACCGAGGATAGCGCCCAGAGGTTTTTGGTTACCTCAGTACCGATTGAACGGTCACTGATGACTGCTCCGATGTCTCTGTCGGGCTCGACTCCGACATCGGTACCGGTATTGGCATTGGTACCTGTATCCACAGTAGCATCGTGGCCAACTCCTGCCATGCTTTTTTCAACAGGATCGCTCCCTTCTATACCAAGCTTGGAGTCGATACCTGGCATGGACAATGTGGTAATGACAGTCGCTGCTCCTGACAGCCAGTACCGGCGACCATCCTTTAAGCATTCCACACTGCACTCTGCAGGATCTTCTATTCCTATATATTTGGATAGCTCTGTTGGTGCTCAGGCTAGTTCTTCAGATCTAACCTGTCCAAGGGAGAGTCCTGTTGGGGATCCCTCTTTTCAGAGTTTCCTCCTGGATATAGCAAGATCTCTTGCCATTCCTATCCCAGGACAGGATCCTGCACAGACCTCTCTTTCTACCACAGCAAAGGAGAACATAATGCTTCCTTTGCATCATTCCTTGCAGGATCTCCTTCTAGGAATGTGGGAAACACTTTTAAGGGTACCCCCACCTTCCAGAGCAACTGATCTCTTATATCAGGTGCCCCCCTCTCCAGGGTTTCAAAAGACTCAACTTCCTCATTCCATAGTAGTGGAATCAGCAATGCGGTGGGTAAAGAGTAAGAAAAAGCACTCTTCTTTATCCGCCAGGTCGTGAGTCTAAGACACTAGATGCCTTTGGACATCAAACCTTCCAGACATCTGTTTTCTGCAAGAATTCTCTCATATATTTTCTTTGAGTCTATCTCTTGAGGAGGTCACAAAGCAATTACATCTTTTGACTCCTTCCTTTCCAGAGTCCAAGAGTGCAGACTATTCTTCACTGCTCAAGCATCTCCAGAATATCTCTTGGTTTCTTACTCGTGCTTCCCTAGACTCTTCTGAGTCTGTTAGCAGGACTTCTGCTATAACTATAGGGGCACGACGTAGAGCCTGGCTCCAAGCTTCAGACTTGGACAAATGGGCACAGCACAGACTGAGACATACTCCTTGCACTGGAGACAATCTTTTCAACAAGGAGTCTTTACGTCAGATTACTCAGTTGTCCACTGACTTACCTGTCTCTAGGGGCTGTTCTGCACCTTCTTCTGTCCCAGTAGGTAGGAAATGTCCTGCCAAACTTTCTTCCCATAGGAGAAGGTTTTATGCATCATCTGCCCATCATACAGATGTTCCCAAACGGGGAAGCATCGTCCTGGTCTGCAGAGTTCAACCTCTCACCAGGCTCAGCAAACCCAGTAACCACAGGGTTTCTGATCAATCCATCAGATGCTTGTGACTCTTGGGATTAGAATCTGCAGTTGCTTCTTCTCAATAGAGGCAATCCACTGCTGTCATTCTAAATCCTAAACATGGATCTCTTCCTGAAAGACTTACATTCTTTCTATCTTCTATGAGCTGTCAGGATGTTCATGCTTCTAGGTCACAGGATTCTCCTCTTCTTCCTGCTAGGGAAAGAGGTCTATCCACTATCAAACGATAGTTTCCTGTGACAGCATGTCTTTTTTCCTTTCTATAAACTTACTACTTTGTAAGTTTTCTTCAGCTCCATTCTCTTTACCCTCTTACCAGGTTTTTCCTCTGTAAGAGCGGTATTGCTTCACTGGAGAGCTTTTTCTTCAGCCTCTCTAGTTTTCTTACTTTTCCAGTGCGGAGTTCTCTTCTCTGAGTTATCTCCTCTTTTTCAATCTTGCTTTGAAGCAGTTCATCAGACACGTCCAGAGTTTTCTACTCTTGTTTTGTCTGTTCTTTCTGTTTTTAAACAGTACCATTCTTTCTGCTGTCTGGCAAGCAGCTGCCAATGCAGGAGCTTTAATGTTTGGACCACTGGTTCTTGTCCACCAGCAACCAGATTTGTCCTCCACTAACATTCTGTCTGGTCTTAGTAGTGGCTCCAAGTCAGTGCTGTCATCTGTCTTGGAATTTTTTCACTACAAGCTTGTTGAATTGTCTTCTCTTTCTGCCATCTCCATTCCCCTGGGTTTGGCAGCATAGTTGACATAGGTACTGGCTCTCCTGCAGCCAGTTCTATCTCCTCATTCTCCTGCATCATGCTCTCTGCAATTCTACAGAGAAGCTCTCCACTATGGGCCCTTGCTAGAGAGCATGGGGGACTTTTTCTCCAACAGCCATACTAGATGGTTGAAAAAGGCTTTTTCAGTCATGTCTCCCATGACTAGAAAAGTTCTCCTTTTTAATATAAAGGACATAGGCTTCCTCTTACGTGAAAGCTTAAGGAGTTGCTAATTCCCTGCTTTGGTCCATAGTATTTCCAATCGGGAATGTTTTCTCCTTCCAGCTCGTCCTCATGGTAAGAACGCATGATACCTTTTTGCCCTTAAGCAGGTCAGCATGGTATCTCATTCCTATGCATCTTCTGTTCACTTACCATGCTAGAGTTCTAGAATACTCGGGACTTGCTGGCTGCAGACTGATATCATCCTCTGCTTTTCACGTAACCATCCCGGTTATTCTACTACCTAGCATCTCTGTAGCCATAACCAGTGGGAATTGATTCTCTATATTTTATTTGTTTATTTATTTGAACAGCTTTTATATACCGCTGCTTCCAAGGATCAGCAGCGGTTTACATTACAACAAAAATCAAACAGATACATAAAACGTTATGAACTATATTACATTATAACATGAATTGTATAGAACAATATTACAGGATTACAATATAACAAGAACATTATTGAACTATATTACATTAAAACTGTATAACAGGTATCAAAGTTTACCTTGATTTTTATATATATGTGAGAAGAATCATTATAATGTTAAATATCACTATATATCTTCTCAAGTAGGTTCCACCTCCTTAGATGAATCTTTCCTCTCCACATTTTCCTATGTGAATACCTTTTTGTAGGCATATCTGTCTGCTTCATTGCAGACTTCCATATAGAGGCCTATATATTCATACCTATAGCACACATCTTACAGATGTCTGTCTATCATTTGTGTGTATTTTATGCCCTTCATATCTCATTATAGATATATTCTCATATCTATATCTATATATCTCTATCTATATATCTATATATCTCTATCGCTATCGCTATCGCTATCCAGATGGGCTTTACCCATACTTATGCTATCCAGCATGTTTTGGTGTCCTACACTCACAACCACTTTGGTAGTTAACACCTACCATAACCTTAAGGTTAGGTACCTCTGAAGCTCTCCATGTTCCAATATCTCTCCCAGCTGACTTCAGTTAGGAGAGACATTGCGGATCTTCAGCTAATCACAGGCTCTAACGCCTCCGGCGTTTGTCCTTTCTTTTGGGATACAGGGGGTTCCCGTACCCTTTCTCCCCACAAGGGCTGGGCCTGTTTGTCCAAATCGGTTAGCCTTTCTCTTTTTGTTCCTAAGAGTGAGCCACTCTGCCGCCAAAAGAGTTCGGCTTTTATCATAAAGCCTTCCGCTGAAGGCCCACCGTTTTTGTACTACCCCAGTTTTTCCTACTGGGGTTACCTGTTACCTTTCAGGATTCTGACCTCCATTGCTTTTCCTACAGGTTTACTACCTCCACTTACAGTGAGGTCCTTCTCGAGGTTCCTCTACTGGGTTCCCCAGTAGATCCCATGAACCTCCATACTGTTAGGGGAGGTCCATATTGCAATATTTTTTCTTTGCAATATCATTGACAATTATCATCCACACATGGACTCCTTGTCTGCAATCCTATGCTAGGTTAGCTGCTCCACAGCACCTTTCTTTCTTCAACTCCTACCCTCCATCCTCAGGATGCCTGGTGGTGTGGGGGATAGCATGTTCCAACCTATGACATGCTGGGACTCCAGGCATCTCAGCTTGGGAGTCCCCATATGTGAAGACTCATTCCTGCTTGTTCCTGGAGATAGCACAGTTACTTGTAACAGGTGATCCTTGGGAACAGCAGGAATAAGTCTTCACAACCCACCCACCTCCCCAGGAGTTGTATCTCTATCTATCTTTCCTTTCCTTTCTCTCTCTCTCTTTGTCTCAGCTTTAAAACTTAACTGAGGGGAGGCATTTGGGAAAGGCGGGAAGGCAGCACGCAGGCGTGATGGGATGCTTCCAAAAGCTCTTTGATTGGATGTTGGGAAGCGTTCACCCGCGCAGACTCCGTCGGTACCGACGTACCCATATGTGAAGACTTATTCCTGCCGTTCCCAGAGATCACCTGTTACAGGTAAGTAACTGTGCTTTACACTCTGTTAGAGAGGGCATTGAGTCACACGGGATAAAAGTTTTGCAGGAAACAAAATACACTGTAGAATCCCTGTCAAAGGGGAAGGTGATGGCAGTGGGGAGTGTACTTCCAACTGCCTGACTAGAAGGAACAAATAGATGATGAAATTCTGAAAGAAATCAGGGAAGCTAACAAGTTACAACACAGTAATAATAATAGGTGATTTCAAATACCCTGGCATCGACTGAGTCAGTCTCACAGCAGGACATGCTAGAGAGAAAGTTTCTAGATGAAATAAATGACTGCTTCTTGGAGCAACTGGTTCATGAACCAACAAGGGGGAGGCTATTTTAGACCTAGTCCTTCTTGGAACACAGGACCTGGTGCAAGAGGTAAGGGTGTTGGGACCACTTGGCAATAGTGATCATAGCATGATTGCATTAGATTTAATCAGTGGAGGAAGGACAGCAAGGAAATCCACAGTACTACATTTAACTTTCAAAAGGGAGACTATATGATAAAATGAGGAAAGTAGTTAAGAAAAAACTAAAAGGAGCAGCTATAAAAGGCTACAGATTTACATCAAACATGGGCGTCGTTTAAAAGTAGAATCATGGAATCCCAGACCATATATATTCCATGCTTTAATAAAGCAGAAGTAAGTCCAAAAACCTGCCCACATGGTTTAAAGGTGAGGTCAGAAGCTATTGTAGCCAAAAAAGTATCTTTCAGGAAATGAAAAAAAGAGCCAAATGATAACCTGAAACACCATAAGCTCTGGCAAGTTAGGTGCAAGACATTGAGAAGGAATCAAAGAGATTTTGGAAAAAAAGCTTGCTATGGAAGCAAAAATGCATAATGCATTTTTCAAGTACTTACGTAGCAAAAAAATCTGAGTGAGTCGTATGATAGTGCTTCTTTTCCTCCCCTCTAAGAGAGCACAAGGCTATAGCAGAGAGAGTGAATGAATTCTTTGCTTAAGTCTTTACTGAGGAAGATGTAGGGAAGTTACCTATACTTAAAATAGTTTCTAAAGGTGGTGCATTGTAAGAATTGAAAGAAATATCGATAAACTGGGAAGATGTATTATAACTATTTGATAAACTAAAGAGTAGCAAATCACCTGGACCGGATGATATAAGTCAGAGGGTGTTGAAAGAACTGAAATATGAGATTGCAGACCTACTATTAGTAGTCTGTGAACTATCATTAAAATCATCTGTAGTACCTGAAGATTTGCAAATGGTCAATGTAACGCCAATTTTTAAAGAGTTTCTAGGGGTGATTTGGGTAACTACAGACTGGTGAACTTGGCGTAGGTACCGGGCAAAATATTCAGTAATTTTGTTCTTTTATAATTGTTTCAACCATGTAGATAACCTACATGGATTTAGCCAAGGAAGGTCTTGTCTTACTAATCTGTAAATATTTTGAAGGTGTGAATAAACAGGTAGACAAAGGTGAGTCGGTTGATAGTGTATCTGGATTTTCAGAAAGCCTTTGACAAGGTCCATCATGAGAGACTCTTATCGAAATTAAAAAGTCATGGGATAGGAGGCAGTGTACTTATTGTAGATCAGGAACTGGCTAAAAGATAGAAAGCAGAGGGTAGGTCAAAATGGCCAATTTTCTGAATGGAGAAAAGTGACTAGTGGAGTACCCTAGGGGGTCTGTGCTGGGTCCGCTACTTTTTAACATATTCATAAATGACCTGAAAATGGGAATAAAGAGTAAGATGATCACATTTTCAGGTGACATAAATTTATTCAAAATTGTTAAAACCAAAGAGGAATGTGAAAAATTGAGAGGACATTGATAAATTGGGAGACTGGATGTTCAAATGGCAGACGAAATTTAATGTAGACAAGTGCAAAGTTATGCACCTTGGAAAGAACAACCCAAACTATGGTTACACGATGCAAGGTTCCACATTAGGAACCACCACCCAGGTGGATAACTCTTTGAAACCCTCTGCCCAGTGTGCAGCAGCAGCCAAGAAATCAAATAGAATGCTAGGAATCATAAAGAAAGGAATGGAGAAACAAAAAGGGTATTATAATGCCTCTATATCGTTCCATGGTGCAACTGCACCTTGAATATTGTGTGCATTTCCTGTTGCTGTTTCTTAGAAAGGATATAATGGAATTAGAAAAGGTACAGAGAAGAGCCACTAAAATGCTAAAGGGGATGGAAGGATATCCCTATGAGGAAAGGCTTAAACGGTTAGGGCTCTTCAACTTTGAAAAGAGACGGCCGAGTGAAGATAAGATTGAGGTCCATAAATGAATGAATGGAATGGGTAAACATAGATCGGTTGTTTATGCCATCAAAAAGTAGAAAGACTATGGGACATGCAATGAAGCTACAGTGTAACCTATTTAAGATTGAATGTTTTCACTTGATGTGTAATCAAACTCCGGAATTAGTTACCGGAGGATGTAGTAAAGATGGTTAGTGTAGCTGGGTTTAAAATTGGACAAGTTCCTGGAGGAAAAGTCCATAAAGCATTATTAAAGAGGACCCTGGACATCCACTGCTTGCCGCATGACAAGCATTGTGGAACCTGTCTTTTTGGGAGCCTACTAGGTATTTGTGACCTGAATTGGCCACTGTTTGGAAACAGGATACTGGACTTGATGGACCTTGGGCTGACCCAGTATGGCATATCTTATGTTCTTATGTTTACTTCTTGGGAATTTTCAGATATACCAAGTGAGAACATCATTGAAAGTTGCTCAAGTCTGTCTCTACTGCTGGCAAGGGAGCATAACCATCTTTCTGGAATGACAGAGAAAATTTAGTATATAAATTTCTCCTTAAAGGGAGTGAGATGCGAGTGTCCTGCTATGAATTACATGTTAAATACTTACTGGAATAAAGGGGTGTGGGTGGTCATTTCAAATATCTTTCCTAAAACTCCCTTCCAGACACAATAAGGAACATCACCGACCTCCCCTCCTTCCGCAAACACTTCAAAACAAACTTGTTCTCCACCCACTTTTGTCACTCCACCTAACCATATAACAAATGACAACCGACATAGCACCAATAAACAGCAATTATAGTTCATTGATATGTGTAGTTCATTGTGGTTAGAATTAGACATTCGATATTATGTAATCAATTATTTACTTGTTCAAATAACCCTGTTAGGTAACTAAATTTTCTACTGTTCCATGTACTTGTTCAATGTTTTAACAGTTTTTTATACTGCTTTATTTCAATCAAAGCGGTTTACATTAAACAGGGACATTGATAACTTGAATGTAAACCGCTTTGACCAGGTGAAAAGCGGTATAGAAGCATACCTAAATAAATAAATAAGAGGTTCTAGCTATAAGTATGATCCTTTTGTAGAGCTACTAGTTGGAGTATGTGATTTTAGACAGTATGCATATTACTGAAAATACGTTTAGGTCAAAATGTTATGGTTCTTGGTCATGTTGAAACAATACTTTCAAGCAAAAGTTTCTGCACTGGCTGCTTTATAACATAGTACTGGAATTTTATTTTGTAATCTTTTTATGATTGCAGAATAAGCTGATCACTTATCTGATTTCTGGAAGAATGTGTATTGGCAGTGTAAGTTAAAGGTAAGACAATTTCTCTGTCCTTTGTGTGACCTTTAAGTCGGCTGTCTTTCCTGAGCTCATGGTAAACAAGGAATGTAATTTGTACATTACTGATTAAAATTTTTTACTGCACAGAGAAGAAAATGGTACGGATTTACCAATATTGTTTTTCAGTTTGTCTCCTGGGCAATCTGTGATAAGTAGCTATAAGGGTGGTCATCTCAAAACCTCCCCCCTCCCATCTGGTCTCAAAGTTCCAATTATCTCCAAAGCTGCCACTAAACTCCAATGGCTTCTCTCCACTGTTCCTATTGAGATTTAGCCAGTGCCCTGAATGTCTGGTGAAGCTACCACAAGACATGGTCCTGCTGTCACATTCCCATGGCATTTCCCCTCCACCCTTTTTGTGCAGGTTGCCACACAGATCCTTTTGAGCAGCTCCGTGAAAGCAAGCGAGGAAACCCATGTCCTTCCTGGCCATGATAGAGATCACAGCTCATTTGGAGTGAATGGAGAAGAATGCAGTGTTTTTTCAAGCCTGATGGCATAGGTCTGACCTTGACAAGTTGTGGTGTTTTAGGAGCCAGGCCAAAATCTTGGGGGCCAGTGCTTGTGACCTCCTTGTGTGCCCCCTCCAGTTCTTTCACACTGGTCTCATGTTCTCAGGTCTTGAAACCAGCACCAGATTTCTACACAGTGCGTCATCTTTAGATAACGGCTATAGCTTCAAATAGCAAGTGTCTGTGTGGGTGTGTAGTGCAAATGTGGTGTGCCCGTCTGTGCATGGGATATAGTTGTGGGTGCCTTTGTGTGGGTGGTGTGCAGGGCTGCAGAGCTGAGCAACGTTTGTGTGAGATGCAGAGGCGAGATTCCTGCATGTGTCTGAAGTGTGGAGCTAGGGTACATGTCTCTCCTACGGAGATGGAGTGCCTGGGTGCAGTGTGGTGTGCTGCTGTGCATGTTCATGGGGGAGGGGGATGCACCTTTAGGTAAATAGACATTGTACCCTTTTGTCCTCCATGCATTCATCCCTTTTAACCTTCGTTTCTCTTCCAGACTCTCTCCCTCTCCTCTTCTGCTTCCCATTCCCACTATTCTTTTCTTTCCTCTTAGTTTTTGGCCCTTAACAGTTTAAACTCACTCCCCCCCTTCCATCTCAAATGTTTTTCTTTTTTAATGGAGGCCCTGACCAGCTTGGATCCCATGACAGCCTACTTCCTCTCCTGTTCTGCCTGCGGGGATCTGATCTCACATGGGCAGAAGAGAAGGGGAGGGCTGCCATTGCAGCCCAGATGCAAGCTAAGCTGTCTGCCCTCAGGGATCCCATCTCCCACAGACAGCTTGCATCTGTTAGTTCACGGCTATCCCCTTCTCTTCTGCCCATGGGCAGCAAGAACCGGTCCCTGCCACTATCGCATCAATTCTGCCTGCAGGGATGAGATCTTTGCGGTCATCCAGGGCCGGTTTCTGCTGTGATCGTGGCCTTCGGCAACCTGTCTGCCCATGGGGGGTGGGATCTCCGCGGGCAGCCAGTGCCAGTCATGCTACAGGTAGGGGAACCGTAGGCTGCTCAGCATGGGAAGATGCAGCTGTCCATCTGATTTTCCTGGCATGATTCAGTACTAACATGTCAGAACACAGCGGCTTGTCCAGGCCTGACAGGGGAGCAGACTACTCTCCCAAGGCCAACAGGGAATGATGATTGCATTATGGCATTCCTACCATATTGACAAATATAAGGGGTCACATTTGTTTGATCGTCTCTTACTAGGTGCTTGTTGCTGAAGTCTAAAAGCTGGTTACTTGGGAAGCAAGCAAATAATGAATCCTGTAACATACAGCCCTCAAAAGGCATGCTTGATGCATATTGCCTAACATAATTAGTAAATTGCCTCAAGGTTTAACTAAATCTTTTCTTGCATATTTCAGTAAAGTTTTGTTAGCATCCGTGTTTGCCTGTTGTAGGAGTATCTGTAATATTTCCTGAATGAAGACAGAGAGAGATCACATACATGTGGTGTTTTCAGGAAGAATAACATGGAGGCTGTGAAAGGAATTTGCTTCATCACACTGAGCTGAATGCATGTGGTGGTCTCCTTTGTTTAAAGATTTGTTTCGTCTGAGTAAGCAACAAGGTAAGTATATTACTTAGTCTTTTTTAAATGACATTGTGCTAACCTTCATCTCTTCAAGGTGCATTAAAAAAGACAGTGTGCTTCAGGAATTTGCTCATTATAGCTTAATATTAATCGGTATAAATAGATAACACATGCCCACTTCAGCATGAAATGTCTGTTTCCATTTGAAACTGGATTTGGCCATTCTGAAGTAGCCTGAAGAGTGCTTGTTTTAAATTACCACTAGCTTTTATAAATATTTTGTCTTCTGTGACAGTGAACGTCAGCTTGGTATCCATAGAGACCACATGTAGTTAACTCATTAATCCAAACATAATGGTGAGACTTATTTACATCATTTACAGGAAAACCTTTTAATTTAACAAAGTGGACCTTTTGTACAAGCACACATATACCATAAAGTAGGCATCTATATATTAAGGAATTGGCACACATTTATTGTATCTGCTCAAGGTTTCATAATAAGCCAGCACTGTCCACCCCGCCTTTCTTTTCTCGGTGAAGATTATCCTTGGTACCATTATAGATTTGTTTGCAATAGTGGCATGCATGAAGACTGAGCATTAGTATACATAAAAGAAACCTTGCATGTTCATCAGCGTAATCTATGATAAAGCCTAGAAACGCCTGCATGCTAGGTTGCCCAAGCTGAAAAAACTGTTGCGTATGCTAGGGTTTAAGCTGGGCTTGAGTTGGGGGGGGGGGGAGGAAGGGGGCGTGTGGAGAGAGATTAAAACAAAAAATAAGTTTAAAAACAGAATAAAATTTTGTTAGAAAGCATAGCCAAATATGCGCAAAAACAAAAGTAACAAATGTCCTTTTGGCTTCTAAAAATTGACTGCTACCCAAGAATTTCTAAGTATTTTTTCCCACATCCTGGCTCTACAGAGTTCCTGATTTGTGAAAAGATATACTCCATGGCTGAAAATTGTTGGGTGTGGGTGAGCCTTTCTTACAGGGAGCACTCTGCTAAATTTTGGTCAGATAGTTCAGAGAAAGGACACCAATCACTATGTTGAGAAAATGGATCGGGGCCAGGACATGAATTCAATCTCCAGGAACAAGCAGGAATGTAGTCTTCACATATGGATGGCATCGTCACTGATGGAGCCTGCGTGGCAATGCTTCCCAGCACCCTATAGGAAAGCTTTTGGGAGCAGCCCACTGCGCCTGCGTAGCTGCTTTCCCGCCTTTCCAACTCTCCCTCAGTTTTTTGTTTTCCGTGGAGCCGATAGGGAGCAATTCCTGTCACCGCAGAAAATTTACTACTTTTGTGGTCGCATCTGCCTTCCTGTTGACGCTAGCTCCGGCATTGTCAGTGACTTTTTTCTTTCTATTTTCTGTTTTAAAAACAAAACAAAAAAAAATGTTTGAGGGTCTCTGCCCTCCAGGTGCTGAGGTGCCATTTTGGGCCTTAGGCCCCTTTGTTCCTCAAAATGGAGAAACCAACTAGTGGTTTCAAAAAGTGTTCCAAATGTAGCAATAAGATTTCTGCTACCGACACCCATGATTGGTGTCTTAAATGTTTGGGCCAGACCATTTGCCAACGGAATGTCTCCACTGCAGGAAGATGACAAAGGAGGGGCCTGCAGAATAGAGCTGTGAATCTCAGCACCCTCTTTGCCCATGGATATAGTGTCCATTGCATCAACGTCGTCCAGGGCTTCATCTTCCTATCATGGATCTCAGGTAACAACCTAAGTCGTCTTCGAAGTCTGGTCAGTCCTCAAAGGGTAGATCTCCTAAGCATCGAAGCGGCTTTAAGCGTTGCCCTAGAGGAGAATACACCAACCAAACAGCCCCAGCGGGAGGTCCTTACCTCCAAAGCATTAACGGGGTCCTAAGATGCTCCCAAGGCTTCCACCTCTGGTGAGCTCTTAGTGCCATGTTACATAGAAACATAGGCCATGTTGTCTTTTTCTATCGTCATATTTCTATCTAGTCTGTCTTTCCATATCAACAACTACAACAGTCCCCTTTTTTCCTTTAGAGATCCTCTGTGTTTGTCCCATGCTTTTTTGAATTCAGTTACTGTCCTCATCTCTACCACCTCCACTGGGAGACTATTCCACGGATCCACCACTCTTTCCGTAAAGAAATATTTCCACATATCACTCCTGAATCTATCCCTTCACCCTCATCCCATGTCCCCTCGTAGCAGAACTTGCTTTCAATCGAAAGAGGCTCTCCCCATGTGCATTTATGCCACGGAGGTATTTAAACGTCTCAATCATATCGCCTCTATCCCACCTTTCCTCTAAGGTGTACATATTAAGATCCTTAAGTCTGTCCTCATATGCTTTATAATGAAGGCCACTAACCATTTTAGTAGCCACCCTCTGCACCGACTCCATCCTGTTTATATCCTTTTGAAGGTGTGGTCTCCAGAATTGCACACTATACTCCAAATGAGGTCGCACCAAAAACTTAAACAGAGGCACTATCACCTCCTTTCTTTCTGCTAGCCATTCCTCTCCGTATGCACCCAAGCATCCTTCTAGTTTTTGCCGTCGCCTTTTCTACCTGTTTGGCTACTTTAAGATCATCAGACAAAACCACACCTAGTCCTGCTCTTCTTTAGTGGACAAAAGTACTTCACCCCCTATACTATATTGCTCCCTTGGATTGCTGCAGCCCAAATACATGACCTTACAGTTTTTAACATTAAATCTCAACTGCCAAATTCTAGACCATTCTTCAAGCTTAAATAGACCCTCCTCATGTTATCTACACCTTCATGGGTGTGTACTCTATTGCAGATTTTGGTATCATCCGCAAACAGGCAAACCTTACCCGACAGCCCTTCCACTATATCACTAACAAAGATGTTAAAAAGAATCGGACCAAGGACAGATCCCTGGGGCACACCACTGGTAACATCCTTCTCAGAGAACTCCATTTACCTGTACCTTTTGTTGCCTCCCACCCAACCAATTTCTAACCCAAGCAGTAACTTTAGGGTCCATCCCTAGGGTGCTCAGTTTGTTTATAAGTCACCTGTGAAGAACAGTGTCAAAGGCTTTATTGAAATCTAAATACACCACATCTAGGGCTCTCCCTCGGTCCAACTCCCTGGTCACCCAGTCAAAGAAATTAATCAGATTTGTCTGACAAGACCTGCCTCTGGTGAATCCATGCTGCCTTGGATCCTGTAATCCGCTGGACTCCAGAAACCTCACTATTTTCTCTTTCAACAGCGTTTCCAATAATTTACTCACCACCGAAGTTAAACTAACCGGCCTGTAGTTTTCAACCACATCCTTACTTCCGCTTTTGTGTAAAGGCACCACATGAGCCTCTCTCCAGTCTTTTGGCACCACTCCTGACTCTGAGGCATTGAAAAGGTCAGTCAGTGGAGCTGCTAGAACAGTGGTTCTCAACCTTTTTTGTACCATGACCCCTTTTACCATTGGTCAACTTGTTTTGACCCCCAATGATAAAATCAAATGCGTCTCTCTTCCTTTACCATTAACGCATTGTCGCTGTAATCATTTGTTGAATTACTAATATATTATAGGCCTTTTTGCAATATGTTTTTATTTATAAAATTTACTTATTTAAACCACAATAATTAATCACAACAAGAAGTAACAATATTTGATTTCAAAATTATGATTTTGTAGTCAAATCACTAATATGAAATAAAATTATTTTTTCTACCTTTATTTGACCAATTTATTCTCTGATCCTGCTGGTCCCTATCTGAGGCTTCTGCTTTCCTGTCTTCTCTTAGCTCTCTTTCTGTGGTCTATGGTCCATCTGCCATTTCTTATCTCTTCTTTTGTTTTCATCACTTCTTTCCATCAGCCTATTTCCAGTCCCAGTAACCCTTCCCAGTATCAGCCCCTTTCCAGTCCTCACTCTCAGTACCTTCCAATGTCAACTTGCATTCCCATGACTGCCACTGGTGTCCATTCCCTTCCAGTCCCCCTCCTTTCCCACTCACCAATCGCTTCTAGTACAAATACCATGGCAGCCTCTCTCAGATCCACTCCCTTCCAGTTCCATTCTCCCATCCCCTCGTATCAGCCCATTTGTAGCCTTAGCCCCCAGTTTTCTTCCAGGGCCAGCAGCGTCATTCTCCTCTCCCCACAATCAGCCCATTCCCAGTCGAAGCCCCCCAATCAGCTCGCTTCCAGTGCTAGCCCCCCCCTAATCAGCCCAATACCAGTCCTACCCCCCCATCAGCTCATTACCAGTCCTACCCCCCATCAGCCCATTTCCAGTGCTAGCCCCCCCATAATCAGCCCATTACCAGTCCTACGCCCCCATCAGCCCATTACCAGTCCTACGCCCCCATCAGCCCATTACCAGTCCTAGCCGCCCCCATCAGCCCATTTCCAGTCCTAGCCTCCTCGATCAGCTCATTTCCAATGCTACCCCCCCTATCAGCACATTCCCAGTCCTAGCCTTCCCTAATCAACCCATTATAATCCTAACCCGCACTGTCTCTCTCCTCTGTCCAGCATTTATCCCCCGTCCGTCCAGTATGTCCCCCTGTCTCTTCCCTCCCTCCATGTCAGCCCCCCTCCCTCCATCCATCCCTCCCTCCATGTCAGCCCCGTTGCAAGTTCCCTGCCTACTCCTCCCCTCTCCCTGTCTGCCTGCTACTGCCTGTTCTTCTAATGCAGCCATGGTTCCCTGTGTCTTAGGGAACCGCGGCTGTGCCCGTGAAACCGTTGCAGAGCCTTCCCGTCTCAACGGGCTCTGTGCAGCATCGTCCCACCACAACTTCCTTTGGAGGCAGGACAATGCTGCACGGAGCCCATCGAGAGACTCTACTGCTCCGCAGCGGTTTCACAAGCTTAGCTGCGGTTCCCTAAGAGACAGGGAGCCACAGCTGCATTAGGAGGAAGGCGGTGAGTTTGCTGCTGCCGAGAAGCAAACTCAGCAGCGGCAGCAACTTGTGCGCCTTTTTTTTTTTTTTTTTTTTTTACGGCGGAGTGAGGTGACCCCCGCTAAATCCTGTGGCGACCCACCCCCCCCCCCCCCATGGGGGTCGCAACCCACAGGTTGAGAAACACTGTGCTAGAACATCCCCAAGTTCCCTAAGTATTTTAGGGTGTATCCCATCCAATCCCATCGCTTGCTCTACTTTAAGTTGAGCTAGTTTCTCACGAACAGTCTTCTGAAAATTGTTCAAGATGTCTCTCGCTTCTGTTCCTGTTTGTGGGTGTTTTCTGAGGTCCTGCTCCTGGTTCTTCATCTTTGAACACAGAACAGAAATATTTGTTAAGCAATTCCGCTTTATCCTCATCAGCTTCTACATATTCCTCCCCTTCACCCTTGAGTCTGACATTACCACTTTTGCCCTTCCTCTTCTCACTAACATATCTGAAAAATGTCTTATCCCCCCCCCCCATTTTATTGCATTGGCTATTTCCTCCTCTTTTTGAATCTTTGCTTTCCTGACTATTTTGCTAGCTTCTCTAAGTTGTTTTTTTTTCCAAATATAGATGCCTGTCTTCCTCTCTCTGTGATCTCTTGTATTTCATGAAGGCCTCCCTCTTTTTCTTCACCTTTTCAGCTACTTTCGAAAGCCATAGCGGTCTCCTTTTCCTTCTACCTTTATTTACCATTTTAACAAAAAGGTTGGTTGCCCTTAAAATATCCCCTTAGTTTTGCCCACTGTTTTTCTACATCCCCCAGCTGTTCCCATCCTGCTAACGACCCCCTGAGGTATTGGCACATCTTGGCAAAGTTAGTCTTCCTAAAGTCTAAGACCCTCGCCTTTGAATGGATTCTAACAGCCCTAGTCCTAATACTGAACCACACCATCTGGTAATCACTGGATGCAAAATGATCTCCCACTATAACATCAGAAACACTTTCACCATTGGTAAGCACCAAGTCCAGTATGGCCCCTTCACGTGTGGGGTCTGTTACCAATTGCCTGAATAGTTCTCCCTGTAGAGAATCCAGGATCTCTTTACTTCTAGATGATACTGCAGCAGGAATGTGCCAATCAACATCTGGCAAATTGAAATCCCCTATCAGTAGCACTTCCCCTTTCCTAGCAATGCTGCATATGTCTTCAATTAACTCTGTCCACCTCTTCCTCTTGTGAGGGAGGTCTATATATCGCGCCAATGCAAATAGATTTCTCTTTCCCTTTGTCTAGTTTAACCCAAAATGCCTCCTCTCTCCCTTTAAGCTCTGTAATTCCAAAGCTTTAATAGTATCAGATAACATCAGAGCATTGGAACTCTCTCCATAGTGGCAGAAGGGTACAAACTTCACTTCCAAAATATGCCCCCTCCCTGTATTCCAAGAGTTCAGCTCTCGGCCCCCCTCGCCATTCTCTTGTGCCAGGAGGTTACCACCCTTCTCGCGCAAGGTGCAATAGAGGAGGTGCCACTTTTTCATCAAGGCCTGGGCTTCTACTCCCCCCTACTTCCTATTACCAAAGAAAACCAGGAGGATACTGGCCCATTCTGGACCTCAGAGAATTAAACAAGTATCTGCTCCAGGAGAAATTCAAGATGATCTCTCTCGGGAAAACTCCCTTACATCCAGAGTCAGGATTGGCTTTGTTCTCTAGATCTAAAGGATGCGTATACACATGTCATTATTCATGCAGAACACAGGAGGTTTCTTCAATTCCTCTTTCAAGGAAGGCATTGATAGGGTTCTACCCGTCGGCCTGGCTTCTGCCCCAAGAGTCTTCACAAAATGCATGGCAGCAGTGGCAGCATTCCTAAGGACTCTAAGGATATTTGTCTTACTCAGATGACTGGCTCATCCGAGCATTGTTGGCTCCAGAGGCCAGCTCTGCTCTCTCCCGCACAATGCAGGTTCTGCAACACTTGGGTTTGTAATATTCCAAAATCCCAACTCACCCCTTCTCAAACCTTAGAGTTCATAGGGGCTCTCCTAGACACGCAGCAGTCAAGGGTTTTTCTACCACAGGTCCGCTGCGCTCGAATAATTCAACTAGCTCCTCAGACAGGTATGAAGACTTTCCTAACTGCTCGAGAAATGCTTCAGTTGCTCGGTCATATGGCTTCCATTGTACATATGGTTCCCTATGCTCGTCTGCACATGCGTGCAGCCCAATGGACCCTGGCTTCGCAGTGGACTCAGGTATCGGGTCGTCTGGGGGACAGAATCATGATCTCTGCACATCTAATTTCATCCCGCCAATGGTGGCAATCACCAGAAAATCACCTGGTAGGGTCACCTTTTCAGATGCCACCACACCAATCTACTTTGAGGATTGATGTGTCCAAATTGGGTTGGGGAGCTCATCTGGACAGTTTCTCCACTCAAGGTCTTTGGACTCAGCAGGAGGTTCAACTTAACATAAATCTGTTAGAACTCGGAGCCATCCACAGTGCTCTGTGTTATAAGACCACTTTTGCTCCAAAATAGTTCTAGTCCAGACGGACAATCAGCTAGCCATGTACTATGTGAACAAGCAAGGTGGAACAGGTTCTCAGGCGTTGTGCAACAAAGCAATACATCTATTCTATTTGAACAAGCAAGGTGGAACAGGTTCTCGGGCGTTGTGCAACAAAGCAATACATCTATGGTCTTTTGCCATACGCTATCAGATCTACCTACTAGCAGTGTATCTCCCTGGCAAACAATCTCCTGGCAGACAAACTCAGTCAAGTACTACTGCCACACGAGTGGTCTCTCTATTCGGATCAGATTGCTCGAATCTTTCAGATCTGGGGAATCCCAGATATAGATCTGTTTGCAAGTCATCAGAATGCCAAACTTTCCCGCTTCTATTCCAGAATACCTGCTCAGAACAGTCAGGTGATGGATGCTTTTCACCTCCACTGGGGTCAGGACTTCCTATATGCCTATCCTCCCATTCCCCTTATCCCCAAGACTCTTTTCAAACTTCAGAGAGACAGGGGCTACATGATCCTCATAGCCCCGCGCTGGCCACGTCAAACATGGTATCCACTGCTTCTACGTGTCTCTCCAGCCAAACCTCTGGAGTTGGGATGTGCTCCAGATCTCCTATCCCAGGAGAATGGAATGCTTCTGCACCCAAACCTCCGGTCCTTACACCTGATGGCGTGGCTGCTGAGAGCTTAGAACACCAGGATATCAGCCTCTCTCAACAGGTTAAAAATATCCTTTTGGCCTCAAGGAAACCTTCCACAAGGTGTGCTTACGCTTTTAAGTGGAGAAGGTTTTCAATCTGGTGCTCAAAGAGGGAACTTAATCCTTTTTCTGTCCCCGTGGAGGCGTTACTTGAGTATCTCCTCCACCTTTCATCCTTTGGACTCAAAACTAATTTGATAAGGGTCCACCTCAGTGCCATTGCAGCTTTCCACATGCCCTATGATGGACAACCTGTCGCCTCTTCTTAGCCACTTGTGGTGCACTTTGAGGGGTCTACTCTTAACTAATCCTCCCATTAGGCCACCACCTGTGGCATGGGATCTCAATCATCTCCAGGAACAAGCAGGAATGAGTCTTCACATATGGGTATCGTCGGTACCGACGGAGCCTGCGCGGGAACGCTCGCCAGCGTCCAATAAGAAAGCTTTTGGGAGCATCCCACAGCGCCTGCGCGCTGCCTTCCCGCCTTTCCCAACCGCCTCTCTCCAGTTCTTCTTTACCGCGGAGCTAGCAGGTCGTGTTCCTGTCACCGCAGAAGAAGTTCTTTATTTTTTCGTTTTTGTGTCGCGTCTGCCGCCTTCGACGTCGGACCGGTACCGCCGGTCTTTTCTTTCTTTAAAAAAACAAAAACAAACTTATACTTTCTTCACTGTGCATTTTAGTTTTTGGGCCTTAGGCCTACAAATTTTCTCCTCATGGAGAAGCCCGCCTCCGGGTTTAAAAAGTGCACAAAATGTGGCGGTACTATTTCTGTCACAGACATCCATGATTGGTGTCTAAAATGTTTGGGTCCTGACCATTCCATCACGGATTGTGTGTCCTGTACCGTGATGTCTAAAAGAGGTCGGCAGAACCGAGCAGCCAAGCTCAGTACCCTGTTTCCCTCTGATGCAGCTTCGGTGGCATCGACGTCTTCCAGGGCTGCTTCTTCCTCCCATGGATCTCAGGTAACCAAGCATAAATCTGGCCGGTCCTCGAAGGGCAAATCTCCCTCTAAGCATCGAGATGCCTCCGGGCTTGTCCTCGGACTCCGCACCGGCAAAGTTACCCCGGCGGGAAGTTCCGGCTTCCAAAGCATTGTCTATGGGGTCACAGGTTGACATCGATGGCTCGGCCTCAACCGATCACCTGTTGCTGTGTTCTGGGGTACCGGTGGCTCCCACTGGTACCGACATCCAGGCTTTGGTGGCGTTGATGGATCAGAAGATTCTGACCATACAGCGCACCCTGACGGCATTCATGCAGGCTGCGACGTCTCCGGTACCGCAACAATCCCCGTTGCCGGTACCGATTGCATCGACATCGGCTCCAGTGTCGATTGCAACGGTACCCTGTCCTATGATGACCATCAGTACCGAACCGGTACCGGTTACTCCTGATGTCGATCCCACTCGGTACGCATATCGGGCTTTACAGGAGCATCCAGACAGGCGATACTTCGATTCCTCCGAAGACTCTGACAAGTCCGAAGGATCTGTCGAGGCATCGGTACTTCTTCCTCAGGAGGAGTTTTCTCCTAAACGAAGAATGTCTCCTCCAGAGGACTTGTCTTTTCAAGACTTCATTAGGGAGGTGGCTAGGGGCCTCTCCATCACAGTGGCCCCTGAGTCAGAGCCTAGAGCCAAGCAGCTGGATATTCTACAATATCCCAAGGCTCCTAAAGAGGCAGCTACTTTACCTGTTCATGAGATTTTGTATGATCTCATGTTGAGCATGTGGGAGACACCTCTTACTACCTCTCCTCATTCTCGCAGGTTAGACATCATGTATCGTGTCCCTCGTCCTGGCTTTCATAAGACTCAGCTTCCTCACCACTCTATTGTGGTAGAGTCTGCCATGAGAGAGAGAGAGAGTGCAAAAAGACACTCATCTAATCCTCCAGGGCGTGAATGCAGGACCCTAGATGCTTTTGGCCGTAGGGTTATTCAAGTTTCTATGCTAGCTGCCAGAATCAACTCCTATAGCCTCTATATAGGGATGTTTCTAAAGGAAGTCACAGATCATCTGCAGACTTTAACCCCTTTTATTTCAGAAGATAAAAGGCAGGAGTTTCTCACTTGGCTCAAACATGCCCAGGATGTTTCCAAATTTTCCAACCGTGCAGCCTTTGACTCTATTGAGTGTGTAAGCAGAGCCTCGGCTATTGCCATAGCTGCACGCAGAATTGCTTGGCTACAAGCTTCTGATTTGGAACTCTGGGTCCAAGATGAATTAGGAAATCTTCCTTGTACAGGTGAAAACCTTTTTGGCAAGGATTGGCAAGCAGAGGCCACTCAGATGGATGCTGAGAACTCTGCTTTGGATCGACTTTCAAAGTCCACCTCTGCTCCTGCTAAGAAAAGATTGTTCAAAAAGACATCTTTTTCTAAAAAGGGAAGATATTATCCTGCTTATGGTCAGCAGGCATCTTCTGGTCGTTTTGCTGCAAAACGTCAGCAACCACCTAAACAGGCCAAGTCAAAGGCTGCTAGGCCTTCCACGGCCCAGCAGCCTCAGCCTCCTCAGGGCCTTTGACTTGCAACTAGAGAACTTAGCCTTTCTAGCTCTGGAAGAACCAGAGCCCCTCACCATTCCAGGAAGGTTGGCTTACTTTGCTCCCAGATGGGAACAAATCACAGCAGAGCAATGGACCCTCCATCATAAGGGAAGGGTACAAACTTCATTTCTTAAGCCTTCCTCCTCGCACCATGGTGAAACAGTTCAATTCTCCAACATCTCTCCTCAACCTTCTGGGTCAGGAGATTGCCACCCTTCTTGCCCAAGGGGCAATAGAAGAAGTACCCCTTCTTCAACAGGGCTCAGGGTTCTACTCCCCTTATTTTCTTATCCCAAAGAAAACAGGGGGCTACAGACCCATATTAGATCTTGGAGAATTGGACAAGTTTCTATTCAAGGAGAAATTCAAGATGATTTCTCTCGGTGCTCTGCTTCCATACCTTCAGAGTCAGGACTGGCTTTGTTCTCTAGATCTCAAGGATGCGTACACCCATGTCCTCATCCATCCAACACATAGAAGGTTCCTTCGGTTCCTTTTTCAGGGAAAGCACTACCAATACAGGGTGCTTCCGTTCGGTCTGGCCTCTGCACCAAGGGTATTCACGAAATGCATGGCAGTAGTAGCTGCATTTCTACGCACTCTGGGAATATTTGTCTTCCCTTACCTGGACGACTGGCTCATTCGAGCTCCATCCCAGTCAGAGGCCCAGAATTGTCTAATCTGCACAATGCGTGTTCTCCAGTATTTGGGACTGGTAATAAACATCCCAAAATCAAATCTCACCCCTACTCAGTCTCTGGAGTTTATAGGGGCCTACAACTGCAAGGGCCTATCTTCCTCAGGCCTGTTGTCTACGCTTAGTGCAGTTAGCCTCCCAGATACAGTTAAAGCCCCATTTAACTGCTCGAGAGATGTTACAACTCTTAGGCCACATGGCATCTACCATGCACGTGGTTCCATATGCTCGCCTTCACATGAGGGCAGCTCAGTGGACTTTGTCCACCCAATGGACTCAGGCATCAGGTTGCCTGTCAGACAAAATAGCAAACTCCAGTCGCCTTTTTTGGTCTCTCCAGCGGTGGAAGTCCTCTCCAAATCTGTTGCTGGGGTCCCCTTTTCAGCAGTCACTACCCCAAGCAACTCTTACAACAGATGCTTCTCCAAAGGGTTGGGGAGCTCATCTGCAGGATCTCTCCACCCAGGGCATTTGGTCTCCACAAGAGACTTCTCTGCATATCAGTCTCTTGGAACTCAGAGCAATATTCTTAGCTCTGAGTGTTCCATTCCCTGCTCAGCTACAGGATAGTCCTCATCCATATGGACAACCAAGTAGCCATGTTCTATGTAAACAAGCAGGGCGGGACTGGCTCTGTCGCTTTGCAACGAAGCTTTGCGACTGTGGGCCTTCGCCAGAGAGCATCACATTCATCTTCTGGCAGTATATCTTCCAGGCGTTCAAAACTCTTGGGCAGACAGACTCAGTCAAGTTCTGCTTCCATACGAGTGGTCCCTCCACATGGACCAGGTAGCCAGGATTTTTCGAATTTGGGGAACCCCGGACATAGACCTCTTTGCAAGTCCGTGGAATGCCAAACTTCCCCGGTTCTGTTCCAGAATTCCATGTCAGGGAGTTCAGGCCAAGGATGCCTTCCTCCTTCACTGGGGTCAAGACTTCCTTTATGCCTTTCCACCCATTCCCTAATTCCCAAAACACTATTCAAGCTTCAGAGAGATCGAGGAACCATGATCCTCATAGCACCACATTGGCCACGCCAAGTGTGGTATCCTCTACTTCTGCATCTCTCTCAAGCTTTTTCCCTGGACTTGGGCTCTGCACCAGACCTTCTATCCCAGGAGGAGGGAACGTTGTGGCACACAAACCCCCAGTCTCTTCATCTCAGGGCTTGGTTGCTGAAGGCCTAGACCTTCAGGGTTTTCATCTCTCTCAGCAGGTCAGAGATATTATTCATGCCTCTAGAAAGCCTTCTACGAGAGGTTACTATGCTTTCAAATGGAAAAGATTTACCATTTGGTATGCAGAGAAGGGTCTTAACCCTCTTGCAATACCTTTGAATTCTTTACTAGAGTGTCTCCTGCATTTATCCCATGCAGGTCTTAAAACGAATTCAGTAAGAGTCCATTTGAGTGCTATTGCAGCGTCCCTCAAGCCTCTCAATGGACAGCCTATTTCCTCTCATCCTCTTATCTCTCATCCTCTTATAACAAGATTCATGAGAGGCCTTCTTCTAACTAAACCTCCCATTAGACCACCTCCAGTGGCATGGGACTTAAACGTGGTTCTTGGCCAGCTTATGAAGCCACCCTTTGAACCTTTAGCCACCACCTCCTTGAAATTTCTTTCTTGGAAGGTTATCTTTCTCATTGCAGTCACCTCAGCACACTGCATCAGTGAATTGCAAGCTTTGGTGGCTAATCCACCTTATACAAGGTTCCATCATGATAAGGTAGTCCTCAGGACCAATCCACACTTTATGCCCAAAGTGGTCTCGCCTTTTCATCTAAACCAAGAGGTATATTTACCTGTCTTTTTTCCAGGACCTCATGCATCAAGTGCAGAGAGGAATCTTCATACCTTGGATTGTAAGAGAGCTCTTGCTTTTTACTTACAAAGAACACAGCAACATAGAAAGTCTTCTCAACTCTTTGTTGCTTTTGATCCTTCTCATTTAGGACTTTCAGTCTCTAAGAGAACACTGTCCAACTGGATTGCTCAGCGTATTTCTTTCGCCTACCAGAGTAGGAACCTTTCTCTGGAGGGCCATGTCACAGCTCACAATGTGAGAGCCATGGCAGCCTCAATGGCTCATCTAAACTCTGTGTCCATCGACCAAATCTGTCGAGCGGCCACCTGGGCCTCGGTTCATACCTTCACAGCCCATTACTGTTTGAACAAGGACTCCCGCCGGGATGCCTCGTTTGGCCAGGCTGTTCTCAAACACCTGTTCCATTCCTAATCAACTCCTACCCACCTACCCTGGTTGGTGCCAGAGATCCATGGGGGGGAGGTAGAGTCCTTTTCAAGGACACACAACCTGGGGTCTTCCCCTGGCATCTGCAGCTAGGGAGTCCCCATATGTGAAGACTCATTCCTACTTGTTCCTGGAGATAGCACAGTTACTTACCTGTAACAGGTGATCTCTGAGAACAGCAGGAATAAGTCTTCACAACCCACCCACCTCCCCTAGGAGTTGTATCTCTCTAACTTTCCTTTCCTCTCTCTCTCTTTGTCTCGGCTTTAAAACTCGAACTGGAGAGAGGCGGTTGGGAAAGGCGGGAAGGCAGCACGCAGGTGCTGTGGGATGCTCCCAAAAGCTTTCTTATTGGACGCTGTGGAGTGTTCCCGCGCAGGCTCCGTCGGTACCGACGATACCCATATGTGAAGACTTATTCCTGCTGTTCCCAGAGATCACCTGTTACAGGTAAGTAACTGTGCATTGTCCTTGGACAGCTCATGAAGCCACCCTTCAAACCCTGGCCACTATATTTCTATAATTTCTTTCTTGGAAAGTCATTTTCCTAATTGCCCTCACTTCTGCAAGACGCATCAGTGAGCTCCGGGCTTTAGTGGCTGACCCTCCTTTTACATGGTTCTACCATGATAAAGTAGTCCTTAGGACTCATTCTCACTTTTATGCCAAAGGTGGTTTCGCCTTTTCATTTGAACCAATCAGTTTACCACCTTGTTTTCTTCCCTAGACCTCAGGCCTCTAGTGCAGAAATGTCTACATACTCTGGATTGCAAGCGTGCTTTGGCCTTTTATCTTCAGAGAACTAGGCAGCACAGAAAGGCTTCACAGCTTTTTGTTGCATTTGATTCCAGTCACCTGGGTCTACCAGTTTCCAAAAGAACACTCTCCAAAAGAACACTCTCCAAATGGATTGCAGACTGTATATCTTTTACTTATGAGAGTAAGGGACTTTCTCTTGAAGGTCATGTCATAGCACACAATGTGCGAGCAATGGCTGCCTGCATGGCAAACCTACGCTCAGTGGCAATTGATGAAATATGCAAAGCAGCAACCTGGTCCTCTGTCCACACCTTTGCGGCCCATTACTGCTTAGATAAGGACTCCCACTGGGATGCCTCATTTGAAAGAAATGCTGGAGAACAACCTGGCCAGATTTAGATCAACCCGTACCCCGTCTCAGGTTTTGATACCAGATATCCTTGGGAGGATACATGACCCACTTAGGCCTGTGTTTCACCGCTCTCTGTGGTCATCTCCCTGGCATCTCCAAGCTAAGGAGTCCCATATGTGAAGACTACATTCCTGCTTGTTCCTGGAGATAGCGTAGTTACTCATCTGTAACAGGTGATCTCCAGGAACAGCAGGAATTGAGTCTTCACAGTCCACCCTCCTCTCCTAGGAATTGTATTCCCCTCTCTCTTTCTCTCCTTCTCTCATTTTATCTCAGATACAAACCCAACTGAGGAGGAAGAGTTGGAAAGGCAGGAAGGCAGCTGCGCAGGTGCAGTGGGAAGCTCCCAAAAGCTTTCCTATAAGATGCTGTGGAGCGTTCCTGCGCAGGCTCCGTCGGTACTGATTTCACCCATATGTGAAGACTCAATTCCTGCTGTTCCCAGAGATCACCTGTTACAGGTGAGTAACTATGCTTTAGTGAGGGCCAAGCCAAGTAGAAGTTTGTCAAGAGGGTGGCGGAGATGGTTATGATGGGGCAACTGACAGAGCCTATTCTGTTGGCTGCTGCAGAAGAGGGAGCAGGGAAGGCCAATGGAGCCACTTTAGCCACTAAAGTATTTTGAAACCTTGCGGGATAACAGTTGATGGCTTTGCTGATTATATGATGCATAAGATCAGCACAGCTAGCCTGTGAATTTTGGGAGTGCTCACTATCTGGGCAAGCATGGACATGGTTTATACCCAGTGAGTGGAAAGAAACGGAGGTAGATGAAGTGGGAGTGAGGAAATTGAAAGTCGCATTGGAGATGACATGAGAAAAGTCTGGAGATGAGGGAAGGAGGGAAAAAACTTGAGTAGGAAGATAAGACAGGAGAAGCACACCTAATATGTAACAAACTAAAAATGCATGTTGTCCAGCTGTTTTAATAGATTGCATTATGTCATCTGACGTAGAAGTGTTTTGCGATTTGAATCGATAGTGGAGGAAAAGTTTGGGTCTTTGGTAGGTCTCTTGTTTACTTCAACAGGTACCAAAGCTCCACCAACTGAAAGATGGCTGGGAAATATCGTATTGTCAAAGCTGTTGCCTCCATTACAGCTTCTGTCACTGTCTAGACAGAGCCCAATGCCAGTCAAAGAACCAGTTTCATGTGCAGGATGCCTTCGAGCTGAAGCCCTCATGAAACAAGTAGAGGAGCTCAGAGGTGGCAAGGCTGAGAAGCATTAAAGACTGCGAGAAGTACATAGAGATGATTCTTGATGCGTCTAAGTTGTCCAACAGAGGTGAAGATGGGAAGCTACAGAATGAGGAGACATGGACATGAGTCACCAGAGCCTGCAGAATCAACAATCCAACTCCTCCAGCCATTGATTTGAAGAAACAGTATGCAGTCCCAGGAAGAGAAGAACCAAAGCTTGAGCACCCCAAAGTTGCAGAATCAGTGACCACAAGGAAGCAAAGGATAGTGATTGGTGACTTTCTTCTGAGGTGTCCATTTGCCACCCCGACTCGTTTCCTGAGAAGTGTGCGGTCTGCCAGGTGCCAAAATCTGAGATGCTACGGAGAATTTGACTCATCAAGCCTACTGACTATTATCAGTTATTGCTCATCCATGTTGGCAGAAATGAATACTGCTTGGTTTCCCTCGGAGCATATCAAAAGTGAGTTAATGGCTCTGGGAGAGAGGGCGAAGCAGATCGGTGTGCAAGTGGTATTCTCTTCAATCCGCCCTGTTGAGTGTAAAGACCGAGGCAGAGAAGTTATTATCCTGGAGATAAATGCATGGCTGCGTGGATGGTATTAGAGAGCCATCAGGTTTCCTGGATCATGGGGTGGTGATCACAGGGCTGCATAGCAGAGATGGCATCCATCTGCCCCAGAAGGGTTGACGTGTCTTCCGCAGCAGACTGGCTAACCTACTGAAGAGGACCTTAAAGATTTGTTGGATGGGTGAAGAAATCCCCAGGTAAGTGAAACATTAAATACCTCTGTAGAAATGGGTAGAAGCATTGTGTGTAAATGTCCATAGCATGGGAAATAAGATCCCAGATGTAGAGGCTTTGGTTCACAGACAACTATGACTGGGATATAATTAGACCAGGCTGTACTTTATTTAAGAAGAACAGGGGAGGAGAAGTAGCAGTAGCACTGTATGTAAAAAAAAATAAATATTAAAGCTATAGAATTACAGGGCTTAAAAGGGAGCGAGGAGGCTCTGGATTAAACTAGAAAGAGAGAAAGGGAAAACTATTTGCATTGGTGTGATCTACAGATCTCCTTCACAGGGAGAAATGGATAGGGATTTAATAGAAGAAACATGCAGTATTGCCATGAAAGGACAAGTGCTACTGATTTCAGTATGCTGGATGTTTGGCACATCCCTGCTGCTGTGTCATCTAGAAATAAGAAGATCCTCTATTCTCTACAGGGAGAACTATTCCAGCAACTGGTAAGAGAATCCACACGTGAAAGGGCCATACTGGACTTGATTTCCCACTATGACATCAGAAACCCTTTCCCCATTGGTAAGCACAATCTTGCATCCAATGATCACCAGATGGTGTGGTTCAGTATTAGGTCAAGGGCTGATGAAATTCATTCAAAAGCAAGGGCCTTAAACTTTAGGAAAACTAACTTTGACAAGATGGGATGATATCTCAAGGAGTAGTTAGCGGGATGGGAACACCTGGGGGATATAGAAAAACAATGGGCAAAACTGAAAAAGGATATTTTAAGGGCAACAAACTTTTTTGTTAGGTAAATAGATGTAAAAGGAAAAGGAGGCCATTATGGTTCTCAAAAGAAGTAGCTGAAAAGATGAAGAAAATGAGGGTGACCTTCATAAAATACAAGAGATCAGAGAGAGGAAGACAAGTATCTATATTTGGAAAATCTTAGAAGCTAGCAAAGTAGTCAGGAAAACGAAGATACAAAAAGAAGAAATAGCCAATGCAATAAAATGGTGTGTGTGTGGGGGGGGGGGGGGGATAAAGACATATTTTTCAAATACTGTATGTTAGTGAGAGAAGGAAGTGCAAAAGTGGTATTGTCAGACTCAAGGGAGAAGGGGAGGAATATACTGTATGTTAGTGAGAGAAGGAAGTGCAAAAGTGGTATTGTCAGACTCAAGGGAGAAGGGGAGGAATATGTAGAAGCTGATGAGGATAAAGCAGAATTGCTTAACAAATTTCTGTTCTGTGTTCACAGTTGAAGGGCCAGGAGCAGGACCTCAGAAAACACTCACAAATAGGAGCAGAAGTGATGGGGATATTGAACGATTTTCCAGAAGACGGTGTCTGAGGAACTAGCTAAACTAAAAGTAAACAAAGCGATGGGACCGGATGGGATACATCGGAGAATATTGAAGGAACTTGGGGACATTCTAGCAGCTCCACTGACTGACCTTTTCAATGCCTTTTTTTTTTTTGTCTGAAGTGGTCCCAGAGAACTGGAGAAAGGCAAAGGTGGTCACTTTATACAAGTGGAAGTAAGGATGAGGTTGAAAACTACAGGCCAGTTAGACTAACTTCTGGTGAGTAAATTATTGGAACTGCAGCTAAAAGGGTGGCTGAGGTTTCTGGAGTGCAAGATCAGAGGCAGCATGGGTTTAGCAGAGGCAGGTCTTGTTAGACAAATCTGATTTCTTTGACTGGGTGACCAGGGAGTTGGACCAAGGTGTTCTTAGATTTAAGTAAGGCCTTTGACACTCTTCTGCACAGGTGAGTTATAAACAAACTGAGCACCCTAGGGATGGACCCTAAAGAGACAGACTTGGTTAGAAATTGGTTGAGTGGGAAGCGACAAGGATACAGGTAAATGGAGCTCAGTCTTACAGTAAAGGGACTCTTCGCATTTTTTACAAATTTTTACATACATTAGGGACTCTTCGCATTTTTTACAAATTTTGGAAGCCCACACATGTTGGTCCAATGTACATAACATTTTATTAGTTACATTAGACATTGCCTCCCTCTACACTAAAATTCCACAAGAAGCAGCAGTGAAAGTCATAGGGGAAGCTCTTACTGATAGACAAGATCTTTCAGAAATTCATCAGCATTTTTTGCTACGGATACTACGTCTGGTGTTTCATAATTTTCAATTTGAGAAAATTACATATTTACAAACTTCAGGGGTAGCTATGGGAGCCACCTGCGCCCCATCGGTAGCCAATATTTATATGGAAATGTTTGAACGTAAATGGATTTCCACGTCTCCTTTTGAGGATAATATAAAATTATGGCGCCGCTACATAGACGACGTATTCATGCTTTGGCAAGGCTCCTCGGAAACCCTGGCCAACTTTGTACAATGGCTTAATAGTTGTGATGTTAACATCCAATTTACTCATGAAAGTAGCGACGAATCCATTACGTTCTTGGATTTGAGGATATTCAAGGGCATCAATAAATGGAATACATCCATATATTGTAAACCCACCGATCGAAATACTTTGTTGCACTACACTAGTGCTCATCCAAAAAGGTTGAAAGATAGTTTGCCATTTTCGCAGTTCCTTAGATTTCACCGAAATTGTTCAGAAATGAAAGGGTTCAAAATACAGGCAAAAATTTTAAAAGAAAAATTTCGAACACGAGGATATCCGAACCAAATAATTGAATCGGCATATAAACGCGCCTTGTATTTTAATCGAGTTTATTGACCCCCCGACGCGTATATGCATCATCACAAAATTGTGTCAGCATATAAACGCGCCTTGTATTTTAATCGAGTTTATTGACCCCCCGACGCGTATATGCATCATCACAAAATTGTGTTAATCTCATCACGAAATACTCTCCATATAGTCACAACATAATAAAAATATTGAAAAGACATGAGAATGTTCTTCGTAGCATACCTGGACTAGCAGATTATCACGCTCGTTGTGTTTGGCAAAGACAACGTAACATGAAAGAGCTCCTAAGTCCAACCGTTCTTCGTTCAGAATCAACGAGTTTCACAAGAAAATTGTGGTCATAAGTGTGGTTCTTGCGATATTTGTCCGCTAACTTTAGAATTGGATGTTTTTGAACATAAGAGAATTTCGTCTGAGACACCATACATCATGCAGCTCCACTCATGTAGTGTACTGCATTCTCTGCCCTTGTCAGCATACATCGGCAAAACTACACGTCCGTTTCGAGTGCGCATGAGGGAGCATAGAAGTAAACTAAAATGTGGCTATACGCAAGCTCCCATAGTTCAGCATTGTTTGGATTTAAACCACAGTTTTGATTCATTAAAATGCTTTTGTTTAGATTTAATTGAGCAAGGTTTGGAGGGAAAATCAAGGGATCTTACGTTGTTACGAAGAGAACAAAAATGGATTTTCGATGTAGATACTGTGCATCCGAAGGGCTTGAATTCACAAATAGAGTGGGGTATATGTCATTGACGAATTGAAAGTCAGGAATGAATCGCATGTGTATTGCTTAGCCATTTAAAAATCCCCAGGGAGTTATAGTTTGCATGCGTGGCGTCTTTTGATAGAAGATACAACAGCCGGCATGGGGTGAGTGTTATTATAATGCATATTGATGATAACCAGAATAACAAGATGGTGCATACAATATTATCCAATGTCGTTTCAACATTATAGATTATGAATGAGGACGAATGCCAAGTTTGAGCAGTGATGATGAGCATCCCCTGATGAAACGTTCGATTGTGAAACGCTACGGCGCTATCATTCAGGCGTTGGGAGAAAACTCACCATGTTTCAGATAAGCATCCTCAGATAAAGATTTCTTAATATTAAGCTAACAAGCTTTAGTGAAAAAACATCCTTTTTAACATTTATTAATAAATAAGCAACGAGTCGGGTCACTGATGTGGGGCGCTGTTTCCATATGAAAATAAGTGTTCAGTAAGTCGCCCCATTCTGGTTCTGAGACCCAGTTGCATATTTATATGAAGTTATGGATGTGTTGCAACACAGGGAAATTCTTTAATATATATCATCTTGAAGGTGAAAAGTAGAGCTAAATACAAAAATTGGACTGAAGTTATATATAGCTCTGAGAAGTGACACCAAGATATACTTGTTACAGTAAAGACAGACAAACAAAAATTGTCCTATTGTAAACATTGCACAGTGGGATATTCAGGATTTCAGAACAATTGTGTCCTGGCAATGTTGCAGTTTAGACTGCCTCACAGTTCAATGGTGCAAAATGGTCAATTCTGCATTAGCAACATAAACCAACTTAGTTCTCATGACTTCCATACAAGAGACACTCTGTAGGCCACAGCCTCGGGTTCTCATATTTTTCCCTCTGGTGTCTGGATTCTCTTAGGCAGCAGCAATAGTGGAGAAAGGCATGCCACTGCAGACCATGTAGTAGGCCTCATTGCACATGGCTGCACAGATGGCTGCAGAATGGGAGATCAGGAGCACTGATCAACATAGTATGGTGGTGTTGCAAGCTACTCCTCGCTACTCCAGTATTATCAGTCAAAAAGTAGCTGTGTTTTACGATCTGCTTGCAGTCACTTCTATAGAAGGCTTCAGAGCTTCCAAGCTGGATTAGTGTGCCAGTTATGCCATTAAAGGTCAAACCATATAAAAAAAAACTGATCTGTTACTCCACCCAGAGTAGTTTCATGTTCTGGTGAGCTATGACAAGGACTGCTCGAGATTCCTGGTCAGGGTGACATGCGACACCCTTCCAGGCTCCAATGCCTACTGCTGCTGCTCTGGAGACTGTAGGGTTGTCTGGCTTCAGCCTTCCGACCTGGAACAGTCTGTACAAAATAAGCTTGTGGACGTGCAGTGCCGGGAAGAGTACCTCTTTTGTGAGCAGGTTGAAGTGAACTGGCATCATAGAAAAAGCAGCATATTACCCTCACCAGGCTCTCAAGACACACATCTGATCCTGCTGTCTATCGCAGTAGGTATCAACATAGATGCCAGAAGAGGGCCTACTGCACATGTAAGCGCAGGTACTTTCCTGGTCCTCAAATCTCCCAGCAAAAGACACAGGTTCCTCACCTGCAGTGTCAGGAGAAGCCTCAAAAGGCTCAGCCTGCCCCACAACCCAAGCCGGAAGCAGGGTTTTGACTGGTTCCTCTAGAGCATAGCCAATTGCCCAGTGACAGAGGGAGGAACACTCTGGGGGGGGGGGGGGGATGGCTCACTCTTTTTGCCCATAGGCGGCCTCATATAACTTCAGACTCATGGGCACAACAGATAGTCCAAAGCAGTTACATGTTGCACCTTGCAAAGCTGCCGCCTCATTGCTCCCCAAAAGCATATTTATTTATTTATTTAAACTGCATTTATTTACCGCTTTTCACCGGGTCAAAGCGGTTTAACAGGGAAGGGGGGGACAGTAATCAGTGTGGGGGGGGGGGAGAGCCGTCACCAGGGGGCCAACATTGATTCGAACAGGTAGTAAAGACTTAGGCAATAGACATAGGTCTCTTCTAGGGTATTTTGGGGATTTGGCTGAGGGACTGTGGGATGTCAGTGGAGGTTGTCTGCTTCTGGTCCAAGGTATTCCTGAAAGAGGATGGTTTTTAGTTGTTTCCGGAACTCAGATTGGTAGTGTTTCTGATTTGGCTCGGTAATGAGTTCCAGAGGGAGGGTGCATATAGTTCAAAGGCTCTGTTACAGGTTCGTTGATTATATTTTGTTCGTTCATAGGGGATGGTATGGACATTGCTGGTGGTTTGTTGGGTTGGTCTGTTGTGGGTGGGCTGGGGTAGTAGGAAGTAGAGGTGGGAAGTCTGTGTTTGATGGAGGGCTTTGTGTATAAGCAGGGCAGCTTTGTATTTGATCCTTGCTTCGAGTGGAAGTATGTGTAGATCCCTCAGGACTGGGGTGATGTCGTGTTTTTTTGCTTTCCGGATGATCCTCAACCCTCTGCATTTGGATCTACTTTGGAAGGAAATCTCTGCCCTTCTGGCTGATCTTGCCATTGAGCCTGTATGCTGGGAACAGATGAAGTGCGAGAGAGCTTCAAAATGGTATTTCTAGATACCCTGCTTCCTGGATATAAAGGACACACATCCCCACATATCGATCAATTCTGCCCACAGGAAATATCTCAGATTTGTCCTGGAGGATGGACTGGCCTCTGTGCCCCGAGTCTACACAAAGTGCTTTGCATTGGTAGCAGCCTATCTCAGAACACTAGGGGTTTTTGTCTTCCCTTATTTTTGGATGACTGGTTCATAAAAAGCATCATTTCAGGTGGAGTCCGGCAATCAACACAGTTGACTATACAGGTGCTAGAGCTGTTGGGTTTCGTAGTCAATTATCCAAAGTACCACCCTTAGCCCACCCAACAACTGAGTTCATAGGAGCTCTCCTCGACATGACTCAAGCAAAGGCCTTTCTCCCACTGTACAGACTCCAGAGATGGACGGCTATGGTCCACGATACCCAACGAAGTCGTCCGACAACAACTTGTGGGATGCTGACAGTACTCAGCCACATGACCTGCACTGTGCATGTCACTCCTATGGCTCGCCTGTCAATGAGACAAGTTCAACAGGCACTCTGTGGCAGTCACAAAACCTCTTGTCCAGTCCCTGCACTGGTAGTTGGTTCATCAGAATCTGCTCTCAGGGGATTCCCTTTTCAGAAGGCGCCACACCAGAAGACACTGACAACAGACCATCCAAGCTGGGTTGGGGAGTGCATCTGAATGTCCTCTACACTCTAGGCATCTGGTCTGAACAGGAGAGCCTGCACTAGATCCAATTTCTTGGAATTACAAGCCATAGTGAATGCTCTCAGGGTTTTCTGAGATCTCCTGGCCAACCAGATTGTATTGATTCAGACAATTGGGTTGCAATGTACCACATAAACAAGCAGGGGGGCACCGGTTCATATCTCCTGTGCTGGGAGGCAGTCCGGTTGTGGACATTTACTGTCGCTCATGGTATGGAGTTAAGGGCTACATTTATTTATTTATTTATTTATTACAGTTTCTTATATACCGCGCTATTCGGTATCAGCGCGGTTTACATCATAACATAACTACCATAACGACAAGTTGTCAGGTTTTACATCGAACAGGGATACAAACTTGGATAACAGGGTAAACTATGTACATAAGCTATTTACACAGCAAGGATAGGTAAAAATCAGAAAATGAGTATGAGGGCATTTCTAGAGGGGTCTAGCGTGGGTCATTTATTGAGAGGGGTATCTAGGTTTAATTGCTGGCTGGGAAGTATTAGAAACATAGAAAAATAGAAACATGATGACAGAAAAAGACCACAAGGCCCATCTAGTCTGTCCTTCCATAACAACTACAACAGTCCACTTTTTACCTTTAGAGATCCTCTGTGTTGGTCCCATGCTTTTTTGAATTCAGTTACTGTCCTCATCTCTACCACCTCCACTGGGAGACTATTCCACGGATCCACTACTCTTTCCGTAAAGAAATATTTCCGCATATCACTCCTGAATCTATCTCCCTTCACCCTCATCCCATGTCCCCTCGTCGCAGAACTTGCTTTCAATTGAAAGAGGCTCTCTCCCTGAACATTTATGCCACGGAGGTATTTAAACATCTCAATCATATCACCTCTATCCCGCCTTTCCTCTAAGGTGTACATATTAAGATCTTTAAGTCTGTCCTCATATGCTTTATAATGAAGACCACTAATCATCTTAGTAGCAACCCTCTGCACCGACTCCATCCTGTTCACATCCATTTGAAGGTGCGGTCTCCAGAATTGCACACCATACTCCAAATGAGGTCGCACCAAAGACTTATACAGAGGCATTATCACCTCCTTTTTTCTGCTAGCCATTCCTCTCCGTATGCACCCAAGCATCCTTCTAGCTTTTGCCGTCGCCTTTTCTACCTGTTTAGCTACTTTAAGATCATCGGACACAACTACGCCTAGGTCCCGCTCTTCTTTAGTGGACAAAAGTACTTCACCTCCTATACTGTATTGCTCCCTTGGATTGCTGCAGCCCAAATGCATGACCTTACATTTTTTAACATTAAATCCCAGTTGCCAAATTCTAGACCATTCTTCAAGCTTAGCTAGATCCCTCCTCATGTTATCTACACCTTCCTGGGTGCCTACTCTATTGCAGATTTTGGTATCATCCGCAAAGAGGCAAACCTTACCCGACAGCCCTTCCGCTATATCACTAACAAAGATGTTAAAAGAATCGGACCAAGGACAGATCCCTGGGGCACACCACTGGTAACATCCTTCTCCTCAGAGTGAGCTCCATTTACTTGTACTCTTTGTCGCCTCCCACCCAACCAATTTCTAACCCAAGCAGTAACTTTAGGGTCCATCCCTAGGGTGCTCAGTTTGTTTATAAGTCGCCTGTGAGGAACAGTGTCAAAGGCTTTACTGAAATCTAAATACACCACATCTAGAGCTCTCCCGCGGTCCAACTCCCTGGTCACCCAGTCAAAGAAATCAATCAGATTTGTCTGACAAGACCTGCCTCTGGTGAATCCATGCTGCCTCGGATCCTGTAATCCGCTGGATTCCAGAAACCTCACTATTTTCTCTTTCAACAGCGTTTCCATTAATTTACTTACCACTGAAGTTAAACTAACCGGCCTGTAGTTTTCAACCACATCCTTACTACCGCTTTTGTGTAAAGGCACCACATGAGCCTCTCTCCAGTCCTTTGGCACCACTCCCGACTCCAATGAGGCATTGAAAAGGTCAGTCAGTGGAGTTGCTAGAAACGTCCCCAAGTTCCCTCAGTATTCTAGGGTGTATCCCATCCGGTCCCATCGCTTTGTCTACTTTAAGTTGAGCTAGTTTCTCACGAACACAGTCTTCTGAAAATTGTTCAAGATGTCCCTCGCTTCTGTTCTTATTTGTGGGTGTTTTCTGAGGTCCTGCTCCTGGTTCTTCATCTGTGAACACAGAACAAAAATATTTGTTAAGCAATTCCGCTTTATCCTTATCAGCTTCTACATATTCCCCCCCTGCACCCTTGAGTCTGACAATACCACTTTTGCCCTTCCTCTTCTCACTAATATATCTGAAAAATGTCTTATCCCCCCATTTTATTGCATTGGCTATTTCCTCCTCCTTTTGAATCTTTCCCTTCTTGACTACTTTGCTAGCTTCTCTAAGTTTTTCCAAATACAGATGCCTGTCTTCCTCTCTCTGTGATCTCTTGTATTTCATGAAGGCCTCCCTCTTTTTCTTCACTTTTTCAGCTACTTCCTTCGAAAACCATAGCGGTCTCCTGTTCCTTTTGCCTTTATTTACCTTTTTAACAAAAAGGTTGGTTGCCTTTAAAATACCCCCTTTCAGTTTTGCCCACTGTTTTTCTACATCCCCCAGCTGTTCCCATCCCACTAACAACTCCCTGAGGTATTGGCCCATCTTCGCAAAGTTAGTCTTCCTAAAGTCTAAGATCTTCACCTTGGAATGGATTCTAACAGCCCTAGTCCTAATACTGAACCACACCATCTGGTGATCACTGGATGCAAAATGATCTCCCACTACAACATCAGAAACACTTTCTCCATTGGTAAGCACCAAGTCCAGTATGGCCCCTTCACGTGTGGGGTCTGTTACCAATTGCCTGAATAGTTCTCCCTGTAGAGAATCCAGGATCTCTTTACTCCTAGATGATACTGCAGCAGGAATGTGCCAATCAACATCTGGCATATTGAAATCTCCTAGCAGTAGCACTTCCCCTTTCCTAGCAATGCTGCGTATCTCTTCAATTAACTCTCTGTCCACCTCTTCCTCTTGTGAGGGAGGTCTGGATAGCACACCAATGCAAATAGATTTCTCTTTCCCTCTTTCTAGTTTAACCCACAATGCCTCCTCTCTCCCTTTTAAGCTCTGTAATTCCAAAGCTTTAATAGTAGTTTTTACATATAGTGCCACTCCTCCTCCCCTTCTTCCTACCCTGTCCTTTCTGAATAAAGTATAGCCAGGTATAGTTACATCCCAGTCATGGTTTTCTGTGAACCATGTTTCTGTAACTGCCACTAAATCCAAGTCAGCCACTCCCACCAAAGCTTCAACTTCAGAGATCTTATTTCCCATGCTACGGGCATTAATACACACTGCTTTCCATATGTTACCCCTGTTATCCATTTCCATAAAGGTATTTAATGTATCACTTACCTGGGGGCTTTCTTCACCCATCCCCAACGAATCTAGTTTAAAGCTTTCTTCAGTAGATTAGCCAGTCTACTACCAAAGATGCTTTGACCTTTCTTGGACAGATGGATGCCATCTCTGCTCTGCAACCCTTGGAACAGCATCCCATGGTCTAGGAAACCAAAACACTCTCGAAGACACCATCCACGCAGCCATGCATTAATCTCCAGGATGCGAGCCTCTCTGCCTTGGCCTTTACCCTCAACAGGGAGGATTGAAAACACCACCTGTGCACCTACCTGCTTCACCCTCTGTCCCAGAGCCATGAAGTCACTTTTGATACGTTCCGAGGTATACCTGGCAGTATCATTTGTTCCAACATGGATTAGCAACATTGGGTAATAGTCAGTGGGCTTGATGAGTCTCGGCAAACTCTCCGTAACATTTTGGATCTTGGCACCAGGCAGACAGCATACCTCTCTGGACATCAAGTCTGGTCGGCAGATGGACGCTTCAGTACCCCTCAGAAGAGAGTCTCCAACCACCACTACCCTTCGTTTCCTTCTGGTCACTGATTCCGCAACTATGGGGTACTTGAACTCTGGTTCTTCCCTTTCCAGGGATGCTTTCACCTCCTCCACTTCCAGGGCTGCATAATGGTTCTTCAATTCAAGGGCTGGAGAAGTTGGATTGGTGATTTTGCAGGCTCTGGGGACTTTTGTCCAACCATTGACATTCTGTTGACACCCATCTTCTCCTGTGCTGGAGAGCCTGGTTGCTGCAAGAAGCATCTCATCAATGTACTTCTCACTGTCTTGAATGCTCCTCAGCCTCGCCACCTCCTCTCTGAGTTCCTCCACTTGTTTCCTCAGAGCTTCAGCATGCAGGCACCCTGCACATGGAACCGGTTCTTCAACTGGCAATAGGACCTCTGTCTGGACCGAGGCAGAAGCTGTAACGGGGGCAACAGCTTTAGCAATACGATTTTTCCCAGCCATTGTTCTGTTTGTGGAGCTTAGGTATCTGTTAAAGCAAAAGAGAGAGATCTACCAAGTACCAGCTGGTTTCGCAGCTGTCCTTTCAGAGAAAAAGCAGTTAAATCTCTTTAATTATATTCAAAATGTGCTGGTCCAATTCACTGTGATTTGTTAAAGGGGGAGGTGCCCTATAAAGCAAGACTGCTCACTAGGGGTGGGTGGGAGTCGGGGTGGTTAGGGAGGGAACTAACACCTGATTAGGTGTTAGCAGTTCCTGAACCTGAGGAGGTTACAGAGTTCAGCAATCTACTGTGCTCAAGTAATGTTCCCCTAAAACAGCAAACATGAAATTAACCCTGCTTTAAAAAATTGGAGGAAGAGGTGGGTTTTGGAGGAAGAGGTGGGTTTTGAGTGCCTTCCTGAACTGATATAGATTGGTTATGGCCCTAATGTCAGGGGGTAGTGCATTCCAGCATTTGGGGATATATAAACATATCTGCCAGGGGAGCAGAATACCCCGGCGGACCAGCTGAGCTGCGTCCTCTAGCTGCACAAGAGGACTCTGAATAGGGATGTCACGGCCCAGATCTTTCTGAAGTGGGGTATCCCTTTGATAGATTTGTTTGCCACTCAACACAATATCCATGTGGATCAATTCTCCAGGGTTACCTCAAGCAGCAGGCTGGCTCCAGATACTATTCTGAGATCGCCTGGCCACTGCTGCTGTCTTGACTTTTTCCTCTCAGTCCTTCTGGATCCACTTCAGTCTGGCATTTGTCCTGTACATTCCATAGAAATTGTTCTTGCCAAAATCTCCAGCGACTTCTTCCTCACCAAATCCAAGGTCCTTTACTTGATCCTCATTCTCTGACCTTTCTGCTGCCAGTGGGAACTTCTGCGGTTGGGCTCTGCCCTCAGACCTTATATTACAGGAGGATAGGGGGATGCTGCACCAAAGCATCATATCATTGGCCCTCACTGCATGAATGCTGAGAGGCTAGCCTTGTCAGAGCTTAACCTGCCTGACAAAGTAACAGATGTTCTGTTGCCCTGTAGGAGGGTGTCAATGAGAAGATCTTACGTTTTCAAATGGACGTGAATTGCTTCCTGGTGGTCTGGGCACTGGGTTCCTTTAAATGTTCCACTGACAGGCTTCTCGAGTACCTCTACACTTCTTGAAGTTGGGTCTCAAATCCAGCTCTGTCCAGGTTAACCTTGGCACAATTGGGGCTTACTATCGCGGTTTGAAGGAAACATCCATATCGACTCAGCCTTAGTAGTTCACTTCATGTAAGGCTTGCTCCTCTCAAAACCTCCCTTCAAACCTCTGGTGGTGACTTTCATTGTGGTCCTGGCACAGCTCATATTTAACTCCCTTTAAGCGGCTCTATTCCTGCCCTTTGAAGTTCTGGACCTGGAAGGTCTTGCTTCTAGTGGCAGTTACCTCGGCATGCCACATTAGTGAGCTCTGGGTTCTAGAGGCTCAATCACTGTATACCAGGTTCCATCATAATAGAATGGTCCTGTGCACTCATCCTCTATTCCTCTCAAAGGTGATGTCCGCTTTCTATCTTAATCAGTTGGTCATTCTGCCATGCCAAGTTTCTTTCCGAGGCCTCATGCCTATAGAGGGGAAGCAACACTGCATATGTTGGACTGCAAGCAAGCTTTGGCCTTCTACCTAGAGTGGAAGAAAGTCCACCAAAAGTCTATCCAGCTGTTTGTCCCTTTTGACCCCAGCAAGCTAGGGGCTGCCATTTCCAAACACATTCTTTCAATTTGGCTGGCAGACTGCATCTCTTTTGCTTATGCCCAGGCTGGTCTGAGCCTTAATGTTACATAAGAACATAAGATATGCCATACTGGTTCAGACCAAGGTCCATCAAGCCCAGTATCCTGTTTCCAACAGTGACCAATCTAGGTCATACGTACCTAGCAGTTTCCCCAAAAGACACAGGTTCCTCAATGCTTGTTCTGGGTCAAGCATTGATATCCTGGGTCCCTTAATAATGGTTTATGGACCTTTCCTCCAGGAAGCTGTCCAAACCTTTTTTAAACCCAGCTACACTAACAGCCTTTACTACATCCTCCGGTAACAAATTCCAGAGTTTGATTACACGTTGAGTGAAAAAATATTTTCTTTTATTAGTCTTAAATAGTTTACCCTGTAGCTTCATTGCATGTCCCCTAGTCTTTCTATATTCTGATAACGTAAACAATTGATCTACGTTTACCCGTTCCACTCCGTTCATTAATTTATAGACTTCTATCATATTTCCCCTCAGCCGTCTCTTTTCCAGGTTAAAGAGCCCTAACCTTTGTAGCCTTTCTTCATACGGGTATCCTTCCATCCCCTTTACCATTTTGGTGGCTCTTCATGTCACAATTCAGTGTCCGAGCCATGGCTGTATTGGTGGCTAACTTGCGTTCGGTCTCCATGGGAGTTTTGCAGGGCTGCAATGTGGTAGTCTTCCCACACATTCACGTTTCACTGCTGTATGGATGGGAATTCCTGATGCAACAGTAACTTTGGCCAGTCTGTACTCCAACATCTCTTTTGGAGTTAGAATCCAACTCCATCCCCCAAGGCCCTACTATCCTTCCAGGTTACCAAAAAAGAACCAAAGAACATGACTGGTGGTAATACTGTATGGTGAAGAAACTGAATCTGATGAATTCCCCTTTCGGAACTACCCGTGCTTGTACGTAGTTGATTCGCCAGTTCTTAGTTCAATTAGCCCCTGTTGGGCTTCTCATCCTCTTCTGGTTTCAGTAGCCTTTAGCTTTGGGAGTCCCATACGTGAGGACTTCGTTCCTCTTTGTTCATAGAGAAAAGGTAGTTACTCATCTGTAGCAGGTGGTCTTCATGGACAGCGGGAATAAGTCACAACCCTGCCACCTCCCCGAGGAGTTGAATTCTGCTAGAGCTTTATCCTACTGGTGAAGATGGGGCCATGGCACGTGGGAAGACTGGTATGGTGGAGCGTCTCAAAAGCTTCCAATAGAAGCTGGAAAGCGTTCCCATGCAGGAATCAGTCAGTCATGTCACCCATATATGAGGACTTATTCTTGCTGTCCACGGAGAACACCTCCTACAGGTGAGTAACTACTTTCTCCTGTCGTTTAAATGGAATTCTCATGGAGATGCGCTAATTGTAGTGCACACATTTTATTCATGTTTTAACATCTTTTGTAAGATAACACCTTTAATAAAATATCAGGAAAATTGAATGTACATAAAGGTGTGATGAAATGTGAGCGAAAACTGCAACTTAGTGCACTACCCTCTTAAGGAATTTTCATAAAATAATGTATCAAAAAAACCCCAAAGAGTACATGTTACTATTTGCTATGGGATCTATTCTGAAGCATGAATAGTGGGGATGGATGTCCCATTGGGACACCCATCCCTGTTGGTCGTCCCCCTTTCCCTTCCCTGACAAAGCCTCCCCGTACAAACATGGAATTTGTATGGGGAGGTTGGAAGGGGGGCAGTGCAGAGGCCAGGATTAGGGCAGGCAGTGGGCGGTCTGCGTCCCCAGATGTGCAGGGCCTATTCTGATGTCAGCCTTGTTCATCCAGGGCCGGCAGACTAGACGGCAAACTTTATTCCACCTCTGAGGTGGAATAAGTTCCCCTAGATGTGGGACGGCAGGCCGAGGCCATGGTACAGGGTGGCAGGGATGCAGGAGATTCCCCGCAGCCAGACCCTGGCCATGGGTGGCCAGATCAGGGGTTGGGCTGCAGGAATGAAAGAAGTGGTTGGCGGCTGGGGATAGCGGTTCCTGAATGGAACCACAGTGCCATGGCAACCAAACGCCATAGCACCACAGCTCCATTCAGAAGCCTTACTGAGTAAACCAGGCAGGAACCTGTACATGCAGGCCAACCAGAAATGGGTCTGGGCCGGCATGTACAGACTTGGACGCGATTCTAATCCCGTGGGGGCACGTCTAGCCCCACAGGTTCAGAATCGCATCAACTTCTGTGCATCTGGTTCTGAATGGACGCACAGAGGCCTGGGATGTACTTTTTGGAATAAGCCTCTGCATGTATATTACAGTACAGCACAAGAGTATGTCAAAATGTCTTGACACTGTCCAAGATAATGGAACCAAAAGTCAACTTGTAAATAGCTTGTTTCCTAACTCACCATTCCTTTCAGTTCTTTCCTTCTTTTTATCATTTGTTTGTAATCATTTGGGCTCCTGGGATGTGGTGCTGAGAGTTTGCTTCATATTTGTTCACAGTAATGTAGCAAAGGTTGTTTTTTTGTGTGTGTTTTTTAACCTATGAAATACATTTAAAACCATTCTTTGTCTTTTTTTATATGATAGATGAATACCTGTGCTTGGTTCCAGTGATGTGGTCAAGTAAAGATTTATGCTAGTCTGTAGCTGTAAACATCCCCGACTGGAAGCTGTATGACCCATTCTGGCTTTCAGTCGGATGTTTGCTGCTACTAGCTATGCAGGACCAGCTTCTCAAGTATTAGAAATAGATACCCACTTGTAAACCTAAAAATTGAAATTGACATCATTCCTTGTTGAAAATGAAACTGTCATACATTCTCAATTTTTGCAGTATATTTTCCATACTATCATATATGCGATTTGGAAGTTAAATAAGAAATCTAAGGTATTCTCTGAGGACAGGCAAGATAATAGAGCTTCACAGATGGGTGAAATCATCCAATAGAGTCCACTCAGAAAGAGCTTCATCAGCTTTAGATTTATTTGAGAACCATTTGAAAAGCTCTATCGCACATGCATGTGTCATCTTGTCTGCTGCAGTTGCATGAGCCCATCTTCAGCCGTCTTTTTACAGAACTGTTCAGTCATGTCTCCATGCACTCTACTGTGGCAATTTTTCACCTAATGTATTTCTTGAAAATTTCTTTTTAAGGCTGGTGTCACTTGAGTTGATTCTTTTGTGGCCTTTGTAATACCTTTAGGTTTTATGTTTTGTTTTTTTTTTGGGGGGGGGGTTTGTTGGAGGGGTTCCTTATTTACTCATTTGGGCCGCTTTTTTTTTTTCCAGACCTCAGGCACCCCAGTTGTTTCTATTGTCAAGTCATTTGATTTCAATGATATGTCCCAGACGTGCACCCCGTACAGCAAAACCATATCCATAAGATGACCATAATTGGTGCTTGCAGTGCCTGGGTGCTGGACCATGAACCCCCTCAAAGTAATTTATGTTTATAGATGTCCGAGAGGAATTTATGTTCATGAAGGATAGTGGGAATGAATTTTTGGTGCTCCTGTGTCTGCCCATAGACATCTGCATCAGTCCCTGTGGGTCCAGGAGCTGCATCCAGGAGTACATTGAACACTTTCAAAATACAACATTAATAGAACCCATTGGTATCAGACATTGGCTAATCCCCTGCTCAAGAAGAGGAAGAATTTGTCCTCTTCAACATTAAGGGCCCGTGATGCCAAATATCGGGAGAGGCTGGAATGCAAAGACATTGCACCCCTTCGGAGCATGATGTGGAGAACACATGAAAACATTTCCATGTAGTGTAACTAGGATTTTTATACATTATCAGTTGTTTATCAGTTCTTTTGAAATGTAATGGCAAATCATCATCCAGGATTACATAGTGACCTGATCTATTGAATTATACAGTTATAAATAGTATTGTATGATATGTTTAAACCATGTTCCAATCAGTACTTTAAATAGCTATTTGAAACTTACTACTTCATTCCAACCAAAATAGTGCCCACTGTGCTCAAAATAACAGTAGTAGTTATAAGCAAATTCCATTTAATTTCTTACAATATAGGCACTTAAATTACCAGTCCACTGAGCTTTAAGCAGTTTAGACAAATGCCATTCTACGTCTTGAAATGATATCGGCACTTAGATTGCCAGAATGCTGAGTTCTAAACAGTTACAGAAAACAAATGCCGATCTCTTTCTTAAACAGTATTGGCACTTAGAATTCTTCAGTATAGTGGAAATCTATTGCTTGATTAAAAAAAATTAACTCGAATCATCCATGTACCAAATCAAAGATAAATAGCCACACAAGCCAAACCAGCACTATCGGTGTTTTAGCGGAGAGCTGATACAGTATTGTAAAAACTATGGTGAACATCACTGTCGTTTTTAAACCACTCTTCTCGCCACAGTTGATTGGCAGTCAGCTATCAGTCTGCTGTATTGTCACTCATTGCTCAGTATTACATCTTTTTTTAAAATGTATTTGATAATCAAAAAGCCTATAAATCAACTCTGCTGCCTCAGACTATTAACCTTCACAGTTCTGCTGCTGTCTTAACACATGCAGTGCTATATCATATCAAATTGTGTTTTTCCAGTAAACCATAATTTTAAAAATATATAGATCTAATCAAATGAATGTGTAACTATAAATTATGCTGTACTAAATGAATTAATTTCAATAAACCATAAGACCTGAATAATAAAATTTTCTTTACCTTATCATGCCTCCAGGCAATCTGAACTCCGTTGGATTGGTCTTCTCTGTGTATTCTCCTCCTGGCCTTGGTAGCACCCAACTAGATTATTGTAAGTGTCTTTATCATGGCCTACCTCAAAAAAACGTCGTCTGAGGCTTCAGCTTGCCCACAGCACCACAGTTAAACTCCTTTATGTAACTCTAGGTAGAGCAACTCCTTTATAATATGACGAGCATTGGTTATCTTATTTCAAGCTCCTTTATCACCCATCAGACTTACTATACTGGTTTGCCTCTCTTTCATTGTCTTTTGGTTCCTTATAGTCCCTTTCTGTCACTTCACTCTCACTCTCGTAGCATAACTTTTTCCTCCTTTTCCTATAGTTCACTTGCAGTGTTGCATTGTTCCTGTTTTTCAGTCTCTGCTCCTACCTTGTGGAATGTTACTGCCTGTCGAACTTCACCTTGAATCTTTAAGAATTTTAAGGCAGCCTTAAAAACTTTATTTTGTTCAGGCTTTCCCCCAGATGATTTTTATGTGCAAGACTTTCTCTTATTGATACTGGCTGAGCTTTGTGTTTTGTTTTTTCTTTTGTGGATCAATTGTAACCACCTTGGTTTTTCTACTTGTCTGTCCTGATAGTGATTGAATTTTGAATCTTGTAAACTGCTTAGATTAATTTTGTAGTTTGATATGTGGTATATCAAATGAATAAACTATAGCTATAAACCATGCTGATTATCAATCAACTGTAGCGGGAAGAGTGGTTTAAAAATAGTCATTCACTGTGGTTTTGGAATATTGTTTATGCTGTTCTTCACTAACATGTTGATAGTGCCGGTTGCTTAAAGCTCAGTAGGCTGGTAATTTGTGCCAATACTATTTAAGAAACCAAATGATTTTTGCTTATAGTAACTTTTGGTATTTTAGAGCATGGTGGGCATGGTTTCTGATGAAATAAAGATGTTCTAATTGAACCTCTCCTATTGTTTTAATTATACAGCATTATATATTACTATATGTATAATTCAATGGATTAGCTCATTATATGGATCTTGGGATATTTTGCAGCTTGCCAGTGTGATTGGTTGTATATCAGTCCTTTTTCATTTATGTAGTGTAATTAGGCTTCCTTATCATCCCTCCAGTCCAGTCCCTTTACCTGTGGGCTATCATGCCTCACCAGCAGCTTAGAGACTGGGCATGTCACAACTTGTGACATCAGCATACAAGGGCAGTCAGTAGCACCTCGCAGCCTTTAAAATTTTTATGTAGTATAATTAGGCTTTTTATACATGGAGATGTTTTCATGTGTATTTGTATTTTTGAGGTAATTTTATATATGTATAGTTCTTAAAGATACAATTATGTCACTATTTCTGTTTTACAAAATATTTATATTTACTGTTTAACAATTGATATCATATTGATATGATTTCTATGTCTGTTTTTATAGTTTACCCTCCCCCCCCAATGCAGGCCATGATGGGTTTTATGTTCTGAATTATTTATTCATTAAAGTTTTATTGATCTATTTTCTTGTCACTGGTTAGTGCGGTCTACTTGTGTGTGGGGTGTGTTTTTTTTTTTGGGGGGGGGGTGTTTTGGGGTGTGTACGTAGGACCTACACCTGGCTTTGCTCTACCTAGAGAAGATACTGATACCTAGACCTCAAATAGTCTCCAATTTCAATGTCTGCCACACCAGTATCTTCAGTGTGTCAGAGGAGGAAGCTTCTGGACACTCTCATTTGAGGCCCATTTATACTGATGGGCAGAGACTGACCCAGGCAGGGACTTGGACATCACAGGATCTGAAGCTGAACACTCCTGAGATTTACAATGAACCAGCAAAATCCTCAGAGTAGAGTTCAACTGGTTTACCATAGACTCCAACTCCATCTCACGGAAGAAGTAGCCTTCACCTTAGGATCTCTAATTTATTGATTTTATTAAGGAAATGGCAGAAGTCATTCCATTTAAGTTAGGAGGAACCCAGGAGAGAAACATTGGACATCTATCAATTCATCATTCCCTCCCAAAAGCTTTGATAGTGCCCCTTCACAGAATCTTCCAGGATGTGCAGATGAGAATGTAGGTGACAACCACCTCACCCCTCCCTTGGGTCATCCTAGTAATAAGGTTGATTCTGTGCATAGAGTTCAGAAGGCTTCAGGTTTTGAAAAGCAGCAACTTCCTCTTTGTTCCATGTTGAATCCACTCTCAAGAACCAAGATTTGAAAGTCTTATTCTTTGGTGCTCTCAGGGAGTGAGGCTTGGACTTTGGAGCCTTTTGGGAGAAAATTCTTTCAGAACACTTTGCTAACCTCCATGAGTATGTACATGTGAATTGTGTGCAAGGTGGAGTTTGCAGATATACTCTCTCTCATAGGAGGTCACACAGCTCTGTTTACTGGTCAGCAAAGGTATTTTGAGATGAGACAGTTTCTGCTTTTGGTATTGGTGCCTGAAAACACTCATGGCTCCAGGTTTCAGACCTTAGGTATGAAGTGCAGGAAAAGCTTGCAGACCTGCTATGCTGGGGAGAGAATCTTTTCAGAGATAAGGTTGAGGAGGCTGTATTTCTAATAAGACCACATCAATACCCTTAAATTCCTTTCCTAGCCCAGTCTCCTGTTCCAGGAGATTTCACGGTGGAGGGTAAAGGGGGGATCCTATTACTCTCATAGACGTATATATCCTCCTCCCTCATGCTTTACACAGACTCATCAGGGTCCTCATTTATGACATGATAGCAGAGGGCCAGCCTGTTCTTCAGCCAAAACCTCAAGTTGGATTTTAACTGCCTCCATGAGCTTACAACCAGTATTTCAGAATACATACCCAGGCCACCACGTATGAGGAGGATGTGGATGGTCTTGAACTTTTGTAGCCCCGTATAATCTCTGACCATTGGGCTCTAAAGAGAATCTGTATGGGATACAAACCTCACCTATTCGAGCTACCACCAAATTACCCACTAAGAGTCCAAGAAACTATCCAAGAAATACTTACAAAGGAGCTCCCTTACCTCTTGAAGGACAATGCAGTCTAACCCATTCCACCAGAGGGTAGACAGCAGAAATTCCACTCCAAATATTTCCTGACCATAAAACGCAGGGCTATTTCATCTCAAATGTTCTTGAAGGTTTCATTGGGCACCCTCCTTCCCTTTCTTCAAAAAGGAGGCTGGTTGTGTTCCCTGGACCTAAGGATACATTCCAATCACAGGAAGTATCTCAGATTTTGTAATAGGGAAACAGTTCTTCCAGTACTGCGTTCTGCTGTTTGACCTCATCTCAGCCCCCCATGTATTCATTAAATGCTATGCCATGCCATAGTAGCAGTGTGTCTATGCAGACAGGGGGTATACATGTTTCCCTGCCTGGACAAATGGTTGGTCAAGGACACAACTCAGGAAGGATTCCAAAGGTCAATGTACATGACCATTCAGGTGTTGGAAGTCACTAGGATTTGTTATAAATTACCCCAAATCCCAATTAATCCTGTCGCCTCAGTTGGAGTTTATAGGAACTCTGCTGGATACTACTCAAGGAAAAGTGTTTCTCCCTCAAAGAAGAGTAACCACACTGGTCTCCATAGCGAGGGAGATGCAACAGAGTCAATTGATATTATCATGGGGCATGTTGAGAATAATGGGTCATATGGCCTCAACAATACATGCTGAGCATGTTTCAGAATGAAACAGGCTCAATGGACCTTGAGCACACAGTGGACTCCAGCATTCACAAGCTCTGAGAAATAATATGCATCACCAAACCTCTTTGGGACTCTATCCTGGTGGATGGTTCAATCCATTCTGGCCAAGGGAATGCCCAAATTCCTTCTAGTCAAATTATCCTCACGATAGATTTGTACAAAGTGAGATATGGAGTTCATGTAGATAGGCTTCATACTCGAGGAATTTGGTCTCTTCTGGAAAGAATATATCCATCAGATAAATTTTCTGGAACTCAAAGCAATGTCAAACACTCTTCAGAGATCAGTTGGCCAACAAACTGTTTTAATCCAAACAAACCACCAAGTAGCAGTGCAATACATCAGCAATTAGAGAGGAACAGGATCAAACCTGTGTTGGGGAAACTGTCAGAATATGGAAATGGGCCATCTTCTATATGATGATCTCAAAGCCTTATATCTGGCAGAGGAAGTCCAGTACCCTGGCAGACTGACTAAGCCGTGTACTCTAACACAACATTGGTTTTTGGACTCGGGGGTTGCTCAGATCTTTCACTAATGAGGCATATTCATGGTGGATCTCTTTGTGAGCCCTCAAAACAAGAATGAATCTGTTTTGCTCCAGGATAAGGAACATGCTGCAGAGTAGCCTTGGATGCCTTTCCCATAGGTTGAGAGAGGGTCTTCTGTATACATTTCCTCCAATTTCCAAATGGCAAAGACTCTCTCAACTCAAGACAAGATAAGTGACCATATTTCTCATAGTTCCTTACTACCTGAGGCAGGTATGGTTTCCTCCTCTTGGAATTTACCATACGAAAGGATCATAAGACTGGAATGTTCCCAAACACTGGAGAACACAGACTCGGGGAACATTATTGCACCCCAACATCAGTTCCCTCTCCCTCGCAGCTTGGATGTTTTATTTAAAGTTTGTTTATAAACTGCCTTTCTACTATTCAAGGCAGTTTACAAGAACTTAACAAATGTAACAGTGCCTGAGTGACACTTTTACAGAGAACAAGAACATTCCATGAAATACGAACTAGTACAAAGGTCCCACAACTATGAACAGTAAAAATGGTAGCTATGTGCAGGCCTGGAAACTAAAGGGATAGGTGGGGCATAGTCTGTGTACATTGTATGAACATGATGAGAGTCGGACAATTCTAGTATGTTAGTGAACGTGTTGCTAGGTCACCCTTGAATGCAGATCATGAGTTGTGGTAGAGTTGAAGTATTCCTGGACTAGGAAGGTTGAGTTTCTTCCTGAAGTTGGCATAGTCAGATTATCCTCTCAGTTCAGGTGGAAGGGCGTTTCAAGCAGTAGGGGCAAAAAGGGAGAATGCATGGTTACATGTGGATTATTTGCTTTTGGTTTAGAGTTGGGTTGGTAAGAAGGTTGAGAGAGTTATTTCTTAGGAGTCTATCACTCTTGGGTCTTGAGAGGAGAGAATAGAGGCAGGTTGCAGATTCATTGTGTATGACTTTGTGTCTCATAAGTGCCTGGTATCTTCCTGCTTGAATGGGGAGCCAGTGCAAGTGTTATAGAACTGGGGCGATGTATGTTTGTCTAGAAATTCGGTGGATTATTCGTGCTGCAGTGTTTTGTGCCATTTGGAGAGGTTTAGGGATTGTTTGGGGAGGCCATGGTATAGGATGCAGTAGTCAGGTGGTTATTGCTTGGCAGATGGTGCAGAATAAGTCAGGACTTAGAAGTGGACAGAGGTTCTTCAATGTTCTCAATTTATTGTAGATGGATTGGGCTGTTTATTTGTGCTTGAAAGTTGAGCTTCTGGTCAGGGATTATGCCCAGAATTGACTTCACTTTTTACATCGATGGTAAAGTCCTTGAGTACTAAGGATTGAGAGGGGAGTAAGAATAAGTGTAGGGCCTCTGTTTTTTCTTGACTAATGAGGAGGTTATGCTATTGGAGCCACTGTCTCACTTTAGTGAAGCATTTGTAGATATTAGTCTAGTGCTGAGGTGTTTGAATGGTGTGAAGAACATGTCATCTGTATAGATCTGGTACTGTATGTTGAGAGGTTAATGTTGGCTTCCTTGAATTTATTTATCTAGTTTTATATAACCATCTATAATCTATGCAGTTTACAATGAGCAACAATGCCAATATGGCTTTACATAGAAAATAGTCTGGAACAAAAGTATACTACATGAATTAATAGGTAAAGAGGTTGAGGAGTGGTAGTTATGTATCAAGATTTGAAAAATGCTCAAACATTTAAAGTCCAATAAGTCATTAATGGCGTGAAGTTCATCTGGAAGCATGTTCGAAAGAGCTGGAGCAAAGAATGAGAAGGCTCTATTTGAGGTTGTAAGGTAAACCTTAGTATACATTGATGGTATAAGTAAAGTGTTGATGAAATTTGATCTTAGAGTTCTATTGTCGGATGTTTTCTGGATAAGGGATTGCAGGTGGATGGCAGATAATTCATGCAAGATTTTAAAGGTTGTGAGTAGAACTTTGGCTATCTATGCATCAACGAATCAAAATTCAGTGTAGAGTAATGCGCTCTGATCTCGTGGCATTAAAGAAAAGGCGAGCAGTTATATTCATTATTAGCTGGAGGGGTTGGATTGTATATTTTGGGAGGCCTTGAAGCAAAAGGTTGCAGTAGTCTAAGTTCGGGAAGGTTAGAGCTTGTAGGACGGAGCGAAAATCATGTGGTTCAAGGAATGACTTGAGATGATTTATGGTCTTGAGTTTGTTTTAAATGTTTTTCACAGTGCTGCTTGTGTGTGATGAGTTAAGTGTTTATCTAGAATGACACATAAGTAACGTACTTCAGATTTGACTTGAAATTGAATGCCATCAAAGGAAATATTGGGTGGTGGAGTAAACTTAGTATCCTTGGTGATACAGAGAACCTCAGTCTTTCTAAAGCTTATAGATGAGTTATGTTCAGTGAGCCAGTGTATGATAGAACTGAAACAGGTTTGTAGATGCAGGAATTCAGGATCAGTAGTGTTGATGGGAATATAGATCATAACAGCGTACAAGTGGTATAAGATGTTATATTTTGCTATAATGGAACAAATTGGTTGAAGGAAAAAGGTTGAATAATGAGGATATTAAAGCAAATCTTTGCATTACTCCTTGCTGTTGTATAAATGGGGAAGAGTTTTCACATCCTATTTTGACTTGCAGCTATTGATTGGAGAGGTATGATTGAAACCATTTTAGAAGGGCATGTAGACGTCTAATGCAGTTCTAGCTGGAATTGCAGAGAGATTGAGGTCACCCAAGGGGAGAAGGGGCTAGCAACGGAGCCATAGTTACAAATTAAGTAGATAAGAAGGATGATGTAATTATTTGAGATTACTAGAGTGTCTAAATCCTTGTTGGAGCCACTTAGGAGAAGTTTGAAGTTAAGGTATTTTTTGGTGAGAATAAGATCACCACCTCTGTTCTGCTCTTGGAGAGCTGAAAAAACTATAGCTAGGAGTGGCAACTGGTTCATTAAGATGTCCGAATCAGTGAACCAATATTCAGTGATGCACAGAACATCCAGTTGATTGTCAGAAAGATGATCATTGAGTAGTTTAATTTTATTTTTCACCAAGCGAGCATTGAGAAGTGAGAATTTTAATTGTGTAGTTTCATTCAGCGAATTTCTGCACTCGGGTATTACTAAAGTCTGTTATTTTGACGTTTGAGATGCCTCTGTAGTCTGCATCTAGGTTTAGAATGTGTGTATGAGAACATTATGAATGTATGAGTGCAAGTGACAGGTATGTGTGACTACATGGAGGTGATCACTGCAATGGGTTGCACAATCAGTGTGAAGCAGAGAAGCATGAATAGAACAGTAGTGGAAGTTTATTGGGGATGTTTAATGCATTAAGCATGACTTTATAGAGGTTGTATTGGTATGATTTACTGTTATGGCTAGAGATTGTGATGAGGTATAATTTACAAAGCTAATATATTCAGAATTGTTTTAAAATACCTTGCATGAGTTATGCTGATGGGTAGAAGCCTCTGATGTATCGTTAAAACAGCGTAACAGTAATAGTTGGTAATATTTGCTGCTTGTTTGCGGCACCGCTTACTGCATAGTCATTGCCTGTGCCTAAGGGCAACACCAAAAGGCTCTCTTGTGAGGTCCTCAGGTGCAGGCCTGCCTGGCAGGAGTGATTTGAATGAGCTGAGAGGAGTCAGTTTGGCTGGAGGCAGCCCAGGTGATGAGAACAGCCTTTGTGATGTGTCTCTGGTGATCGGTCTGTTCAGTGCTTGCTTGCGCAGGAGTGATGATTTTGAATTGGCTGGCTTCGAAGAGAGACTTTACTAGAAGATCCTGTAGCTTTAAATGGAAGATGTTTCGCTGTCTGGTGTGATGGAGAGGCCCTAGATCCCTTTTCCTGACCCACAGAAAATAGACTTCAGTACCTTCTATATCTCTTGAAGCCAGGCTTAAAGGCTAATTCTGTTAGGGTCCACCTTAGCGAGATTAGAGCATACCATCACTTTTTTATCACTGAAAAGACTCGTGTGCTTCAAGTGAGGTTTGTTTCTGTTGAAGTCTCTCATCAGGCCTCTCAGCATCCTGGCACCTAACCCAGCTGATAAGATACTTTTGAGCCACTAGACTCCTGTAAGCTGAAAGTATCTGACCTGGAAGGTTTGTGTTTTTTTATTTATTTTTTTATTTGTGGCAATAACGTTGGCTAGCAAAATTAGTGAGCTCCAGTAGTCATTGATTCATAAGTATGAGCAAAAGTGCCACGAGACAGGAATACCAGTACAGAAATTTGTATAAATAAGAAATAAGACCCAGCATGTCTGCATCAGTGTGAAATAATGATCTAGAGCTGTACCAGCAGATGAAAATACAGGCTGCAGCTATTTTGTATTGAGCTCATACGTTAGAGTTGGATATAGCATGTTTGTGATTAACTTTGTATATGACCCCTGATGCAGACAGCCAAAATGCAGCTGTTGGGTCTCTTATTTCTGAAATTTTTGTATTGCCATTCCTTAGTATTGTGGCACCTTAACTCTTATTTGTGCATTCTTGCGGTTGGGAGAGGTTATGTCCTTTTATTTTCTTTCTAGTGACCGATTTTCCTTACACAAAGGTTTCAACAGTAGTTCTGTGCATATGCATCTGAAGTTCCTTCCTAAAGTAGTATCAGACTTCCAACTTGATCAGTTGTCCAGTTAACATTTTTTCCTCATCCTCGTGCCCACAAAGATGTGTGAAGTGCCTTACACATTCTGAATCACAAATAAGCCTTAGCCTTCTATTTGTAGTAGAATAAAGTCCTAGAAAGTCCACGCAGCTCTTATGTTTGACCGTAATAAACCAGGAACTTCCATTGCACATTTAATTTGCTAACAAACTTTATTTAATAAGGATGTGGTTGAAAACTACAGGCCAGTTAGTTTAACTTCGGTGGTGTGTAAATTATTGGAAAGGCTGCTGAAAGAGAAAATAGTAAGGTTCCTGGAGTCCAGCGGATTACAGGATCTGAGGCAGCAGGGATTCACCAGAGGCAGGTCTTGTCAAACAAATCTGATTGATTTCTTTGACTGGGTGACCAGGGAGTTGGACAGAGGGAGAGCTCTAGATGTGGTGTATTTAGATTTCAGTAAAGCCTTTGACACCGTTCCTCGCAGGCGACTTATAAACAAAGTAAGTACCCTAGGGATGGACCCTAAAGTTACTGATTAGGTTAGAAATTGGTTGAGTGGGAGGCGGCAAAGAGTACAGGTAAATGGAGCTCACTCTGAAGAGAAGTAAGTTACCAGTGGTGTGCCCCAGGGATCTGTCCTTGGTCCGATTCTTTTCAACATCTTTGTTGGTGATATAGCAGAAGGGTTGTCGGGTAAGGTTTGCCTCTTTGCAGATGATACCAAAACCTGCAATAGAGTAGACACCCAGGAAGGTGTAGATAATGAGGAGGGATCTAGCTAAGCTTGAAGAATGGTCTAGAATTTGGCAGCTGGGATTTAATGTTAAAAGCAAGGACATGCATTTGGGCTGCAGCAATCCAAGGGAGCAATATAGTGTAGGGGGCACTGTTCCCTCTAAGCTGTGCACATGTGCGCGCGCACACACCTCGCCGAGAGAGCGCACATACTTTACAACAGAGCGCACAAAAATTACAGCTCTGATTCTGATAGAAAATAACACAGATGTCTTAAAATTTAAAAGTTATGATTGTAATTACTAGAAATCTCCTGCTTCATTTAGTAATCGTCTATTTTCATTTAATTTGATTAAAATCAATGTGGTGTACGTACTGTATTCTGACATGTAGTCAAATTTTAAAGTATATAACTCCGAGTGTCGTTATGTGGCGCACAAAAATTTAACCTTCCTTCAAAAGCTGCACACAGCTGATATTTTATGCGCACACAGCCTACAGAAAATTAGAGGGAACATTGGTAGGGGGTGAAGTACTTTTGTCCACCAAAGAAGAGCGGGACCTAGGCGTGGTTGTGTCTGTTGATCTTAAAGTAGCTAAACAGAAAAGGTGACAGCAAAAGCTAGAAGGATGCTTGGGTGCATATGGAAAGGAATGGCTAGCAGAAAAAAGGAGGTGATAGTGCCTCTGTATAAGTCTTTGGTGCGACCTCATTTGGAGTATTGTGTGCAATTCTGGAGACCGCACCTTCAAAAGGATATAAACAGGATGGATTCGGTACAGAGGGTGGCTACTAAAATGGTTAGTGGTCTTCATTATAAACCATATGAGGACAGACTTAAGGATCTTAATATGTACACCTTAGAGGAAAGGCGGGATAGAGGTGATATGATTGAAACGTTTAAATACCTCGTGGTATAAATGCACATGGGGAGAGCCTCTTTTGATTGAAAGCAAGTTCTGCTACGAGGGGACATGGGATGAGTGTGAAAGGGGATAGATTCAGGAGTGATATGCAGAAATATTTCTATCTCCAGGAACAAGCAGGAATGTAGTCTTCACATATGGGTATCGTCGGTACTGATGGAGCCTGCGTGGGAATGCTCCCCAGCGTCCAGTAGGAAAGCTTTTGGGAGCATCCCACAGCGCCTGCGTGCTGTCTTCCCGCCTTTCCAACTGTCCCTCTCCAGTTCTTCGTTTTCCGGGGCGCCGACAGGTCGCATACCCTGTCACCGCAGAAAAGTTTGTCTCTAATCTTTGTTTTTGTGGTCGCGTCTGCCTTCCCTCGACGCTATAGCAGTACTGCCGGTTCGTTCTTCTAAAAAATTAAAAAAATAAAACAAAACTATAATTTCTGAAGTGGTTTACGTCAGGAACTTTTTCCTTGGTGCTAGGTGCCATTTTGGGCACTAGGCCCAATTTTTCCTTAAAAATGGAAAAACTTCAGGTTTTAAGAGATGTTCTAAATGTGGCGGTACCATTTCCGTCACCGGCACCCATAATTGGTGTCTCAAATGTTTAGGTCCTGACCACTCTATTTCAGAGTGCCTCTCCTGTGGAATGATGTCAAAAAGGGGCCGGCAGAACCGAGCTGCTAAACTTAGCACCCTTTTTCCCCTCAGACGCGGCATCCAAGGCTTCATCTTCATCCCATAGATCTCAGGTAACTAAACATAAATCTAGCCGATCCTCAAAGGGTAGATCTAAGTATCGAGATGCCCCTGGCATTGCCTTTGAGGAATTTTCACCAGCAAAACTGCCCTGGCGGGAGGCTTCGGCTTCCAAAGCATTAGCGGGGCTCCAGGATGTTCTCGAGGCCTCAACCTCCGGCAGAACTACTGGCACCATGCTCTGGGATTCCGTCCGCTTCTACCGGTACAGACACCCAAGCATTGGCAGCGTCGATAGACCAGAGATTCCTTGCTATCGAATGCAGTCTAGCGGCTCTTCTCACGGCTTCGGTACCGTTGAAACCGCTTCAGACACCTCAACTGATACCGGTACCGACTGCATCAACATCGGCGGGTATGCCACCCGTACAGAGTCATGCATCTGTCTCCGGCATCGACAGATCGGTACCTGAACAACCCGATACAGACTTCAATCTATACCGGTATGTGCTTTGCATGATCGCTGGGATCAGAGATATTTTGAATCCTCGAATGACTCCGAAGACGCTGCCGATACCAGAGTACTTCTCCCCAAGGATTCCTCTTCTCAGCGCAGAATGTCTCCGCCAGAGGATATGTCCTTTCAGGACTTTATCCATGATGTGGCCCGAGGCCTTTCCATCACAGTAGCTCCTGAAAGAGAGCCTAGGGCAAAGAAGTTGGAAATCCTCCAATAACCTAAGGCTCCCAAAGAGGCAGCTACTCTGCCTATTCATGAGATCTTACATGATCTTATGCTAAGGATGTGGGAAACACCTTTAACCACATCTCCTCATTCTCGAAGACTCGATACCATGTATCGAGTTCCGCCTTGTCCTGGCTTTCAAAAAAGTCAATTACCACACCATTCAGTGGTGGTGGAATCAGCCATGAGAAGGATGAAAAGTGCAAAGAGACATGCATCCAATACTCTAGGTCGTGAATGTAGGACTCTTGATGCCTTTGGGCGTCGATTGCTTCCATGCTGTCAGCTAGGATCAGTTCCTATATCTTGTATATGTGAATGTGCCTTAAAGAGGTCACAGGGGACTTGGAGCTTATGAGACCCCTCCTTCCTGATGACAAAAGACAGGACTATCTCACTCTTGTCAAACATGCTCAGGATGTTTCCAAGTTTGTTAATCGTGCAGCCTTTGACTGTTTTGAGTTCATAAGCAGGACCTCTGCTATTGCCATTGGTGCACGTCAGATCACCTGGCTTCAGGCATCTGACTTGGAAATTTGGGTACAGGAGAAAATCTCTTTGGCAAGAATTGGCAGGAGAAGGCTAATGAAATAGATGCTGACAATATCACATTGGATAGATTGTCCAAATCTACAGCCGATCCTGCAAAGAAAAGATCCTCTAAAACTATTTTTCAATAAGAAAAAAGTTTTATCCTTCCTATACACAACAGGGACACCGTCCAGGTCAGACTGCCCAAAAAGGACAGCAGCAACAACCTAGACGACAAAAGAAGCCAAAAGCTGCAAAACCTCAGTCAGCTCAGCCTCCTCAGGGGCTTTGACTCCTTTCTAGAGAACTTCGCCTTCCTGCCCCTGAAGGGTCCAGAACCTTAACCATCCCAGGCAGGTTATGTCATTTTGCCCACAGATGGTACCAAATAACAGCAGAAAATTGGACTCTGTCCATTGTAAGAGAGGGGGTACAAGCTTCATTTTCACAGCCTGCCCCATCCTACAATTATAAGACAGTACAATTCTCAGACCTCTCTCAACAATCTCTTGAGCAAGGAGCATTGTGACTTCTTGACCTAAGGAGCAATAGAGGAAGTACCCATTCCCTATTTCCTTATTCCAAAGAAAACAGGAGGACACAGACCCATTTTAGACCTCAGAGAATTGAACAAATATCTGTTCCGAGAGAAGTTCAAAATGGTCTCTCTGGGAACTCTGCTTCCATATCTTCAAAGTCAGGATTGGCTTTGTTCTCTAGATCTCAAGGATGCGTATATGCATATTCTCATCCATCCAAATCACAGGATTATTCCTCTTATTCCTGTTTCAAGGAAAGCACTACCAATACAAGGTTCTTCCCTTTGGCCTGGCTTCTGCGCCAAGAGTGTTGACAAAATGCATGGCTGTTGTAGCAGCATTTCTCCGCACTCTGGGAATATTTGTCTTCCCTTACTTAGATGACTGGCTCATTCGAGCCCCTACAGTGCCAGAAGCCAGCTCTGCCCTGTCTCACACAATGCAAATCCTTCAGTATTTGGGACTAGTCATAAACCTCCCAAAATCCAATCTTGCTCCCATTCAGTCCCTAGAGTTCATAGGAGCTCATCTGGATACCAGACAGACGAGGGCTTTCCTTCCGCAGCCCTGCTGTCTTCGCATAGTACAACTAGCTTACCAAGCAGTGCTCAAACCTTGTCTCACTGCTTAGGAAATGCTACAATTGCTAGGCCACATGGCATCCAGTGTGCATGTGGTTCCTTATGCTCGCCTCCATATGTGAGCAGCCCAGTGGACTTTATCCACTCAGTGGACACAGGCCTCAGGTTGCCTGTCGGACAAAATAACAAACTCAGACCGTCTTATTTCATCCCTACAATGGTGGCAATCGCCCAGAAACCTTCTGGTGGGGTCTCCTTTCCAGCAACCCTTATCCCAAGCCACCCTAACAGATGCATCACAGGTGGGATGGGGAGCCCACCTGCACGATCTCTCTACCCAGGGTACCTGGACTCCACAGGAGGCCTGTCTTCACATCAATTTCCTGGAGCTCAGAGCAATCTTCCTTGCTCTTCGAGTATTTCACGCCCAACTCAGCTACAAGACAGTCCTAGTTCAAGCGGACAATCAGGTAGCCATGTTCTATGTGAACAAGCAGGGCGGAACAGGCTCTGTCGCTATGCAACGAAGCTTTGTGACTATGGGCCCTCACCAGAGAGCATCAGATTCATCTCCTTGCGGTGTATCTTCCAGGCATTCATAACTCTTGGGCAGACAAACTCAGTCGAATCCTGCTTCCACACAAATGGTGTCTCCATGCTGACCAGGTTGCCTAAATATTTCAGATTTGGGGAACCCCGGACATAGACCTCTTTGCAAGTCCGCTGAATGCCAAACTTCCCCGGTTCTATTCCAGAATTCCAGCTTGATGATGTCAGGCAAGGGACGCATTCCTCCTTCACTGGTGTCAGGACTTTCTATATGCCTTCCCACCCATTCCCCTCATCCCCAAAACCCTATTCAAGCTTCAGAGAGACAGAGGTCATATGATCCTCATAGCTCCATGTTGGCCATGGCAAACGTGGTACTCTCTGCTCCTACATCTCTCTCAAGCTCCGCCTCTGGAGTTGGGATCCGCTCTAGATCTTCTCTCCCAAGAGGACAGGATGCTATGGCATCCGAATCCCCAGTGTCTGCATCTCAGGCCCTGGTTGCTGAAAGCCTAGAACGTCAGGATCTTAACCTTTCCCAACAGGTAAAGGATAGCATTCATGCTTCTAGGAAACACTCTCCACAAGACGCTCGTATGCCTTTTAAGTGGAAAAGGTTTACCATATGGTGCTCACAGAAGGGTCTTAACCCTCTTGCGATACCTCTGGAATCGATACTGGAGTATCTCCTTCATTTGTCAAATGCGGGTCTCAAGACAAATTCAGTAAGAGTCCATCTTAGTGCTATTGCAGCTTCTTACAAGCCTCTAAGTGGACAACCTGTTTCCTCTCATCCTCTCATAGCGAGATTTATGAGAGGCCTTCTTTTAACAAAGCCTCCCATTAAGCCACCACCGGTGACATGGGACTTAAATCTGGTGCTCGGGCAGCTCATGAAACTGCCCTTTGAACCATTAGTCACTACATCTTTGAAATTCCTTTCCTGGAAAGTCATCTTTCTCATTGCAATCACATCAGCACGTTGCATCAGTGAATTGCAAGCGTTAGTGGCTGATCCTCCTTATATAAGATTCCACCATGATAAGGTAGTTCTTAGGACTCATCCACACTTTATGCCAAAGGTGATTTCGCCTTTCCATTTAAACCAAGCGGTTTACCTTCCTGTATTCTTTCCAAGGCCTCATGCCTCCAGTACAGAAAGGAACCTTCATACCTTGGACTGTAAATGAGCTTTTGCCTTTTACTTGCAAAGGACACAGCAACATAGAAAATCTTCTCAACTCTTTGTTGCTTTTGATTCTAGTCATTTGGGACTTACAGTTTCCAAAAGAACACTGTCCAACTGGATTGCACAGTGCATATCCTTTGCCTATGAGAGTAAGAACCTTCCTCTTGAAGGCCATGTCACTGCTCACAATGTGAGAGCCATGGCAGCCTCAATGGCTCATCTTCACTCTGTCTCTATCGACGACATCTGTCGAGCAGCTACTTGGGCCTCGGTACATACCTTCACAGCCCACTACTGCTTAGACAAGGACTCCCGCCAGGATGCCTTGTTTGGCCAAGCTGTTCAACACCTTTTTCAGACTTAATCAACTCCTACCCACCGTCCCTGGTAGGATGCCAGAGATCCATGGGGGGAAGTGGTGCCCTTTCGCAAGGGCTGACTACTTTCTGGGGCCATCTCCCTGGCATTTGCAGCTAGGGAGTTCCCATATGTGAAGACTACATTCCTGCTTGTTCTTGGAGATAGCATAGTTACTCACCTGTAACAGGTGATCTCTGGGAACAGCAGGAATTTAGTCTTCACAACCCGCCACCTCCCCTAGGAATTCTTTCTCTCTCGCGCTCACTCTCTCAGCTATAAACTCAATTGGAGAGGGACAGTTGGAAAGGTGGGAAGGCGCACGCAGGCGCCGTGGGATGCTCCCAAAAGCTTTCCTATTGGACGCTGGGGAGAGTTCCGACGCTGGGGAGAGTTCCTGCGCAGGCTCTGTCGGTACTGACGATACCCATATGTGAAGACTAAATTCCTGCTGTTCCCGGAGATCACCTGTTACAGGTGAGTAACTACGCTTTACAGAAAGAGTGGTGGAGGTGGTAGAGATGAGGACAGTATCTGAATTCAAAAAAGCTTGGGCAAACACAGAGGATCTCTAAAGGAAAAAGGGGAACTGTTGAAGTTGTTGATATGGAAGGACAGACTAGATAGGCCACGTGGTCTTTTTCTATGTTTCTATTTCCTTTACTTATGCCCTGGCAAGGTTGACACTAGAGGGTAATGTGAAGGCCCGTAATGTCAGGGCAGTGGCTATGTATGTAGCCCACTTAAGGTCAACCTCTGTGGAGGAGATATACAGGGTTGTGACATGAGCATCTGTCCACCTATTCACATATCGCTACTCTTTCAAAAGGGACTCCCATATGACAATAGGTTTTTCCATTCATTCGTTCAGAATCTTTTTGGGGATTAGACTTCAACTCCACCACCCCCTCCCCCCAAGCTCATTTTTCTTCTGTTCAGGATGCCTTTTAAAGAAAAAAATTTAGAGGCTTGTTTTTCCCTAAAAACATTTGGTGCCTGCCTGCTGAGACGCATTTCTTTCCGTTTTCTCCTTTTTCTATTTGAGGCAGCCCACAGCTAAGGCCCCTGATCTGTGAGGACTTGATATCCTGCTTGTCCATTGTGAAAACTATTACTTACCAATAGCAGGTGTTCTCCATAGACAGGATACAGGTCCCCACGTACCCATCCACTTCCCCAAGATGTTATATTATTATTTAAGTTTAGATTAAAGACTGATAAGGATCCCATGCAACGGTGGCAAGGGGAAGATGCATGCAAGGTAGAGCTTTTCAAAAAGCTGCTTGAATAAAGCTGAAGTTGGAGTAGCTTTCTCAATATAGGCTGCATGGGACGTCATCAAACATCTGTGAGGCTGTTTATCCTGATGTCCATAGAGAATACCTGCTACAGCTAAGTAATTTGGTTTTACTGAGTTAAAGTAGTCACTTATAGAACATAAGAAATGCAATTTATTCCTTCTACTTATTTAGATAGCCATAGCATACACCACCTCTGACAGGCAATGAATTTTCTCTCTAAAACCGTAGACATGATAAAGAAGGCATAGAGAGGGTTACTTGCATGGAGTGGCAATTACAATCCTAACCACCTTATTGGGCAGACGAGATGGGCCACTTTGGTTTTAAGCTGCCATCATTTACTTGTTACTGTGTTATAGTATGTTGACACTGAATGAGATTTTTGACAGTTATTGTATTTTTGTTTGCTTCTTTATTTTGTAAGTACAGATTAGGGGAAGTGACTTTTTTAAACATTTTCAGAATTGAATGACTGGTATTCCTTTATGAAGTGTAAATGATGCATAGGTTTTTGACAACTTTGTGGCTTCTACCATCCGGAAAACTTTAGAATAGTGTTTCCCACCTTGTGGTCTATAGAACTCTTGGATCTATGAGTTGGCCCAGATTTAGGCATAGGCAACAGACAACTGCATAGGGCACCAAATCTTGAAGTTTTCAAATACCCAGAATAAAGAAGGCTCTACTCTGCTTTGCTTTGGGGACCTGCACTTCAAAGGGGTAGAGCTCTTTCAACTCCTCTCATTCCAGCTCAGCCTATGGATACCAGAATCTTAAATCCAGCTCTGTCCATGATACCATTGCAGGGAGTCCGCAGAACACAAAGTATCATTCCATGTTTCTAAAATCCACGTAAGCAGAATAGAGACTGCTGTAAAAGCAGGATGAGCAGTGGCTGAGATGGCAGTAGCAGCAGGGCATGTAAGAAGTAGCTCCTGTGGAGGTGGGATCACAGACTGCTTCTCACACTAAGAGCCAATGGAGGTGGGGCAAATGGTGGTTAGATGTGTGATGAGAGGCAGCTGTGGTGGTGAGGAGCCCAGAGACCAGTACCAGCCTGAACAGTGCAGCATCAATAGGTGAGGAGAGGGAGAAGTACTGATGGAACTAGCTGGGGGGAAAGAGGGAGACTGACCTTTAGGGACTGGCTGGAGGATGAGAGAAACTGCTGGGGATTGGCTGGTAGGAATTGGAGGGGTGGGAAAGAAATTATGCTAGAGACTGCCTAAAGAGAGACTGATTGGCAATGATGGGGACTGGTTGGTTGGGGAGGGGGGAGACAGTTGGAGACCAGAAGGGGAAGGGAGATGGCACGCTAGTGGGGACAGGAGAGAGGATCTGAAGATAGAGGGGGTTACTGAACATGGAGGCCTGTAATAAGGGGTCCACACAACCAAATAGGTTGAGAACCACCTCTTCTGAGCATTGTAGAGATTTTATAAGAGGGCACCTAGGATAAGAGGTAAGCAGGTGTCTATTTTTATAAAGACATAAGCGCCCTATTTGTCTTCATAAAATACCTAAGATGTAAGTGTGCCAGTAAAGTAAGGTATTTTATAATTAACACATGTACTTGCAAACTCTGTCCAGGCTGCATGCCCGCTAAATCTACTGGTTAAGTACATGTCAACCCATGTACCTTTATGCTGGTTGGTATTGAAGAAGAGGTCAATGATGTAAAATTACCCCTAAATGTTTAGGAGATAACCTGCTCTGGCAGACTAGATGGACTATTTCAGTCCTTACCTGCTATCTACTACTAAACTATGCACATTAAACTTTCTCCTTGGGTTTGGCTAGAACTTGTATGCTAATGCTATGTAAAGTAATATCCACAACAGCAAAACAAAATGTTCAGTATTAATTAAATCTCTGTCTGTCAAATGTATTCCAGTATGTTTATAAGGATATATGTACTAACATACTCAGGTTTTTGATGCCTGTTTATCTCATGTTCTAAAAAGATTGCAGAATATTAAGGCTAGCCACATGCATTAAGTCCTCTGGGATTGGTAGTAGTGGGATATGTAAATTTTTAAAAGAAGGGTCTTTGTATGACCATTTTAAAGGTAGAACTGAAGCATGTAATGTGTTAGTATTTTTGCTATTAAGTTGCTCCAATTCAGTCAATTCCACAACTACTAATCTAGATAAATCTGAGAGCTGCTATAATTACTCAGAATCACCTTATGTAAACTATCGAGGTAATAGAAGAAATAGAGCTGGACTTAATAGTGGGGCATGGCCTTAATATTTACTGAATACCTCTATTCTGATAACAATCAGCAGTAGAATCAAGCAAAGGTAAGATAAAGTTGTGGTCAACATTATTGGCACCCTTGCAATTTAGGTATGTTGTGTGTAATATTTTGAGAAATTAGAAATAGTCCAACTGTATGTCATAATATTTTAATAGTATATACAAAGGTATACAACAAAAAAAAAAGATCTCTGCAACTTAGATGTAGTAATTTCTGAGAAAAAAAAATCAAAATATGCCCTATATGTTAAAAGCAGTATTAAAGCTGCTGAAATGCAGGGGACATGAAGAAAATGAGCTCTGTGGATTGTGTTGGAAAGAGGAGTTGACACTATCATACTGGTATAGTCTACAGGCCCCCAACTCAAACTAATGAAATGGATAGAGACTTGATTCTGTGGGAACAAGCAGAAAGTCAGTTCTCACATATGGGTTATGTGTGCACCGACGGAGCCCTTGCAGAAGCATCCCCCCAGCTTTCAAAGAAAGCTTTTGGGAGATGCCACCACGCATGCGTGGTCCCCTTCCCACCCAAGGGTGCCATCTTGCTCAGTCTCCTTTTTTCCACGGAGCCCTTCAGACGTCGTCTGGCTTGTCCCCAGAAAAAGTTGATTTTGTTCCTTGAGTTTCCAACTCGCCTCCGGTATTGCACTGGTACTCTTCCCGCCTACCGACCTCTGTACCTCAGCATCTGGTTAGGTTCAAATTTTTGTAGTTTTTGTTCCTTTTTATTTTCTGGCGCTTTTGCGCCTTTTTTTCTCCCGCTGGCATCCCGGAGGGTCTTCGACCTCGAAGGGGTACTTTTTTCCCCATGGCTACCAGTGGTTTTAAGAAATGTGATTGGTGCTCTAAAATCATGTCTTTGACCGACACACACACATGACTGCTGTCTTTGTTGCCTCGGGCCAGACCATGATCCGGTGGCCTGTGGTCTCTGCAAGAGGATGTCCAGCAAGGCCCTCAAGAGCTGCCAGCAGCAGCACGACAAGTTCTTCCCTGAGTCTTTGGTACCTCCCAAAGCCAGGCCCTGACACCTTGGGCAGACCTTTCCGAGCCCGAGCACCATCGTGGGCCCTCAAGGGGTCTCCCTCGAGGGAATCCAGAAAAAAGAAACCCTTGAAGGCAGCATCCTTGGATGGTTCTGACCGGCTGGGAGTTCCCCAGGCCCGGTTCCATAGTCTGAGGCGTCAGAGAAGGAGCGACCTGTAAAGCTCCCCCGGAAGGATCTAGCTGCAGACTGGCCTCTGTCCCCAGACACCATCCTCATCGAGGCCTTTGGGGGAGCTGGCATCGGGAGTCGTGCCAAAGGCTGTGGAGCCTTCTGGGCTGGAATCCAGAATGGTGGCCCTAGAGGGCAGTTTGTCTGCCTTGATGGACCAGCAGCAGGTGCTATTATCCGGTTCAACCGGTTCATCCGCCCCGACCACCAGGCTGTTGACCTCCAAGATGTCCCCTGAGCTGAGCTGTCCTCGTGGTCCTGGGAGAACATTTGACTCCTTGAGCATAGCCTCTCTACCCCAAGGATGTCAGCAGCCCACAGGGGGATGCCTTGCCCTCTATGCCCAGAGATGGATGGCTGTCGCCACTGATTCTTGGGCACTGAGGGTAGTCAGGGAGGGATATCTCCATCTGGCTCAGAAACCCCTCTTATTTTCCAGGATAGTCCATCGGGTCTCCCCTAAACCAGGACCTTTCCTTGAAGGAATTGGCAGGTCTTCTAGAGGACAAGGCGGCGGAATTGCTGCCCCACCACCTCAGGGACAAGGGTTTCTACTCCAGATACTTCCTCATCCCAAAGAGGACAGGGAGCCTAAGGTCCATCCTCGACCTATGCAACCTCAACAAATTCCTGGTGAGGGAGAAGTTCAAGATGCTCTCCCTTGGAACATTGCTGCCATACCTACAGCAGGGGCAGGCACTTTCAATACAGGGTGCTCCCCTTCGGTCTAGCCTCTGCCCCACTGGTCTTCACAAAATGCCTGGCAGTCATGGCCGCCTTTCTCCAGCTTCAGGGGATCTTCCTTTTTTCCCTACCTGGATGACTGGCTCATAAGAGGAGGCACAGCTTCGGAGGTGCAGCAGGCCACCACTCGCACCATTCAGATTCTGCAACACTTGGGCTTTGTGATAAACTACCTCAAGTCTCACCTCCTCCCCACACAGTGCCTGGAGTTCATCAGAGCAAAGTTAGACACAGTCCAGTCGAGGGCTTTCCTGCCCAAGGACCGAGCCAATCGGCTCTGGTCCCTTGCTTGGGACATGCAACGCTGTCCCTCAGTGCCCACCCAGCTGCTTCTGCTCCTCCTCAGGCACATGGCCTCCACGGTCCACGTCACCATGGATGCTCGCCTCCACATGAAGATGGCGCAGTGGTGTCTCTGGGACCAGTGGTCTCAGGCCACGGGCTGTCTCCGGGACAGAGTCTCGGTGACTCGCCATTTGGCAGACTCCCTGGACTGGTGGCAGACGCCGCGGCATCTCGAAGCCAGCATGCCTTTTCAGGCCTCAAGTCACTCAAGGGTCCTCACCATTGATGTCTCACTGCTAGGCTTGGGAGCCCACCGTGGAGATATCCACACTCAGAGCACCCATCAGATCAACCTGGAGCCATACACCTTGCCCTGAGGGTCATACACCTTGCCCTGAGGGTCTTCTATCACCACCTGCGTCACTAGCCGGTGCTGGTCCAGACGGAAAACCAGATGGTGGTGATCTACGTGAACAAACGGGGGCACGGGGACTCGTGCCATTCGTCAGGAGGCACTGGTCCTCTGCTTGTATGTAGTCCATCAGGGAATCCTCCTGCGGACAGTGTACCTGCTGGTCGACAGGCTCAGCAGGGTTCTCCTGCTGCATGAGTGGCAGCTGGACCCCAGGGTAGCCAGTCGACTTTTCTTTCTCTGGGGGGAACCCGTGATGGATCTGTTCGCCAGTCCAGACAACTTTGTTGCCCCACTTTTTCTCCCAGCAGGCCCACCCCTCCAGGGTGGCAGTGATCGCATTCCTGGTCTCATGGTTGGAGGGACCTCATGTACACCTTTCCTCTGATGCTGCCAATCGCCAAGACCCTGTTCAGGGCTCGCCGCAACAGGGCCTCGCTCATCCTGATAGCTCCTCAGCGGCCAAGGCAGCTGTGGTTTCTGCTGCTCCTGAGGCTGGCGGTGGAGGTCCCCATCCCCCTGGGACCCAACCTGGGTCTTCTATCCCAGGAGGGGGCACTCTCCTGCACTCCAACCTTGGGTCCCTCTTGCTGCCAGCATGGCTGCTGAGAGGTTAACTCTGGTCCCTCTCAACCTCCTGGTAGATGTGGAGAACCTTCTGCTGGCCTCTTGCAAGGCCTCCACTAGGAGGCACAGGTTGTCTTTTTGGTGCACTCAACAGGGGGCTGATCCTTTTTTCTGCCTGGTGCCTCTGGTGTTACAGTACCTTCTCCACCTTTCTCAGTCTGGGCTCAAGTCTAACTCCGTTCGGGTGCACCACCATCTGGTGGATGGTAAGCCCCTCTCGGTCCAGCCGTTGGTGACCCATTTCCTTAGTGGCCTTCTCCTATCAAAGCCCCCAGTTCGCCCTCTGGCAATTGAATGGAACCTCAGCGTGGTGTTGGGGCAACTCAGTCACTCACCCTTTGAGCCTCTGGCTACCTGCCATCTTTGCTACCTCTTGAAGGTGGTTTTCCTGGTTGCACTCACTTCCGCTTGCAGAGTTAGCGAGCTCCAAGCCCTTGTGGCGGAGGCACCTTAGAGTGATGCTTCGTACGCACCCCAAATTCCTGCTGAAGATAGTGTCGTCTTTCCATCTTAACCAGGAAGAGGTGCTCCCTACCTTCCTTCCAAGACCTCATTCCATTCGGGCGGAGACAGTTCTTCACACCTTGGACTGCAAGAGGGCCTTGTCCTTGTCCAATGCACTCAGGGCCACTGCAAGGCTTTAGGCAGGGCTCCCGCTGGAGGGCCGTGTCACGGTGCACTGTCAGGACCATGGCAGCTTCTGTGGCAAACTTGTGCTCTGTCCCGATGGTGGACATCTGCCGGGCTGCCACCTGGTCTTCAGTCCATACCTTCGCAGCCCTTTACTGACTGTTGACAGTTGCCTTTGGTTTTAGTTTATCTGGTTTTAGGTAAAAAGAAATTTAGATAAAATGGTGCCTTTCATCCGATGCAGCATTGTATGAATATATGACCCCCTGAAGAAGCTGGCGCAAAATGGCTTTGGGGAATGATGAAGTAGCAGCATTGATGGGATAATGCAGATAAGTTTGCTTCTCCAGGAACAAGCAGGAAGTCAGTCCTCACATATGGTTGACGTTGACGAAGCCCCCATGCGGAGCAAATCCCCAGCTTTCAAAGAAAGCCTTTGGGACTGCATCACGCATGCACGGTCCCCTTCCCTCCCAAGGGTGCCATCTTGCTCAGTCTCCTTTTTTCTGCGGAGCCCAACGGACGATGTCCTAGTTTCCCCCAGAAAAAGTTGATAAAAAGTTGGAAAATGCTTTTCCTGCTAGCTGGTTCAGAGCCAGTTCCTCTTCCCGTCTCCGGCTCAGTACACTGGTATCGAGCCTGGCCTATTTTTCTTTTTTTTTTTTTTTTTTTTGTCCTTAGTGACTAGCGTTCGTGTGCTTTTTTTTTTCTTTTACCTGGCAGCCCGGTCCTTTGACCTTGCAGGGGCCCTTTTTCCCCCGATGGCTGCCTGCGGGTTTAAAAAGTGTGATCGGTGCACTAAGCTAATGTCTCTCACGGGCACACACGACTGCTGCCTCAAATGCCTTGGGCCTGACCATGACCACATGGTCTTTGGCCCGTGCAAAAGGATGTCTTCGAAGTCCTTGAGGAGCAGGCAGCAGCAACATGACAGGATTTTCCCCGAGTCTGCAATTGCCCGGGCCTGGACCTCGTCAGAGGCCTCAACCTCTCGGGAGCTGTCTGATCCCGAGCAGCGTCGGGGGCTCTCTGAAAGAGGGTCTCCCTCGCGGGAACACCGGAGTTAGAAATCCATGAGGGCGGTGTCGTCAGAGAGCTCCGAACGGCCTGGTCCCTTGCGGGCTCGGTCGCGGAGCCCGGCTCACTGCCTCAGATCCTCTGAGTCGGAGAGGCCTGCCAAACTCCCTCGAAAGGACCCGGAGACACCGAGGAAGGTAAGCACAGTCCTCGTTGACTCTCCCCCAGGAGAGCTGGCGTTGGGCCCAACGGTGTCTGGACCCGAGCCGGGGGCTGCTGAACCTCCTGAGCTCAGTCTCAGGTTGGTGGCCTTAGAGCGCAGCGTATCTGCCTTCATGGACCAGCAGCGGGCGCTGATGGCTGGTCTTACACGTCCGTCCGCCCCGACTACCGGGACTTCGACGTCCAAGTCGACCCTGGAGGCCGAGCTGATCCTTGAGTCGATCAGGTCTCGAGTCGATCCTCGGCCGAGGTCCCCCTTGACTTCCCATTCGGGACCGAGGTAGTCGATGCCGCTTCCCTTGGCGTCTGGGTGGTCGAGACTGAAGCCCTTGAGGCCAGACCTGATCGACTCTTCCTCAGAGTCCAGTTGGGAGACAGGACGAGGAGTCCCCGGGCACCCACCCACCATACTAAGTATGTCCCGTCACACTTCCCGGGATCTGAACCTAGGAGACTGTCACCCCTGGAGGACACCCGGTTCTTGGACTTCGTCTGGGACATGGCAAAGGCTTTGTCATTCCCGGTGGACCCCAAGGAGGAACCTCGAGCTGAGGAGCTTGAGGTCCTCCAGTATGACTTTCCTCCAAAGGAAGCCCTTCCTGTACCGGTGCCCCCCATTCTGGAATGGCTGATGCTCCACATGTGGGAGACACCGTCCTCGATGCCGGCGATCAGCAGGCGAATCGATTCCATCTATCAAGTTCGCAAGAGCCCCGGGTTTCAAAAAGCACAGCTGCCACACTGCTCAAGAGCCAGGAGACTCACTCCTTGTTGCTTCACTCCTTGTTGCTTCTTGGCCGGGAGGCCCGCAACATGGATGCTCTCAGCAGAAAATGCTACTAGGGGTCGTTGCTGGCATACCGAATCCAGACGTACCAGCAAGACCTGGCAGAGGAGATTGCCGGGTTCTCTGCTGGGCTTTCCGAGGGACCTTTGCAGAGCTTCCAGGTTTTGTCCACGGGGATCCGAGAGTGTTCAAAGTTCATGACTCGAACAGCCTATGATAGCTTCGAGGCTTCGGCCCAGGTAGCGGGAGCCTGCATCGGTGCACGACGCCAGGCATGGCTACAGTCATCAGACCTAGAGCCATGATTTCAGGACAAGTTGGTTGATGTTCCTTGCCGAGGTGGAAACCTCTTTGGCAAGCCCATGACGGAGAAGGCTGCTGAGATAGTCAAAGTACCTGACCCGGACAAGACTCAAAGACTTCTGCCCCTTAAAAGAAGGGCTCAGGTAAGAAGCCCTTTTTCCCGAGGAAAGGATCAGCTTACCGAAACTACCCCACATATCAGGCCTCCCCAGCAGGCCAAGGGATGGGGGCAGGGCCCGTGTAAGCAAAAGGCCCCCAGGCACCAGCTCCAGCCCAGCCTGGAGGGGGCTTTTGACTCCCAGTACATAGTCTCTCTCCCGAAGGACGCAAGGCCCTGCACAAGAGGAAGGCTGACCCTATATGCCCACAGGTGGCCAGCTATTACTACAGACACCTGGGTTCTCCAGATAGTCCAAATGGGCTATTGGCTGCATCTCACCTAGGTGCCTCCCTCTTACTATCCAGGGGAGCCTCTCAGACCCCCTCTTCACAAGAACTTCCTCTTGCAGGAGTTAACAGGTCTTCTCGGATCAGGCGATAGAACCAGTGCCTCGCCATCTACAGAGCACAGGCTTCTACTCCAGGTACTTTCTGATACCAAAGAGAACTGGAGGCCTAAGACCTATCCTCGACCTGCGAAACCTGAACAAGTGCCTTACCTCCGCCAGGGAGACTGGCTATGCTCTTTAGATTTCAAAGATGCATACACGCACATCTTGATTCATCCAGACCACAGACAATATCTACGATTTTTAGTGGGAGGAAACCATTTTCAGTACAAAGTGCTGCCCTTTGGCCTAGCCTCGGCACCTAGGGTATTCACAAAGTGCCTTGAGGTGGTGGCAGTCTTTCTAAGGACTCAAGGGGTCTTCGTATTCCCCTACTTGGACGACTGGCTCATCAGAGCCCAGTCAGCTCTAGAAGCCCAACAGGCCACGTCCTACACTGTCCAGTTGCTTCAGCACCTGGGCTTTGTGATCAACTACACAGTCCACTCTGGTTCCCTCTCAGGGACTGGAGTTCATAGGGGCAAGGTTAGACACCCTTCAAGCAAGGGCTTATCTACCAGAGGAAAGGGCTCAAAGACTGGTAGCCCTAGTGCAGCAAGTGAGTCGCAGACCCGCATATCAGCAAGACATTTTCTATGTCTTTTTGGTTACATGGCCTTCACAGTACATGTGACATCAAATACTCCACTCCACATGAGAACAGCTCAGTGGTGCCTCAGGGACCAGTGGACACAAGCCACATGCAGACTCAGAAAACATCAAGGTGTCCCATCGCCTAATACAGTCTTTGAAATGGTGGCTTCAACCTCACAACCTTCTGAAGGGAGTGCCTTTTCAGCCTCCCACGCATTCAAGGGTGCTGACTACGGATGCATCCCTGCTGGGATGGGGTGCTCATTGCCAGCCGGTCTGCACCCAAGGTGTGTGGTCTGCATGGGAGAGTACACAACAAATCAATCTCCTAGAGCTTCGAGCGATCCGCTAGCTCTTCGGACCTTCTTCCAAACCCTGGCTCATCAATCTGTCTTGATTCAGACAGACAACCAAGTAGTGATGTTCTATGTGAACAGGGGGGCACAGACTCTCACATCCTGTCAAACCCTGGACCTATGCTCCGTCGCAGTCAGTCAGGGTATGTTCCTCAAAACAGTTTACTTACCAAGTCAAATTCCTAGCAGACAAGCTAAGCAGGATTCTCCAGCTGCATGAGTGGCAACTGGATCACAGCATAGCCCAATGACTCTTCCAGTGTTGGGGGTGACCATCCATAGATTTGTTTGCGAGCCCTCAAAATCACCAGTTGCCCCGCTTTTGTTCCAGACAGCTGCACCCACACAGCTGCAGATGCTTTTGTAATATCGTGGTCTGTGGGCCTCCTATATGCGTTTTCTCCCATGCCACTGGTAGCTTGGACCTTATTCAAGATCCTTCAGGACAAGGCCTCAGTCATCCTGGTAGCCCCCAGGTGGCTGAGACAGCCTTGGTTTCCACTTCTGCAGCTGGCGGAGGAGACTCCAATTCCTCTGGGATTTTTGCCCAATCTCTTGTCCCAGGACGGGGCTCACTTCTGTACCCCAACCTCAGGTCCCTCTACCTGATGGCATGGCTGCTGAAAGGGTAGTCCTTGCACCACTTCTCCCCCCAAAGAAGATAGAGGATGTGCTGCTAGCCTCTAGAAGGCAATCAACTAGAAAAACCTATGCATTTAAGTGGCATAGGTTTGAGGTATGGTGTGCTCAGCAGAGTGAGAACCCATTCTCCTGCCAGGTGACGGTGGTGCTGCAGTACCTGCTTCACCTTTCCGATTTAGGCCTCAAGTCAAACTCGGTCTGAGTTCACCTTAGTGCTTTATCAGCACACCACTCTCCAGTGGAAGAGCAACCTCTCTCTGTACACCTCTTGGTGTCCAGGTTCCTGAGAGGCCTGCTTCTGCTGAAAACCCCCTGTTCGCTCCCCGGTGACCGAATGGGATCTGAATATGGTCTTGCAGCAGCTTACTCGCCCACCTTTTGAGCCAATGGCTACTTGCCATCTGTGCTTCCTTTCTTGGAAGACACTTTTCCTGGTGGCACTCACATCGACTAGATGAGTGAGTGAGCTGCAAGCTCTGGTGTCAGATAGGCCATTCACATGGCTCTATAGGAACAGGGTGGTACTTCGAACGCACCCTAAGTTCTTGCCGAAAGTGGTCTCCTCTTTCCACCTCAACCAGGAGGTGTTGCTTCCGACCTTCTTTCCCAGGCCCCATGCCATTCGGGCAGAAGCAGTTCTGCATACCCTGGACTGTAAGAGGGCGCTGGCCTTCTACTTGGAGCGTACACAGGGACATCGAAGAGCTCCTCAGCTCTTCGTCTCTTATGACCCCAGTAAGCTGGGGATGCCTGTCTCCAAGCGTACGTTGTCCACCTGGGTGGTGGATTGCATCGCCTGGGCATACAGGGCGGCCGATCTCCCGTTGTAGGGTCGAGTCACGGCCCACCGGGTCAGGGCTAAGACCGCTTCATTGGCTCACTTCCGCTCTGTTCCGCTGGCAGACAGCTGCCGGGCCACAACCTGGTCTTCAAGCCAGACTTTTGAAGCCCATTACTGCCTGGACAGGGAGTCCCAACGGGACAGTGCTTTTGGCCAGGCTGTACTCCGTAATCTGTTGGGCAACTCCTACCCTCCAACCCTTTGGTGTCAGGCTACCGGAGTGTTACGTTCTCGGATGAATTCCTATCATGGCTGCTGTGGCTCTTCTAGAGGGAGCCTATTTTCCAGTTATGGGCTCTCGGTAGCCTATAGCTAGGGAGTCCCATATGTGAGGACTCACTTCCTGCTTGTTACTGGGGAAAGCGTAGTTACTCACCTGTAACAGGTGTTCTCCAGGGACAGCAGGAATCAGTCCTCACGACCCTCCCTCCTCCCCTGGAGTTGCAGTCCTCGTATTTTGTTCATTTTGCCATCTCTTTAGCTGTCATTTGACTGAGCAAGATGGCACCCTTGGGTGGGAAGGGGACCGCGCATGCATGATGCAATCCCAAAGGCTTTCTTCGAAAGCTGTGGATTTGCTCCGCATGGCGGCTCCGTCGACGTCACCCATATGTGAGGATCGATTCCTGCTGTCCCTGGAGAACACCTGTTACAGGTGAGCAATTACGCTTATTCTGCTTTTGATATAGATCCTGTTGTATTTTCTACTTGCATGGATTTCAGCAGTACCAAAGAGCATTAGAACAGCTACTGTAAGAAATGCAGTGTGCTCCATGGGGTGGAAGGATTCTAGAATGAAATTGAATTGATATGAATTAGAAATCATATTGGGAATTGGAAAACAAGAATTGTTTAAATTATATAAATATTTGAATAAAGAGTTGTTTTCTGGATTGTTGATGCAGTTGAGCATTGGGTCAAGAGCTGAGATGATCTATGCCTGTTACCAGTGCTCTGATGGTCTGAGATCCTTTTTCTCCTTGTTTAAAATGTCCTGTTCTGTGTCTGTGAAGAGTGGAGTAATTATGTCCTGGCAATGTCAGTTTTCCTACTATTTCCTGCTATTTAGTTCTGTAATTGATCTTTTTTTATTTGATTCTTTTTGTGTGTCAGTTATATTTGCATATATAACCCGAAGCTATTTCACTGGCCACCTGTTTTAAGGAGATATTGGACATTAATGGGTTGAACTGCAAGGGTGCCACTTTTGACCACAACTGTATATTATGCATATTTGTTGAAAAATTGATGTTCCATATAATCTACACTGTGTACAAGGTTTGTTTTTGTGACGGACCTTGAAGGCAGTGTATTACCCCCCCCCCCTTAATTGTATTTTATTTCTTATTTATTTATGATTTCTTCTATACCGCACTATTTATCATCAGCGCGGTTTACAGGTAACCAAAGTTGTGCAATGTAAACTGACATTACAAAGAACAGGGAACTTAAACATGGAGAACGGGTGAACTATATACACTACGTACAAATTAGAATAATAGTCGACATGTTTGTCTTTTAGGAACAGGTTAACGTGGGGATAGTTTAAAATGCAGTGATTATGGCATGGGGTACGTTACTCTGTGGGAGTCGCAATGGCTCAGGATAAGGAGGGTTAGGTGATGTTGTCAGTAATGGAGAAGTGTTGTAAAAAGAGTGTTTGATTGACTTCCTGAACTGGGGGAGGTTGGTTATGGCATGGACATCTGAAGGGAGGGAGTTCCAGCAGGAAGGTGTGTAAAGAGCAAAAGCTCTTTATTATTGCCTCTCCAGCTAAAAGTACCCTTGGGGCTTGAAAGTTAAGTTAGCTTTAGATCCTTGTAAGCTGGTTGACCTCAAAAGGGGTGCTCTGTCACTGTTCATGCATTTATTTTATTCCTGTGGCTGTCAGGTAGTCATGGTATGGACTTATTGCATATCCTTCATTAGAGGGAAGGATGAACCAATATTGCTGTGCAGCACAAAATGGATGCTACCAGCTTTCATAAGTAGGCCTTAGGCCGTGCCACACAGGTTTAAAATTATCCAGCTATAGTGACCTCAATACTTGAACAGGGGAGCTTTCCTCTAAGCTTTGCTGGAGCTGAAAATGCATGTTTATACTTTTAGAAATGGCTTTCCTAAGTACAAAGTAGAACTGTGTTTAATAAAGTAATCTGGCTACATATACCATCTATTTTAAGGAAATATGTTAGCTAAAATTGACATACTTTAGAAGAAACCCAGAGCGCTTTTATTTAGCTTTGAAAGACCATTTATGGTTGTTTACTATGTGTTTGGGGGGGGAGGGTAGGAGCTATGAGTGAACAATTTTTTTTATCTCTTCAGGATCTCTCCCATGCTTGTTTGCCTCCTGGAGCATGGGATTTAGGTCTGAACCTATTATCTAGGACTAGGATAGTTTCTGTAGAACTTCCGTTTAAGAATAGTCCACTTTACTATGAGGGTGACTCTAGCATGATCTAAGTATGTCTGCCATCATGGTATAAACTGCAGCTGAGAGCATGTTTGAGTTCAGGACATTTCTAATAAATTCTTTGAAAAACTTTTACCCTTTTCAAATCATTTTTCTGTTTTCTTTCTCTTTCAAGTGTGATCCAATGGGCAGGCACTTTTATCTCATTTGTTAACAAAGAGGATGCAATTATAAAAGCATGTGGGTTCCTATAGGATAAATGCTGTTAGGAAATCTGTTCTAAACTGATAAGTCACTATCCAAAATCTTTTCTCATTTAATGGTGTTCTTCAGAAAAATAAAAGCAAACATTTGTAAATATTTTGATTAAATTGCTTATGTGCAGGTGTAATATAGTAGCATAGCATAGTAAATGACAGCAAATAAAGGCCAGCATGGTCCATCTTGTCTGCCCAGTAAGCTGGTTAGTCTAAAGGTTAGAACAGTTGCCTGAGAACCAGGGAAGACACTGATGCTCCTTGTGACCTTGGGCAAATCACTTGCCCTTCCATTGCCTCAGATATAAACTTAAAGGGGGAGTTACTAAGCTGTGAAAAAATCATTTTCTCCTGGAACAAGCAGGAAGTCGGAGCTCACATGGTGCATTTCCCCAGCTTTCAAAGAAAGTTTTTGGAAATGCTACCACGCATGCATGGTCCCCTTCTTGCCCAAGGGTGCCATTTTGCTCAGTCTCCTTTTTTTTTTCTACAGATGGATCTGTTTGCCTCCCTGGACAACACGCAGCTACCCCATTTCTGCTCACGCCAGCCGTATCCGTGGAGAGTGGCAGCAGATGCCTTCCTGATCCTGTGGACAGAGGTCCTCCTTTATGCTTTTCCACTGATTTCCCTAGTGGCCACTTCAAGGTTCAGAGTGAGCAGGCATCAGTGATTCTGATGGTTCCGGCAACCCTGGTTCTCTCTGCTGCTTTCCTTGTCAGTGGCACTCCCAGTCCCACTGGGTCAGGACCCAGACCACCTGTCCCAGAAGGAGGGCTCCCTCTTGCACCCCAACCTGGGGTCGCTAACGTAGCCCTGGCCCCTTTCAATCTCCCGTAGGAAGTCAAGGAGATCCTGCTGGCCTCCCGAAAACCTTCCATCAGGCGGGTGTATGCCTTCAAATGGAGGAGATTCTCAGTCTGGAATGCAGAGAGAGAAGAGAATCCCTTCTGCCATGTACAACTTGTATTGCAGTACCTACTCCACCTCTCGCATGCTGGTCTGAAATAAAACTTGGTGAGGGTACATCTGAGCGCCATAGCGGTGCACCCATCGCCCTATAGAGGGAAAACTCTCAAACCAGCCCCTTGTCTCCAGGGTTCCTGCAGGGTCTCTTGCTATCAAAGCCCCCTCTCTGCCCCCCCCTGCGGCAGAATGGGACCTGAGTGTAGTGCTCTCCCAACTCACCAGGCTGCTGTTTTAACCTCTGCCACTTGCCATTTATGATCCTAGAAAGTGTTTTGTCTGGTGGCTCACATTCGCTCGGAGAGTGAGCGAACTCCAGGTCTTGGTGGCAGATCCACCCTATACAAGGTTCTATAAGAACAGGGTGGTGCTCCGCACACACCCTAAATTCCTTCCCAAGGAGGTATCACCTTTCCACCTCAACCAGGAGGTGGTCCTCCCCATCATCTTCCCACGGCCTCATGCCTGCAGGGAGGAACTCGTACTGCATACACTAGACTGCAAGCAGGCCTGGTCTTTCTACCTGCAGCGGACCCAGGCCCATCGCAAAGCTGCTCAGCACTTTGTGTCATATGACCCCAGTAGGCTGGGGCTCCCGGTAATGAAGCAAACTCTGTCCACCTAGGTGGTGGACTGCATTGCCCTCACCTACGAGCGGGCTGCCCTCTCCCTTAAGCACCGTATTACTGCACATTACATGCGGGCTGTGGCAACATCAGTAGTCAACCTCCGCTCAGTGCCGGTGACTGAAATTTTCAGGGCTGCCATATGGTCTTCGATTCATACGTTTGTAGCTCATTACTGCTTGGAGAGCGAGTCCTGCAGGGATCATGCCTTTGAGCAGGCAGTACTCTGCAATATTCTTGGGGTATAGGCAACTCCTGCCTTACATCCTTCTATGTTCAGGCTACTGGAGTGAAGTTGTCTCTGGACGTGAGGGCCTTGCAGAGTCTTTCTGTAGGGACTTGCCTTCTGCAACTTACGACCACCTGTCAGGTCGCCGGTGGTGGTGATGTGGTTTGGTCCTACGCCTCCTGGAGCTAGGGAGTCCCATATGTGAGGACTGACTTCCTGCTTGTTCCTGGAGAAAGCGTAGTTACTCACCCATAACAGGTGTTCTCCAGAGACAGCAGGAATCTGTCCTCACAACCCTCCCTCCTCCCTTTAGAGTTGCCTTCCTACATTGTTTTACGTTCCTTTTGCTATGTAATCTGACTGAGCAAGATGGCACCCTTGGGTGGGAAGGGGGACCTCGCATGTGTGGTAGCATTCCCAAAGGCTTTCTTTCAAAGCTGGGGAAATGCTCAGTTGGTGCCAACTTCACCCATATGTGAGGACTGATTCCTGCTGTCCCTGGAGAACATCTGTTACAGGTGAATAACTACACTTTACTACAGCTTTATATATTATAAACATCAATAAGGTAACTCAGTACCACAGGTCTGTAACCCCTGCAGTAAATGAATAGCACAACTTGTGATCAACCTCACAAATTACGTTATTCTCCCTGAGAGCATCGAGCTACTAACACATAGACCAAAGCTCTGGGGAATAGAGGAGTAGCCTGATGGTCAAAGAGTAGACTGACCAGGGATGCCAGGTTTGAATCCCACTGCCGCCTCTTATGATCCTGGGCAAGTCACTTAACCCTCCATTGCCTCATGTACACTTAGATTGTAAGCCCTTTGGGGATAGGAAGACCATATAGTACCAAAATATAACTCTCCTTGAACTTCTGAGAGGCATGCACTAATCCAAACTTTTTTATTTATTTTTTTTAAGGGGAAGAGGTACAAAAGCTGTCTGTGCCCCTACACCCCAGCCAGTATCCCTGCTCAGACCCCCCCCCCCCCCACACACTCTCTCCCCCAGGGCTTACCTCTGCAATACCTGATAATCTAGTAGTACAGGGCAAAAGTGCTCTCCAGAAATTCCTACCCCTTCGGGTGCCAGGTTCAAAATAGCAGCAGTCAACACCAAGCGATAGTAACTTAGTATATGACGGCAGATAAAGACCAACATGATTCATCTAGTCTGCCCAGCAAGGTGGCAAGAGTAGTACTACTGCTAGAGGTCAAGATACCAAATGTTGGCTTTTGTTCCTTATTTGCCAGCTTAACATGTATAGATAGTACTGTGAGACTACCGGTATGGGTGAATCGGTTCTTTTTTGAACCCAGTGCCTGTCTGGGCAGTAGCAACTAGAAAGCACTTCTGCCCCGTAGTACTAGACTGCAGGGATTTTAGAGGTAGGCATGGGGGCACCTGGGAATAGGGGAGTCTGGTGGGGGGCGTTGGCTGGGAGCCCAAGGAAGGGATGGAGTCTTGGCTGGGAGGGCGCATGGCACATTTGTACCTCTGGCCCCTTTAAGATAATGCCTGGGAGCATCAAGCCAAGTGTTAACAGCTCAGTGCTCCCAGGAAATTAAAGTAATGCCAGCCCCAAAGTTGCCATTATTTTTCCACAAATAATGCAGCTTGCGAAGTTCAATGCAAGCTGCATTATTTCATTTGTATAACAATGAGGTGCTTTGCATGCAATTGCCTGCTTTGTCATCATGTAGCTTTTGTAGCAGTAATCTAATGTGCATTCCAGGCAAATACCATAGGCTTTTGCCTATTAACGCATATTAAGTGGCAAAAATACTGTGATCTCCTTAATGCACTTTAGTTACTACCCCCTCTTAAATTGTAATCCCTCTAGGGGGAAAAGGAAATGCCTACTGTAGCTGAATGTCTCTAGACCTGAACTATTACTGAAAAGGAGTGAGCAAAATCAAATCAATTGACACTGTGCTGTTTTAATGGCTCTGTATTTTAGTAAGTGTGATTTATAATAGGAATTTTCCTAGAAGAGACTATGCATGTTTGAAAATATCCAGTTCTGTGTAGAAAATGACTTGCATAAGCAATTTCCTTCATAATGTCATGAGTAATGTGCTAAAAGCCATAGCTACTCCCCACTTGAGTAAGTCTCATTGAATGAAAACATAGGGGGGCCTTTTATTAAAGGGTACTGTCAGCATGGGTTTGGCACACTCTAAAGGTGTGCTTTAACACATATTGGCAGCTTGCACCAGATTTTTGCACTAATTGTCCATAGCACGTTAGGGTTGCAAGTGGGAGGGTTGAGGCAGGGAGTGGGTGGGGTGAGCACCACACAGGCAGCACACTCATGCTACCTGCACAGTGGGCTAATAGTGTGGGTGCACTCGCCGCCATCTCTACATGTGGCTTTGAGTGCACTCGCTCTATAGTGCAGCAGCAAGGCTGCATGCACCAGGAACATGCTTTCCATGCTCCTGGCCGTTTACACTGTCGTGGTGACTTAATGTGCCATTGTTCTGCACAATATGGGCATATTTGGTGCAGTGCCACAGCACACTATTTATAAGGGCCCTTAGTTGCACTATATGCACATTCTCACACCTTTTCTCCATTGGATGTTCATGTTCTTGGCACAATTCCTTGATAATTTTTCAACTTGGGGGATTTTAACATTTGACCTGTATAATAACTTACAAACCACCAAATGTGTCTAATAAACTAGAATCATTAAACATAATTAGCATCAATCTAAAATTCTTTAACGATATAGATTGCTTCACTTCCACCACCACCCAGCAGAACGTAACTTTTTGTTCTTTCCTCTTTACTGTCAGTGATGGAACAATATTCTATATCTTATAATCCAGAGTATTCATTTATTAAGACATTAAGGAAAGCAGTAAGATTATGAAATCGTTCACATTGTCAATGTACAGAGCTCTTGTAAGTAGATGTTAACAGAGCCGGCCCAAAGGTATCTGCCCAAGGCAGAAGCCCCGGCCATGCTGCCCCCCCCCCCCCCGAGCCATGCCACACACCCCCTTCTCCTGTGCTGAGCCTTGCAGGTTTGGGGGGGCACAGCTCGGCAGCAGGCCATGTGCTTTGACACACATGGCCTTCCACTTCTGACCCCCCTTCGGCATAACTTCAAGGGTTCAGAAGCAAGCCTAGCCATCCCCCCCCCCCCCCCCCTGCTGCCAGAATCAAAGGCAGCGTGGCATGGCTCAGTATGGGATGGGGGAAGGGCGGCAAGGCATACCATGTGTGCCGAAGCATAAGGCTTGGTGCTCATAGATCTGCTGTCCTAGGTGTCAGCCTAGCTTGCCTAGTGGACAGGTCGGCACTGGATGTTAAATAAGGAAGTAGATCTCGCTCCTAGCATAAATATGTACACAACTGTCATCCTGGAAAATTTGTGTTCTAGTCTTAAGATGCTAAGTTTATACCTGTATTTGAAGTGTTTTCTCATGTATGGGACATAATTAAGAAAAATACGAAACACTTTTTTAAAATTCTTGATCTCTTCTGTGTGCCTTATCCATGATACTGGGCTTCATTGACCATAACATTTTCTGTGGCAACATGTTTATTCTAAATTCAGACTTCCCTTGGGAGAAAGACTGTTCAGGGAAATTATTTTATTTATGTTCCATCCTTCTGTGAACACCTAGATTGGTTTGTAGAAGTACATTTTAAATGCAGCTATGTTCTGTTCCCTGTAAAATAGTTATCTCCAAGTTATAATGCCCTGTTCAATGTAATTTCAGTTTGTTCAATGTAAACCGCACTGATGCAGAATAGCGTGGTATATAAGAGAATGTAAATAAATAAATATGTAAAAAGGACAAAATCAAAACATACAATAAAATTCAGCACATACTATGTAGTCACAAACAGCAGAAAAAGGCCAAAAATTACCAGAAGTTAATCTGTACATTTAAAAAATACAAAACAAAACCAAGCAAGCAAGCAAGTCATTTGGTCTGTTGAGTTTTAGTTTATGTAAACATCCTACACTCAGCTATGCCATGTGAAAGGGCTGGGAGGTGGATGTTTACTTCAACTGATTTCAAATTCCAGCATATCTGAAAATATAAGGAAGGTCTTGGTTATTTTTGAGTTTTGATTGCCTTGTTCCATTTATTAAGCTGTGTTTAACTGAAATAAACACTAAATGTTATAGAAATTGTATGTGTTCTTACCAAGAGTATGATTTCAGCATGGAATTATGTATACTGGTTTACTAGAAGTCTGTGCTAAGGCTGTTTGTCTGAGGAATATTCAGAATTCAACTACATTGCCATTGAATCATGCAGGTTTGTGTATTTGTTTTTATTTTGGCTTTGTATTACCTAGGACTGTTTTTCTCAAGTCCTAATTAGCTTACATAAAAATAAATACAAATTCTGTATCATCCTACTAGACCAGTCCAAATGAGTGGGTTATACTTCCAAACCAGCAGGTGGCAGAAGACTAGAACAGCTTTCAGTGATAACATCACTAATATAAACTTTGTTGCAGTACTGAGAGAAGCCTCTATCATTTGCCTCTAGCAGCTGACAAGGCGTATGGATTGGTGCAGGAGGGCCAGATAGGTCTATATCCCCTATCCCAAGTCATGGTCTTGTGGCCTGTGTGAGATCTTTGACCCAGTGTTTGGTACACCCATTGTCTCAAGCTTACAATTGCTTTGTGTCCAGCACAATTACCCACAGGTTTCTAGTGCTTGTGGGTCAGAGAACAAGCATAAGGACCCATGGGGTTCCAGATGGGGGTTGGTAAGTTTGGACCCAGTTCCCCCTTCCCATGATTTTTCCACTGGTGGGAATAGTGGCCATCTTAGACTGTATGCCTCCTGGCCGAAAGGGGAGTACGGTGACATGGCTCAGTTTCAAGCCGGCATGCTCCTGAAGGCCCTTCCAGGCCCACTACCCATCTTCGACTGGCTTTGAGCAGCAGCTTCTGAAACGGCTCATAGGCTGTTTTCAGTCTTTGGTAACTGTATGATAGTCACCCTCACAGGAGTCTGAGGCCCTGATCTCCCCTATGGGGGACATGAGGCCCTCCAACATCTCCCACCCTGGTGGTAAGGGAGTTATGACCCCCTGTTTTTCACCTTTCCATTCCTCCAGGAACACAGCCTTATATGGTGAGTGCTGAAAGATGATTCCCTTTCTCCAATGGGTGAGTCAATGGAGGAGTGGAAGCTTTCCCTGGCAGAGGGAGAAGATAATTGGTGATTAGTCTTCCTCACTGTGAGGAACTGCCTACCCTCATTCTTGATGCAATGGCAGCATATGCATTGTAGACTCCCCATCCCCACCCCCAAACAGATTTCTCTGGAGGGTGGCATTGGTCCTCAGGCTCCTCGCCCCCACCATTCTTGAGCCCTTGCAAAAGCTCATCCCAAATCGTCCTGCTAGACTGCACCAGACAAGTGGGCTATGTTCTCCTACCAGCAGATTGTTGGAGACAAAGACCAATAAAAAGCCCAGGTTTCATTGACCTCACTCCTATGCCTCCATCGGCCTCACCCTCCAGAGGTCTCTTCGGTATTTCTTTGTCTCTGGCAGATAGTGGATGGATTTTCTTCTCTGTAGAAAATATGAAGATTGAGAGGAAAAGAGATTGATTAAATGCTCGTGAATGACCACCTCAAGCTCTAAATAGGTGACTCTCTCACTTCAGTGCGATGTGGGAGGTTATACTAGACTGAGGTGTGTTTGGATACTAAAGGAGGAGGAAAAATTGGTTCAGCTCCACGCCCTTATGAGAAGGGCCTGTTGAGCAACCACAAATTGGCAGGATTTTGAAGAATCTGGAAGAGTATCGCAGCCTCACACAACCTCAGCGCCCCCTCCCTTCCTCCCCTCCTTTCCCCCCTGCTCTCTCCTGAAGATTGCAAAAGGCTCTCATTGGGTTCTGTCTCCCAGCCACCTTTCATACAGTGCTGCTGAAAAAATAAACCTAATTGGAAAAATCACACCTAAGAAATCCAAAATAGATAGCCAACAAAAGGATTTCACATAAACTACCAACTGTGGCTAAATTTATATAAAGGACCTCAAACTGTTTTTGAGCTCTTAATGGTCCAACCAGACCCTCTAGTATTGTAGCCACAAGAGCCAGCACTAATACGCTCTAAGATCATCGGTCCATTTTTCAAAGAAATTTTTACAAAACAAAAAGTGAAAAATGCACACACAAATAACTATACATGTATATAGCACAAGCTACATTCATATAAAACAAGCTAAAGTTTTTAAAAACCTAGTAAACCCGACAATATTGTTTTTATAAGATAAAAACGTAGTAGTTATCTGCATCAGGGGAGTGTGCCATAACAAAACTTTCCATAACAGAGCAAAACTCCAGCCAGCTGAGTGCTCATACACAATGAATCAAAGTCCCAAAAATAGTAACATGTGATGGCGGTCACATGGTCAAGACAGCCATTCGGATCAAAACTAAGACCAAGCAGCAGCCCAGTTCAGACCATTAGGCTCAATTGATCGAAGTCAAAACATCTAAGTATGTTCACGAAGTGCTAGTTTAAAATTACCACGTTGCCATGTACAAGGTAGATATTCAAGAATACACCAATGAATGTCAGGGGAAGAATGTTGCTGATAATGAGCCACCAATAGGGCAGTCTCCATCCTAGTATTGATACAGCTCCTATGTTCTCCCGGTCGCACATGTACCATCCGGATAGTCTACCTTCATGGATAAGAGAACATGGACAGATAGGCCATATGGTTTTTCTGTCATTATGTTTCTGTGTTCCTGTCTAGTCTGCCCTTCCATATCAACCACTACAACAGTCCCCTTTTTTCCTTAAGAGATCCTCTTGATTGTCCCATGGTTTTTTGAATTCAGATACTGTCCTCATCTCTACCACCCCCACTGGGAGACTATTCCATGCATCTACCACTCTTTCTGTAAAGAAATATTTCCGCATATTACTCCTGAGTCTATCCACTTTCACACTCATCCTGTGTCCCCTAGTAGCAGAGCTTGCTTTCAATCAAAAGAGGCTCTCCTCCTTTGCATTTATGCCACGGAGTTATTTAAACATTTCTATCATATCTCCTCTGTCCTGCCCTTTCTCTAAAGTATACATATTAAGCTTCTTAAGTCTGTCCTCATATGCTTTACAATGAAGACCACTGACTCAAACCTGTTTATATCCTTTTGAAAATGTGGTCTCCAGAATTGCACACAATACTCCAAATTAAGTTGCACCAAAGACTTATATTAGAGGCACTATCACCTCCTTTCTTCTGCTGGCCATTCCTCTCCCTGTGCACCCAAGCATCCTTCTAGCTTTCGCCGTTGCCTTTTCTACCTGTTTAGCTACTTTAAGAACATCAAACACAATCACACCTAGGTCCTGCTCTTCTTTTGTGGACAGAAGTACTTCACCCACGATACCCTTGGATTTCTGCAGCCCAAATGCATGGCTTTGAATTTTTTAACATTAAATCTCAGCTGCCAAATTCTAGACTATTCTTCAAGCTTGGCTAGATCCCTCCTCATGTTATCTACACCTACCTAGGTGTCTACTCTATTGCAGATTTTGGTATCATTCGTAAAGAGGCAAACCTTCCCCAACCGCCCTTCCACAATATCACTAAAAAGAATCGGACCAAGGACAGATCCCTGGGGCACACCACTGGTAACATTCTCCTCAGAGTGAGCGCCATTTACCTGTATCCTTTGCTGCTTCCCACTCAACCAATTTCTAACCTAAGCAGTAACTTTAGGGTCCATCCCTAGGATGCTCAGTTTGTTTATAAGTCGCCTGTGAGGAACAGTGTCAAAGGCTTTAACAGTATTTCTATACCGCCTTATCTTACAATCAAGGCGGTATCACAGCAAAACAATCAAAGGAAGTGATAGTGTTTTTCATGCAGTGAGGGTTATATCGTGCTTTGTAAGATGTGTTGTGTGTTTGATTAGGTTGAGCTATGTACATTGTGCGCTATGATACATCGTGTGCTATAATACATTCTTCTATACATTTAGTGTTAAACATGTGCTGTTATACATTCTCTTATCAGTGGGTCGGGGGGGGGGGGTATATTGGTTGTTCCTGGTAGTTGGGTCATGTGACGTGTCCATAGTGTTCTGCGAACAGCGTTGTCTTCAGCTGTTTGCGAAAGTCTTTGAGGTCCGTCGTTGATCTCAGATCGTCTGGGAGGGTGTTCCAGATTGTTGGGGCGGCCAGAGAGAGTGCTCTTTCTGTGGTGTCCTTGCGTGTTTTTCTGAAGTCTCTAGGGGTGTTGACTCGGTTGGAGGTTCCTTTTCTTCTTGGGCGTGTGCTGGTGTCTGATTGTATGAGGGTGTGCAGGCTGTTGGCTGAAGTGTGTTTGATCTTAAATATGTTTGATTGTTTTGTATTTGATGCGTGAACTGATTGGGAGCCAGTGTAGGTCTTTCAGAACAGGTGTGATGTGCTCATGTCTTATTGATCCAGTTATTATGCGGGCCGCTGTGTTTTGTGCTAGTTGTAGTGGTTTGAGTGTGTGTTTTGCTAGTCCAAGGTAGATTGGGTTGCAGAAGTCCAGTAAGGGGGTTATTAGAGCTTGCCATACGGTATGGAAGTGCTCAGTGGCGAGGAGGGGTTTGTCTTCTGATTCTCATCTTGTAGTATGCATTTTTGATTTGCTTACGTGTGACTTGAGATTCAGTTCATTGTCCAGGGTCACTCCGAGGTATTTTACTTCCGATTTTATTGGTATGGTTGTGTTTTGTATCTTGATGTCCGGTGGGTGGATGAAGTCTGGGTTACGAGTGATGATTAGTGCCTCAGTCTTGCTGTAGTTGATTGCGAGGTGGTTGTTTTGACACCATATTGTCTTTTGTGTGAGGCAGTTTATTTTAGAGTAGTCCGGGTCGTCAACTGAGATAGGTGTGTATATCATGAGATCATCTGCATAGATTGTATATTGGATGCTGTTCTTTTTCAGGGTGTCGCATATTGGCTGGATGTAGATGTTAAACAGTAGCGCTGAGAGTGCGGATCCTTGTGGTACTCCTTGGAGGACTTTTAGGGGTCGAGAGGTGTTGTGGCGTACCTTGACCTGTATCTGCCTGTCGGTTAGGTATGAGTGGAACCATTTTAAGGTGGGACCATGTAGCCCAATGTTTTTTAGTCTTTCCAGGAGCGTTTTGTGGTCTACTGTGTCGAATGCTGAAGAGATGTCAATGAAGATCATTATGATTCCATTCTTAGTGTTGTCTATGATTCGGAGGATGCTGTCGAAGAGGTAAATCAGTAATGTTTCGACTCCATGGTTGGGGCAAAAGCCGTGTTGGTTGTCATCCAGTGGTGCATGGTTGTCAATGTGTTCTTGTAGTTGGTGGTGTACTGTTTTTTCGATGATTTTTGCCAGAAAGACTATGCTGGATATTGGTCGGTATGCTGCTGGGTTGTTCTTGTCGAGAGTTGTTTTCTTTGGGATCTGTCTTACTGTGGCGAGCTTTAGTTGATTTGGCATGACTCCTTGAGTGAGGGAGTTGTGCACTATGTTGTGTATGATGTGGAGGAAGCTTGATTTGGTGGCTTTGATCCATGACACTGGGCAAGGGTCTGTGGGAGTGGTGCTTGTATTGATTGTGGAGATGATGTGGGAGAGCTGCTCTGTTGATGGTGAGCAGAATGTGTCCCAGGTCTTGGAGTGTGAGATAGACGTAGTGGGTGCGCTGGGTCTTGTTTGCTCTGCAGAGTGAAATTTTTCCTTGATGTGGTCAGCAAATATTTGCGGGTCTATTTGTACTTCGTCTTCTGTCCTTTGCTCTTTTGTGAGGATTTTCACGATTTCGAATAGCTCTCTGGGTTTGTTGATGGAGGTATTATGTTTGTATGGTATTCTCTCTTTGATTGGTTGATGTGTGTTCATTGTATTGCTTTTGCTTTGTTAGGTATAGTTGCTGGTTTTCAGATGCCTTGGTCTTTCTCCATCTCCGTTCTATCTTTGAGTTCCCTTTTTTCTTGTTGTATGGTTTTTGAGTACCACGGCTTGTGTTGTAGCTTGTTGTGACGGTGTTTCTTGGGTCTAGCATCTGTTGCTTTGGTGGCGTTAGAGTGCTGTTCCAGTTGGTGATTTGAGCCTCCAGGTCGTCTGTTTCTGTGGTCAGTTGTTGTATCGTGTCTTGTAGGAATGTGTCCCTGTCGAAGTTCTTGAATCGTCTTTGTGTGGGTGTGTTTGAGCGTTCGTTTAGATTCTTTTTGTAGTAGCATCTTTATCTCAATTATGTAGTGGTCAGACCAAGGAATTGGGGTGATGGTGGTTGTTGATATTAGACCTCTTGATGTTAGGTCATTGGTTACAAAGATGAGGTCTAGGGATGATCTGCGTCTGTGTGTGGGGGCATCAACTATTTGGGTGAACTGAAGTGAAGTCATTGCTTGAAGGAAAGCTTCTGCATCTTTGGTGTTGGTGGACTTGAGGTTGAAGTCTCCCAGCAGTAACGTGGGTTTGTTGGTTGCGGTGATAGCGCAGACTGCTTCGAGCGTTGAGGCTAGTTCATCGGGTGAAGCTCTGGGTGCTCTGTAGGTTAGGCAGAGTGCTATGTGTTTGTTCTCGATGCTGATTGTGTTACATTGTTGTGTGTCAGTGAAACTCAGAGCTTTGAACCTTAGGTTATTTTTTGCAATTATCAAGACTCCTCCTCCACGCTTGTGGGTGCGTGGGCAGTTGTGTGCTGTGTATGTGTCTGGTACCAATTGATTAAGTAGTACATTGTCGGTGGGATTGAGCCATGTCTCTGATGCAAAGTATGTCGGGCTGACTGTCTTCTATGTGGTCTGCTATTGTATGTATCTTGTTGCATATGGATCTGGCGTTTATGAGCTCTATTGTTGCATGCTTTGAGGCATTTGTTGTTTCGTGTGTCTCCTTTGAACTAGTGTGAGTTTGATTTGTGTTTGGTTTGTCTTTTTGTCCCTGGTGTTCTGTGAGTGTCATTATGCGTGTACTGTGGTTCTATGTATGTCCAAGTGGTTGGTGGGTGCCATGGTAAGTTGGAGTGTGGGTAGTGGTAGTGTGTGGGTGTTGGCAGGAGTTGTGTGATGAGGAGGCTGAGTGGGAGAAACAATGTTGCGTGCATGTTGATTTTTGTGAAGTCCCGTTAGTGTTTTACTTGCGTTTCTGATGTCTTTTACTTCCGTCTGCTCTCTGTTGATTTCTTCTATGGTACTGTCGGCGTGGCTGTGTCTTTTGTTTGGACTCCTGCTTGCCTTCGTGCCACTCCTAAGGGCCACGCCAAAGGGACCTCTGGCAAGGCCCTCAGGCGCAGGCCCGCCCTGCAGGGACACTGCTTTTATGTGGGGCCGGCTGCTGCTGCTTTTGCTCCCACTGCCCCAATTGGGCAGGAGCTGTTGGTGACTCAGCGGAGGTGATGTGTCCGGGCAGCTTTACTGAAATCTAAATAAACCACATCTAGGACTCTCCCTTGGTCCAACTCCCTGGTCACCCAGTCAAAGGAATCAATCACATTTGTCTGCCAAGACCTGCCTCTAGTGAATACATACTGCCTTTGATCAGTTAATTTGTTAGACTCCAGAAACCTCACTATTTTCTCTTCCGGCAGCGTTTCCAGTAATTTACTCACCACAGAAGTTAGACTAACTGGCCTGTAGTTTTCAACCATATCCTTATTTTGCTTTTGTGTAAAGGGACCACATGTGCCTCTCTCCAGTCCTCTGGCACCACTCCCGACTCCAAAGAGGCATTGAAAAGGTCAGTCAGTGGAACTGCTAGAACATCCCCAAGTTCCCTCGGGATTCTCAGGTGTATCCCATCTGGTCCCATTGCATTGTCTACTTTAAGTTTAGCTAGTTGCTCATGAACAGTCTTCTGAAAATTGTACAAGATGCCCCTCACTTCTGTTCCTGTTTTATGGGTGTTTTTCTGAGGTCCTCCTGGTTCTTCATCTGTGAACACAGAACAGAAATATTTGTTAAGCAATTTTGCTTTATTCTCATCAGCTTCTACATATTCCTCACCTTCACCCTTGAGTCTGACAATACCACTTTTGCCCTTCCTCTTCTCAACATATATGAAAAATGTCTTATCCCCCATTTTATTGCATTGGCTATTTTCTTCTCTTTTTGAATCTTTGCTTTCCTGACTACTTTCCTAACGTCTGTTTTTCCAAATATAGATAGTAACACAGTAAATGACAGCAGATAAAGACCAGTATGGTCCATCTAGTCTGCCCTGTAAGATGGCAAGGGTAGGTGCACCTGCCGCTCCGTGCAGGCCACCCCTCCCCATGTCTTTGTTTAAGGGGTAAATCCACCGCTCCGTGTAGGACACCCCTGTATGTTTAGAAATTAGTTATGTTTATTTTGATTTTATCCTGTTGCTGTAAAGGGATCCACTGTGTCTGTCCCATGCCATTTTGAATTCTGTCACTATTTGCCCCCAACACGTCCATCGGGAGGGCATTCCAAGCATCCACCACCATTTCAGTGAAAAAGTATTTCCTGACATTGCCTTTCAATTTACCCCCTTGCAGCTTCATGTTATGCCCTCTAGTTTTACAGCTTCCCCGTCTTTGGAAAAGGTTTGTTTTGCTCATTATTTCTCTAAGTATTTAAAGGTCTGAATCATATCTCCCCTGTCCCTCTTCTCCTCCAGAGTGTACATATTTAGGTCTTCAAGTCTCTTCTCATAAGCCTTCTGATGCAGGCTCCAAATCATTTTGGTCGCCTTCCTCTGAACTGTTTCCAGTCTTTTTTTTATATCCTTTGCAAGATATGGTCTCCAAAACTGAACACAGTATTCTAAGTGAGGCCTCACCGGTGACTTGTACAGTGGCATTACTACCTCTTCCTTTCTGCTGGTAATTCCTTTTTGTATGCATCCCAACATCTTTCTGGCTTTTGCCACTGCCTTGTCGCACTGTTTTGCCACCTTGAGATCCGCAGAAATAATCACACCAAGGTCCTTCTGGTCCGTGCCCACCAACCTCTCGCCCCCTATCGTGTACATTTCCCCTGGATTTCTGCTTCCCAAGTGCATGACACTGCACTTCGCATTAAATCTTAACTGCCAAGCATTAGACCATTCTTCCAGCTTTTGCAGATCTTTCCTCATGTTATCCACTCCCTCAGGAGAGTCCACTCTGTTGCAAGTCTTCCTCTCTCTGCAGTCTCTTGTATTTCACCTTTTCAGCTATGTCTTTTGAAAACCATAAGTCTCCTTTTCCTTTTACCTTTTACTATTTTAATAAAAAGATTGCTTGTCCTTAAAAATATCTTTCAGTTTTGCTCACTGTTTTCTATATCCCCCAGCTGTTCCCATCCCGCTAATGACTCCTTGAGGTATTGGCCTATCTTGGCAAAGTTAGTTTTCCTAAAGTCTAAAACCCTTGCTTTTGAATAGATTTTATCAGCCATATTCCTAATACTGAATGACACCATCTGGTGATCACTGAATGTGAGATGATGATCTCTTACCATAGCATCAAAAACACTTTCACCATTGGTAAGCATCAAGTCCAGTATGGCCACTTCATATGTGTGTTCTGTTACCAGTTTCCTGAATAGTTCTCCCTGTAGAGAATCCAGGATCTCCTTTCTTCTAGGTGATATTGCAGCAGGGATGTGCCAGTCAACATCTGGCATATTGAAATCCCCTATCAGTAGCACTTCTCCTTTCTTGGCAGTGCTAAGTATGTCTTCTATTAAATCTCCATCCACTTCTCCCTGTGAAGGAGGTCTGTATATCACGCCAATACAAATAGATTTCTCTTCCCTCTTTCTAATTTAACCCACAGGGCCTCCTCTCTCCCTTTTTTTAGCCCTGTATTACCATAGCTTTAATATTTTTTTATATACAGTGCCAGTCCTCCTCCCCCTCCCCTTCTTCCTACCCTGTCCTTTCTGAATAAAGTATAGCCTGGTATAGTTACATCCCATTCATGGTTGTCCGTGAGCCATGTTTCTGTTAACACCACTAAATCCAAGTCAGCCATCTGGGATCTTATTTCCCATGCTATGGGCATTTATGCACACTGCTTTCCATATGTTGCCCCTTTTACCCATTTTCATAAAGGTATTTAATTTTTCATTTACCTGGGTTTTTTTTTTTTCATCCATCCCCCAATGAATCTAGTTTAAAGCCCTCTTCAATAGGTTAGCCAGTCTGCTACTAAACATGTCGACCCTTCTTGGACAGATAGATGCCATCTCTGCTTTGCAACCCATGGAACAGCATCCCTTGGTCCAGGAAAGCAAAACGCTCTCTGACACCCATCCATGCAGCCATGAATTTATCTCCAGGATGTGAGCTTCTCTGCATTGGCCTTTACCATCAACAGAGTATTGAAAAGAACACCACCTGCGCACCAATCTGCTTCACCCTCTGTCCCAGAGCCATGAAGTCACTTTCAATATGCTCAGAGGGATACTTGGCAGTATCATGTGCGCCAACATGGATGAGCAATGTAATAGTGGGCTTGATGAATCTCTGCAAACTCTTCGTAACATCTTGGATTCTGGCACCTGGCATACAGCATACCTCTCTGGATATAGTCTGGTCAGCACATGGATGCCTCAGTACCTCACAGAGTTGCCAACCACCACTACCCTTCGCTTCCTTGTGGTCACTGATTCTGCAACTTTGGGAAGCTTGAGCTCTGTTTCTTCCCTTTCCTGGGATACGTTCACCACCTCCCAGGGCTGCATAATGGTTCTTCAGTTCAAGGGCTGAAGGAGCAGGATTGGTGATTCTGCAGGCCCTGGTGACTCGTGTCCAACCTTCATCATTCTATAGGTTCCATCATCTTCTCTGCTGGAGAGCTTGGATGTTTCAAGAAGCATCTCATCAATGTATTTCTCACTGTCTTGAATGCTCCTCAGCCTCACCACCTCTTCTCTGAGCTCCTCCACTTGTTTCCTGAGAGCTTCAGCATGCAGGCATCCTGCACATGGAACCAGTCCTTCAACTGGCATTGGGATCTCTGGACAGAGGCAGAAGCTGTTACAGGGACAATAGCTTTGGTGATTTGAGTTTCCCCAGCCATTGTTCAGTTGGTGGAGCTTAAGTACCTGTTGAAGCAAAAGAGAAACCTACCAAAGTGCCAGCTGGTTTCCCAGCTGTCCTTTCAGAGAAAAAACAATTAACCTCTTAAGTGTGTTCTAAATATACTATTCTAAGTCCCTGTGTTTAGCTAATTGGGGATGTGCCCTATAAAGCAAGACTGCTCACCTGGGGGGGGGGGGGGGTAGGGAGGGAACTAACACCTGATGAGGTGTCAGTAGCTTCAAAGAGCTGAGAAAGATACTGAAAAGAGTTTCCAAACCTACACCACTAAAGAACATATTTCCTCTTTTGAATTAAGGCACCAAAAAGAATGTAACTTTGTTTTAAAAATGTACCAAAAACCCTTTTAAGAGCTCTCTGGCAGAGAACTAGTAATAAGCAAAGGTAAGGGTGTGTGACTGACATGCAGAGCCTCTGTTAGGAATGCCTGATCATGTAGATAACTTCCATAATACCACAAGTTGTTTGGCCATGCAGTCTTTACCATCCCAGTTTGGTCCAGGAGGGGCCACTCAAAGTTGAAGAGCACCAACCACGGGGATAATGGTCCCAAACATCCGAGTTGTCAGTTGGTGACTCAACCTCAAATTTAGTAAGTAGCTCCCCCAGGTTCCTGCCATGTCGAAAAGCAACAGAGTGCTGTTGAGATAAGGTGTAGGCTAAGGACAGACCAATGCTTATGTACTGAGTGAACAACCCTATGTACCCCAGCTGTATATGGTAACGTAGATTAACGTGTCATCAGACTCCAGCTGCTTATATCACACTGGGCACACTTGGCTCGTAGATACGCACATTTAACATCCTTTTTAGGATACCCCCTTGCAATAAATTGCTGGTTGAGCAACTTGGCTTCTGATTGAAATCTCTCTATAGAGCCAATCCGGTGTGTATGCAAATACTGACTGACTGACAGGTAAACTTCTTTGTAGGCTCAATGGAAGGCAGCTAGTAAATTGTAAGCTGGAATTGTAGGCCACGGACTTCCAAAAGATTGAAGTCTCCACTCAAGATGCCAATTGAGTAATACAAACACAACCTTCAGTTTTCTCAGCATATAACCTCCCGGCCACACCCAACTGACCTGTTTATCTGTCTGCACTTTTCTTTGTCCTCCCCGCTCTCAACCTCTTGACCTATTGCTTCCTATTCTCTTTGTTTCCTGTCTCAACTATGTAATTCCTTTATTTCCGGGCCTTGTGCCCCTCCCCCAATTTGCTACTGTATTGTAAACCGCCCTGCTGTAATGAAGGGCAGTATATCAAATTTTTAAATAAACATAAACAAGTATCATTCTCAGACTATTGACTTTCTGGATATTATCCAGATTCTTCAGCCAACATTGAAACTGGTGCACTTCAGCCTCAGAGCCAGTCCATAAAGCAAAGATTTCATCCAGATACTGTTGCCACATACATGTGAGATATAGAAAAAGATGATATTAAGATGAACTGCCTTTCAAATTCGGCCATAAGAACATAAGATATGCCATACTGGGTCAGACCAAGGTCCATCAAGCCCAGTATCCTGTTTCCAACAGTGGCCAATCTAGGTCATACGTACCTAGCAGTTTCCCCAAAAGACACAGGTTCCACAGTGCTTGTACTGGGTCAAGCATTGATATCCTGGGTCCCTTCTTAATAATGGTTTATGGACCTTTCCTCCAGGAACTTGTCCAAACCTTTTTTTTAAACCCAGCTACACTAACAGCCTTTACTAATCCTCCAGTAACAAATTCGAGTTTGATTACACGTTGAGTGAAAAAATATTTTCTTTTATTAGTCTTAAATAGTTTACCCTGTAGCTTCATTGCATGTCCCCTAGTCTTTCTATATTCTGATAATGTAAACAATCGATCTACATTTAGCCGTTGCACTCCGTTCATTAATTTATGGACTTCTATCGTATCTCCCCTTAGCCATCTCTCTTCCAGGTTGAAGAGCCCTAACCTTTTTAGCCTTTGTTCATAGGAGTAGCCTTCCATCCCCTTTACCATTTTGGTGGCTCTTCTCTGAACCTTTTCTAATATCGCTATATCCTTTTTAAGATACGGCGACCAGAATTGCACACAATATTCAAGGTGCAGTCTCACCATGGAACGATATAGAGGCATTATAATATCTTTTGTTTTATTTTCCATTCCTTTCCTTATGATGTCTAGCATTCTATTTGCTCTCTTGGCCGCCGCTGCACACTGGGCCGAGGGTTTTAACATGTTATCCACAATGACGCCTAAATCATTATCTCCAGGAACAAGCAGGAATGAGTCTTCACATATGGTTACGTCGGTACCGACGGAGTCTGTGCGGGAACGCTTCCCAGCTTCCAATCAGAAAGCTTTTGGAAGCATCCCACCATGCCTGCGTGCTGCCTTCCCGCCTTTCCCAACTCTCTCTCCTCAGTTTTTGTTTTTCCGCGGAGCCGGCAGGACGTCCTCCTGTCACCGCAGAAAATTCTTCTTTTAATTCTTAGTTTTCTTGTGGTCACGGCTGTCTTCCCCGATGCCACCGGTACAGCCGGTGTTTCTTTTTTCTTTCTTGTAAAATTTTTCCCTTTAAGGGATATATTTTTTTCTTCTGAGTGTCTTACGGTTTTTCAGGCCTTCTAGGCCTCTCCATGTTTTCCATGGAACCGCCAGCCACTTTCTCCAAGAAATGCTCAAACTCTGGCGGTACTATTTTATTTTTAGACTCCCTAAATTGGTGTCTAACTTGTTTGGGTCCTGACCTTTTTCCTCCGGAGTCCTCGGGCAACAGTATTGTGAGAAGAGGTTTTCAACATCGAGTTTCCCTCGATATGAGGTTCCCTTCCAACTTCAGGGCACCGACCAGTTCTTCTACACAGGATCAGGTAACCCACAGTCTGTTAAGACTAGCCATCCCTCGAGTGGTAGGTCTCATGCACAGCATGTAGACGGCTCCGGCCTTGCCCTCGAGGGCCCATTGGCTTCAAAACCCCGGCGAGAGTCTCCGGCCTCCAAAGCCTATGCGGGGTTTCAGGTTGTTCCTGGGGTTCACCCCTCACAGAACATACCTGAGCCATGCCCGGTGGTGGCATCCGCTTCGAGCGGTACTGATACCCCGGCATCGGCACTGGTGTTGGACGAAACACTCCTCACCAGGGATCGTCGTCTGGCGTCCTCGGTACCTACGGGACCAGTGGATACGTTCCAGACTGACTTTTCAGTACCGGCACCGATACTACCACTGACGTCGGTACCCTCCAGACGTACATCGATAGACTCGCTTCCTTCGATGCCGAGTCTGGAATCGATCTCTAGTCTGGAAGACTGGGTACCGACACGTCTTGGTACCGACACCTATCGATACCGGACGCTTGGTACCGAGGGTTACTGCCGAAGGCTTTCGGTTACCTCGGTACCGATTGGGCTGTCACCGCTTGCTGCTCCGATGTCGGTGTCTGCTTCGGTACCGGTACCGGTATCCACAGTAACATCGTGGCCAGCTCCTTCCATGCTTCTTTCAACAGGATCGCTCCCTTCTATACCAAGTTTGGAGTCGATACCTGGCTTGGACGATGGGGTACTGACTGTCGCTGGTCCTGACCTCCAGTACCAGCGTCCATCCGTTAAGGATCCCATACTGCACCGTGCAGGATCTTATATTCCTATATACTCAGATAGATCCTTCGGTGCCCAGGCTAGTTCTTCAGATCTAACCTGTCCAAGGGAGGTTCTCTTTGGAGATCCTTCTTTTCAGAGTTTCCTCCTGGATATGGCAAGATCACTTGCCATTCCTATCCCTGGACATGATCCTACACAAGGCTCTGTTTCTATCGAAGCAAAGGAGAACATAATGCTTCCTTTGCATCCTTCCTTGCAGGATCATCTTCTAGGAATGTGGGAAGCACCTTTAAGGGTACCCCCACCTTCCAGAGCAACTGATCTCCTATATCAGGTGCCCCCCTCTCCAGGGTTTCAAAAGACACAACTTCCTCCTCATTCCATTGTAGTGGAATCAGCAATGAGGCGGGTGAAGAGTAAGAAAAAGCACTCTTCTTATCCGCCAGGTCGTGAGTCTAAGACACTAGATGCCTTTGGACGTCAAACCTTCCAGACATCCATGCTTTCAGCAAGAATTCTCTCATATATTTTTTGAGTCTATCTCTGGAGGAGGTCACAAAGAAATTACATCTTTTGACTCCTTTTCTTTCAGAGCCCAAGAGTGCAGACTATTCCTCACTGCTTAGTCATATTCAAAATATTTCTTGGTTTCTTACTCGTGCTTCCCTAGACTCATTTGAGTCTGTTAGCGGGACTTCTGCTATAGCTATAGGGGCACGACGTAGAGCCTGGCTCCAAGCTTCAGACTTAGACAAATGGGCACAACAAAGACTGGGTAATACTCCTTGCACTGGAGAAAATCTCTTCAATAAGGAGTCTTTGTCAGGTTACTCAGTGGTCCACTGACTTACCTGTTTCTAAGGGCTGTTCTGCGCCGCCGCCTTTCCCAGTAGGTAGGAAATGTCCTACCAAACTTTCTTCCCCTAGGGGGAGAAGGTTTTATCCATCTTCTGCCCATCATACAGATGTTCCCAAACAGGAGAAACATCGCCCTGGTCTGAAGAATCCAAACTTTCACCAGGCTCAGCAAACCCAGCAACCGCAGGGTTTCTGATTAATCATCATATTTCTTGTGCCTCTTGGGGTTTAGAACCTGCAGTTTGCTTCTTATTATTTTATTTTATTTATTTATTTTATTACAATTTCTTATATACCGCACTATTGTCAGCGCGGTTTACATACAACAAAATGACCATAACAAACTGCTTGGCTTCACATATAACAGGAGTAACAACTTGGATAACATGTTTATGCTTTACAGAGAACAGGAGTAACAACTTGGATAACACAGGGAATGCAAACTGAACTAATTACATATGTACAATGAGATCGAGTGCTGAGAATTTAGGGTGTACATGTGTACGATATGGTTGATATGTTAACTTGAGGGGGTAAGGGGAGAGGCAATTATGTAGGGGTTGGGTTAATCTGGTAGTACTGAGTAAATAAATGGAGTTTGAGAGCCTTTCTGAATTGTGTTAAGTCAGTAATCGCACGGATGCCTGGTGGTAATGCGTTCCAACATTTTGGGGCATAGATACTGAATGCCCTGTTAGATGTTGCGGTTGTGTACTTTGTTGAAGCCTTTGGTGTTACTAGCGCATTTGTAGATGGGGTTCTCCTTATTCTGTTGGGAGGAATAGAAGCCTCCCACTGCTTTCATTCTAAACTCTAGGCATGGATCTCTTTTCACAAGACATCCACTTTTTTCTCTGTTATACGATCTCTTAAGATGTTCATGCCTATAGGTCACAGGTTTCTCCTCTTCTTCCTGCCAGGGAAAGAGGTTTAACAACTATCAAACGATAGCTTTTCTGTACCAGCATGAATTTTTCCTTTCTACAGACTTACCACATTGTAAGTCTCCATTTAGCTCTATCTTCTCTACCCTCTTACCAAGCATTTCCTCTGTAAGAGTGGTACTACTACACTGGAGGGCTTCTTCAGCCCCTCTAGTTTTGTCACTATTCCAGTGGAGTTTTTCCTCTGAGTTATCTCCCTTCACTTTTGCTTTAGGGCAGCTTATCAGACAGGTCCAGAGCTTTCTTATTCCTGCTCTCTGTTCTTTCTGTTTTTAAACAAAGATTATTCTGCTGTCTTACTAGCAGCTGCCCATGCAGGAGCTCTAGTGTTTGGACCACTGGTTCTTTTCCACTAGCATCCAGGGTTGTCCTCCACGGACATTCTTTCTGGCCTTAGTAGTGACTCCAAGACAGTGGATTCATCTGTCTTGGAAAATCTTATCACTACAGGTTTCTTGAATTGTCTTCTATTCTTGCCATCTCCAATTCCCTTGGGTTTGGCAGCATAGTTGACGTAGGTACTGGCTTTTCCAACAGCCAGTTCTATCCCCTAATTCTCCTGCATCATGCTTTCTGCAACTCTACAGAGAAGCTTTCCACTATGGGCCCTTGCTAGAGAGCATTAGGATTTTCTCTAACAGCTGTCTTAGATGGTTGGAAAAGGCTCCCTCAGTCATGCCCTCATGACTGGAAGGGTTCTTCCTACCCCTCTATCTCCTTTTTAAAACAAAGGACATGGGCCTTCTCTTACGTGAAAGATTAAAGAGTTGTTCAATTCCCTGGTTTGGTCCTCTGGATTCCCACTGGGAATATGCTCTTTTTTCCCCTGCAGCTCATCCTCATGGTATCCTAATCCTTCATGGACAGCGCATATTCAGCTAAAGAACCTTTTTGCCCCTCAAGTAGGTCAACATGGTATCTCATTCCTATGCGTCTTCTGTCTATTTACCATATAGAGTTCTGGAAGACTCGAGACTTGCTGCCTGCAGACTGATATTATCCTCTGCTCTTCACGTAACTATCCTGGTTATTTCACTGGCTAGCATTCTTGCAGCAATCTAGTCTGTTCCTTGTCAGGGAGATTTTTCCCCTGACTCCCTCCATCATAACCAGGAGGAATAGATTCTCTATATATCTTCTCAAGTAGGTTCCACCTTCTTGTTAGATGAATCTTTCCTCTCCACATATCCTATGTGAATATACTTCTATAGGCATATCTCTGTCTGCTTAACTGCAGACACCTATATATAGGCCTATATATTCATATCTATATATATCTATATCTATATCTCTGTCTCTGTATATGTATATATATACATATATATGTGTGTCTGTCTATGTTCATATAGCTATACATATCTCTATATGATTCTGTCAATTGGGCTCTACCCATACCATGCTGTCCAGCATGTTTGGGGTTCTACACACACAACCACTTCCCGTGGTAGTTAACAACTTCTACCATAACCTTAAGGTTTAGGTACCCCTGAAGCTCTCCATCTCCAGTATCTTTCCTAGCTACACCAGTTAGGAAAGACATTGCAGATCTTCAGTTAATCAGCGGCTCTAATGCCTCAGACATCTGTCCTCCTTTTTGGGATGCAAGGGGTTTTCCATACCCCTTCTTCCCACAAGGACTAGGCCGGTTTGTCCAAATCGGTCAGCCTTTCCTCTTTTTGCTCCTAAGAGTGAGCCACTCTGCAGCCAAAAGTCTAGGCTTTTTTCATAAAGCCTTCAGCTGAAGGCCTACTGTTTTTGTACTACCCCAGTTGATCTCTGGGGTTACCTCTCACCTTTCAGGATTCTGACCTCCACTTCACAGTGGGGTCCTCCTTGAGGTTCCTCTACTGGATCCCCAGTAGATCTCATTAACCTCCATACTATTCTGCAATCCTGTTAGGGGAGGTCCATATTGCAATATTTCCTTTTCAATATATTGATGATAATTGTCATCCACACAAGGACTCCTTGCCTGCAGTCCTATGCTAGGTTAGCTGTCTCTTACAGCACCTTTCTGTTCTCAACTCCTACCCTCCATCCTGAGGATGCCTGGCGATATGAGGTGTAGCATGTTCCAGTCTATAACATGCTGGGACTCCAGGCATCTTAGCTTGGGAGTCCCCATATGTGAAGACTCATTCCTGCTTGTTCCTGGAGATAGCACAGTTACTTACCTGTAACAGGTGATCTCTGGGAACAGCAGGAATAAGTCTTCACAACCACCCCACCTCCCCAGGAATTGTATTTTCTCTATCTCTATCTTTCCGTTCTCTCTCTTTGTCTCAGCTTTAAAACTTAACTGAGGAGAGACAGGTGGGAAGGCAGCATGCAGGCGTGGTGGGATGCTTCCAAAAGCTTTCTGATTGGAAGCTGGGAAGCGTTCACGTGCAGACTCCGTCGGTACCGATGTACCCATATGTGAAGACTTATTCCTGCTGTTCACAGAGATCACCTGTTACAGGTAAGTAACTGTGCTTTCCTGGGTGGTGGTTCCTAATGTGGAACCTTGCATCGTGTAGCCATAGTTTGGGTGGTTCTTCCCTAGGTGCATAACTTTGCACTTGTCCCCATTAAATTTCATCTGCCATTTTGATGCCCAGTCTTCCACTTTATCAAGATCCTCTTGCAATTTTCCACAATCCTCTTGGGTTTTAGCAACTTTAAATAGTTTTGTCATCTGCAGATTTGATAACCTCACTCGTTGCTCCACTTTCCAGGTCCTTTATGAATATGTCAAAAAGCAGCGGACCCAGCACACATCCCTGGGGTATACCACTATTCACCTTTCTCCATTGGGAAAAATGGCCATTTAGCCCTACCCTCTGCTTTCTATCTTTTAACCAGTTCCTGATCCACAGTAGTATACTGCCTCCTATCCCATGACTCTTTAGTTTTGCCAAAAGTCTCTGAGGGACCTTGTCAAAGGCTTTCTTGAAAGTCCAGATACACTATATCAACCGACTCACCTTTGTCCACCTGTTTATTCACACCTTCAACCCCTCCACCAATTTGATCATCTCTATCATTACGATATAGTTTGTACCCAGGTATCACAGTGTCCCACTGGTTGTCCTCCTTCTACCATGTCTTTGATATTCCAATCATATCTAACCTCTCATTTAGTGCTATATATTCTAACTCTCCCATCTTATTTTTTAGACTTCTAGCATTTGCATATAAGCATTTTAGAGACTGTATTTTATTCATATTAATTTGGCTATTGGTAAACATGGGTAATTTGGGATCTTTAAGCTCTGTCTGATCCATACTCGAGGGCATTTGGGCTACTTTACTCTTTTTTGGAACCTGTCTGCTTTTGGTAGTATCCTTCAAGGATACATTCTTCCGAACCATCCGCTCTTGGGCGACTATCTGCTTTCCCCTTTGATTATCTCTTCGGCCCGGCAGACCTCCCAGGAGGGAGAGAGTTTCCCGCCGAGCTGGGCTGCCTCTGCACGCTCCTGCTGCCCAATCGGGGCAGCCTCCAGCATTTAAAAAGGAGCAAGAAGCCTGCTGCCCTCCTCTTCTGCCCGGCAGACCTCCCAGGAGGGAGAGAGTTTCCTGCCGAGCCGGGCTGCCTCTGCACGCTCCTGCTGCCCAATCGGGGCAGCCTCCAGCATTTAAAAAGGAACGCGAGTAGGCGTGCCTGCGCCTGAGGGCCTCGCCAGAGGGCCCATTGGCGTGGCCCTTACGTGAAGGCCTGCAAGTGAGTCACAAGCCAAACAGCCAAGCACGAAAGCAGACGCATCATAAGCTAGAGCTCCCCACCCAGGGTCGAGCTCGCTGTAACCAGCCGCCACAGGACACCAAGCTAAGACCTGAAAGACCAACTAAATAATACAGATAGATCTTGGTGAGATCTTACAGCCCTAAACAGACCATCACCAGGATTCCCGGTATATATTTGAACTCAATGAGACTCTCAAAGGCATCACACAACCACATCCAGCTATATTCCACTCAGGTATTTGCTGCTGTCTTAATTTGAAGTATTAGCTATTATTAGTAATTCTAAATAGCTACTCACTTGAGAGCTTGCAAAATGTGTACAACCCATGCTTAACATAAAATTGTAATTTAAATACGGCTTTACTTTCTAATGAGCTATTGTTTACTGAAAAGTAGATATAATATTTAATTTGCGAATAGTAGAAACAATATTGAATCTTTAATAGATACATTTTGGCTACAAAGTAACACAAAATATCAAAGACCAATTACTGCTACACCACAGTTCATACAAAGTATCAATCTCAATCCCTTAACCTCACAACCCAGTTGCTATACAACACACCAAAATCAAATGATGGAATTCCTTAACATACTATTAATCTTTGCTATGTGTTTTCCTGTATGCAAAAACATCTTCATCATACCTCTATTCATACCCTATATATACATCCCCAAGCCACACTCACATATATCAACTAGCACAATGTACTCACTGGACACCAAACAAGATCAAATCTAATATACACCAACATAACCCCAAATCTAATATACACCAACATAACCCCAAAACAATGAAACCACGCTCAAGACTAATTACAATTAAAACTACCCCATGACTCCACCCTATAATCCTAACACACTAATCCCCCAAACATGCCTATTAATAAATACAAGGTCCATCAAAAACAAAACACATATTATACAGGATCTAATTACTGACGAAAAGCCAGATATATTATGTATCACAGAAACATGGCTGTCCGAAGCAGATACAGCCCCCCTCAACATACTAAGTGCACCAGGATACAATCTATTTAACTGCCCCCGTACTAATAGAAGAGGAGGGGGAGTGTTAATAATTGCAAGAGACAACCTAACACTATCTTACAGTGCTCAAAAATCATTTGAAGGAATAGACATACTCAAGGTGGAGAATAAAACCTTTGCTATTTCCCTCATTTACAGACTGCCTTCTACAAAGCATGAAACCCTAGCAACAGCACTTGAAACAATGTGAAACCTCAATAAAAAAATACCAAATGATATTGGGAGACTTAAACCTTGCATCACTTACCAATGCACACACTAACACATTCATCGAAGCCATGGATCAAATGGGATACCAGCAAATAATCAAAACACCCACGCATGACAAGGGAAATGTCCTAGACATGGTATTCCTTCCCAAAAAACACTCAAACATAGTAACAAGCACAACACCAGAAATAAGGCAGGTGCCTTGGTCAGGCCACCACTTGATACAATTCACATTCAACATGCCAAAACAGTCATCCAATACAGAAGCTAATACCAAAACACAAAAAAGCTTGTTTAAAACCCTAGACAAAAATGCTAATAAAATCAATTTTTCCCATGTAAATACAGAAACGTCAAATTTGAATGACTTCATCAAACAGTGGAACACTGGAATAGAAACGGTTTCTAAACAACCACCCAAAACCACACCCAAAGAAAGCAACAAACTAAGAATAAGAACCGAATCATGGTACACATCAGACATAGCCAAAGCAAAGAAAGATCTCAGAAGAATAGAAAAAAATGGAGAACTAGAAAATCAATAGAGATCAAAGAACAATACATGATATTACTCAAATCCTACAAAGAAATAATACACGGCAAAAAAGAATTACCACACAAAAAAACTAAACAATGCTTTAAATAGGCCAAGAGAATTACACAGGTACACTACCAAAAAACTGCCTCCAGTTTTGCAACTGATTCCTATAGATTTTGGGGTGCTGAATCCAGGAAAAATAGCCAAAATGTTCAATCACGTCACGTTTTCTTGCAAAATTAGATTTCTTACCCATATAAGGAATGTTCACATAATTTCTTTTTAGCCGACTGCAGTTTATTTTCTTGGCCCAAAATAGAGGTTGTAATGGTTAACTAACTAGAAACACTCCCTCATGATATTTTAGAGTGTTTTGTATTCATTTTATACATTAACAGGACAATTGGGAGGCAGGGGGCTAAATCCAGTACTTGCGCTGGCGCATGTTCTTTCCTGTTCGCCTCGCCTCATTCGCTCGCTCAAACACGGTTGCGACATGAACGTTCCTGTCAAATTTCAGTTTCTTGCAAGTTCATTATTACCTTTTGTTTGCTCAGTCGTAATCCAGCTTTATTCCGAAGTGGTTCACTACAGTTGTAGTTTGCAGTGCTGTGTATTTGTGATGGCTCACAGAGCCAGAGGTTGCGTCAACTCTCCGGACAGTTTTTGTTTTATTTGTGGGGAATATACCGTGAAAAAGCGGCAGAGGAACATTTCTGCATTTATTAAAGTATATTTCGCCTATTTCGGTTTGAAGTTAGGCGATCAAGACAAACCGTGGGCTCCTCACAAAGTGTGCAAGACATGTGAGGAAGATCTACGCTTATGGATGAAAGGTAAAAAACAAGCATTTCGTTTCGGAATACCTATGATGTGGCGTGAACAAAGAGACCACAGTAGTGACTGCTATTTTTGCTCTTGCATTGTGAAGGGATACAACTTAAAAAATAAGAACGTAATAAGTTACCCCAACCTTCCCTCAGCAATTAGGCCTATGCCTCATAGCAACGAAGTACCTGTGCCTGAACCACCAAAATCTTTGGATCATATTTGTGTGGACGGTTCTGATCATGATGAGACTCATCAGATGGCTTTTCCCGATGAGTCCAGTACTTCCGAGTTTGAAACTGAACCAGATCCGAAACCTGAACTTTTCTCTCAAGCTGAATTGAATGATTTATTTATTTATTATTATTTATTTATTACAATTTCTTATATACCGCACTATTGTCAGCGCGGTTTACATACAACAAGATGACCATAACAAACTGTTTGGCTTCACATAGAACAGGAGAAAACAACTTGGATAACATGCTTATGCTTTACATAGAACAGGAGTAATAACTTGGATAAACGGGGAATGCAAACTAAACTACTTACATATGTACAATGAGATCGAGTATTGGGAATTCAGTGTGAACATGTGTACAATGGAGTTGATATATTAACTTGAGGGGGTGAGGGGGAGGCACTTATGTAGTGGTAGGGTTAAACTGGTAGTATTGAGTGAATAAATGGGATTTGAGAGCCTTTCTGAATTGTGATAGGTCAGTAATTGCACGGATGCCTGGTGGTAATGCGTTCCAACATTTTGGGGCATAGATACTAAATGCCCTGTTAGATGTTGCGGTTGTGTACTTTGTTGAAGCCTTTGGAATTACTAGCACATTTGTAGATGGGGTTCTCCTTGTTCTGTTGGGAGGAGCTGGCTGGATGATGTTGGTTAATGAGGGGGAGGTGATGCCATGGATAGATTTGAAGGTGAGTAACAAAGATTTGAATGTAAGCCTTCCATGAACGGGGAGCCAATGAAGTTGTATTAGGATAGGCGTTATATGGTCGCATCTTGCTGCTCCTACTAAGATTCTAGCTGCGGCATTCATGGCAAGTTGCAACGGATTTAGAGATGATTGAGGGAGACCTTGGAGAATAGCGTTGGCAAAGTCAAAGTGTGGTAAGATAAGTGCTTGGTATATTGTCCGGAAGTCTTCAGTGCTTAGAAGGGATTGCAGGTGTCTGAGTGACCGGATTTTGAAGTATACGGCTCTGACTATGTTGGATATATGGGTTTTCATATCTAGTCGTTGGTCGAGGGTGACCCCTAAGTACCGAATTGCTGATTTGGTTTGGAGCTCAGCTTCTTTAACTTTTATATGAGTTGGGGGGCAGAATTTCTGGTCTCTGGTGATAAATAGCACCTCAGACTTTTTAGTCCGGGATTTAGGACTCCCAAAAGATGCTGCCCAACTGCTAGGTTCTCGGCTTAAACAGAAAAATCTATTGTCACCAGGAACAATTTTTTATTGGCACCGCAACCGCGAGACACAATTTTTGAAGTATTTCAGCAAAGAGGAAGATTTGGTATTTTGCAACGATATATACGGAGTGATGGAAAAGTTTAAACTCAAGTATGATCCTGCTGAATGGCGGCTGTTCATTGATTCGTCAAAAGACAGCATAAAAGGTGTTCTTCTTCATAATGGCAACACATTCGCTTCAGTTCCTATTGCTCACTCTGTTATTCTCCAAGAAAAATACGAGAATTTGGCCCTGATTCTTCAGAAGATTCGTTATGATGAGCATAAGTGGATGATTTGTGGAGACTTTAAAATTCTATCCATGCTATTAGGGCAGCAATCCGATTTCACCAAATATCCCTGCTTCCTTTGCTTGTGGGATAGCCGGGCCCGCAACCTACACTGGGGGAAAAAAGACTGGCCAATTCGGGAGTATTTGAGACCCGGTGAGAAAAATGTTCTTCATGTGAGCTTGGTACCTCGTGATAAAATTCTATTACCACCTCTCCACATTAAGTTGGGTCTCATTAAGCAATTCATCAAGTCCCTTCCAAAAGATGGTGAGTGCTTTCGGTACCTTTGCTCAAAGTTCCCCCGACTTTCTGAAGCAAAGCTAACGGAAGGAGTGTTTGTTGGCCCTGATATAAGGAAACTCATTTCAGATGGAGCATTCGCTGAAACGATGTCTGAGAAGGAAAAAGAAGCCTGGGATTCCTTCAAGGATGTTGTTCTCAAATTCTTGGGGAACAGGCAGGATGAGAACTATAAGGATATTGCTGCCAGGATGCTCAATGCCTTCAAAGAACAAGGCTGTAACATGAGCCTGAAAGTCCATTTCTTGCACTCCCATGTGAACTACTTTCCCGAAAACTTGGGGGCGTACAGTGAAAAACAAGGTGAAAGGTTTCACCAGGACATCAAGGACGCAGAGAGAAGGTACCAAGGAAGATGGAACACCACTATGATGGCTGATTTCTGCTGGTTGCTGCTGCGGGAAACCCCAGATGAAAAATACGCCAAGCAGCGCACCAAGAGAAGCATTCGGGGGAAGAAGAAACGGGCCCACCAGGAGATTGATTGACCCAAGAATGACTTTAAAATCTAAACTGTGTTGACAAATATCGTGTTTTTACTAAACTTTGAAATAAAAATTTGCTAGTTATTACCACAGTGTCGGATCTCATTTATTAGAATTTTATTTTCACACCATCGGGTGTTTGTCTTCATGTATTGCAATGGTGCGGTTTGCGTTTTCTATTCTTACATACATACCTGTACAACATTTTTTGCACATTGCTTTGCTTTGTGTCTAACCTCGCTCTTATATGCTCAATGTTTGTGCACATGTATGTGGCTGTTTTAAGTGCAGACAATTTTGCTACCATCACAGTGTGTTTTGTTGACATTACTCTATTCTTATGTGCTGCCTTGTTACAATTTTCTTTATTCTTATTTGAATAACTACTAAACAATTAGTATAAAGAATTCATCCAAGAAACTTTTATCTCGATCGCACTCAATCTGAAACGTTCACCTCAAACTGCTAACTCAATGTAGCAAAAAATCTGTACGTGATGGAGCAAATTGGTTACCAGATTTGGATTCAGCGCACCAAAAAACGTAAAAATCAATCGAAACATTAGAGGCAGTTTAAAAAAAAATTTTTTTTAGTGTACCTGTGTTATTTGAGCTTGTAAAGTCCCTCACCAAACCCTCAAAAGAAGCCAATACAAAATATCCGATAAATGCACAAATACTTGCAGACCATTACGCTAAAAAACTAAACTCTAATGAAGAAATAATCTCCCATAAAATTGGAATCAACACATCTCAAAAGGCAATACAAAATATTAATTCCATAATATTATGGGAAGACTTTCACATAATAGATAGTAGTCAATTACTAAACACAATTACAAACATAAACACCACCACTTCCCCTCTAGATCCTTCTCCGGTTTCCTGGATCAAGACTACAAAAACAGAAATTGCATACAATACTAAACATAGTAAACCAATCACTACTACAAGGAACCATGCCAGCAGAACTAAAACGATCCCTTATACGCCCTATACTAAAAAACAAATCTCTAAACAAAGCAGACCCATCTGCTTACAGACCAATATCAAGTATACCTTTCATAGCCAAAATCATTGAAAAAACCGTACAATACCAATTACAAGATCATATAGATAGCACAAATGCACTTGATGCTCATCAATATGGTTTTCAACAATCACACGGAGTAGAAACACTTCTACTCGTACTATATGACTAACTTTTTATAGAGGCATAGACAACTACAAGAAAATGTTTGTCTTAATATTCATTGACATAACTGCAGCCTTTGATTCAGTGAATCATAAGACTCTCAACGAGATTGGAATCAATAGGAATAATGGGAACTCTCTTAAAATGGTTCACTTCCTATATATCTAATAAGTTACAACAAGTATACTTTGACCAAAACCTATCCAATACCTTCCCACAGACACAAGGTATTCCTCAGGGCTCGGCATTATCTGCCATGCTATTTAACCTATACCTAAGGCCCATCTGCACAATATTCCAAAAATACAATATCGACTATATGCGGATGACATAATGCTTTATACACAACTCGATATAGGTAACCCACATTACAGCCACATTGAAGCTTGTCTCAAAGAAGCACAGCAATGGCTCCAAAATAACAGCATGAATATCAATCACAAAAAAACAGAAGTAATGTTGATATCTAAAAACCCAGAATTTAAACACCCTCCAACAATTACTCTAAATAACACAGCTTACAACATTAAAAAAGAACTAAAATACCTAGGCGTCACTCTTGATACGACACTTAACATGGAAACCCACCTAAGACTATTAAATAGAACGATCTTCTACAAACTAAGAACCTTACAGCCCTTACGCACCATTATTGAACTACGAGACTTTAGATCAGTAATGCAAACACTCATCACCCCAGATCTGGACTATTGTAATGGCATCTTACAAGGTCTCCCTAAAAAAACAACAAACATACTCCAGATGGCCCAAAATGTAACGGCTCGAATTTTAATGAATGTACCATTCTCGGATCACATCACACCCATACTAAGAGAACTTCACTGGCTACCCATACAAGCGCACATAAGATACAAAATAATAATTACAACATTCAAGTTAATACACAATATTGCCCCATCCTACCTTGCCACACATTAAAACTCAACCTCCCTACCGAAAAAGACAGACACACAATCTAAACACACTAAAAATTCCACTTTCTATCTGCAAAGTAAAAATGAATACTAGCAATAGAGCATTCACATATCTAGCGCCCACACAATGGAGCAAACTCCCTGACACTTTAAGAGCTAACAAGGACCTCATATCATTCCGAAAAAAACTTAAAACACATCTTTTTCAAGAATACTACAATCAGGCAGAAATAACATAGAGCAAAATTTATACACAAAACAAACTTGATGGAGCTTAACGCCTCCATTATCATATGAAAATTCAAATCATCAATGAACTAATTAAACTGTAAATCCTACATGTATGTAATTCTCTTACTGTATCACATCATATACATTGTATATAGTTTTTTAACTATATATGTATTAACATATGTGTTCCCTTATGTAAATAGTTTGAGATATTGAATTGCATGTTACCCTTCATGTTCAAAGCACCCCTATTACTGTTTTATGTAAACTGCTAATTTTGCAGAGTTAAATGTTAAATGTGAACTGCTGCTGATCACTGGAAGCGGTATAAAAATGAGTTCAAATAAATAAATAAGTCTAGTTTAAAAGCTGCTCTATCTCCTTTTTAAAGGTTAATGCCAGTAGCCTGGTTCCATCCTGGTTAAGGTGAAGCCCATCCCTTTGGAAGAGACCCTCCTTTCCCTAGAATGTTCCCCAGTTCATATAGATAGGTGACCAAAGGGGCCACTTATAGATAGGTGATCAAGTCTCTAAACTAAAAGTAGTTCATATTCAGATCCAACTTGGCCAAATCTTCTATAAAGCTTAGTGGAATCTGACCTGGGGAAGGTTTGGAATGCAAAGCTGTCAAAATCACCTGCAGAACATGGTCCTGAGGGATATTTTGTGTACAGACTAGCAATGGTCCATAGTTACCATAAGTCACTAAAGACCAGTCTGAGAAATCCTGTAGTAATCTTAAATGAGCAGTATCCTGTATATATGAGGGGGACCATCTGGACCTGAGGTCACAAAAACGCATCAATAAATTGTGAAAGGGGTCCCAATACTGAACCACAGGTGGATACAGTCGGGCAGCCTGGAGAATGTACTAGTTTATGAACCTTTGGCAGAAAGTAGAACATCGATGTAACCAGAGCAGTCTCAATTAAAAATCTCTGCTCAAGAGATAAGACAACCATGATCAGTAGCTTCCATCACTAAATCTTTGATCAACAGAGCTGATACAGGGGTAGAATCGATATCCAAAGAGGAGAATTTAGAGTCTGTAAGTTGATTGAAAGTCGCCTCTTCATAAGGACTGCGGTCTTGAACAACCACACTTCCATTCTTGTTTGCTCTAGTGATAACTATAGAAGCATTTTGTCACAGCTCTTTCAATGACAGGCGTTCTTGTGAGAATAAATTACATCGGGCCCCAAAAATATATGGGTCCTCCATCTGAGAGATATCCTTTAATACCAAATCTTTAAAGGTTTTGATAGAATCAATGAGGCCAGGAGGGCATCTAAGAGGATGTTGGGCGGACCACTGAGAAGTCTGGTGATGAAGGGTGCTTATCAAAAAAGACTGCTGTAAGGTTCTAATGAAATGATGAAAAGCCAGCTGGAACTGAAATGGATCATGAAAAGTGGTGGGACGTAGTCAAGGCCATAATTGAGAACTTTCATCTGTGCTGAAGTCAATCGTACTTGCAATAAGTTAATCACTGCTGCTAGTAATTGTCCATGGCCTTGGTCTGGGAGCATGTAGTTGGTCCTTGTCGTGGCCCCCAATTCCAATACTAGGATGGACACTGCCCCATTAGTGACTCATTGGATACATCAATATTCTTCTTCTGACATTCATTGGTGTATTCTTGAACATCTACCTTATACATGCCGATGTAATTATTTGACATGACGAACACTTCGACGAACATACTTCGTGAACAACAGCATTGCCTTGTTTACTGTTGTTCCATGTAAACCGCAACTGATCAATGGAAGGTGCGGTATATAAAAACTTGTTAGTTAAATTAAATTAATACCTGGATGTTTTGGCTGCGATCAATTGAGCCTAATGGGCTGAACTTGGCTGTTTGGTCTTTGTTTTGATCTGATTGACTGTCTTGACCATGTGTACCACTACTATGCATTACTATTTTTGGGACTTTTGATTCATTGTGTATCTGAGCATTGAGCTGGCTGGAGTTTTGCTCTAATACATCATGGGAAGTTTTGTTATGGCACGCTCCCCTGATGCAGATAAGTACTAAGTTTTTATCTTATCAAAACACAGTATTATCGAGTTTATTGGTGTTTTTTGAAACTTTTTTGAGCTAGTTTTATATAAATGTAACTTGTGCTATATGTATATTTTTTGTATGCAGTTTTCACTTTTTGTAAAAATTTCTTTGAAAAATGGACTGATCTTAGAGCGTACTAGTGCTGGCCCTTGTGGTTAAAATACTAGAGGGTCTGGTTGGACCTTTGAGCTCAAAAAATGTTTGAGATCCTTTATATAAATTTAGCTACGATTGATAGTTTATATGAAATCTTCCTTTTGTTGGTGAAAAAATAAACCTAGCCAATGAAGCTGTTTCAGGGGAGTAGAGCTGAGCCTGGTAAAGATTCTATGTCAGGGCTCTCGGGGGTGAGCACCAAGGCTTGACCTTGTCATTGTCCTTGTTGGAGGCTCCCAGTTCTGTCTGAGTGATGCAATTCAGGGTGGACTGTGAATGATCGTTGGTGCTGTGTGGGGGTTTACTATCATTTTCTGCACACGTTAGTAATGTGTTTGCCTATTGTGTGCCTGGGCATCACATGGTCCTAATGCGCGTTCCACCCAAGCGCCTTCAACACGTGCTCCTTCCCTAGTGCCTTAACTCACATTATCTGAACAAACCCCACAAACTCAACATAGTGAAGACACTAGTGAAGGAACCCTTACCCCCCCCCCCCACCCCAACCAGCCACGATACATACTCAGGACTATGCGGACTACCTTCTGGCCAAAACTAAGAACGTCAGAGAAGCCACGTTGTCCAGCCCTAACAGCAACCCAGTCCAAATTAAGCTGCTTACCTCACTCATAACACCAACGGCTGCAGACATCAATGCCACCACTGCCCCAAACGACCCTTGTCCAGCATTCTGGATAAGATCGCTACGTAAGGAACTTAGCCCTATACTAGCCAAAATCATAGATCTGTTCTTTTCCACAGGACTATTCCCATCATGCCTCAAACAGACGTCAATCCGGCCCCTTCTGAAGAACAAGCTGAATCCCCAGAAAGTAGAATCATACCGACCAATCTCAAGCATCCCGCTACTAGCAAAGATAATTGAGAAGGTCGTCCAATGTCAAATACAGGACCACATCAACTCGACTGCGCCCCTTGACCCATGCCAACACAGCTTTAGGGAGTCACATGGTGTCAACGTTCCTTGCCACACTCATGAACACACTGATCACAGGAATTGACGACAACAAACACGGATATGCTCTAATTTTCCTGGACATTGCTGCTGTGTTTGACTCTGTAAACCATGAGCAATTCCTGATACGGCTTCAGGAAAAGGGAATTAATGACTCAGCATGGAGATGGTGCAAATCCTATCTAACGGATAGATGGTAGCAGGTATGTTCGTGCTCCACAACATCCAAGCCATTCCAGCAAAAATATGGCGTGCCTCTGGGCTCCTTGCTCTCCTCGCTCTCTGCACTCTTCAATATTTACATGCAACCCATATGTGAAATCTGCTCCCATAACATCTCATGCTTGATCTATGCGGACGATGTACTACTCTTCACCCCATTCATGACCGACCATCTTGATTTCTCCCCACTAGTTAAATGCTTTGATGCCATTACTGACTGGCTCCTCTCACAGAGCCTCGATAAACTTCAGCAAGACGGAGGTCCTGTTCATTGCTAGAAATCAATCCTTCTCCCCACCAGCGACACTAAAGATGAGAGACGCTGAGCTCCCAAGTAGACCTACCATCCGCCACCTAGGCGTTACGCTACACCAGCACCTTGAGCTTAAAACGCATATCAGCAACATCAAGCAAATTTACCACAAAATACGAACAGTGCGACATCTCCGACCCCTGCTGCAACCAGATGACTTTAGAACAGTTTTCCAGGCACTGGTGACCAATGTTCCCTCTAATTTTCTGTAGGCTGTGCGCGCATAAAATATCAGCTGTGCAGCTTTTGAAGGAAGGTTAAATTTTTGTGCACCACATAGTGACACTCGGAGTTATATACTTTAAAATTTGACTACACGTCAGAATACAGTATGTACACCACATTGATTTTAATCAAGTTAAATGAAAATAGACGATTACTAAATGAAGCGGAAAATTTCTTGTAATTACAATCACAACTTTTAAATTTTAAGACGTCTGTGGTGTTTTCTATCAGAATCAGAACCATAAATTTTGTGCACTCTATTGTAAAGTATGTGCGCTCGCTCGGCGAGGTGTGTGTGCGCGCGCGCACACATGCACAGCTTAGAGGGAACAGTGCTGGTGACCCCCAACTTTGATTACGCCAATGTGATCCTGCATGGCCTACCCAAAAACACACTAAACCCTTTACAGCTGGCAATGAACACAGCTGCACGCTTCCTACACGGGGCCGCTAGAAGAGACCACATTACCCCAATCCTGAAGGACTTACACTGGCTACCAATCTCCTGCCGGCTCTATTATAAAGTAGTCCTGATGACCTTAAAGGCCATCAACAATATATCGCCCACCTCCCTGACAGACCACCTCTACCCCACTCCAGCAAACAGAGCAAGGAGAACATTCGCCACCAACACACTACAGACCCCCAAGGAGGTAACTAAATGCACCCAGGCAACAAGGAACCGAGCCTTTAAGTTCTATGCTCCCAGATGCTGGAATGCACTCCCATCTGCCGTCCAAGCGATCACAGACCTTTCTCAATTCAGAAAAGCATTAAAACACCACCTCTTTCTCCTGCACTATTCACAGCCCAGTAATCCAACCTCTCCACCATACACCTAGATAGCCATCTGTAATTAACAAACAACTCATGTCTTATTGTAGATAGTAGTAGATAGTTGTATTCAACCAGCCATCTGTAAATAACAAACAACTCGTGTATACTGTGAAGAAAAAGCGACCCATGTATATACTGTAGATAGTGATAGATGTAAATAGCGATAGTTGTAGATAGTTTCCCCAGTTGGAAATCCAAGTTATTTCACCCGTTCAATGTAAGTGCCCAACAGGCTTCCTGTTCTGCACAAAAGTTACTTGTAAACCGCACTGATTTTAAAAAGTCCGGTATATAAAAGTGATAAATGAAAAAGCGCAGTTAACATATGCTTGTGGGTCGATGCAGCCTTAGCGCATGCTCTTATGATACTTACCCTAACTCTGTCGTCTTCCAGGAAACATTGTTTCACCTGTGGCAAGTGAGGGGCCTCATTCTTGGATTCTGGACTCTGCCTTTCCTGTATGGCAGCTTCTGAGTTGCCCCTGGAGAGCATGTTTTCCCCCCTCTCAGCCAGGGGATATAGTTAGTCTGCCCTTCCCTGCCTCAGAGCAGGAGATTTAGGATGGTGCTATGGGTAAGGATGCTCAGCTGGCTGGAGGCTCTAGTGACTGTGCTGTGAGCTGATCTTCATCCTCTAGGGCAGGGGTCTCCAACTCCAGTCCTGGAGGGTCACAAACTGTTCAAGTTTTCAGGATATCGCTAATGAGTATGCATGAGATATATTTTCATGTACTCCCCCCCCCCCCCCATTCAGATTTATCTTGTGTATGTTCATTAGGGATATCCTGAAAATCTGAATGGTTTGTGACCCTCCAGGAGTTGAGTTGGAGACCCCTGCTCTAGGGGGTCTGTGGTGGCTATGCCCACTGGTGTCAGGGAGCCTTTTCTGAGAAGAGCTTCTGGAGCCCAGATTGTCCTCCCTGGAATTCCAAGCAGGAAGTCAGTCTTCACATGTGTTTGATATCACAGATGGAGCCCCGTGTGGGAATGTTTCCCAGCTTTAAGGGGTGCATAAATCCACTGTTGTCTTCCCATTCCCAGAGGTGCTCAAAGATGTGATCAGAGATATGATCCGGTCCGAGTGGGACTTGCCAGACTCCCTGCCAAAAGTGTTAATGGGTCTATAAGAAGATCTGTGCTCTCTAGGAGGAAGACAGGAGCACTATTCATAACAAGAGACAGCATCTTCACACCTCCAACCCACCTCAAGCTAAACACCACTAACCAAATAAAGGCCCAACCCCAAATAAATTACGTGAGGATCACACTTTTCAAACTCTCTCCCTCAAACCCCAAGTGGACAAAACTGCCAGAGCAATATACTACAAAGCCAGAACCTTACAACGCTATGCCCCCTCTTTGAGCCACAGGATTCTGATCAGCACATCAGGCTCTGATTCTCCCTCACCTCAATTACTGCAACTCCATCTACCAGTGATTGCCACAATATACACTATTCCCCATTCACGCAGCCCTCCACACAACCGCACGCGTTATACAAAGTGCTGCAAAATATGACCACATTACGCCTGTTCTAAAACAGCTTCACTGGCTACTCCTGGACAGCCACATCGAATACAAGATACTCCTGCTAACACAAAACCATACACTCCAGCATTGCATCCAATCTTTGCACACTGCTCCAACAATTCAAGCCCAGTAGACCTACGAGACAAGCCACAAGCAACACATTCATCATCCCACACTTGAAAACAAAAAGTAATAAACAAGCCTGCATTCATTCTTTTGAGCTGTATGCTCCTTCACTGTGGAATGCCCTACCAAACCAACTCGGATGCATCAGCGAACTCCCCACCTTCCGCAAACACCTAAAAACACACCATTGAACACAATGGACCCTCCACCTAACCCCCAAAAAACAGACAATGGTCCCATGTAAATAAATTATCCACTTTCATGTATATAAATGTATCCCCAGTCAGCTCTACCTTCTTTAACACATAATGAACCCACCCCCACCCCCACCCCCACCCCCCATGTACATAAGTAAATTTTACCTCTTTAATGTACTCACTATAATCAATGTTCTATGTAAACTACTTTTACCTGGAGAAAAGCAGTATATAAACCTAGCTAAATAAACATTCCCAAGTTGAATGCACAGGTCACGGCAGTTACCAGATGGACCACTATTCCTGTGGAAAGTGGATCAGCCTTAAGTGATGTCCTGGACCACAAGGCTGATTTCTTGCTGAAGAACCAGTTTGCTGTGTTGGCGGCTATTCTACAGTTAGGTGTACGCACCAGCTTGACTTCTCAAGCACTGCTCCAGTGCATTCAGTCTCGCCTCTGCCTGATGATGGAGATAGAGCAACTTTTAAACTAGATAATACTATACAGGAAAACCAACAGTCACCCAAGAGTGCATGGTTCGTAACAATGTATCCTTGAAGGATACTAGCAAAGGATTGAAGTTGGAGCATATCAGCAGAGAGGTTCCAATAAAGACAAAAGTAGCCCAAATGCCTTTGAGTACAGAGCAGATGGCGATTAAAGATTCCAAATTACCGCTGCCTACCAATAGCAACAAGCAGTCAAGAAATCAGAGGACGCATTGCTCTTGGCAGAATGGCTGTGAAAGACCTAGATAAGATTCTCAAGAACAGAGATGTCTCTCTCCATACAAAGATTTGACTTCTTCAAGCCATGGTATTTTCAATAACATCATATGGATGTGAAGGCTGGACAGTGAAAAAGATACAGGAAGAAAATTGATGCCTTTGAATTATGGTGCTGGTGGCAAATACTGTATATACCAGGGACTGCCCGAAGAACAAACCAGTTGGTGGTAGAGGAGATCAAACCTAAGCTTTCTTTAGAAGCTCAGATGACAAGACTTCGACTTTCATACTTTGGACACATCATGTGAAGAGAGAGATCATTAGAGAAAGACATCATGCTTGGCAAGATAGGTCAACACAAAAGAGGAAGGCCAGCAATGAGATGGATTGATACAATAACAGCAGCTACGGGTACCAGTCTGTCAACAATGAGCCACCTGACTGAAGGCCGAGCACAATTTAGGATAGTTATCCAGAGGGTCGCCATGAGTCGACTCCGACTCGACAGCACTTAACAACCAGTAGCCAGATTAATATGAATAAAATACAGCCTCTAAAATGCTTGTATGCAAATGCTAGAAGTCTAAAAAAATAAGATGGGAGAGTTAGAATATATATTTATTTATTTATTTACATTCTCTTATATACCGTGCTATTCTGCATCAGTGCAGTTTACATTGAACAAACTGAAATTACATTGAACAGGGCATTATAACTTGGAGATAACCCTCCATAGCCCATGTTCCCTGTAAAATAGTTAAGTGGCTTGCCCAAGACCACAAGGAGCACCTGTGGGGCTAGAAACCCCAGTCCTTCCGGCCCAAGGTTGCTGTCCTCTAGTGGGATTTGAACCCCCGGCCTGAAGTACCCCAACCACTAGGCCACTCCTCCACTCCTAGCACTAAATGAGAGGTTAGATATGATTGGTATCTCAGAGACATGGTGGAAGGAGGACAACCAGTGGGACACCATGATACCTGAGTACAAACAATATTGTAATGATAGAGCAGATCAAATTGGTGGAGGGGTTGCACTCTGTGTTAGAGAGGGCATTGAGTCACAAAGGATTAAAGTTTTGCAGGAAACAAAATACACTCTAGTATCTCTATGGATTGAAATTCCATGCGGGAAGGGGAAGGCAATGACAGTGGGGTGTACTATCGACTGCCTGGCCAGAATGAACAAATGGATTATGACATGCTCAAAGAAATAAGGGACGCTAACAAAAGTTACAGCACAGTAATAATAATGGGTGATTTCAATTACCCCGGTATCAACTGGGTCATTGTCACGGCAGGAGAGAGTTTCTAGATTAAATAAATGACTGCTTCTTGGAGCAGCTGGTTCATGAACTGACCAGAGGGGAAGCCATTTTGGACCTAGTCCTTAGTAGAACACAAGATCTGGTGCAAGAGAGAAGGGTGCTAGGGCCACTTGGTAATAGTGATCATAGTATGATTGCGTTTGATTTAATAAATGGAGGAGGGATAGTAAGGAAATCCACAGTTCTACCTTTTAACTTTGATAAAAGGGAGACTATGTAAAAGGAGCAATTGCAAAGGATAAAGTTTTACATCAAGCATGGGTGTTTAAAAATACTATCTTGGAAGCACAGACCAGCTGTATTCCACGCTTTTAAGAAAAGTTGAAGGAAGTCCAAAAAACTGCTAGCATGGTTTAAAGGCGAGGTCAGAGGCTGTTGTCAAAAAAGCATCTTTCAGGAAATGGAAAAAGGAGCCAAATGATGAAAACTGGAAGCTTAAGCACTGGCGAGTTAGATACAAGGCATTGATAAGGCAGGCAAAGAGAATTTGAGAAGCTTGCTGTGGAGGCAAAAAGACATAATAACGACGTTTTCAAGTGCATTCATAGCAAAAAAAAAATAAAAAAAAATCTGACAGTCAGTTGGACCATTAGATGATAGAGAGGTAAAAGGGGCACTAAGAGGGGACAAGGCCATAGTGGAGAGACTGATTTCTTTGCTTCGGTCTTTACTGAGGAAGATGTAGGGATATTATCCATGACTGAAATGGTATTTAAAGGTGATGCTGCAGAAGAATTGAAAGAGATCGCTACACCAGGAAAATGTATTACAACTATTTGATAAACTGAAGAGTAGCAAACCACCTGGAATGGATGGTATACATCTGAGTGTTGAAAGAACTGAAATATGAGATTGCAGACCTACCATTAGTAAACTGTGAACTATCATTAAAATCATCTGTAATACCTGAAGACTGGAGGATGGCCAATTTTTAAAAAGGGTTCCAGGGGTGATCCAGGAAACTACAGACCAGTGAGCCTGACAACAGTACGGGTGAAAAATGGTAGAAACTATTATAAAGAACAAAATTACTGAACATGTACTGTAGATAGCCATGGCTTAATGGGAGACAGCCAACATGGCTTTAGCAACGAAGATCTTGTCTTACCTAATCTGTTATGTTTTTTTTAAGGTATGAATAAACAGGTAGACAAAGTTGAGTTGGTTGATGTAGTTGTATTTTCAGAAAGCCTTTGACAAGGTCCCTAATGAGACTTTTGGCAAAATTAGAAAGTCATGGGATAAGGGGCAGTGTACTATTGTGTATCAGGAACTGGTTAAGATATAAAGCAGAGGCTAGGGCAAAATGGCCAATTTTCCCAATGGAGAAAGGTGAATAGTGGAGTACCCACGGGATCTGTGCTGGGTCTGCTGCTTTTTAACATATTCGTAAATGACTTGGCAATGGGAATAATGAGTGAGGTAATCAAATTTGGAGATGAGACAAGATTATTCAAAGTTGTTAAAACCCGTGAGGATTTAAAAAAAATTGCAAGAAGACTTGGATAGATTGGGCATCCACATTGCAGATGAAATTTAATGTGGACAGTGCAAAGTTATGCACCTAGGAAAGAACAACCCAAACTATGGATACACGATGCAAGGTTCCACATTAGGAACCACCACCCAGGAAAAAGATTTAGGCGTCATCGTGGCTAACATGTTGAAACCCTCCACCCAGTGTGCAGCAACAGCCAAGAGAGCAAATAGACTGCTAGGTATCATAAGGAAAGGAATGGAGACTAAAACAAAGGATATTATAATGCCTCTGTGTTCCATGATGCGACTGCACCTTGAATATTGTGTGCAATTCTGGTCACCGTATCTTAAGAAGGATATGGCATTATTAAAAAAAGGTAGAGAGTAGAGCCACCAAAATAGTAAAGGGGATGGAAGGGATACCCCTCTGAAGAGAGGCTAAAAAGGTTAGGGCTCTTCAACCTGGAAAAGAAACGGCTGAGTGGAGAAAGAGGTCTGTAAATTAATGGAGTGAAATGGACAAATGTATATCGATTGTTTATGCCTTCAAAATATAGAAAGACTAGGGGATGTGCAATGAAGCTACAGGGTAATGTATTTAAGACTAATAAGAGAAAATATTTTTTCACTCAACATGTAATCAAACTCTGCAATTTGTTACCAGAGGATGTAGTAAAAGCTGTTAGTGTAGCTGGGTTTAAAAAAAAGGTTTGGACAAGTTCCTGGAGGAAAGGTCCATAGACCTTTATTAAAAGGGACCCGGGATATTGCTGCTTGACCCAGTACAAGCATTGTGGAACCTGTGTCTTTTGGGCAAACTGCTAGGTACTTACGACCTAGATTGGCCACTGTTGGAAACAGGATACTGGGCTTGATATGCCATAATGGGTCAGTCCATGGTACATCTTATGCTCAATGTAAACCGCCTTGATACCATTGAAAGGCGGTATATAAGAAATGTTAAAATAATTTCACCATTTTGCAGGTATCCTTCAGGCACATCATTCTGAACCGTGCCCTTTCTAGTTTAAAAAGTGTTCCTCCTCCTTTTTAAAGATTAATGCCAGCAGCCTGGTTCTACCCTGGTTAAGGTGAAGCCCATCCTTTCTACAAAGCACCACCTCCCCCCCCCCCCAAATCTTTCCCAGAATGTTGCCTAGTTTCTAACAAATCGAAAACATTTTTCCCTGGAGCTCTGCCTTTTTTTTGGGTCCTGCATGTGAAATGGGAAACATTTCTGAGAACACTACCGTGTTTCCAGTTTGATCTCTGCCTCCCTCTTCTCATAAGATCAAGGGTGAGCTAGCCTGGAGGCTGCAGACTTGTCTTCAGATGGATGAAATACCTCTGGAGGCACCAGATTGAGTGATGGCAACTATGGATGCCAGATTTTTGGGCTAGGTAGATTAGTTTGCACAGGAACTCAAGTCGCCACAGTAAGCCTCCTGGTCGATCAATAACCTAGAGGACAGGGCAATTCACTTAAATTTGGAAAGGTTCTGGACCCTCCTGAAGGGGCAAAGTGGTCAGAGGGTTCTTGGACAATGCTACGACAGTGGCATAAGTCAATGAGCAAGGCTGCACTCGCAGCAGCACATTGGCTGCAGAGGTGGTGCATTTCTGTCATTGGGCAGAGACACATCTGGGGAATCCATTTGTGGCATATATTGCAAGAGCTGACATTGTACAAGCCAATTTCTTGAGCCTGGCACACTGCATCTTGGTGAGTAGGAGCTAAGCTTTCATCTGTTCAGCGCTCATGCATTCAGCCTCATCATGTAGAGGTGGTGCATGCTGGTATTCGATCTGATGGCCATCCAGGAGAATGCTGAGGAGAGAAGCTTTTTCAGCCACAGTAGAGATCTACCGGTGGTGGCCTTGAATTGCCTTCTAAAGCATGTTCCCAGGGGAGGGGGGTTCCACTATGTCTTTCCCTCTGGCCCTTAATGAGCAGGCTTTTGCTTAGGATTCAGTCTCCTTGGGCTTGGTATTTCTGATGGCACCAAACTGGCTGTGCAGGCAATAGTATGTGGATTTCTTGAGCCTGTTTGGGGGGTGGGGCGGGGGTCCCCTCCAATGTTCCCTCTAATTTTCTGTAGGCTGTGTGCGCATAAAATATCAGCTGTGTGCAGCTTTTGAAGGAAGGTTAAATTTTTGTGCGCCACATAACGACACTCGGAGTTATATACTTTAAAATTTGACTACACATCAGAATACAGTATGTACACCACTTTGATTGCACTAGAAAATATTGTAGAACTTGTGAAAACCGTAAATACACAACTTTTAAATTTTAAGACGTCTGTTTTCTATCTGGATCAGAACCGTAATTTTTGTGCGCTCTGTTATAAAGTATGTGCGCTCGCTCGGCAAGGTGTGTGCGCGCGCACACGCGCACAGCTTAGAGGGAACAGTGGTCCCCTCTATTACTACTGTCTGGAGAAGGGACTGCTGCGGCAAGGTTTTCTGATCACTGAGGACCCCCATGCCCTAATTGCTTTTTGCCTGGCTCTTTAAGAGGTGCAAGTTGTCTAAAATACTTTGGGCAGTAGAGGACACCCTTCCTCAGGCCTGGAAGGCTTCTAGATCCTTGTTAGTCTGGAGGGTCCAAGAGGGCGGACATAGCGGCTGTTAGTCCAAACCAATTGTAAGAAGGACTAGGGTTTAGCTCTGATCTCTATCAGGATCCCAGTGGCAGTCCTTGCATGCTTCCCAGGGACAAATTCAAGGTGTGTCCTTGGTGGCACACCTGGATGTGCCCTGCTTCCTCAAGGGGGTGGAACAGATCTATCTCCCTATGTGAATGGTGGTCCACAGTGGAGCCTTTCTCTGGTGTTGAAGGTACTGAAAGGTTCCCTTTCCAAGCCCCTTTGGAAGGCATTGCTCAAGTATTAGACCCTGAAGGTGGTGTTTCTTGTGTTTGATGGATGTCAGAGCTACAGACTTTATGGTCATTTCATCAGCATCTATCTCCCTGAGTGTGCCATCCTTTTTCACAAAGTGCCAATTCTTTCATCTTACAAATTCTGTGATTCTGCCCTCCTCCTTAGAGGAAGACCTTCAGTCAGAGTCCTCACTGAGTCTGTTAGACATGAGGGGAGGGCATTGAAATATCTGGAGACTACTAATACTTCCAATGGTTAGACCATCTCTTTGTTGGAAGAGCCAGATAGTGGCCAATGCCTTGAGTAACTGCTGGCTTGAAAGAGACTGGACTAACAGTCATCTCCCATGTAGAATGCTTGTGTTAGAGGGAATCTGAGCTCACTCCACTAGGGCATAAGTCTAGTCAAGAGCTTAGTCTGCATTGGTGTCTCTAGAAGACATCTGTAAAGTGACTACCTGGTCATTCTTGAGCATCTTTGAGCACTCCAGGATGCTTTTGTGGAAGTCAGAGTGGATGGCGCCTTTGACAGAGCAGTTCTGTACTGACCATTGTCTTTTTCCCCACCCTGGGTCAAGACTGCTTGGGTACATCCCACTCATTGGACTAGTCCAGGATCCATCCTGGGATGATGACTCCTACAAATTTGGGAGCCCTGCGGCCTTTAAACTTCATTATCAGTATTGGGGCCTGATGCAGAGTCAAGTGTGGTAAGGGAGCCAGGAAGTGTTTGTACAAAGTTATTGTTGATTTGATACTTTAACAATTTTTAGTTTTTCAGGCTTGTTTCTGCTTGGAAAGTGTCCTATTGGCTTTTCTCTGTGCTGCACCAGAGTAAGTGATTTCATCATTGAAATCTGCTCTAATCTGCTTCCACTTGCTGACTAGGGAGCATAACACACTTATCTGGACTGGTCTAGCAGGATTCAATGAAAGGAAATGAGCAGGTATGTCAAATTTCTTCATACATAAATGCCCACAGAAAACGTGCTCTTACCAGCAAACCTATATTAGAAACTATATTTCAATAATCTTTCAAACACATTTTTATATACTGTTCATTAATATGGCATATCATTCAAGGGAGTGGTCCATTCTCTGTTAACTGGATCACTTTTAACCAAAGTCATAGGAGTACCTGGAACAAAGCCCATTTAAATTTGTGGTTTGTAAGGCATAGTTCTAGGTTTCTGTACCTACGATATGCTGTGTGACTAGTTTAGTTTAAAAAAAGAAAGAAAGAAAGCTAGTGACTTGGCAGCTTCAGGGTATTTTGATTGCCATTCAAGAAATGCGTGCAGCTGGATTTCTTGTATCAATAGTAGCATGTACCACTTCACTGAAGTTGCCCAGGGGGGATACTGTTAAACAGAATTGTTTGTTTTCTAGCCTTTCTACACAGTCTTGTTTTTCCTGACAAAATAAATGCCATATGTGATGGTAGTTAAGCTTGATACTGCAAGGAAGAAAGAGGTATTAGTCAACATTAGTTCTGTCGGACACTTTTGTAGTGGGCACTTCATTATAACGTCCAACCTATAGCCTTTTTCCTATATTGGCTTTGCTCTAACTATTACCTTGAGCCATGTGATTCATATCTGATGTCTGGATCAGAGAATGAGTCCAGTCAGGTGATCTTTCATTTTGAATGTTTGATCTTGTTGGACTCTCTGTAGCAGAGTCTGAGAATCCCTCTTCCACTAGCTCATAACATTGAGATTATAAAGGTGATTGATGCTTTGCCAGAATTAAGCTTGAAAAGGACAAGTGGTTCTTTTTCTTTCCATAAATCAGCATTAAACGATTAGATAAAATCAAGGGAACATTTTTATCAGTGCCTTTTCAATGAAAATACAACTTGAACTTGTCAATGCAATAGAAAAGATAGAGACATTGAGGATGCACTAAACAAATGGAATGCAGCATATCAAGTATTTCTTGCCTCATTAAATTGATTAAGAAACCTTTTCATCGTTTGTGGTGATTACATTTTCTAATGATCCAGTAAGAAATATTTTAATATAAAACATCTATAAAGCAGAGTAGTAATGAATGTTTCAATGCTTTTTCTCATATAGGAATTGTATATTTTATTTTTATCGAAGTTTAAACTAAGATGACTCATATTCTTAACGCACAATGAGATTTAATAATTTATTTAGACAGATTTGTATACCACCTTATCCTATCTGTATACATCTGTAAAGTGGCTACCTGGTCATTCTTGAGCATCTTTGAGCACTCCAAGATGCTTTTGTGGAAGTCAGTGAAAGATTGTTTGTGGAGGCTGGTAAGATGGACTTGTTCAAAGGGTTTTTTATTTTTACAATATTTTAGGATATTTAAATTGTTTTGATGTGATTTTTAAAAGCAACCCTACTATTAAATGGTTTTATATTTTTCACACTTTTTAAATAAATGCTTATTACAAAGTTTAAAGACATTTTGGTAAATTAACCTGTTTTAAGGACCTTGTTAAAAATGATAGAAGAAAAGAGCAGGTAGGCATGTGGAGTCTCTCCCCTGACATTTTGTCACAATCAGGAATACACCAAATGCTGAGCATGGTACAAAATATGTGCATTTTTTATTTGCAACAGGAAAAAGTACGTGTGGCTACATTTAGCTAATAAGTTCTTTGAAGAAGGAAATTATTAGAAACAGAACATAATGGTGGGAAAAACATGGCCTATGCAGTCTGCCCATCAAAACCAACTGCAGTCTATAATCCCTCAGAGCTCCTTTTTGATTTCCCCATGCTTTCTTGAGCTGAAATGCTGTCCATGTCTCCACCACCTCCATTGGGAGGGAATTAGTTTTCCACACCTTCCAGTGTGTCTACTCTATTGCAGATCTGGTATCGTTCACGACAAGCAAACTGTTCCCAGCAGCACCTCTGCGATAGTGTTTACAAAAATCTTGACGTGCAGGACCAAAGTGGTAACACCCTTTTCCTTATCCTGCAAGACCAGTCCAGACAAGTGAGTTCTAACTCCACCTGTTGGCAAGGGAGCATACTTGAGCATCTTTAATCAGGAGGTTTAACCACTGGTGCAGCACTAAGAGAAGCCAGTAATTGCCTGGTGCAACAGTGCTGATGGGCCTGGTTTTCCTTGTCCATGCCATGGTACAAAGGCTTTGGATTGACCCTGTGTGCCAATCTCATGGCCAGAGCACTTCTCTGTGTTCAGTAACTGCCAGCCCAGAAGTGGCCCGACTGGAGTCCGGCCCTGCATCTGTGGTGAATGATTTTATATTATCTGATCAGATCTATGGTGGCAGCAGTAGTAGGTAGGTGATTGCTGTGATTGCTTTGACTGTGCAAATAGCAGGCATGGCCTCCAAATGGCATCTCAGCAAGTTCCCCATTTGGGGTGGTCTGCTATTTGGAGAGAATCTGTAGAAATTGGTAAAGGAGCTGGGTGAGGTCTGTCCTCAGGCTGCTAGAAGAGAAACTTAAGGGTGCTCACTTGACAGCTTGATAGAATTCTCAGGGAACTGGAAATGGCTGAGGGGAATCAAAGAGCCCAACTTTGGTCCATTCCCCCTATGGATTTCTACCCAGAAAGCTTCTGGGGGGAGGATGGAGACCTCGGGGGGGACTCGGCTGCTTTCGGAGCTGACAAATCCTCACAGTGAGATCCAGTGGGTCCCTTCTGAGGGACAGATGGTGAGGGGGCAGTTCTGATATTTTCTTTTGGAATGGACTCAGATCACTTAGAGGATCTGGGTCAGGGCTACGCATTTTACGTTTGCAGAATTTCTTTTAGATGCCTTCATGGAATCTCCCTGTGTCCCACTCAAGCAGATGGCAGTTGCGGGCTATCGCACCTTTAAGCCATCTAATTTGTACCAAAGAAAAGAGGGACCTTTCATCCCACCCTTGACCTGAAGGTAGTCAATGCGAAATTCCAAGTGTATCATTTTCAGATGGAGACCATTCATGTATTAGTGTTTCTCATTTCCCTGTATCTAGCCAAGGCCTACTTTCATATTTATTTATTATTTATTAGCAAGGCTTGATATACTGCCCATACCGGAGTGTCGGGGCGGTGTACAATAATAAACATAGAGGCTACTAGAAAATTAATGGAGGAAAGGAACGCCATTGAGTTGACAGGAAAGCAGTAATGAGAGAATGAGAGGAAGGTAGAAAAGGAACGAAGTTAAACAAGTAAACGGGCTGACTGCTGAGGGGATGGGAGGGTAAAAGGGACCAGCATTAGCAGTTCCTCTGCTTTTATGTCCTGGGCCACAGCTAAGGGCTCTGCTCTTTGGCTTAACCACAGCTCCCCCGTACATTCTGAAAATAATTGTGCTGGCAGCCTTCCTGTACAGATCTGGATGAAGTGGTTGGACTGTTTGGAGCTGGTGATAAGTTACCTCAAGAGCATCCTCAATCCCTCACAGGAGTTGGAGTATTTGGGGGCACATTTCAACAACCTGCAAGATCGTGTGTTCCTCACAATGGAGAGGAGGATCAAGCTACAGACCAGTTGAGAGTTCTATCAATGGTCTGCTCCTACATCTATAGTTTTTGAGGTTCATGACGTAGACTCGAGTCCCTTGGGCCAAGGTGCACATGTGTCTACTTCAGATGTATCTTTAGGCCCTATGGTCTCTATGCTCCTTGAAATGGGATTGGTTTGCTTGAAAAGCGCCAAGTACTAAGGATCAGTTGACATGGTGATGGGAAGTCCGACGTCTAATGGGCAGCATGCTTGAAACCCTGAATTGGGTGGTGCTAGTGACTAATGCCTGTCTGACAGGCTGAGGAGCTTGCTACCTAGGTCTGATGGCAGGGAGTTTGGTCCACTCAAGAGGTCGCTTGCCTATGTTTTTGATTTATGGATTTTAGTGTGTGGGTTTTTTTTTGTAGATTGTACCTCTTGAACCTGGAAGAAGTATCCTGTATTTTGTTGAATCATCCGAGACCCCTGATGCAAACGGATGCTAAAACATGTTGGGATTTTAGGAAGATATTTTTAACTGTGTATGGTTTTTATGTATTTATGGTTTTATGATGAACATTATTGAGCTATTTATGATACATAATTATTTGCTTCTGTTCATATATAGTGGGATTGTCGCTCTTGCTTGATTTATAACACTGTTCCTAGCTAAATCCAGGGGCCTTTACTTGATCCTCATCCTTCTTGATCTTTCTGCTGCTTTTGACGCTGTTGACCACAACCTTCTCCTTTATATCTTGTCTGCACTTGGTTTTAAGGGCTCTGTGCTATCCTGGTTCTCTTTTTCTCTCCCATCGCTCTTTCAGTGTTCTGGTGGATCCTCCTCTATTGCTATCCCGCTCTGAGTTGGTGTATGCCAAGGATCTGTCTTGGGTTCACTCCTTTTCTCTCTCTATACCCAGTCCCTTGGTGCACTCATCTCTTTCCCATGGCTTTCAGTACCATCTTTACACTGATTCCCAGATCTACCTCTACACCTGAAATCTTTCCAGCTATCCAGGCCAGGATCTCTGCCTGCCTTTGACATTGCTGCTTGGATGTCTCACCACTGCTTGATATTGAACATGGTCAAAACTGAGCTTCTTATTTTTCCCCATAAACATTCCTCTCCTCTTCCTCATTTCTCAGTCTCTGTGGATAACTCTTCCCTGTCTCCTCAGCTCGCAACCTTGGGGGGTTGTCTTTGACGACTTCTCTCGCTCCTCCACACGCATTCAACTGATAGCTAAAACCTGCCGGTTTTTTTCCTCTACATCAACAAAATACGCCCATTCCTTTTTGAACACACTATTAAGACACTTATCCACTCCTTAGTCACCTCCCAAATGGACTATTGTAACCTACTCCTTGCTGGTCACCCTCTGAATCATCCGTCTCCCCTTCAATCTGTTCAACACTCTGCTGCGTGGCTAATCTTCCGCCAGCCTTGTCATACTCATATTACCCCTCTTCTCAAGTCTCACTTCATTGGCTCCCTATCCATTTCCACATCCAGTTCAAACTTCTGCTGACCTATAAGTGCATTCATTCTGCAGCTCCTTGCTAGCTTTCCTCTCATCTCTCCCTACACCCCTCCTCGGAAACTCCACTCTTCTGGCAAATTGCTTCTATCGGTGCTCTTCTATTGCTAACTCCAGACTTTGCGCCTTTCACCATGCTGCTCCTTATGCCTGGAACAAACTACCTGAGCTATACATTGGGTGCCTTCTCTGACCCTTTTCCAAATCCAGGCTGAAAACTCTCCTCCAGGAAGAAACAGGAAGTCAGTCCTCACATATGGGTGATGTCGGTGCCGACTGAGCCCGCACAGAGCATTTCCCCAGCTTTCAAATAAAGCCTTTGGGAATGCTACCATGCATGTGTGATCCCCTCTGCCCAAGGGTGCCACCTTACTCGGTTTCCTTGTAACAGACACATGTCCTGTTTCCCCAGAAATATTACTTTAAAAAAAAGTATCCTTAGTTGCGTTTTTCCAGTTTGCATACCGGTTCCTTTTCCCACTTTGAGCTGGCACCATCCCCGGCGCTGTCCTTGGCTCCCTTTCCTTTTTTCATCAAAGTCTGCCTCGACTGGCATTTGCGCCCTTTTTGCCTTGAGGTCATCTACCCAATCCAGGTGTAATCCACCATGTCTCCTGGTGACTTTAAAAAGTGTGATCATTGCAGTCAAATTATGACTGTCTCAGACACTCACGACTGTTGCTTGCACTGCCTTGGCCCAGACCACGGCAGTACCTCCTGTGACCTGTGTCAGGCCATGACCCCCTCGGACCAACAAGAAAAGGTTGGAGTTGTAAGAGATGTTCCCGCAGTCCGGCTCAGCCCTGGCTTCCCCGATGCAGAGTCCAAAACAGAGTACCTCCTGTGAGGCCCAGATGTCTTCAGAGTCCCAAGGTAGCGGCTCCTCTGGAAAGACTGGACCCTAGCAAGAAAAAAGAAAAAATCCTCAAAGCCAGTCAAGGTTCCACTGGGGAAACCCAGTAAGGTTCTACAGAGGGACACTGGTGACTGAGCAGCACCCCCCTAAGGTCTCTGGGAAGGAGTCCTCGGCCGGCAGTGACCATGCGAGGCTCCCCGAGACCATGGTGCTCATTGACACGCTCGCTAGAGCACCGGCACCAGGCCCAAAACCACCTGTGCCTGCACCAAAAGCTGCAGAGACTTCTGGCATCGAGGCAGAATGGTGGTCCTGGAACAGAGTATCTCTGCCATCCTGACCATGCAGCAGGTGATTTCGGGCTCATCTGCATCATAAGAACATATAAGAACATAAGAGATGCCATACTGGGTCAGACCAAGGTCCATCAAGCCCAGTATTCTGTTTCCAACAGTAACCAATCTAGGTCATACGTACCTAGCAGTTTCCCCAAAAGACACAGGTTCTGCAATGCTTGTACTAGGTCAAGCATTGATATCCTAGGTCCCTTCTTAATAATGGTTTATGGACCTTTCCTCCAGGAACTTGTCCAAACCTTTTTTAAACCCAGCTACACTAACAGCCTTTACTACATCCTCCGGTAACAAATTCCAGAGTTTGATTATACGTTGAGTGAAAAAATATTTTCTTTTATTAGTCTTAAATAGTTTACCCTGTAGCTTCATTGCATGTCCCCTAGTCTTCCTATATTCTGATAACGTAAACAGTCGATCTACGTTTACCCGTTCCACTCCGTTCATTAATTTATAGACTTCTATCATATCTCCCCTCAGCCGTCTCTTTTCCAGGTTAAAGAGCCCTAACCTTTGTAGCCTTTCTTCATAGGAGTATCCTTCCATCCCCTTTACCATTTTGGTGGCTCTTCTCTGAACCTTTGCTAATAACGCTATATCCTTTTTAAGATACGGCGACCAGAATTGCACACAATATTCAAGGTGCGGTCTCACCATGGAACGGTATAGAGGCATTATAATATCTTTTGTTTTATTTTCTATTCCTTTCCTTATACCTAGCATTCTATTTGCTCTCTTGGCTGCCCTGACAACCAGGCCCCCAACAGCGGTGGTGTCCCCAGGAGTCGAACCAGGCCCCAAGTGCTATTGGCCTCGGGCTAGCCCTCGGCACTGATCGAGATCCCGGTCCCAATCCTCTGGTGTCTGGTCCTCCCCAGCTAATTTCCAGGAGTCTCACATGAGACTGGTCGGGAGATCCCAGTTCCCTGATGTAGGCGTCATGGCGCGGGAGCTTTGAGCCTCAGACTTCTCAACACCCTCTGAGTCAGACCGGGAGTTTTAGCGGGCCTTCCTCAATATCAACTTCGATGTCTCCAACTGGTTCAAAATATGGCTGCACGTCTGCTCACCTACTCCTCCCCTCGCGATCACATCACTCCCTTGCTTTTTCAATTACACTGGCTCCCACTCAATTTTCGCTTTCATTACAAGCTCCTCATACTTACTCATAAATCATTGCACACTGACTCCCCTCAATACCTAGCTGATTCCATCTGTTTACAGCCTTCTCCCCGTCCACTCCGCTCAGCACATGGTTATCACCTCTATCTCTCTGCCCCATCCGCAGTTCATCTAGAAACTACACGTCACTCTGCTTTTTTCTTCTTGGCCCCGGCCCTTTGGAACTCGCTCCCATCCACACTCCACACTGAATTGTCCTTCCAACGTTTCAAACGCTTACTCAAAACCCATTTTTTTCAGCAGGCCTTTGACCTCCAAGACTCTTAGTACCATTTTCCTCACCACTACCTCTGGACCTCTCTCTTTCTCACTCATCTGTTCTTTGCTGCTTCTTCCTGTCCTGTCTGAATTAATGGAGTTCTTTTCCTTTTCCTACCTATATTGTTTTATATTGTACACCGCCCTGACGCATATGCTTGGGCGGTATATCAAGCAATAAATAAAGATAAAGATAAGGCCTGACCCCTGCTTTCACCTGAAGCCTGGCCCTGCTTCGGCTTATCTTTGGGAAGGCAACCACCTTTTGGATTTCCCCAAGTACTTTACCAACTTTTCCATCTCCTCTCTGAACAACTGCTTTTCTTTGAAAGGCAGCTTACTCAACCGGGCCTTCGAGGAAACATCCGCTGGCCAATTGCAGAGCCAGAGGTAACGGTGAGCCACCACCATCGAGGCCATGCTGTTCGAAAGGGCCCTTACTAGGTCATAGAAGGCGTCTACCAGATAGGCTGCCCCGACCATGGGACTTCTCAGCTGACTCAGGGAGGCCTTATGCCCAACGCAAGTATGCATGCACCACCAGCGCCCTACAAGCCGAGACTTGCAATGACAGAACGCTTACATCAAAAGCCTGCTTCGGTAGGGTATCTAGCTTTCTATCCTGGCCTTCCTTGAGCACCGCCCTCCCCTGGACCTGAATCGTAGTCTTCTTTGTTATGGCGTTACCGTGGCATTGACCTTTGGGAAATAAAACATCTCCTCCTCCACCTCTGTCAATAGATACAGCAGAGACATGATGTGAGACCCCCTGAGTCCAACCTCATTGCCTTTAACCTTTCCTGGCATTCACGGCTTCAATGAAACAGCTGCCAGCGGGAAGGTAAAGGTTCTTCACGCTGGCGGGCTGTGCAGTGGGAGTCGGGGCCTCGCGCGGGCTTCCCAGACTCCCTCTGCAGCCCCTTAGATGGCGCGGGGCTCTTTGGGGGGGCGGCTAGGACTGGATGGGCTGTGATGGGGGGGGAAACGGACTGGAAATGGGCTGTGATGGGGGGGAGAAACGGACTGGAAATGGGCTGTGATGGGGGGAGAAACGGACTGGAAATGGGCTGTGATGGGGAGACTGAAAATGGGCTGGGATGGGGGGGGAGAACAGACTGGAAATGGGCTGTGATGGGGGGGGAGAACAGACTGGAAATGGGCTGTGATGGGGGGGGGGATAGGACTGCAAATTGGCTGTGATGTTGGGCGGAATGGACAAAATGGGCTGGGAGGGGGGGGGAACTTGTACTGGAAATGGGCGGATGAAGAGCTGGATTAGGACTGCAAATGGTCTGTGATGGAGGGGGGATAGGACTGGAAATAGGCTGTGGTGGGGGGGAGAACAGACTGGAAATGGGCTGTGATGGGGGAACGGACTACAATTGGGCTGTGATGGGGGGAGGACTGCAAATGGGCTGTGATGGTGGGGGGGATAGGACTGCAAATGGGCTGTGATGGTGGGGGGAGGGGACGAAAGGGGCTGTGATGGGGGGGAACTTGGACTGGAAATGGGCTGATGAAGAGCTGGATTAGGACTGGAAATGGGCTTATGGGGGCTGGAATAGGGCGAAGTGGGCTGACGAGGGGGCTAGGATTGGAAATTAGCTGATGGGGGAGCATGGAGGAAATGGGCTGATGAGGAACTGGAAAAGAGCATATGGAGGCTAGGACTGGAAATGGGCTGATGAGCTAGGATAGGACTAGAAGTGGGCTGATAGGGGGAACGTAGACTGCAAATGGGTGATGGGCTGGAATAGGACACTGGAAATGGGCTGATGGGGGCTGGAATAGGACTGGAAGTGGGCTGATGGGAGTTGGAAAAGGGCTGGAAATGGGCTGATGGGGAGCTTGGAGTGGAAATGGGCTGATGGGGGGGCTGGAATGGAACTGGAAAACAGCATATGGGAGGCTAGGACTGGAAATGGGCTGATGTGGAAGCTTGGGAGACTGGGACTAGAAGGGGGCAGATGCTGGGTGGGTCTAGAACTATAAAGGAGCTGATTTTGGGGGAGGACTAGAAAGGGATGGGAAATGAGAATGGAGAGGGGAAAAGATATTTTGTGTGGGAGGGAAGAAAAGTCTACGAAGGGCCGGGTATTGGAAGAGTAAGTGTAGATTGAGAATGGAAGGGTGAAATTTGAGTGGATGGTAAAGCAATAAGGAAAGAAATGGAGGAAAGAGCAAAAGGGGAAAGATCAGTATGTTAAAGCAGATATAGAGAAAAAATTTGGAAAAAAATCTAAGAGAAGAAAGGAAAATGGATAGCTCGCAGAAGACACAAAGAAACCAGAAGAAAGTGACTGTGGAGCAATTGCAACTGAAAAGAAAATGCACAAGCAACAAAAGGTATAAAAATACTTTTTTATTTTGAATTTATTAACTGGAATATATCAGCTCTGGGAAATGTGCATTGTTAACATCTTTTGTGTTTTGTTTAGTACAAGAGGAAATTAATTTATAGTTTTATTTCTCCAGTGTTGTTGTACATCCCAAGTTTGGCTTTTGGGGTTCCCAGTTTAATTATTGTCTTCCTATTTCTAAATTGTGATCCCTTGTTCTTTGGTGACGGTCTATATTCTGCATTTTAACCAAGCTGAGGTATTCTGTTCATGTAGTTTTCTATTTGACCGTGTCACTTGTTCTCTTTCCCCAGTAGGAGATGCATTGGTATTCTCTGAGATGTATTGGTTTAATATTTACAGTGTTGCCTTTTGATAGGTAGGGTTTGGTGCTTTGTGAGTCCTGGCAGAGCTGTTATGATATGGTGGATTTGCTGAGTTCTAAAAGGTCAGTGTTTATAGTACTTCCTAATGGGCCTGGCGGTTGGCACTGGAATATAGTAATGTAGAAATCTATTAGTCTTTCTTTATCCAGACACTCATTAAGAAGCATGTTTACTAAAAATGCATGTTAACATTATGCAAATATTTATGCAAATGAGGCTCCCTATGCAAATGAGGCCCCTCAATTAATCTCCACACATGGCCCCGCACCCCCCTTGGGCCGCCCCTGTGGGGGTGGTACCAGCTGCCTAAGTATCCTGATGTCATCAAAGTTGTGACATGCTCAGTCTCCAAGCTGCTGGAAGAGATGCACTACTCTGAGGTGCAGGACTGGACTAGAGGGATGATAAGGAATGTGTGCAAGTCTTCATATATTCAAAAGGATATAAACAGGATGGAGTCTGCAGAGGATAGCTACGAAAATGGCCAGTGGACTTCATCATAAGGCATATGGGGACAGACTTAAAGATCTCAATATGTATACTTTGGAGAAAAGGCAGGAGAGAGGAAATATGAGTGAGACGTTTAAATACCTCCATGCCATAAATGCACATACTACTACTATTGAACATTTATAAAGTGCTACTAGTCGTACGCAGTGCTGTACAGGCATGTAAGAGCTTACAATCTAGTTGAGACAAAAAAAACACTGAGCGACAATCTAGCTAGGGCAAAACCAGGTTTGGCTGACTCCCATTACTACTACTGTGCATTTCTATTTAAATAATTGACAGACTGTAAGCTCTGATGAGCAGGGACTAACAGGGAGAGAGCTTATGATCTAGTTAGGGCAAACACAAGGTGTGGATAGGGGGGAAAAGGAGATTAGGTGAGTCAATGGGTTAGATTACAGCAGTGTTAATTACAGGCTATGCAGCACAATTACACATAGTATAAATAAATACATTGCAAGCAGGCTGGGCATCATGGGTTAAATTGCAGGCAGCATACCTGGGGTCACCGGCATGGGTGTATGCTGTTTCAATGTAGGGCGAGGCCCTCAGGCGTGGGCCTGCCCGATGATGGTGGCATTTAAATATTCCTCTGCCTTCTGATTCGGCAGCTGTTGGGGGTGGTGTGCAGCGGCCTGGCTTGACCCTGATCATTTGGGGAAGCCCGCTGATGTGGTCGGCGTTGGATTTTGTGCCTGATGATAGTGGCATTTAAAAGTTCCTCTGCCCTCTGATTGGGCACATAGGATTCAAGTGAAAGGGAATAGACTCAGAAGTAATATGCAGAAATGCTTTTTCATGGGAAGAGTGGTAGATAGGTGGAACAGCCTCCCAGTGGAGGTATTAGAGACTAGTATAATATCTGAATTCAGAAAGCATGGGACCAATACAGAAGGTCCTTAAAGGAAAAATAGACTTCAGTAGTTGGTATGGAAGGGCAGACTGGATAGACCATAATGGTCTTTCAGCTGTCGTGTTTCTATGCTGTTTTAACCTTTGATCAAGGACCATATAGTGTTCAAAAGACAATATACAGTGCTCGCAAACTACAAAGAAGAAATCAATTCCGCAAAGAACCACCACACCAAAATACTAAACAAGGCTTTAAACAGACCAATAGAACTGTTTGAACTCATTAAATCTATTACCAAGCCTGCTCAGAATGATGACTTGAATAATGCTATAAATGCACAACCTCTAGCTCATTATTATGCCATCAAACTTAACCCCATACAAGCAAACACCACTCAAATACAAACTGCAAGCAACATCCTCCAATCATTAACAACAATCATGGACACTACTGAAGAATGGAACACCTTCCACAGCATTGACTCAAGGAAACTATTAAACACAATCACAAATCTAAACACTACGACCTCTCCCTTAGACCCCTGTCCAGTAGAATGGATTAAGGCAATGAAAACAAACTGCCCCCCCCTCTTGTACTGAATATAATAAATAAATTTGCTGCGACAAGGAATTATGCCAACAGAGCTCAAAAGATCCATCATACGACCTATCCTTAAAAACAAAACACTCAAGAAAGAAGACCCATCTTCATACAGATCTATATCAAGTGTTCCTTTCATAGCCAAAACCACATAAAAAACAGTCCAGCACCAATTACAAGATCACATCGATGCCACGAATGCACTTGATGACCAACAATATGGCTTCTGACAATTCCACGGAGTAGAAACACTCCTATATGTACTATTTGACAAATTACACAAAGGCATTGAAAATTGCAAGAAAATGTTCATCCTAATATTCATAGACATAACTGCGGCCTTCGACACAGTACACTATGGGACTCTCATCTCCAGACTGGAAACCATAGGAATAAAAGGAACCCCCCTAAAATGGTTCAGATCTTACATAACCAACAGAGCACAACAGGTCCAATTTAACCAAGGCACATCAAAACCATTCCCTCAAACACAAGGAATACCCCAAGGCTCAGTGTTATCCTCCCTACTGTTCAACCTATACTTAAGGCCGATCTGCACAATATTTCAGAAGCACAGGATTGATTATCACTTATATAGCATTATATCATCTGCATATATGTAACTGGATGCAATCAACCCAATCTATGACCACATAGAAGCATGCCTCAAGGAAACTCAAACGTGGCTTCAACAAAACCCAAGCATCAATCATAAAAAAATTGAAGTAATGTTTATCTTCAAAAATCCAGAATTTAAACCCACCCCTCAACAATTCTCCTAAACAATAATTTATATAACATCAAACAAGAAATAAAATACCTAGGAATAACTCTTGACAAGAATCTCAAAATGGAAACTCCTAAGATCACTTAACTGAACAATATTGCACAAACTACGCATCATACAACCATTATGCAACATCATTGAGCACTCTGACTTCAGAACAGTAGTCCAGGCACTCATTACACCACACCTAGACTACTGCATCAGCATCCTACAAGGATTACCCAAGAAAGTGCTCAACATACTACAAATGGCCCAGAACGTCACAGCACGAATATTGATCCCTGAAGTTGAAGCTTTGGTGGGAGTGGCTGACTTGGATTTAGTGGCAGTTACAGAAACATGGTTCACAGAAAACCATGACTGGGATGTAACTATACCTGGCTATACTTTATTCAGAAAGGACAGGGTAGGAAGAAGGGGAGGAGGAGTGGCACTATATGTAAAAACTACTATTAAAACTTTGGAATTACAGAGCTTAAAAGGGAGAGAGGAGGCATTGTGGGTTAAACTAGAAAGAGGGAAAGAGAAATCTATTTGCATTGGTGTGATATACAGACCTCCCTCACAAGAGGAAGAGGTGGACAGAGTTAATTGAAGACATATGCACCATTGCTAGGAAAGGGGAAGTGCTACTGATAGGAGATTTCAATATGCCAGATGTTGATTGGCACATTCCTGCTGCAGTATCATCTAGAAGTAAGGAGATCCTGGATTCTCTACAGGGAGAACTATTCAGACAATTGGTAACAGACCCCACACGTGAAGGGGCCATACTGGACTTGGTGCTTACCAATGGTGAAAGTGTTTCTGATGTTGTAGTGGGAGATCATTTTGCATCCAGTGATCACCAGATGGTGTGGTTCAGTATTAGGACTAGGGCTGTTAGAATCCATTCCAAGGTGAGGATCTTAGACTTTAGGAAGACTAACTTTGTGAAGATGGGCCAATACCTCAGGGAGTCGTTAGTGGGATGGGAACAGCTGGGGGATGTAGAAAAACAGTGGGCAAAACTGAAAGGGGGTATTTTAAAGGCAACCAACCTTTTTGTTAAAATGGTAAATAAAGGCAAAAGGAACAGGAGACCGCTATGGTTTTTGAAGGAAGTAGCTGAAAAAGTGAAGAAAGAGGGAGGCCTTCATGAAATACAAGAGATCACAGAGAGAGGAAGACAGGCATCTGTATTTGGAAAAACTTAGAGAAGCTAGCAAAGTAGTCAAGAAGGCAAAGATTCAAAAGGAGGAGGAAGTAGCCAATGCAATAAAATGGGGGGATAAGACATTTTTCAGATATATTAGTGAGAAGAGGAAGGGCAAAAGTGGTATTGTCAGACTCAAGGGTGCAGGGGGGGGGGAATATGTAGAAGCTGATAAGGATAAAGCGGAATTGCTTAACAAATATTTTTGTTCTGTGTTCACAGTTGTAGAACCAGGAGCAGGACCTCAGAAAACACCCACAAATAAGAACAGAAGCGAGGGACATCTTGAACAATTTTCAGAAGACTGTGTTCATGAGAAACTAGCTCAACATAAAGTAGACAAAGCAATGGGACCGGATGGCATACACCCTAGAATACTGAGGGAACTTGGGGACGTTCTAGCAACTCCACTGACTGACCTTTTCAATGCCTCGGAGTCGGGAGTGGTGCCAAAGGACTGGAGAGAGGCTCATGTGGTGCCTTTACACAAAAGCGGAAGTAAGGATGTGGTTGAAAACTACAGGTCGGTTAGTTTAACTTCGGTGGTGAGTAAATTATTGGAAACGCTGCTGAAAGAGAAAATAGTGAGGTTTCTGGAGTCTAGCGGATTACAGGATCTGAGGCAGCATGGATTCACCAGGTCTTGTCAGACAAATCTGATTGATTTCTTTGACTGGGTGACCAGGGAGTTGGACCGAGGGAGAGCTCTAGATGTGGTGTATTTAGATTTCAGTAAAGCCTTTGACACTGTTCCTCACAGGCGACTTATAAACAAACTGAGCACCCTAGGGATAGACCCTAAAGTTACTGCTTGGGTTAGAAATTGGTTGGGTGGGAGGCGACAAAGAGTACAAGTAAATGGAGCTCACTCTGAGGAGAAGGATATTACCAGTGGTGTGCCCCAGGGATTTGTCCTTGGTCCGATTCTTTTTAACATCTTTGTTAGTGATATAGCGGAAGGGCTGTCGGGTATTGTTTGCTTCTTTGCGGATGATACCAAAATCTGCAATAGAGTAGACACCCAGGAAGGTGTAGATAACATGAGGAGGGATCTAGCTAAGCTTGAAGAATGGTCTAGAATTTGGCAGTTGGGATTTAATGTTAAAAAATGTAAGATCATGCATTTGGGCTGCAGCAATCCAAGGGAGCAATACAATATAGGAGGTGAAGTACTTTTGTCCACTAAAGAAGAGCGGGACCTAGGCGTGGTTGTGTCTGATGATCTTAAAGTAGCTAAGCAGGTAGAAAAGGCGATGGCAAAAGCTAGAAGGATGCTTGGGTGCATACGGAGAGGAATGGCTAGCAGAAAAAAGGAGGTGATAATGCCTCTGTATTAGTCTTTGGTGTGACCTCATTTGGAGTATGGTGTGCAATTCTGGAGACCGCACCTTCAAAAGGATGTGAACAGGATGGAGTCGGTGCAGAGGGTTGCTACTAAAATGATTAATGGGCTTCATTATAAAGCATATGAGGACAGACTTAAGGATCTTAATATGTACACCTTAGAGGAAAGGCGGGATAGAGGTGATATGATTGAGATGTTTAAATACCTCCGTGGCATAAATGTTCAGGGAGAGAGAGCCTCTTTCAATTGAAAGCAAGTTCTGCTACGATAGGGGACATGGGTTGAGGGTGAAGGGAGATAGATTCAGGAGTGATATGTGGAAATATTTCTTTACAGAAAGAGTAGTGGATCCATGGAATAGTCTCCCAGTGGAGGTGGTAGAGATGAGGACACTAACTGAATTCAAAAAAGCATGGGACCAACACAGAGGATCTCTAAAGGTAAAAAGTGGACTGTTGTAGTTATGGAAGGACAGACTAGATAGGCCATGTGGTCTTTTTCTGTCATCATGTTTCTGTGTTTGTGTTTCTGTGCTTCTGTGTACCGTGCTATTCAAATCAGTGTGGTTTACATAAAACAGAACATATACAATGAACAGGGACTATAACTTGGACCTAACTGGGGTAACTATCTACAAATTATTTACTGAATGTACTAATATTTACATGGATTAATATATAAATTTAACAGGATTAATAATTATAATTATAATCCTGTTATATGTAACTGTTGCTTTGCTGTGCTCAAGTTATAATGTAAACCCACTACTGCTTGCTGGAAGAAGCGGTATAAAAATGTAACCAAATAAATAAATAAATAAAATAAATAACACACTCAAACATGGGGTTCAAAGGTGTAATAGACTTTCCAGGCTGTGATTTTGGGATTAAAAGATTTTTTTGGGAGTTTTGGAATTAACCTGCAACAGCAACCATATAGTCAAACAAAATGAACACTTTTTCCATGCTTTATTTTATTTCTTTATTTAAAAGGATTTATATACCTCTTTGTCCTGAAATCAAAGCGGTTTACACTTCAAATTATCAAAAATCAGTGTCAATAGGGGTAGGCATGCTGTGTTAACACTGAGTGGAGGTAATGATTTCTTGGTGTGCTTTTTACAGGATGAGCTATGTACAAGTGCTTATATACAGGGAGGGTAGGGGGGTATGTTGGGGTTTTTCAAACAATGACTTAATATTATAAATTAATATTAACTTGGGAGAAGTAGAGGGCAGAGCATGCAAAACTACCAGAAGGAATGAAGTACTGCATATGTCTGACATGAGATGATCTTGCCTCCCTTGAGGGAGACCAGGAATCCTGAGGAAGCATATTACCAGTGACATATATAGGTGTGTAGGCAAACCAGGAGATCCTGGAGATGTATTTTTATCCTACTACTCTGCCAGAGGAAATTATGAACACCCCTGAGGCATTTATTTTTATTTATTTAGATGGTTTATATACTGCTTAATTTTAAAGTTAAGGTGGTTTACAGAGAACTAATTTGTACATAGAACCAAATTATACATGGAACAAGATTAGGAATAATGAGGCATGGAATCCAAGCAGTCCAGCTCCGTTGATGAGGACCATGACAGAAACACACTTACTACAAATCATGAAATAGTCAGAAAAGGAGTTCTGAAGTACCATCTGCTGCCATAAAGGTGATGAAGACAAAGTATGGTAGTACTGGATCAGAGATTGTAGGACTGGTTCCCTGTGGCCAGCTCTGAACCAAACAAAATGGATTCCTGTTATATGAAACTTCTGCTGTATTCCAAGCTTCAAACCTACTGATCTTCAAGTAACTACCTGTAAAGTGCTTGTATGTTTGCATACTGAAGACTATTGTTCCCAGCCATGACTGTCAGAGAACCTGTTGCTCAGACCTCTCATCCACAGACTGTTTGACTGGCCCTGGATATTTGCATCAATGTATGAGACTGCATACCATCACCTTCTGCATTTTGTGTCTCACCATGGACCCTTTGTCTGCAGGATGACCATCTGATGACTACCATCTGATTCACTGAGACACCTCACAGTATCTCATGCCAACCAATCACCAAAATGTAATAAGGATACATCATAAAGAATACAGTGCACAGAACTTTCATGCCACTTTGTGCTTTTTGATTTCCTTGCTACTCCTGCAAAGACAGACACACACTGTGTGTGCACGCAAGGCTGTTCCACTAAACATCGGGACAGAATAAGACTCTCACAGATCTAAGGTTCTGTATTTGCATGTGGCTAGCCTCTGGACAGCTCTAGCCAGCATAATCTAGCCTAGCTGCCTCCTTTGGACTTCATGCTGTTCCAGAGACTGCCTTAAACCCCAGTTGCAATCATCCACCTAGCTAAACTGAGGTACTGATCTTACATTCATCCCCGGAGGGTGGTTCGTTAGGACAAGCACAGATAACAGCTATCTAAGTGCAGAGTGTGCATATGACCTCTGGTTGCTAATCGGTGATTTATTATTTTTGCATAATTGTAATCATAGTGCTGTACCCTATGTGTCATGTTTATGTGTGTATATATACAAATCACAAACAAGAAAATCCACACAGAGTATTACATACACCAAACAAACTCTCAGACCAAAACAATCTAGATAATTCCTAACTCATCTAAACTTACTCCAATAGCTCAAGAGTCACAACAGCTAAACCACCTAAAAGGAGAAAATTATGTCAAACCACAATGGCAGCAACAACATAGGGGAGAAAAAGCCTCAGGACCTTATCACTTCCCACTATACAGCAACAAAAGCTGTAGGGAAGATCAAGAGCTCTACATCATAGGCATTAAAAATACTCCCCCTTCTTTTATTATAATTTTTATTCAATAGTTCAATAAACATAAAGGGTACCTAGAAGATATACTCTCTATACCCATCACCCACATCAAAACATTACTCAATCAATTTGTCAAAGCTCCTAAAACCAGTCTTACGGAGCTACCAAACAACCCTAACCAACACTAAAATCCTTTACTAAATAACGAGCTTCACATACAGCTCATATCAGACATTTAAAGTTAAACTAAAAACACTGATAGAGGAGGATAGGGCAGAGAAAATACTTACTTGGCACTTCATAATATACTTAGGTATTGTTATGCTACAATATATACTATTATACATAAACCAATTACACAGCTGGGCTGGCCTGCAGTATGAGCTCAATTGTAATGGTAAAAGCACTTCTGAACTAGGACAAACCCTGCAAACAAGAAACAGACTAGTACATTTCAAAGCATTCACAAAAAGCACAGCAGGTCTACTTATTTTAAAGGTGTCACTGAAGAACTTCAAAACAGCTTTAGGGGATTGCTGATTGAACAGGCTGCGCTGCTGAAACCCACTCTAAACAAACTTCACTGCTAAAGGAGTTACACAAAATTTGCTGCATTATGGCAACAAAACCTCCTACCTTTCTGCCCAACAAAGATCTTTGAAGGGGCTTAGAGAAGAGACCATAGGCAGGGCTGTCTGCTAAGGAGTAGCCTAGTGGTTGGGGCAAGGTACTTCAGGTCGGAAGGTCGGAGGTTCAAATCCCACTAGAGGACAGCAACCTTGGGCCGGAAGGACTAGGGTTTCTAGTCCCACAGATGCTCCTTGTGGTCTTGGGCAAGCCACTTAACCCTCCATTGCCCATGTTCCCTGTAAGTATTAGTGTATGTGTCTCATATCCCAGCGTGTTAAATGTATCCCCCAATTCTGTTGTGACTGCTTTGATTGAAGGATAAGGCGGTATACAAAACTGTCTAAATAAATAAATAAATAAAAATAAAAATAAATCAAGGTTGAGGCAGAAGCAGATTGGGAAGTAATTCAAATATGTGAGGAGAGACAAGGATGTTGATTGTCTGCCTCTTTGGAGACAATAAAACAATATCTGTTCTGGAGAATTGGGGATTGGTAGCAAGTGGAAATAAGGAAGGTAAATGAGTTAGTGATTCCACCTTGCCAACAATGTTGGCCCCTGAAATTTCCATCTTTCAGAAGTACCTAGATTTAGCCAATCAGGCTATTCCTCATCATTAAGAATTAAAAAGGAATTACTGCTGGGAGCATGGATACTGGCAGATCTACTTGAGCTACAGAATCCATGAATTTGGATCTTGGCGAGACAGGAAGCAAAGTATCATCTCTGCCAGAAATAGATTTTTCCACCTGAGGATTTGACACACAAGTAGTGCTTCCAGTCACTAAGGCAGTATACCTCAAAATATGGACCCTCTGTCACCTATGGCCTTTGCTATTAGTCACTGACTTCCACAATGTATTCCAGGCTCTTATCACCCCCTCACTTTGACTACGCCAATATCATTCTACACGGCCTACCAGACTGCATACTCCATCCCCTACAAGTGGCCATGAACACTGCAGCACGAACTCTATATGGAGCTGCCAGATATGAGCATGTGACACCTATCCTAAAGCAACTTCATTGGTTCCCTATAGCTAGCCGCCTCAAATACAAAGCTCTCCTAATGACGTTTAAAATCTTGCACCATCTTTCTGCATTCTCCATGGAAGAACTCGTACACTGGACACCGGATTATAGAGTTAGGAGGACAAGCATGGCAAACACACTCATCATCCCTGCTTCAGCAAGAAAAATCTCCCAAACTGCCAGAAATCGAGCCTTCATCCTATACGCGCCATCACTCTGGAACTCTCTCCCTGCCCTGATCTGTGTCACCTCTGACCTGTCTACCTTCAGAAAGGCAATAAAGACACATCTCTTCCAACTATACTATGAACATGCAGCATAGCTCACACTTTGCCCACCTCCTTGCCATAGTCCAGACCCACCTACACACAATGTTCCCTCTAATTTTCTGTAGGCTGTGTGCGCATAAAATATCAGCTGTGCAGCTTTTGAAGGAAGGTTAAATTTTTGTGCGCCACATAACGACACTCGGAGTTATATACATTAAAATTTGACTACATGTCAGAATACAGTATGTACACCACATTGATTGCACTAGAAAATATTGTAGAACATGTGAAAACCATAAATACACAACAACTTTTCAATTTTAAGAACGTCTGTGTTGTTTTCTATCAGAATCAGAACCATAATTTTTGTGCGCTCTGTTGTAAAGTATGTGCGCTCACTCGGCGAGGTGTGTGCGCGCGCACACGCGCACTGCTTAGAGGGAACAGTGCCTACACATCATAGTCCTCTAATCATCTTGTAAATAGTTTGCCCAGGTTCTACCCAAGTTGACTCCCTGTTCACTGTATTATAAAAGGCTTCTGTTTACTATAATTATGGTTAAGCTCTATTTACTTGTTCTATGAAAACCTGTTCTATGTAATGAGTTGTTTGCTGTAAACCACACTGATTTAAAATACTGCGGTATATAAAACCAAATAAGTAAATAGTGTGTGAGCCCTGAGTGAAAGTGACAAATTGACCTGGCTGTAGCTGATATATTAGTGGCCTGAAAAGTACAGTTCACTTTGGGAACTAGCTATCCTTATGTGCCTTTACATAGGTGTCTTGTTTATAAAATGATACTTCCAAAAAGGCATCCTTTCTAAAAGCAACATGTGCCTTGATTGAAATAGGCTTCCAGATCCAGCCTCAACTATGCACCAGTGCTGACACACAAATTGATACCTTGGTGTATACTCTTCAAGTGTACATACATATTTTATAAAATACACATGCATATTGTGGCTCCATCTCTCAGCCCAAACTAAGCCCCCAGGAATGATTATTCACAGATTGCATAAAATCAAGGGCACAATTTCTGCGTTTGTAATTTTTGTGTGTATGCAGTTGCATGATTTTATAAAAGCCCTTTTCTGTCAGTAAAACAGGCTCTACATGTTTAAAAAAATGAATAAAATGACCTCCACATTTGGGGAGAGCAAAATATCTTTTTGGTTGGAGGGGCTAAACAAACCATTCCCTGGTGCTGTTCCAAAACTGTTTCTATGTTGAGCAAATATTGGTGGGATCATGGACCCCTTACTCACCTCTTTCTGCAGCCTGTGTCCACACTGCTTATTGAAGACTGTCTTAAAAGATGCTACTAAACTTTTTGTCATCAACAAAGAAGACCAGTTTAAATGCTGTTCCTGTTGAACCTTGGAAATATGAAACTGGGTTTGAAAATACATTCTGTTTTTATGTATGTATGTTTGGTGTTATGAATGCAAGTTTCAGTTTGTTCAATGTAAACCGCACTGATGCAGAATAGTGTGGTATATAAGAGAATGTAAATAAATAAATAAGTTACAGAAAGATGAGATCAGAAAAAAAAAACCATCTGAAAGGTCAATAACAATGAAGAACTGCATGCTTATGGGAGGTAAATAGTGATCTGTTTGATTTTACTCAATCAGCAAGAAGGCCTAGCCTAACCAAATGGCTTGGAAGACCAGATTTAGTCAAGAATTAAGATCAGGGATTTTGATCATATAATAAATTGAGTAGCAGTTTCTTTTGGATTATCTAGTATGTAACATTATGTAACTGTTACATATTATGTAATTACATAACAAAGAAAAAAACCAGAAAATTAAAAAAATGACAAAGTAAAATCACTAGAAGTTGTGTGCCAGCTACTTATGTTGTGGTGAAGGTTGTCAGACGGCTGCCTAGGGTGAGAACTTACACAATCTTGACGATGCATATATTCATATGATTCTTGCAAGGTATTGTGGGTATTGTAGTTCATTCACTCCCAAACACAGCTGATGACAATAATTTGAGTTGTGAAACCAAGTGGTAAGATCAATAAAATACTTCTTTTATTGATGGGGTTTAATTCACCCAGCACATGTATGCTTGATAGCACTATAAATGAGGTTACTTGCTTGCAGTGTTTAAAATGGATAACAAAAAGTCACAAAGTAAACCAGAAAACAACCTTCAGCTTGTCAGGCAATTAGCTAATGTTTTCTTAGCAAGTAATTACCAAATACAAAGGCACAAAGTAAAGAATAAACTTTGCTGGTTAGGTTAACTTCTGCTTATTTTCCACGCCGATCTCAGCAGTGATTCTCCCTTGCTCACACACACAATCAGGTGCAGCCCTAATTACTATCAATGGACCAGCTGAAAGCCTTTAGCTGGCTGGCTGCTACTGTGTGAGCCCAAATCCTGCTTTAAGAGCTGTTTGCAGTGGAAATAAAGAACAAAGTTAGGTTTCTTTGTGATGGCTGATGTGTTTGCTCAGAGAAAACTAGTAATAGCATTTAGATAGAGAACAGTCCATATAAACTGTATTTTCATCTGCTGTATCTCCCTCTTCATCAACAATCATAGGGTCAATATCATACATTGGCACAGATGAGTCTTTCATTAAGGCACTATCATGAGAATGCTTATTCCCTTGCTGCCATTCTCTATTATAGATAGGGTCTGGATCAGTGTTCATACCTGAGCCTCTCCTGCTATCATTTCTCTCTGTATAGCCTGGCCAATATGTAATCCAATTCTGATGTCCAGCCTTCCAATCTTGATCCCTGGACACTGGATCTTCTCTCACATACCTTCTGGCCTTGGTCTGAAAGTCCCTTCCACCTGCAGTCTTCTCTCTTCCAGGTAGCCACTGGTGATTCCTATCTCTGCCACTCCATTCCTCTGGCTGAATCCAGTCCAATGGACTCTGCTGGCTTTTTGAATACCTCCCAGTATGAGTACTGCCTTGGAATCTCCCAGACCTTCCAATGGCCTTTCTTCTCTTCCTTCCAGAGAGTTTCCTTCTCTCTCTATCTGCTTGGCTTGGCTTCTGTTTCTCCAGGTGATACTGGTGCTTGAGCTTGTAGCCGTTGCTGTCTCTGTATCTCTTCCTCCCTCTGTAGCTTTTGCTGAAGCTGTTATCTGAAAAATAAGCTCTATTCTTATCCTGTTCTAATGTGTGCTGCTCCCTAACACAGCGCAGCTGTGTTGAATCAGGCCCTGCCCTTTGAGATGAGTGCTTAGGGATTACCTCATAGCTCTCTTGATTGCACCTACATTCTCTCACTTCAGCCCCTCTCATGGCTGCTGGAAACCTGGTGCATTCTGGGACTGGTAGTCTTTTATGTGAAAACTCTGTTTTCTTGCTTCTACCAGAACTGACAGGTTGCTTGTTCAGAGTCACATCATCTTTTCTATAGCTCCTACCTGAGCTATGATAAGCTTCCTTATCACAAGGTTTACATTAAATTTATCTTGATTTGCAGATTACAGCTAGCTGTCTGTTCTAGTATGACAATTGTGAATCTGTTTTAGAGGTGGATTATACCCTTTTTTTTTTTTTTTTTTTTTTTGGTAGAGGCATTTGAGTAAATGGGCTTTCAAATGGCTGGCTCAAGAGTGAAGAAATACTGTAGCACTTTTTTGTCATAAAATATTAATCATAACAATAATTAAATATCATACGTGTTTCAATGTCATCTTTTATCTGCATTTTCTGATGCTTTTTGACCAGCTGATTGTATATGTGATATTTTATGAATGTTTGTAAGTAGCATAGAAATGATTTGGTACTAATATAAGATATGCCATACTAAGTCAGACCAAGGTCCATCAAGCCCAGTATCCTGTTTCCAACAGTGGCCAATTCAAGTCACAAGTACCTGTTAGGTTCCCAAAAAGGTACACTGATTCCAAGTTACTTATCCCAGAGTAAGCAATGGATCTCTGATCCTCTTTTAATAATGGTTTATGGACTTTTTCTCTGGGAACTTGTCCAAACTTTTTTAATCCCAGCTACACTAACAGTTTTTACTACATCCTTTGGTAACGAATTCCAGAGTTTGATTATGCGTTGAGTGAAAAAATATTTTCTTCTATTGATCTTAAATGGGCTACACTGTAGCTTCACTGCATGTCCCATAGTCTTTCTACATTGTGAAGGAGTAAACAACCAAACTGTTTACCCGTTCCACTCCACTCATTATTTTAGACTTCTATCACATCTCCCCTCAGCTGTCTTTTTTTCGAAGTCGAAGAGCTCTAACCTTTTAAGCCTTTCCTCATAGGGGATATCTGTCCATCCCCTTAACCATTTTGGTGGCTCTTCTCTGCACCTTCTCTAATTCTGCTATATCCTTTTTAAGATATGGCAACCAGAAATGCACACAATATTCAAGGTGTGGTCACACTGTTCCTTTCCTTATGATTCCTAGCATTGTTTGCTTTCTTGGCTGCTGCTGCTGCACACTGGGCAGAGGCTTTTACCATATTAACTACAATGACACCTAAATCCTTTTCCTGGGTGGTGGTTTCTAATGTGGAACCTTGCATCATGTAAAAATAGTTGGAGGAGTTCTTTACTAAATGCATAACTTTGCACTTGTCGGCATTAAATGCCTTCTGTTACTTGGACGCCCAGCCTTTCAATTTATCAAGGTCCTTTTGCAATTTTTCACAAATCTCTTGTGGATTAACAACATTAAATAATATTGTCTGCAAATTTGTTCACTTCACTCATTATTCCTATTTCCAGGCAATTTATGATACTTAAAAAGCAGCAGGCACACAGCACAGATCCCTGGATTATTCCACTATTCTTTCTCTGTTGAGAAACTTGGCCATTTAGCTTTGCTGTCTGTTTACTTTTAACCATTTCTTAATCCACAATCGTACACTGCCTCCTGTCCTATGACTTTTTAAAATTTTGCCAAGAGTCTCATGAGGGGCTTTCTGAAAATTGAGATGCACTGTATCAACCAACTCACCTTAATTTACCTGATTATTCACACCTTCAAAAAAAATGTAACAGATTAGTAAAATGAGATTTTCCTTGGCTAAAGCCATGTTTGCTTTCTCCCATTAAACAATGACTATCTACATGTTTAGTAATTTTATTCTTTATAATGGTTTCTACCAGTTTGCAGACAGCAGTCCAGCAGCGGGATGGGGGCTTTCCAGTCTTTTGCATTGAGTGTCACATGTATGATTTTCTCCCAGTTGACGAGAGGTCTTACGTGTGCACTAGGTGCAAGGAGCTCTTTGCTCTCAGGGAACGAGTCTGTTCTCTAGAGGCTAAAGTAGCAGACTTGGAAAGCATAAGACAGACAGAGAGGTACATAGATGAGACCTACAGGGATATAATCCTGAAGTCCCACCTCCAGTCTGGCAGCATCCCTGTTGCCATGGAGGAGAGAGGTCACGTGATAGGAGAGCATCACCCTGGTGTGGCAGGAAGTGATCCTGCAACTAGGACCTGTCCTCCAGGTGATGTAAAACCCTCTCGCACCGAGGAAGTTTCTCCAGGGCCATGTGCCCATGAGGGAAGGGTTAGGACAGCCGTTATAGTTGGTGATTTGATCATTAGGCATGTAGATAGCTGGGTGGCTGGTGGACGTGAGGATCGCCTGGTAACATGCCTGCCTGGTGTGAAGGTAGCGGACCTCATGCGCCACCTAGAATAAGGTCTTAGATAGTGCTGGGGAGGAGTCTCCTGTCTTGGTACATGTCGGTACCAATGACAGGAAAATGTGGTAGGGAGGTTCTGGAGGCTAAATTTAGGCTTTTAGGTAGGAAGTTGAAATCCAGAACTTCCAGCGTAGCATTTTCCGAAATGCTTCCTGTTCCATGCGCAGGACCCAAAAGGCAGGCAGAGCTCTGGAGTCTCAATGTGTGGATGAGACAGTGGTGCAGAGATGAGGGTTTTGGATATGTTAGGAACTGGGGAACATTCTGGGGAAAGGAGGGGCTCTTCCGAAGGGATGGGCTTCACCTTAACCGGGATGGAACCAGGCTGCTGGCATTAACCTTTAAAAAAGGAGAGAGAGCAGCTTTTAAACTAGATATTAGGGGAAAGCTGACAATCGCCCAAGAGCGGATGGTTCGGAAGAATGTATCTTTGAAGGATACTACCAAAAGCAGAGAGGTTCCACAAAAGAGTAAACTAGCCCAAATGCCCTCAAGTATGGAGCAGACAGAGATTAAAGATCCCAAATTACCCATGTCTAACAATAGCCAAATTAATATGAATAAAATACATTCTCTAAAATGCTTGTATGCAAATGCTAGAAGTCTAAAAAATAAGATGGGAGAGTTAGAATATATAGCACTAAATGAAAGGTTAGATAAGATTGGAATATCAGAGACATGGTGGAAGGAGGACAACCAGTGGGACACTGATACCTGGGTACAAACTATATCGTAATGATAGAGCTGATCAAATTGGTGGAGGGGTTGCTCTATGTTAGAGAGGGCATTGAGTCAGAAAGGATTAAAGTTTGGCAGGAAACAAAATCTGCTGTAGAATCTCTATGGATTGAAATTCCATGTAAAAGGGGAAGGCGATGGCAGTGGGGGTGTACTATCGACCGCCTGGCCAGAATGAACAAATGGATGATGAAATGTTCAAAGAAATCAAGGAAGCTAACAAAAGTTACAGCGCAGTAATAATAATGGGTGATTTCAACTACCCCGGTATCGACTGGGTCAGTGTCACGTCAGGACATGCTAGGGAGATAAAGTTCCTAGATTAAATAAATGACTCCTTCTTGGAGCAGCTGGTTCATGAACCGACCAGAGGGGAAGCCATATTAGACCAAGTCCTTAGTAGAACACCAGATCTAGTGCAAGAGAGAAGGTTGTTGGGGCCACTTGGCAATAGTGATCATAGCATGATTGCCTTTGATTTAATTAGTGGAGAAGGGATAGTAAGGAAAGCCACAGTACTACCTTTTAACTTTCGAAAGGGAGACTATGATAAAATGAGGAAAACAGTTAAGAAAAAACTAAAAGGAGCAGTTCCAAAGGTTAAAGACGTACATCAGGCTTGGCTGTTGTTGAAAAATACTATCTTGGAAGCCCAGACCAGCTGTATTCCACGCTTTAAGAAAAGTGGAAGGAAGTCCAAAAAACTGCCAGCATGGTTTAAAGGTCAGAGAGGCTGTTGCCAAAAAAGCATCTTTCAGGAAATGGAAAAAAGAGCAAAATGACAAAACCTGGAAACAGCACAAGCACTGGCAAGTCAAATGCAAGGCATTGATAAGGCAGGCAAAGGGAGAATTTGAGAAGAAGCTTGCGGCGGAAGCAAAAATGCGAAGTAAAGACCTTTTCAAGTACATTCGTAGCAAAAAACCTGTGAGAGTCAGTTGGTCCATTAGATGATAAAGGGGTTAAAGGAGCACTAAGAGGCGACAAGGAGATAGCGGAGAGACTGAATGAATTCTTTGCTTCGGTCTTTACTGAGGAAGATGTAGGGATGTTACCCATGACTGAAGTGGTATTTAAAGGGGCGGAAGAATTGAAGGAAATATCGATACATCGAGAAGATGTATTACAACTATTAGATAAACTGAAGAGTAGCAAATCACCTGGGCCGGATGGTATGCATCCAAGGGTGTTGAAAGAACTGAAATATTAGATTGCAGACCTGCTATTAGTAATCAGTGAACTATCATTAAAATCATCCCTAATACCTGAAGATTGGAGGATCACCAATGTAACACCAATTTTTAAAAACTGTTCCAGGGGTGATCCGGGAAACTACAGACCGGTGAGCCTGACGTCCGTACCGGGAAAAATGGTAGAAACCATCATAAAGAATAAAATTACTCAGCATGTAGATAGTCATGACCTAATGGGAGACAGCCAACATGGCTTTAGACAAGGAAGATCTTGTCTTACTAATATGTTATGTTTTTTTGAAGGAGTGAATAATCAGGTGGACAAAGGTGAGTCGGTTGATATTGTGTATCTGGACTTTCAGAAAGCCTTTGACAAGGTCCCTCATGAGAGACTTTTGGCAAAACTAAAGAGTCATGGGATAGGAGGCAGTGTACTATTGTGGATCAGGAACTGGTTAAAAGATAGAAAGCAGAGGGTAGGGCTAAATAGCCAATTTTCCCAATGGAGAAAGATGAATAGTGGTGTACCCCAGGGATCTGTGTTGGGTCTGCTGCTTTTTGACATATTCATAAATGACCTGGAAAGTGGAATAACGAGTGAGGTTATCAAATTTGCAGATGACACAAAATTATTTAAAGTTGTTAAATCCCAAGAGGATTGTGGAAATTTGCAAGAGGATCTTGATAAATTGGAAGACTGGGCATCAAAATGGCAGATGAAATTTAATGTGGACAAGTGCAAGGTTATGCACCTAGGGAAGAACAACCCAAACTATGGTTACATGATGCAAGGTTCCACATTAGGAACCACCACCCAGGAAAAAGATTTAGGCGTCATTGTGGATACCATGTTAAAACCCTCGGCCCAGTGTGCAGCGGCGGCCAAGAGAGCAAATAGAATGCTAGGTATCATAAGGAAAGGAATGGAAAATAAAACAAAAGATATTATAATGCCTCTATATTGTTCCATGGTGAGACCGCACCTTGAAAATTGTGTGCAGTTCTGGTTGCTGTATCTTAAAAAAGATATAGCGATTTTAGAAAAGGTTCAGAGAAGAGCTACCAAAATGGTAAAGGGGATGGAAGGATACTCCTATGAAGAAAGGCTAAAAAGGTTAGGGCTCTTTAACCTGGAAAAGAGATGGCTGAGGGGAGATATGGTAGAAGTCTATAAATTAATGAACGGAGTGGAACGGGTAAACGTAGATCGATTGTTTACCTTATCAGAATATAGAAAGACTAGGGGACATGCAATGAAGCTACAGGGTAAACTATTTAAGACTAATAAAAGAAAATATTTTTTCACTCAACGTGTAATCAAACTCTGGAATTTGTTACCGGAGGATGTAGTAAAGGCTGTTAGTGTAGCTGGGTTTAAAAAAGGTTTGGACAAGTTCCTGGAGGAAAGGTCCATAAACCATTATTAAGAAGGGACCCAGGATATCAATGCTTGAACCAATACAAGCATTGTGGAACCTGTGTCCCTTGGGGGAACTGCTAGGTACTTATGACCTAGATTGAACATAAGATATGCCATACTGGGTCAGACCGAGGTCCATCAAGCCCAGTATTCTGTTTCCAACAGTGGCCAATCTAGGTCATACGTACCTAGCAGTTTCCCCAAGGGACACAGGCAACACATGAGCCTCTCTCCAGTCCTTTGGCACCACTCTCGACTCCAACGAGGCATTGAAAAGGTTAGTTAGTGGAGTTGCTAGAACGTCCCCAAGTTCCCTCAGTATTCTAGGGTGTATCCCATCCGGTCCCATCGCTTTGTCTACTTTAAGTTGAGCTAGTTTCTCTCAAACAGTCTTCTGAAAATTGTTCAAGATGTCCCTCACTTCTGTTCTTATTTGTGGGTGTTTTCTGAGGTCCTGCTCCTGGTTCTTCATCTGTGAACACAGAACAAAAATATTTGTTAAGCAATTCCGCTTTATCCTTATCAGCTTCCTCATATTCCCCCCCTGCACCCTTGAGTCTGACAATACCACTTTTGCCCTTCCTCTTCTCACTAATATATCTGAAAAATGTCTTATCCCCCCATTTTATTGCATTGGCTATTTCCTCCTCCTTTTGAATCTTTGCCTTCTTGACTACTTTGCTATCTTCTCTAAGATTTTCCAAATACAGATGCCTGTCCTTCCTCTCTCTGTGATCTCTTGTGTTTCATGAAGACCTCCCTCTTTTTCTTCACTTTTTCAGCTATTTCTTTCGAAAACCATAGCAGTCTCCTGTTCCTTTTGCCTTTATTTACCATTTTAACAAAAAGGTTGGTTGCCCTTAAAATACCCCCTTTCAGTTTTGTCCACTGTTTTTCTACATCCCCCAGCTGTTCCCATCCCACTAATGACTCCCTGAGGTATTGGCCCATCTTCGCAAAGTTAGTCTTCCTAAAGTCTAAGATCCTCACCTTGGAATGGATTCTAACAGCCCTAGTCCTAATACTGAACCACACCATCTGGTTATCACTGGATGCAAAATGATCTCCCACTACAACATCAGAAACACTTTCACCATTGGTAAGCACCAAGTCCAGTATGGCCCCTTCACGTGTGGGGTCTGTTACCAATTGCCTGAATAGTTCTCCCTGTAGAGAATCCAGGATCTCCTTACTTCTAGATGATACTGCAGCAGGAATGTGCCAAACAACATCTGGCATATTGAAATCTCCTATCAGTAGCACTTCCCCCTTTCCTAGCAATGCTGCGTATGTCTTCAATTAACTCTCTGTCTACCTCTTCTTCTTGTGAGGGAGGTCTGTATATCACACCAATGCAAATAGATTTCTCTTTCCCTATTTCTAGTTTAACCCACAATGCCTCCTCTCTCCCTTTTAAGCTCTGTAATTCCAAAGCTTTAATAGTAGTTTTTACATATAGTGCCACTCCTCTTCCCCTTCTTCCTACCCTGTCCTTTCTGAATAAAGTATAGCCATGTATAGTTACATCCCAGTCATGGTTTTCTGTGAACCATGTTTCTGTAACTGCCACTAAATCCAAGTCAGCTACTCCCACCAAAGCTTCAACTTCAGGGATCTTATTTCCCATGCTACGGGCATTAATACACACTGCTTTCCATATGTTACCCCTGTTAGCCATTTCCATAAAGGTATTTAATGTATCACCTACTTGGGGTCTTTCACTTACCTGGGGGCTTTCTTCACCCATCCCCAACGAATCTAGTTTAAAGCCCTCTTCAGTAGATTAGCCATTCTACTACCGAAGATGCGTTGACCTTTCTTGGACAGATGGATGCCATCTCTGCTCTGCAACCCTTGGAGCAGCATCCCATGGTCTAGGAAACCAAAACGCTCTCGATGACACCATCCACGCAGCCATGCATTCATCTCCAGGATGCGAGCCTCTCTGCCTTGGCCTTTACCCTCAACCCTCAACAGGGAGGATTGAAGAGAACACCACCTGTGCACCTAACTGCTTCACCCTCTGTCCCAGAGCCATGAAGTCACTTTTGATACGTTCCAGGGTATACCTGGCAGTATCATTTGTTCCAACCTGGATTAGCAACATTGGGTAATAGTCAGTGGGCTTGATGAGTCTCGGCAAACTCTCCGTAACATCTTGGATTTTGGCACCAGGCAGACAGCATACCTCTCTGGACATCAAGTCTGGTCGGCAGATGAACGCCTCAGTACCCTTCAGAAGAGAGTCTTCAACCACCACTACCCTTCGTTTCCTTCTGGTCACGGATTCTGCAACTTTGGGGTACTTGAACTCTGGTTCTTCCCTTTCCAGGGATGCTTTCACCTCTTCCACTTCCAGGGCTGCATAATGGTTCTTCAAGGGCTGGAGAAGTTGGATTGGTGATTTTGCAGGCCTTGGAAACTGGAGAGCTGGTGTATTTTGTCATCCAAGTCTGTCGATAAGGCAGTAACGTCCTATAATGCTGCACTCTCCTCGGCTCTGGATGCTCTCGCTCCACCCACCCCAAGTCCTGTGAAACATCCTGCACCCCAGCCATGGCTATCGTCCACTACCCATTATCTACGTTCCTGTGCCCGTTCTGCTGAGTATGCTTGGCTCAAATCCCGCTCCCCTGAAGACTTTCTACACTTCAAATTCATGCTTGTCTCTTTCCAGTCAGTCTTAGCACTTGCTAAACAAGACTACTATGTCCATCTGACTAACTCTCTTGCCTCTGATCCTCGCCGTCTCTTTACTACTCTCAGCTCTCTACTTAAAGTGCCTCCACCCCTGATCCCTCTCTCCCTTTCTGCCCAAACCCTGGCTGACTATTTCCATGACAAAATCCACAAGATCACCCTCCAATTCCCCACAAATCTGCTATTTCCCATCCTCCTCCTCTCCACTCCCAACCCTCCCCCCCCCTTCCCTTGCTACCCTCTCTTCCTTTCCTGTCATCTCTGAAGAGGAAACTGCCCACCTTCTTTCTTCCTCCAAACTCACCACCTGCTCCTCTGATCCTATCCCCACCCATCTCCTAAGCCACATCTCCTCCACCGTTGTTCCTTCCATCTCTCATATTCTCAACCTTTTGCTCTCCACTGCAACTGTCCCTGCAGACTTCAAGCATGCTGTAGTCACACCTCTCCTCAAGAAACCATCACTTGATCCCACGTCCTTCTAATTATCGACCCATCTCTCTCCTTCCCTTTTATTTCTAAACTACTTGAATGTGCGGTTCACTGCTGCTGCCTTGACTTCCTCTCCTCTCCTGCCCTCCTGGATCCTTTACAGTCTGGCTTTCGCCCTTTACACTCTACTAAAATGCCTCTTGTCAAAGTCTCCAGTGACTTGTTCCTGGCTAAATCTAAGGGCCTGTACTCTGTCCTCATCTTTCTTAACCTCTCTGCTGCTTTCAACACCATTGACCACAATCTTCTCCTTGATACCCTGTCCTCACTTGGCTTTAAGGGCTCTGTACTATCCTTGTTCTCCTCCTATCTCTCCCATTGTTCCTTCAGGGTGTGTTTTGGTGGCTCCTCCTCCTCCGCTACCCCGCTCCCAGTTGGTGTACCCCAAGGATCAGTCTTGGGTCTGCTCCTTTTCTCTCTCTATACCCAGTCCCTTGGTGCGCTTATCTCTTCCAATGGCTTTCAGTACCATCTGTATGCTGATGACTCCCAGATCTACCTCTCTACGCCTGAACTCTCTCCAGCAATCCAGATCCGGATCGCTGCCTGCCTTTCTGACATTGCTGCTTGGATGTCCCACCACTGCTTGAAATTGAACATGGCCAAGACTTAACTTCTTATCTTTCCCCCTAAAACCTCCTCTCCTCTTCCTCCTTTCTCAGTCTCTGTGGATAGCTCTGTACTCCTTCCTGTTTCCTTGGCCTGCAGTCTGGGGGTTGTATTTGACTCTTCGCTCTCTCTTTCTCCACACAAATCCATCTCGTAGCTACAACCTGCTGTTTCTTTCTCTATAACATTAGCAAAATCTGCCCTTTCCTTTCTGAACACACTACTAAAATGCTTATCCACTTCTTAATCACCTCCTGTCTTGACTACTGTAACCTATTCCTTGCTGGTCTCCCTTTGAATCATCTCTCTCCCCTTCAATCTGTTCAACACTCCGCTGCATGGCTATACAAATGCTTAGTAGTAGTAGTATGGAACACTAATGTATGCTGTGTCAGACGGCTGCCTGGGTGAGAATCTTCACAGTCTTGGCAAGTGCATATATCTATATGATTTGCAAGGGATTGTGGGCAATGCAGTTTGTTCACACCAGACACAGCTGCTCACAATAATTAGTTTTGCTTTTGGGTAAAGCCAATAAGATATTTATTTATGGGGTTATTTCTCCCAACACAGATATGCTTGGTAGCACATAAATCAGGTTACTTGCTTTCAGTGTTAAACTTGGAAAAACAAAAATAAGGAAAACAACATTTAAACTTGTCAGGCAAGTTTAAGCAAAAGAAATGAGACCTGGTTGGTACAAACTGGTCTTTTCTGTAGGCATTAGCTAATGTTTTCTTAGCATATATCAAACCAAAGCCACAAAGAAGAGAAAAACTGTTCTTTTCAGGTTAACATCTTATATCTTCCCACATAGATTCAGAAGTGATGCTCACAAAGCTCACAAGCAATTAGGTAAGGCTCAATTGCTAGCAGTTATCCAGCTGAAACCCCTTAACTGGCTTGCTTTCTACTGTGTGGCTAAAAATCTTACTCAGGAGCTTTTCTGAGTAGATTAAAGAACAAGTTTGTATTTCTTTGTGATGGTTGCTATACTTTATAACAGAAAATCACCAAAGGAGTTTAGACAGAGAGCAGTCCCTATAAACAGATTCTTCATCTGCTATCACCCCCTCTTCTTCAACAAGCATGGGTTCAATATCATGGATTGGCACAGATGAATCTCCCAATGGAGCACTTCCAGGAGAATACTTGTTTCCCTGCTGTCTTTCAAGGTTATAGCTAGGGCATAGATCAGTGTTCATACCTGAGCTTCCATTGCTGTTAGAGTTCCTCTCTATATAGCCTGGCCAGTATGTAGTCCAGTTTTTATGTCCAGCCTTCCAATCCAGATCCCTGGACACTGGATCTCTCTTCACATACCTTCTGGCACGGGTCTTAGGGTCCCTTCCACGTGCAGCCGTCTCCCTCACAGGTACCGTCTGGAGATTCCTAGCTCTGCAGCACCATTCCTCTGGCTTTCCCCAGTCCAATGGTGTATGCTGGCCCTTGGAATGCCTCCCAGTATACGTACTGCTCTGGACTCTTCTAGACCTCTCAAAGGCTTTTCTCTTCTTTCTTCCAAAGGGTTTCTTTCCCTCTCTAGTGGTCCGGTTTGGCTTCTGCTTCTGATAATCCTTCAGATGAAACTGAGGATAATTCTCTGGATATCCAAGGTGATCATGAAGATGATCATCTGTAGAATAAACTCTACCTTTATTCTGCTTAGATGAGTGCTCCTCCCTAACACAGCGCAGCTGTGCTGAATCAGGCCCTGCCCTTTGAGATGAGTGCTTAGGGATTACCTCATAGCCCTCCTGATTGAACACATGTTTCCCCCTTTCAGCTCCTCTAATGGCTGCTGGAAACCTGGTGCATTCTGGGACTGGTAGTCTTTTATGGGAAAATTCTGTTTTCTTATTTCTACCAGAACTGACAGGTTGCTTGTTCAGAGTCACTTCACCTTTTCCATAGTTCCTTCCTGAGCTATGATAAGCTTCCTTATCACAGCTGGCACTGTGAACCACAGAGGAACCACAATATTTCCTATGAAATGGGTAAACTAAAATCAAGATTCTTCTGGCATAGCAGAATGTCCAATCTAAGTCTAGGGAGGAGTGGATCAGTGTTTCAATTCCAGCATGGGGACAAGTAACCTCAGGCTGGAGGGACTGGGGTCTCTAGTCCCATGGCCACTCCTTGTGGCCTTGGGAAAGCCACTTAACCCTCCATTGCTTCAGGTACACTTAGGGGCTTGTTTACAAAGCCGCGGTAGCGGTTCGCGATCGTTGTTGGAGCTGCGGCCCCATTGATTTCAATGGGGCCGTGGCTCTGATAACGATCGCGAACCGCTACCGTGGCTTTGTAAACAAGCCCCTTAGATTGTGAGCCCTTTGGGGACAAGGGAATAAAAAGTACCTGTTAGTATATACATACATGTAACCGCTCTGATGCACAAGTAAAGGGCGGTATATCAAGTGCCTAAACCATAAACCGAAGTGGGAATGCTACCTCATATGATCTTTAAATGCAGACTCATTGATCCTTTTAAGTTCCAGTTTGGGAATAATCTCTAGCTAATATTGAAATTTAACTCTAACCTTACATTAGGAACAATTTGTTAACAGTATGGATGAATCTGAGAAAGGGCACCTTGACCCGCTGTCTTTCTGTAGCATTAAAAATGGTCTTATCTAAATGGAAAAATGTTAGTATGTTGAATTTTCACTACAGATGGAACTCAATCTGGATGATATGTAAATTGGAGAGTTTGTGGTGGAATACCTTAACACAGTTAAGTGCTGTCAAGTCTCTGTTAACTCATGACGACATTCTGGATAGTTGTTCTAAACTGTTTGGTCTTCAGTTAGGCGACTCATTGTTGATAGAGTGGCACCCATAGCTGCTGTTTTTATCGATCCATCTCATTGTTGGCCTTCTACCTTGCCAAGCATGATGTCTTTCTTTAATGACCCCTCTTTGCATGATGAACTCTCTCCCAGAACACATACGATCTGCGCACTCTATGCAGGACCTGAAGAAACTAAAGACTCATCTGTTCATTGAACACTTTGGTGTCAGTGGAATCACATAACACTATAAAGCTAACCGCTATCACCACCTGCTAAATATGTAAATCCTCTATTGTTGACTCCAAGTTGTTCCACCCCTAGGTTCTATGTAATTACAATACAATTGAGTTTGATCACTGTAAACTGCTTATTTATTTAAACATTTCTTATATACCACCTTTCATGATATCAAGGCAGTTTACATTGAACAGGGCATTATAACTTGGAGATAACTATTTTACAGGGAACATGGGCTGTGGAGGGTTAAGTGGCTTGCCCAAGACCACAAGGAGCACCTCTGGGACTAGAAGCCCCAGTCCTTCCGGCCCAAGGTTGTTGTCCTCTAGTGAGATTTGAACCCCTGACCTTCTGGCATGAAGTACCTTACCCCAACCACTAGGCCACTCCTCAAAGGTGGTATAAAAGCAACTGTTAAATAAATGATGTGTCCAAAGTATGAAAGTTGAAGTCTTGTCTGAGCTTCTAAAGAAAGCTTAGGATTGATTTCCCCTAAAACTGACTGGTTTGTTCTTCAGTACAAGGGGACTACACAGTATTTGTCATTGGCACCATAATTCAAAGGTTCAATGTTCTTCCTGTCTATCTTTTCCACCCTCCAACTTTCATATCTATATGATATTGAAAATACCATGGCTTGAACAAGTCAAATCTTTGTATGGAGAGAGACATCTCTGCTCTTGAGAAGCTTGTCTAGGTCCTTCACAGCCATTCTTCCAAGAGCAATGTGTCATCTGATTTCTTGACTGCTCGTTGTTTCTTTATTGATAGTTGATAACTTTAACCTGCTTGGATCAACTATTTCAACTTATTGATTTGCCAGTTAAGATCTTTGCTGCCTTTACATTAAGGTACAGGCCCATTTTAAGACTGTGCTCCTTGATCCTGAGAAACAAATATTTCAGATCATCCTCACTTGCAGCCAGTAATGTGGTACCATCAGCATAGTGAAGGTTGCTTATGAGTCTTCCACCAATCTTCATACCTCTGTTGTCTTCATACAGTCCTGCTTCTCTGATTTGTTTTGCATATAAATTAGAGGTAGGGAGAAAGAATGCAGCCTTGTCATACACCTTTGCTGATTTTAAACAATTCTGTTTCTCCTTGTTCCGTTCAAACTGTTGCTTCTTGATCAATGTAAAGGTTGTGCAAGAGAACTATCAGGTGTTTGGGTATACCCATGCTGCTTAATGTTACACAGTCAAAAACCTTGCTGTAGCCAACAAAACACATGTAGATATCCTTTTGTCTTTTCAAGTGTTCATGTCACATCTACGATGATGTTCCTTGCCCTTTCCTGAACCCTGCTTGCACTTCAGGCAGTTCTCGTTCCATGAATGGTTGTAGTCTCTGCTGAATAATCTTGAGTAGAATCTTGCTCGCATGTGGGATCAGAGTGATTGTGTGATAATTTCCACAGTTAGTTGATCACCTTTCTTTACTTAACACTGTAACTGTCATTAAAAAAAAAATGTTAACCAATAAATGACTATCTGTAAGAAGTAATAGTGGTGCAGGGGCAAATTTTGTGTCTCAGGTATTAGCCAGAAAACGTTAGCTTATGCAGTTCTGTATATTGATTTAGTTTTGAATTGCAGCACCTTTTGTTTTGAACACATGTCAGGAAGATGGCAACATGTTCGATCAGACGGGGCCACATCCGAACCATTTCCTCAAACTCAAGGAGTGCCTCAAGGATCCTCCATATCATCCTTGATGTTCAACATATACATTCAACCCATCTGCAACATCATCAGATCGTTCAACGTGAGTTGTATGCTATACGCCGACGACGTACTGTTGTACATGCTGATTTCACTTGACTGCCCAAACCTTACCCCTCTGATTGCATGCTTCAACACCATATCCGATTGGCTGCTATCACAAAATTTAAGAATTCAACACAAGAAAACTGAGGTGCTTTTCATTTCGAGAAACCCTAACTTCACACCACCCAGTTGTTTAAAGGTACACAATGCCGAGCTACAAGTGAAATCAACTATTCGTTACCTTGGGGTGACGTTGGACCAACATCTTGACATGAAGCAACACATAGCTAACACTGTCAGAGCGGTCTACTTTAAAATTCGATCCCTCAGACACTTACACCCGTTACTCGAACCAGATGATTTCCGCACCATTTACCAAGCCCTCATCATTCCTCATTTCGATTTTGCAAATGCCATCCTTCAAGGACTTCCCCGAGCAACCTTAAACCCCCTGCAACTGGCCATGAACAGTGCAGCACGGATACTATTCGGAGCCTCAAGGAGAGAACACATCACACCTCTCCTGAAACAGCTGCATTGGCTTCCCATTCAAGCCAGGATCAGTTTTAAGACCTTGCTGATGACGTTCAAAGCTATCAAGGGGCTATCATCCCCCTCTCTCTCTGATGTCATACAATCGCCCGCCCCCTGCAGACTAAGAAGAACTGCAGAGACCAATATGTTATCTATACCTAAGGAAACAACAAACTGCACCAAAACAACATCCAACCGAGCCTTCAGTATTTGCGCCCCAAGTCTATGGAACACCCTACCACCACACATCAGAGCAATCCCCAACCTGAGCCAGTTCAGGAAGGCCCTGAAACATTTCCTCTTTATCAAACACCTCACTTACAGCCCTGAACCCCAGCCACTCTCATATAGTTCGTCCCCAAAAATGTAAAACACCAAACAGGAGCCTTTTCCATTGAACTTCTTATGTATATAGTTCACCTTTGTTCTCCAAGTTCCTTTATATAGTTGATACTTGTTCTCCAAATCCCACTCCCTGTTCAATGTAATGACCAAACATATGCATTTTGTCGGATGTTTTTTGTTACATGTAAACCGCGCTGATTGCAAATAGTGCGGTATATAAGAATTGTAAAATAAATAAATAAATAAACACATACATTTGGTATTATTGGTTAAATAATTTACACTAAAGAGGGCTTAAAAGGAGATCTTCCATGTACAATATCTCCCCCTCCATTAAAATCCTGTATTTGTCTTTGACCATATCTCTGTCTAACTTATCTGTCTATAGCTCACTCCAGTATAGATGGGCATGCTAAAGTGGGTGAATAATTCTTTGGAGGAGGCTCTCAACGCAGAAGAGAGGCTAGAAACTATAGGGTTGATCCACCTGTTGTCTGCCGCAATAGTTTTTTTTTTCCTGCTCAAAAAGCTTTGAGTGTTCAAAAAGATTATGAATCTTAGTCTCCCCTCTTTCAGTGACTGTTGAGGAAACTTTCATATTCAATTCCTATTTTTTGACTGGAGCCCAGAAATGAATCACCTTCTATGTGACTAATAAATCCAAAAATGCAGAAATTCAGGAGAAAATTGAAACTAATATCTGCCCTGAGGATAGGTTGTAATATGTGTTTATTTATTTAACTGGTTTTGAGGAATGGAGAAGTAGCCTAGTGGTTAGAGCAACTGCCTAGTACCCAAAAAATCAAGGGTTCAATTCCCACTGGCACTCCTTGTGACTTTGGGTAAGTCACTTTACCCTCCATTGCCTCAGAAGAAAAGGCTGGCAATCTACTTCCAGTGATACATTGCCAAGAAAACACAGAGGTAGCTGCGTTGCTATGAGTAAACACTGACTCAATGGCACTAAAAAAAAATACTGTTTTTCTACCAGTCAAAATGGTTTACATAGAACAAAAAGAATGGTTGATGTTGAACATGTGGTGATATAGAAAACTTATTAAAGTGGAACAGCAAGTAACTGGGGAAGGGGAAAACACAGGAATGTTATAACTTTAGAACTTTTATATTACAATTTGAGATAGACAAATGTATTCCTCTTTCTCAAGCATGCATCATTTTTAGAATTAATAATGAGAAGTAGGGTTCCCGACTGAAAGTTCCTGAGGGTTTGGTTTTTTTGGTCATTGTACTGATGGGGATTGTAGAAGTTCAAATAACATACTGGAGGACAAGGCTAAATCACTACAAAAATAACTCCAGGGACTATCCCAATCCTTGGAATGGCTTTGGAGGCACAATCACCTCACTACAACACTTATAAAAAAAAATTACTGAGCGAGGAAGAAACCATCAGAGCAAATAGTGGGCAGATGCACTTTCCACTTATTGCAAGCTTTTCTTATCAGTCATTAGTCTTTGCCATGCCCCAGAGTCCATATACAGTTCTATAATCTTTAAGCACTCAAATATTTATAAACTCTCTAAGTATTTAAATTGTATTTTTTTTCCATAAAAGATATATGTAACTGGGCTTGTAGTCCTACAAATATTTTATATGCTGCATTATGCAGCATATAAAACATTTAAGACTTCACTATCACTTTCAAAACAATACTTACATCAGTGCCATCATGCTTCCTCCATTGGAATATTAACAACTACTGGCAGTCTGTAGCAGCTCCATTCACCTCCTTGACCTGACCTTATCTTGGCCAAAAGGTTTTAACTCCTTTCTCAGGGGTTGCTGAATTGCTAAATCAACTTCATTCAGCAGAAAAGCACAATAGCAACTGCCTTAACAACAAGAACAAATGCTCTCATTTTTAAGAAACCACACTGGTGTTCTGACCACTGTGATGACGACATAGCTGCTCAACTTTACCAACTAAGAGACGTACGTCCTTTGTCTAATTTGTTACTTTCTGTTCGAATCATCAATGATGGCCCTCTTGGTGAGGGCCCCCCTTTTTTCTATTGACTTGATTATTGGTCCCCCCCCCCCTTTTTTTGTTAAACCACATTGACCTGGTGAAAAGCGGGATATAAATATAGCTAAATAAATAAACAAAGAAAGAAAGAAAGAAAAGACAAAAAGTGGTTAAATGATACTATTAAGTTCTAATTCATCATTCAATCCATACAGTTTCACAGACTATAATTCATATATCCAAAATTGTTCACAGTATGATAACTTTGCCTGCCAATCCCCACCACAGACAGAAGATGGTACAAAGTCAATCACAGTCCAACTGAGCTGTTCAAAAGTATGGTTGAATGTCTGACAATGAGGTACTATAGGAGCTGTGGCTATCTTCAGCCTATTCTCGCTTAGATGAATTTTGAAAGGACGAGTTGTTTTTCCTATATAAACCATTTGACATGGTCACACAATAAGAAACACTGAAAATATGAAGTAGCGTAATGATATTTATAACTCTGTTTGGTGATGAGATGAATCCACTGGTCAGATGTGTAGTAGGTGCACACATGTTACCACTCTGGCATGGTCATCTGCAAAAAAAATCCATCTGGACCATTCTATCATGCACATTAGCAGACTGTTGAAATGCAACACATGGGCCTTCACTAAAGATCTGGTGAAGGCCCAAAACATACCAGTGAGTGCAGATTGTTAGCCACCTGTTGTGACACATTCAAATATTGTACTATAATACATATACTGGCCTTTGAGAAGGAGGAGAAGTAGAAGAAGAAGAGCCCTGGTTGCAATCCTGAAGAAGCAGCTGCCTATTGGCATACAACGTCTGTAAAAAGGGCCACCTGTAGATATCCACATTGACGTAATCTCTCCAACAGTAAAAAAGGCTGGGCTTTGTAGTCTGCTACTGTAGAGCTGATACGATAGATCCACAAGAACTACCCAATGGGTAGTGATCAATACAGTTTCACCAGATGGTGACTGGAATACAGTACCAAGCTATTACAATCCACTGCTTTTTGGAAAAATGTGGTCTGTAACTATCCATTCATTTCAATTACTAATACATCCAGAAATTGAATACTAGACTGATATGTGCACGTAAATCGCAAGTGATCATCCAAAGAATTAAGCTATGTGGCAAATACCAAAAGATCTTCAACTGTAGATGTCCAAAGGCAAAAAATGTCAAAATATTGCTCCTCAAAGTCAGTAAAATATAAATTGGCCAGGCTAGGGGCCATAGCTGTACCCACAGCAATGCCATGCACTTGCAGATAAAAAGAAGCATCAAAACAAAATAATTCTCTCCCAAAACCAAATCTACCAGTGCCATCAAAAGAGAAGTGAGTATCTGTACTGGGAGTGGACAAGTTTGCAACTTCTGAAAAATATCTCTAGTTGTCAATTAGATAGCTTCCGAGTCAAAAGTCCCTAATAACACATCGGATGTGACAGAATCCACAGTCTCCAGTTGAGATAAAAAATAAGCTGTGTCACGGATATACGATCGTCTATAATTGGAGTTGCTTCCTGAACGTTTATATTGCACTATATCAAAATTCATACGTTCAATATTATCTTCAATTGGTAGTAGTGAACCATATTAGCTTCATGTGATGGTCTTAGATAATTTCTATCTTCAAAACAGAGTGGACAAAAATTTCTTCACAAATGTCTTCTTTAATTTTAATCTTAAAACATATCATTCAAGAATATCATGATTATCCAAACTTGTCATCAAACTCTTCTTCTTCCTAAAATATCTTCTTTAATACTTTAATACTTCTTTAGTAGGTAAATATTTCTTTTAAAAAGGGTTTTATATCTGCCAAACTTATGAAACACTGATAGAAGCGATTCTATGGGAATCGCTTCTATCAGTGTTTCATAAGTTTGGCAGATATAAAACCCTTTTTAAAAGAAATATTTACCTACTAAAGAAGTATTAAAGTATTAAAGAAGATATTTTAGGAAGAAGAAGAGTTTGATGACAAGTTTGGATAATCATGATATTCTTGAATGATATGTTTTAAGATTAAAATTAAAGAAGACATTTGTGAAGAAATTTTTGTCCACTCTGTTTTGAAGATAGAAATTATCTAAGACCATCACATGAAGCTAATATGGTTCACTACTACCAATTGAAGATAATATTGAACGTATGAATTTTGATATAGTACGGATATACGATCGGCAAGAGGTTTAAAAAAAATAAAAAAAGTGTGACAATGGCTCTAGTGACACATACAAAAAATTGGGTGCCCAGATGGCGTATCAAGACATTTGTGAACCCTAGGTACAAGATAGAAGACTGGTATCTTGGGGGCGGTGACTGTGTATTCTTTCTATTTGCCTCTTCTGTTTGGAACTCACTCCCAATTGATTTGAGAGAATGCTCTGACTACTCCGCCTTCAGGAAGAAACTCAAAACCTTCCTATTCTATGAATACTTCACTGAAATAACTCAAGGTCTAAGGTCCAGTGTGACCTAGTACTGTATATTAAGTAACCTTCTATTTAAGTCAGCATCCCTCCCTCTTCCTCAATCCTCATAGTCATGCCCTTCAGTCCCTTTAACCCCCTTACTCCCCAGTTACTCCTCCTCGCCTGTACATAGTTTGTATTCAATGATCATAGTTATATGGTAAAGCGTAGTTACTCACCTGTAACAGGTGTTCTCCAGGGACAGGAATAATCAGTCCTCACATATGAGTGACATCGGTGCTGACGGAACCCGCGCAGAAGCATCTCCCCAGCTTTCAAGGAAAGCCTTTGGGAGATGCCACCACGCATGAGTGGTCCCCTTCCTGCACAAAGGTGTCATCTTGCTCAGTCAGATGACATAGCTAGGACAGTAGTAAAAATAAAACAAGATAGGGAGGCAACTCCTAGAGGAGGAGGGAGGATTGTGAGGACTGATTCCTGCTGTCCCTGGAGAACACCTGTTACAGATGAGTAACTTCGCTTTCTCCAGGAACAAGCAGGAAGTCAGTCCTCACATATGGGACTCCCTAGCTCCACGCTGCCGAGGCCCAAACCATGACAGCACCAATGGCAACCGAATCAGATAGCTGTGAGTTGCAGAAGGTGAGTCCCCAACTGAGAGACTCTGCAAGACCCTAGCATCCAGCGGCACCATCACTCCAGTAGCCTGAACACAAAAGGGTTGGAGGGCAGGAGTTGCCTATACTCTAAACAGATTAAGTAGCACTGCCTGGGTGAAGGCACTGCCCTGACAGAACTTGCTTTCCAGGCAGTAGTGAGCTGTGAATGTATGGATTGACAACTATGTGGCGGCTTTGTAGATCTCCATTACTGGAACTGAGCGCAGGTTCGCCACCAATGTGGCCATCGCTTTCACACGATGTACTGTGATCTGGTGGTCCAGGGAGGTCCCAGCTCACTCATAGGTGAGGTCAATCTAGTCTGCCACCCAAGTGGACAGGGTTCACTTGGTCACGAGAAGCCCCAGTCTTCAGGAGTCATAGGAAATGAACATCTGAGGAGCTTTGCGATGGCCCTGGGTACGCTATAGATAGAACAGGGCCCGTTTGCAGTCCAGTGTATGGAGTATAGTTTCCTCCCTACTGGCGTGAGGCTGTGGGAAAAAGGTGGGAAGGACCACCTCTCGGTTGAGGTGGAAGGAGATACCACCTTTGGGAAGAATTTGGGGTGAATGAGGAACATAACCCTATGCTTGTAGAATCTTGTGTATGGTGGCTCTGCCACCAGGGCCTGAAGCTCGCTTACTCTGTGAGTGGATGTAAGAGCTCCCAGGAAGGCTACCTTCCATGACGGATACTGTAGATGGCAAGTACATAGAGGCTCGAATGGCAGCCTGCTTAGCTGTGAGAGTACCACATTGAGGTCCCATTCCACCTGGGGGGGGGGGGTGCTTAGATAAAAGGAGGCCCTGGAGGAACTGAGAGACCAGGGGCTGACCCAAGAGAGGTTTCCCTTCGATAGGGTGGTGGTATGCAGCAATTGCACTGAGTTGCACCCACACTGAGTTGGATTTTAGTCCATTGTGCGACAAATGCAGTAGGTATTGAAGCACCAGTTGCACCAGGCAGGAGAACAGGTTTTCCCACCTCTCTGCACACCATACCGAGAATCTACGCCACTTAAAGGCATATGCTTGACTTCTGGAGGGCTTGCGGGAGGCCAACAGGACCTACTTGACCTCTTCTGGGAGATTGAAAGGGGCTAAGGCTATCCTTTCAGCAGCCACGCTATTAACGATAGAGACCCCAAATTGGGGTGCAAGAGGGAGCCCTCCTCCTGAGACAAAAGGTCCTGGGCACGACCCAGTGGGACTGGGAGTGCTGCCATCAGGGAGAGCAGCAGTGGGAATCACTGTTGTCTGGGCCACCTGAGGGTAATTAATATCAATACTGCCTCCTCACGCTGGACCTTGAAAGGGGTCCTGGTGACCAGAAGGGTCAGCAGAAAAGCACAGAGGAGGCCTTTTGTCCACGGTTTCAGAAAGGTATCCGCTGATGACCTCGCTGGGTGCGACTTCCGCGAGCAGAAGCGGGGCAGCTGCATGTTGTCCAGGGTGGCAAAGAGGTCCTTCACAGGCATCCCTCAGAGGTGAAAGAGCTGTGAGGCCACTCTGGGGTTCAGGCGCCATTCATGCAGCTGGAGCACCCTGCTGAGTCTGTCCACCAGGAGGTTGTCCTGGCCTGGGAGGTGAACTGCCCGCAGGAGCATGTTGTTGCGAGCTGCAAAGGACAGGAAGGCCACTGCCTCTTGGCAGAGAGAATACAATCCTGCTTGTTGACATAGGAGTGGAGGAGTGGCCTAGTGGTTGGGGCATGGTACTTCAGGCCAGAAGGTCAGGGGTTCAAATCCCACTAGAGGACAGCAACCTTGGGCCGGAAGGACTGGGGTTTCTAGTCCCACAGGTGCTCCTTGTGGTCTTGGGCAAGCCACTTAATCCTCCATAGCCCATGTTCCCTGTAAAAATAGTTATCTCCAAGTTATAATGCCCTGTTCAATGTAATTTCAGTTTGTTCAATGTAAACCGCACTGATGCAGAATAGCACGGTATATAAGAGAATGTAAATAAATAAAATAAATAAATAGAACATAGCAACCTGGTTGTCCATCTGTACCAATACTGACTGGTGCAGCAGGTAGTGGTGAAATGCCCATAGGGCCAGAAAGATCACCCTGAGTTCCAGAAGACTGATCTGTAGCAGGGATTCCACTTGGGACCAGTTGCCTTGTGCGCGATGGTTCTCGCAGTGCACCCCCCACCCGAGGAGGGAGGCATCTGTGGTCAGGGCCCTCTAGGTGGAGGCAGCTGGAAGGGCATTCCAGCCCAGAGATGGCAGGAAAGTTGCCACCAGTCAAGGGACTCCGCCAGCTGGTGGGTTATCCTGATGCTGTCCCACAATCTGCCTGTGGCTTGTATCCACTGAGCATTGAGGCATTACTGGGCTGTTCACATATGCAGGTGGGCTAGCAGGGTCACATGGACCATGTGGCCCAGAAGACAGAAGAGGAGACAGGCTGGTACCGAGTGATGGTGCTGCACCTTCACCATTAATTCTCTGAGGCAGTCTGCCCTTTCCCCAGGCAGAAAAGCCTTGGCCTGCAGGGTGTCCAACTGAGCACCTATGAACTCCAGACTCTGCACTGGATGAGATTTGGGGTAGTTGATGATAAACCCCAGGTGCTGTAGCAGGAGAGTTGCATGCCCTGTGGCCTGGTGGGCCTCTGCGGCCGTGCTGCCCCTGATAAGCCAGTTGTCAAGGTAGGGGAAGACAAAGGCCCTTTACAGATATAGGTGGGCAGTGACCACTGCTAGGCACTTTGTGAAGACCCTTTGCAAGGAGGCCAGGCCAAAGAGTAGGACCCTGTATTGATAGTGCCCTCCTCCTACCACGAACCTTAGGTATTAGGTACTGCCTGTGAGAGGGGTGGATCAGGATGTGTGTGTAGGCATCCTTTAGATCCAAGGAGCAAAGCCAATCTCCCTGGTGGAGGTAGGGCAGCAGTGTTCCAAGGGACAGCATCTTGAACAACTTCTTCACCAAAAATGTGTTCAGGTTTTGCAGGTCTAGAATGGGCCTGAGGCCTTCAGTCCTCTTTGGGACAAGGAAGTACCTGGAGTAGAAGCCTTTCCCCAACAGGTGTCTGGGTACAGGTTCTACTGCGTTGTCCCTGAGGAAGACCTGTGAGCTCTGTGAGCAGCAGGGTCTGGTGAAGGAGGGGTTGTACTGGCTCTCCTGGAAAGAACCTGGGTGGAATCTGCTGTGGTATCCCTTCTTGACCACCTGCAGCACCCACAGGTCCAAGGTGATTGAGGCCCATCTGTGGGCAAAAAGCACCAGGCTCCCCCCTGTGGGCTGGTGAAGGTCTCCTGGGGAAGGGAGGCCCTATCCTGGGAGTCAAAAGCTAACCCCAGGCTGGGTGAGAGCTGGGGTCTGGGGCTTGGGAGCTTTCGCCTTTTGAGCCCCTTGCCCCTGCCTCTTGGGGTGATGGCCAGAGTAGGGCTGGTACTGATGACCCTGTGCAAAGGCACCCTTTTTCCTCAATGTTTTTTTGCGGAGATGGGATGAGGTCTTCTTGGAGAGACTCTGATGGGTCACAAAGTCGGCCTCAATCTCAGCAGCTTTGTCAGCCATGGGTTTGCCAAAGAGGTTCTCGTCAGTACAGGGGACCTCGAGCAGTTTGTCCTGGACCCACTGCTTGAGGTCAGAGGATTGCAGCCAGGCCTGGTGCCAGGCCCCGATGCTGGCCACTGCCACTTGAACCACCGACTAGAAACCATCGTAGACAGCCTAGGAGAAGAACTTAGAACAGTCTCACATTCCCGAAGTCAGGGTCTGGAACCCTTGGAGTGGTTCCCTGACGAGGCCTACTGCAAACCCCGACAGCTCCTTGGCTAGTGCCTTTAGGTACATGCCGGTTGAAGATCTCATAGGCTTGGATCCAGCAACTCGGCATCGAGCCTTGGTAACATTTGGGCCCAGGCCTCCCTACTGGGAGGGATGGAGGAGTGGGTCTTCTGGCTCTTGAGCTTTTGCATGGTCGACTCGATGACCATGGAATTGTGTGGGAGCTGGGATTTATGGAACCCTGGTCCTTTCTGGAGGTAGTACATCATCAGAATATAAAAAGACTAGGGGACATGCAATGAAGCTACAGGGTAACTTATTTAAGACTGTTGTTGTTAAGTGCCGTCGAGTCGGAGTCAACTCATGGCGACCCTCTGGATAGCTATCCTAAATTGTGTTCGGTCTTGAGTCAGGCGGCTCATTGTTGACAGACTGGTACCCGTAGCTGCTGTTATTGTCTCGATCCATCTCATTGCTGGCCTTCCACTTTTGCGTTGACCTTCTATCTTGCCAAGCATGATGTCTTTCTCTAATGATCTCTCTCTTCGCATGATGTGTCCAAAGTATGAAAGGCAAAGTCTTGTCATCTGAGCTTCTAAAGAAAGCTTAGGTTTGATCTCCTCTAATACTGACTGGTTTGTTCTTCGGACTAATAAGAGAAAATATTTTTTCACTCAACATGTAATCAAACTCTGGAATTTGTTACTGGAGGATGTAGTAAAAGCTGTTAGTGTAGCTGGGTTTAAAAAAGGTTTGGACAAGTTCCTGGAGGAAAGGTCCATAAACCATTATTAAAAGGGACCCAGGATATCACTGCTTGACCCAATACAAGAATTGAGGAACCTGTGTCTTTTGGGGAGACTGCTAGGTACTTATGACCTAGATTGGCCACTGTTGGAAACAGGATACTGGGCTTGATGGACCTTGGTCTGACCCAGTATGGCATATCTTATGTTCTTAAGTCCATGGCTGACTATCGGCACTTACGCCAGCATCTCCCACATTTGGAGAAACAAACTCTTGAGAATCGGCTGTATGGGCACCATGTGGTTTGTTTGCATGGTGTCTCATACTGGAGAATCTCCAACTCCTTGGTGCGTGGGTCCTCCTCTGCCTTGGTCTGCACTGAGAGGGCCCTGGCCATACCCCCAACGAAGTCATGGAAGGCCACATCTTCAGTAGAAGAGTGGCATCAAGATGCCGGGAGAGACGGGTCCGAGGGGATGTCTCTGTGCCTCCTCGTGTCCGGGGATCGCTTTGTCCTCCATCTCCCACTCTTAGTTGACAAGTCCGAGGCCCTGCAACTCCTTGAATCAAGGCCAGCGCTGAAGGGCTGATGCCTGCGGAGGACCTGGGGTCTGAATCGTGGACACTGGCTGATGAGGACCGGAGACCTGACGACCGGGACCTCGACTGGCACCGAGGGCTGTCTCGAGGCCGGGGGTGCTCGATGCTCAGCTCAATGACCAGGTACTCCCTTGCAGTAGAGGGCCCGGTTGTCGGGGCTGCCATTCTGGTTTCCAAGCCAGAAGGCTCCGCAGCCTTTGGTGCGGGCACCAAGGATTTCAGGTCTGACGCCGGCACTTTTGGCAGCCTTGAAGAACCTCGCACAGTCTCCGCCAGCTGAGGTATCCTTTTTGTGGACCTTGGTGGGGTGCTTCTTGGAGTTACCAGAATCCCTCCATGGAGTTTTACCAGGTTTCTATGGTGCAACCTTGGCAGACTTTGAATTCTTCTTCTCCGGCTCTGGGGTCTTCTCGGAGGCCCCACGGCTGCGTGACTCAGAGGACGCCCGGGCATCTTGGGATGTGCTGGGCTTAGAACTCTGTGCAGGGGAGGTGGGTGCTGAATTGGACCTGGGGAACAACTTTTCCTGCAGCTCCTGCCAGAGCTGTATTAACACTTAAAACAGCAGCAGGAGCTTTTTTGTTTGCTCCCATGGCTGTGCTATACTGAAGCAGCCCAGCCGCTGCACTTTTAGTAAAGCAGGAAGAGATTATTTTGTTTTACTAAAAATTTCATTTATTAAAATTTCATATACCGCTCCTCGTAGCGACAACAGGCTGGTTTACAATTTTAAAAAATATATATATATCTTTTTAAAAGTCAGAAAAGAACTCCAAAATTTGATAGGAAAGAAAACACAAGAATGCATGGTCACACTAGGATGGTCTGAGAGAGGGGGAACCAGGAGGGATGCATGAATTCTGCAGGAACAAGCAGGAAGTCAGTCCTCACATATGGGTGACGGCGCCGATGGAGCCCTCGTGCGGAGCAGTTCCCCAGCTTTCAGGGAGGGACTTTGGGATTGCATCGCGCATGTGCGGTCCCCTTCCTGCCCAAGGGTGCCATCTTGCTCAGTCTTTTTTCCGCGGAGCCCAACGGACATGGTCCCGTTTTCACCGTGGAAAAAGTAGAAAAGTTGAATTATTTCTTTCAGCTTCCCGGTTCGACATCAGTTCCCCTTCCCGCCTTCGGCTCGGTACACCGGTATCGAATCCGGTCTTATTTTTCGTTTTTGTCCTTCGTGACTAGCATTCGTGCTCTTTTTGTTTTTCACTGGCAGCCCGGTCATTTGACCTCGCAGGGGCCCTTTTTCCCCCGATGGCTGCCAGCGGGTTTAAAAAGTGTGATCGGTGTAAGAAGTTGATGTCTCTCACCGACACACACGACTGTTTCCTTGGATGCCTCAGCCCTGACCATGACCCGGTGGTCTGTGGGCTGTGTGGTAAGATGTCTTTGAAATCTCTGAGGAGCAGGCAGCATCAGCGTGACAGGATTTTTCCTGAGTCCGCATCCGCCTGGGCCCGGACCTCGTCGGAAGCCTCGACATCTTGGGACTCGGAGCCCGAGCACCGTCGTGGGTCTTCTGAGCGGGGCTCTCTCTCCAGGGAACACTGGAAAAAGAAAAGACTCACGAGGGCGGCGTCACTGGACGCCTCTGATCGGCTTGGGCCCTTGGGTTCCAGGCTGCAGAGCCCGGACCGCCACCCCGGGTCCTCGGAGTTGGAGCGGCTGGCTAAACAACCTCGCAAGGAGCCGGAGACGTCGGACAAGGTAATGTCTGTTGTCCTTGTGGACTCTCCTCCAGGAGAGCCGGTGTCGGGCCCGACGCCGTCGGGACCCAAACCGGGAGCTGCGGAGCCTTCTGAGCTCGGTCTCAGGTTGGCGGCCCCGGAGAGCAGCATGGCTGCCTTCATGGAGCAGCAGCGGGTGCTGATGGCTGGTCTCGCCGTTCCATCTGCCCCAACCACTGGGACGTCGAAGTTGACGCCAGAGGCCGAGTCGATCCTCGAGTCGATCAGGTCTCGAGTCGATCCTCAGCCAAGGTCCCCCTTGACCTCCCGTTCGGGACCGAGGTCGTCGATGCCGGTGCCCTCGGCATCAGGGCGGGTGGCACCGAGGCCCACACAGCTGGAGCCGCTCAACGACTCCTTGGAGGAGTCGGCGTGGGAGACGGAGGACAAGGAGTCTCCTGACACCTTCCGGACCCGGTGCTTCCCTTCGGACTCCCCGGAGTCCGAGCCTCGGAGAATGTCCCCCACGGAGGACACTTGGTTCTCATACTTCGTAAGGGACATGGCCAAGGCTTTGGCATTCCCTGCAGACACCGAGGAGGAGCCTCGATGCCCTCCAGTATGACTCTCCCCCGAAGGAGGCCCTTACTGTACCGGTGCCTCCAATGTTAGAACGGCTGATGCTCCACATGTGGGAGTCCCCGGCCTTGATGCCAGTGCTCAGCAAGTGGGTCGATTCCATTTATCGAGTCCGCAAGAGTCCTGGGTTCCAAAAAGCGCAGCTGCCGCACAACTCCATGGTTGTGGAATCGGCCATGCAACTGCTGAAAAGCCAAAAGGCGCACTCCTCGGTGCCTCCCGGCCAGGAGGCCCGGAACCTGGATGCCCTCAACAGAAAGTGCTACCAGGGCTCGATGCTGTCATGCCATGTCCAGACCTACCAGCTGTACATGGGCATGTACTTGCGGGACCTGGCAAAGGAGATTGCCGGGTTCTCGGCTGGTCTCTCCGAGGAACCCTTACAGCTCTTCAAGGCCTTGTCCACGGGGATCTGAGAGTGCTCGAAGTTCATGTCTCGGGCAGCTTACAACGGCTTCGAGGCTTCGGCCTGAGTAGCCACAGCCGGCATCGGTGTACGCCGTCAGGCCTGGCTCATGTCGTCGGACCTGGAGCCATGGGTTCAGGACAAGTTGGTCGATGTCCCGTGCCAAGGAGATAACCTGTTCGGCAAACCCATGACCGAAAAAGCTGCAGAAATAGAGTCCGAGTACTTGACCCGGACAAAGTTGTCGAAGAAGACATCTGCACCTTCTCACAAGAAGAAGGCCTGGGGGAAAAAGCCCTTTTTCTCGAGGAAGGGTGCGGCTTACAGAAACTACCCCCCTTACCAGGCCACCCCAGCTCCCCAACAGGGGCAGCAGGCCAGGGGACAGGGGCATGGCCCACGTAAGCTGAAGACCCCCAAGCCTCCAGCTCCGGCTCCTACCCAGCCGGGAGGGTTTTTTTGACTCCCAGTGCATAGCTCCTCTCCCACCAGTGGTTTGGCCCTGCACAGGAGGAAGGCTGGCTCTGTATGCCCTCAGGTGACCAGCTATTACTACCGACGCCTGGGTTTTGAAAATAGTCCAGCAGGGCTATTTACTTCATTTCAACCAGGTTCCCACCTCCTTTTTCCCAGGAGAGCGTCTCAGGCCCCCTCTTCACAGGAACCTCCTCCTGCAGGAGTTGACAGGTCTGCTAAAGGATCAAGCGGTGGAACTGATGCCCGACAATATCTCAGGTTTCTGGTCGGAAGAAACCACTTCCAGTACAAAGTGCTTCCCTTTGGCCTAGCTTCCGCTCCCAGAGTATTTACCAAATGCCTAGCAGTGGTGGCGGCCTTCCTCAGAAGCCAGGGTGTCTTCATCTTTCCATACCTAGAAGACTGGCTCATCAGGGGCCATTCGGCACAGGAGGCACAGCAGGCCACTGCTCGCACAGTCACCCTGCTCCAGCACCTAGGGTTTGTTATAAATCACGCAAAGTCCACTTTACTCCCCACTCAGAACTTGGAGTTCATAGGGGCAAGACTGGACACACTTCAGGCAAGGGCTTACCTACTGCTGGACAGGGAAAGGCGGTTGCTGGACTTGGTACAGCAGGTCCAGCACAGTCCTCAGGTCTCCGCAAGGGTCTTCCTACACCTGGGTCACAAATTTAAACTACAAGCTCTCTGCTGGGTATGAAACGTAACCAGAAAGTTCTCTTCTGTGTTTTAAATTTAAACTTAAACTGCTGCTACTAGGCCCTGACTGATTTAACAAAAAACACTGGGTTCACAGATTAATTAGCTTTAATACAAAGAAGTTGTTTCAGAAAATTCCCAGAAGTATATACTCACAATTGCAGATTTCTCTCCAGAGGTAGCAGTCCCTTTTTCTAATCTAGACCGGGAGGTTGTAGTAAAGGCTGTTAGTGTAGCTGTTTAAAAAAGGTTTGGACAAGTTCCTGGAGGAAAGGTCCATAAACCATTATTAAGAAGGGACCCAGGATATCAATGCTTGACCCAATACAAGCATTGTGGAACCTGTGTCTTTTGGGGAAACTGCTAGGTACTTGTGACCTAGCTTGGCCACTGTTGGAAACAGGATACTGGGCTTGATGGACCTTGGTCTGACCCAGTATGGCATATCTTAGGTTCTTATGTTCTTATAACTCTGACCGTTTCCTGTTGGTTTTGGCTGACATGACCTAGCAGAGGTCACAGGAAATGCTGTCATGGTCCAGGCCTAGGCAGCAGTCATGGGAGTGGAGGAGTGGCCTAGTGGTTGGGGCAAGGTAATTCAGGTCAGGGGTTTAAATCCCACTATAGGACAGCAACCTTGGGCCAGAAGGACTGGGGTTTCTAGTCCCACAAGGTGCTCCTTGTGGTCTTGGGCAAGCCGCTTAACCCTCCATAACTATTTTACAGGGAAGATGGGCTATCTCCAAGTTATGCCTGTTCAATGTAATTTCAGTTTGTTCAATGTAAACCGCACTGATGCAGAATAGCACGGTATATAAGAGAATGTAAATGAATGGGGTGTCAGTAATGGACATGGTTTGACTGCAGTGGTCACACTTTTTGAATCCGGTGGGAGACACCCAGATGGGGTCGACAACCCCTGGGCGAAAAAGGACGTGTATGCTGGTTGAGGGGAACCTCGACAAAAAAGGGGCCGAGAATGGCGCCGGGAAGCACCAACTCGAGGCAGGAAGAGGAACCAGTACACCTACCGGAAAACTAAGTTTTAGGAATAGTTTTTGTTCAAGGATTTTTCTGGGAGAACAGGACATATGTTCGTTGGGCTCCGTGGAAAAAAGGAGATTGAGCAAGATGGCACCCTTGGGCAGGAAGGGGACCTCGCATGCATGGTGGCATCTCCCAAAGGCTTTCCTTGAAAGTCGGGGAGATGCTTCCACGCAGGCTCCATCGGCACCGACGTCACCCATATGTGAGGACTGATTTCCTGCTTGTTCCTGGAGAAGAACTAGTTATATGTTCTTGTTCCTTGTAAAGCAGCTGCCCAGGCACTGTTATTTCTGTTATGTTCTAAGTGAACTGCCTTGGCTTGTAGAAAGGCGGTATATAAGCAATGTTTAAATAAATAAATAATCCTTTTAGATACCCTTCTATCAGGGATACCTCCACATGCAATAATTGTATTTTTCCTTCGATGTGCTTTTCCCAAGGAGGAACTGTTCTCTTTTTTTACTTTGGGCCATGCACTTTCTATATAGGATCTGTAATAATCTGGTTTGTTCAGTTTTCTGAATAGGTGAAAGGTTGTTCTAAGGTCCACTGCAATATTTATAGTGCTGCTCTTTTCTGGGTAGGCTCCTTATTGTGTTAATTTTAGAAGCTGGTGTCATTATGGTATGGTAGATTTCCATTATAGGTCTTCAGTGATTTTTGTAGGGATTTCTGTTAGTTCACAATCTGCCTGGTATTGGAGAAGCCGTTAATGAGATGACACCGGAACCTGATTTTTTTTCCTTGTATGTTGGGTTTGATGGTGAAATGTCCAAGTTCTGCTCTGCATCTACTGTGGAGAAAAGGCTTCATTGGATGCAAAATAGATGTTCAAAAGAAAAAAGAGAGAACCATAGCACAGTTTCTAATGCCAAAATAAAATTAGTTATAATTTATTTTGGTGTTAGAAACTGCGCAGCGGTTCTCTTTTTCTTCTTGGCCCTTGGTGTGTGAGCACCATGCATCCCGTTTGTTTTTTGTACAGTATGTATTTACAGGTGTCAATAGTTTTTTATTCTTAGAGTGGCAGGCTAAATAATTAAACTCCTACAATCTTTGCTGCATTTTAGTTACATAGCCTTGTAATATGTTTTCCCTTTTTTTGACAATGCCACTGAATGAGAGTCTCTGCTCCTTCTTTGAGTATCTTAGGGACACCAGCTCATCCTTCACCTGTTTGATATACTAGCGTTCTATCCAGCTAGTATTTCTTTTTTTTAAGATAACCAAAATGAATATGCAAAAGATATCCCACCCTTTGCTACCTCCAAACGAAGTAGTCAAATTACGCCCATGTTCATATTGTATTTACATTTCGTATTTGCTAAATATGATGACTGCATGGAGGCCCATTTAGGGTCAAAATTGCAGCACAATTGGAACTTAGAAGATATATAAAAAACGTTTATACATAACGCCTAAATGTAGTAGAAATGATAACGAGAACTCCTAATGATTATATAATCAGTTGGCACATTAAATCAAAAAATAGCATTGTTGGTTTCAAAATGTTCCTGGAATGTAAAATTGGGTCTGTCCACACAGAGGAAATAGCAGCAATTATTAAGACCTGGTATATCGCAATTAGAGGATTTCTTTTGCTTACATTTTCCACTCTTAGAAGCATTTTTACAAAAGCGTGTTACCCAGGTAGTGTATGTTTTTGGTGTAGTGCTAAAAAGTAGCATGGGGTCCTGCACTACCCGGACAGTGCACATCAGGGTGGTGCCTGGGTGGGGTGTGGACATTTCCCCTACAGCGCCACTAGCACGGACCTTGAAAACCAGTATTGCTGCCGCTTAGTGGGGAGCAACTACTGCCAGCATAGTGGGTGCCAGTAGTTGATCTCCAGGAACAAGCAGGAATGTAGTCTTCACATATGGGTATCATCGGTACCGACGGAGCCCGTGCGGGAACGCTCCCCAGCGTCCAACAGGAACGCTTTTGGGAGCATCCCACAGTGCATCCGTGCTGCCTTCCTGCCTCTGTACCTCTCTCACTTCAGTTCTTCATTTTCCACGGAGCCGACAGGACGTGTACCCTGTCACCGCAGAAAATTTCCTTTTATTCTTTGTTTTTTTGTGGTTGCGTCTGCCTTCATTCGACGCCTACCGATACTGCCGGTTCTTCTTCTTCTTTCTTTTTCAAAAAAAAAATTAAAAAACTTGTATTTCTTCAGGGGTCTTTCCCCTGTTTCTGGTGCTAGGCGCCATTTTGGGCACTAGGCCCACTTTTCTTCGGGCATGGAGAAACCAGCTAGTGGTTTCGAAAAATGCTCAAAGTGTGGCGGTACCATTTCCGTCACCGACACCCATGATTGGTGTCTAAAATGTTTAGGTCCTGAACATTGTCCAACGGAGTGTCTCTCCTGCACGAGGATGACCAAAAGGGGCCTGCAGAATAGAGCTGCAAAACTCAGTACCCTTTTTGCAGCGGATACGATGTCAGTTGCATCAACGTCTTCCAGGGCTTCATCTTCCTCCCATGGATCTCAGGTAACTAAACTTAAGTCTTCTAAGACTGGCCGGTCCTCGAAGGGTAGATCTCCTTCAAAGTATCACGATGCCTCTGACGTTGCCCTCGAGGATAGTTCACCGGCAAAACAGCCCCAGCGGGAGTATTCATGCTCCAAAGCATTAACGGGGCTCCAGGATGTTCGAGAAGCTTCCACCTCTGTAGAACTACTGGTGTCATGTTCTGGGGTCGTAGCCGCTTCCACCGGTACCGACACCCAGGCATCGGCAGGAGCGATGGATAAGAGAATCCTCGCTACTGAACGCAGTTTAGCATCCCTCTTAGCAACTTTGGTACCGCTAAGACCACTACAGACGGTTCAACAGGAATCGGTACCAACATCGGTACCGGTACCAATAGTACCTGCTTCGACAGGACTGCTTCCCTCCATGCCGAGCCTTGAGTCTATCTCAGATATCGGGGATCAGGAACCAAGATATTTTGGTACCGACTTCGAGCGGTACCGATACCATGCGTTACAGGAGCACCCGGTACAGAGTGCCGTTGAGTCTTCCGATTCCAATGACTCTGATGATTCTACCGGTACCAGAGCGAACCTACTAGAGGATTCAACTCCTTCTCCTCAACGCAGAATATCTCCTCCAGAAGATATGTCCTTCCAGGATTTCATACGTGATTTGGCAAAGGATCTTGCAATCACTGTGATTCCAGAAAAGGAACCTAGGGCAGAAGAATTAAGAATTCTACAATACCCTATGGCTCCCAAGGAGGCAGCTATGCTTCCCATTCACAAGATCTTACATGATCTGATGTTGAGAATGTGGGAAACTCCTTTAACGGTATCTTCACATTCCCGATGCCTTGACACTATGTACCGAGTGCCAAGTTGTCCTGGTTTTTAAAAAACTCAGTTACCACACCATTCAATGGTAGTAGAATCAGCCATGCGAAGAATCAAGAGTGCTAAAACACATTCTTCTAATCCTCCAGGCCGTGAATCCAGGACACTCGATGCCTTTGGCCGTCAATGCTTTCAATCCTCCATGCTATCAGCCAGGATCAGTTCCTACATTCTTTACATGGGAATGTTCCTGGAAGAAGTCACAAAAGACTTAGAGCTCATTAGCCCTTGTATCTCTGAGGAAAAAAGAGCAGACTACCTTACCCTGGTCAAGCACGCCCAGAATGTCTCTAAATTCATGAACCGTGCTACCTTTGATTGCTTTGAATGTATTAGCAGAACCTCTGCTATATCCATAGGAGCATGTCGTATTGCTTGGCTTCAAGCATCAGACTTAGAACAGTGCGTGCAAGAAAAGCTGGGAAACATTCCTTGTACAGGAGAAAATCTCTTTGGCAAGGACTGGCAAAACAAGGCTAATCAGATTGAATCTGATAATACTACTTTGAACAGATTGTCAAAGTCCACAGCCAACCCAGCAAAGAAGAAAACATTCAAAATACCCTTTTTCAGTAAGAAAAATAAGTTTTACCCATCTTACACCCATCAAAGCCACTGTCCGCTTCATGTTCCCCAGAAGGGGCAACAACAGAACAGACAGCAAAGAAAGCCGCAAGCTCAAAGAGCTCAACTGGCCCAACAGACCCAGCCCCCTCAGGGTCTTTGACTTCTACCTAGAGAACTTAGTCATTCTGCCCCTGAAAGGTCCAGAACCCTTAACCATTCCAGGAAGACTACTGTATTTTGCCAAAAGATGGCAACAAATAACATCAGAAAACTGGACTCTGTCCATTGTACAACTGGGGTACAAGCTTCATTTTCTCAACTTGCCCCCACCTACAATAATAAAACAGTTCAATTCTCAGGCCCCTGCCACCAACCTCTTGTGGCAGGAAGTCACGTCACTTCTCCCTCAAGGAGCAATCGAAGAAGTAAATAAATAAAATAAAATAAATAAGTACCCATCCCCCAACAGGGTTGGGGGTTTTACTCCCCCTATTTTCTTATTCCAAAGAAGACAGGGGGACACAGGCCTATACTAGACCTCAGAGAATTAAACAAATATTTGTTCCGAGAAAAGTTCAAAATGATTTCCCTCGGGACACTCCTACCATACCTTCAAAGTCAGGACTAGCTATGTTCTCTAGATCTAAAGATGCATACACGCATATTCTCATCCACTCAGATCACAGGAAGTTCCTTCAATTCCTGGTCCAAGGAAGACACTTCCAGTACAGAGTTCTTCCTTTCGGACTGGCCTCTGCTCCAAGAGTCTTCACAAAATGCATGGCAGTAGTAGCAGCATTTATGAGGACTCTGGGAATATTTGTCTTCCCTTAATTAGACGATTGGCTCATTCAAGCATCGACAGCTCCAGAGGCCAGCTTCACTCTTTCTCGAGCAATGAGAATTATTCAATACTTGGGACTGGTCATAAACCTCCCAAAATCTCATCTCACCCCCTCTCAATCTCTCGAATTCATAGGGGCTCGTCTAGACACACGGCAGTCAAGGGCTTTCCTGCCACAGCCACGCTGTCTACGGATAATACAACTGGCATCTCAAGCATCTATGAAGGTGTTCTTTACTACTCAGGAGATGCTTCAACTTCTGGGACACATGGCATCCACTGTCCATATAGTTCCCTATGCTCGCCTCCACATGTAAGCAGCCCAGTGGACCCTATCCTCTCAATGGTCACAGGCCTCGGGTCAGCTAATGGACAAGATCAGAAGCACCACATGTCTGATTTCATCCCTGCAATGGTGGCAATCTCTAGAAAACCTCCTCGTAGGCTCTCCTTTCCAGCAGCCTCTATATCAGGCCACCCTAACAACAGATGTTTCCAAGATGGGTTGGGGGGCCCACTTGCACGATCTCTCCACTCAGGGTCTTTGGACCTCACAGGAGGTTTCCCTTCACATAAACCTCCTAGAACTGAGAGCCATTTTCAATGCTATTCAAGTCTTTCAGGCCCATCTCAGCAACAAAACAGTTCTGGTCCAAACTGACAATGAGGTAGCTATGTTCTATGTGAACAAGCAAGGCGGAACAGGCTCTGTCACTATGCAACAAAGCTTTGCGACTATGGGCCCTCACCAGAGAGTTGCAAATTCACCTGTTTGCAGTATACCTTCTGAGCATTCAAAACTTATGGGCAGACAGACTCAGTCGAATACTGCTGCCACACGAGTGGTCCCTCCACTCATACCAGCTTGCTCGAGTATTTCAAATCTGGGGAACACCAGATATAGACCTCTTTGCAAGTCCACAGAATGCCAAACTTCCCCGATTCTGTTCCAGAATCCTGGCTCAACAACTGTCAGGCAAGAGATGCTTTCCTACTCCACTGGGGTCAGGACTTCCTCTATGCCTTCCCACCCATTCCCCTCATTCCCAAAACTTTATTCAAACTTCAGAGAGACAGAGGTCGTATGATACTCATAGCTCCACATTGGCCATGACAAATGTGGTATCCTCTTCTTATGCGTCTCTCTCAAACCACTCCTATGGAGTTGGGGAATGCTCCAGATCTTCTTTCTCAGGAAGACGGATGCTTACTGCATCCCAATCCCCAGTCCCTACATCTCAGGGCCTGGTTACTGAAAGTCTAGAATTCCAGGATATTAACCTTTCTCAACAAGTAAAGGATATCCTTCTGACTTCCAGAAAACCTTCCACAAGACATTCCTACGCTTTTAAGTGGAAAAGGTTCTCTGTCTGGTGTTCACAAAAGGGACTTAATCCCCTTTTGGTACCTGTAGAGTCTCTACTAGAGTTTCTCCTCTAATTATCAACTTCTGGTCTAAAGACCAATTCAGTGAGAGTCCATCTTAGTGCTATTGCTGCTTTTCATAAACCTTTCGATGGACAACCTATTTCCTCTCATCCACTTGTATCAAGATTTATGAGAGGCCTACTCTTAAAAAAAACCTCCCATTAAACCACCACCAGTGGCATGGGATCTGAATCTTGTTCTTGGTCAGCTTTTGAAACCGCCCTTTGAACCTTTAGCCACTTCAGACCTAATGTTTCTTTCATGGAAAGTTATTTTCTCAATTGCCATCACTTCTGCAAGACACATTAGTGAACTACAGGCGTTAGGATCTGACCCTCCTTATGCAAGGTTCCACCATGATAAAGTAGTCCTCAGGACTCATCCTCACTTTATGCCAAAGGTGGTTTTGCCTTTTCATTTAAACCAGTCAGTTTATCTTCCTATATTCTTCCCTAGGCCTCATGCCTCTAGTGCGGAAAGGAATCTTCACACATTGGATTGTAAAAGAGCCTTAGCCTTTTATCTCCAAAGAACTAAGCCACATAGAAAATCTTCTCAGCTTTTTGTGGCTTTTGACTCTAGTCATTTGGGACTTCCAGTTTCCAAAAGAACTCTGTCAAATTGGATTGCAGATTGTATATCCTATACATATCAGAGTAAAGGACTTTCTCTCGAGGGTCATGTCACAGCTCACAATGTGAGAGCAATGGCAGCCTCAATGGCTAACCTTCGTTCTGTGTCTATTAATGACATCTGCAAAGCAGCCACTTGGGCTTCGGTACACACTTTCACAGCCCACTACTGCTTAGACAAGGACTCCCGTCGGGATGCCTCGTTTAGCCAGGCTGTTCTCCAGCATCTCTTCCATATTTAATACAACTCCTACCCACCGTCCACGGTTGGATGCCAGAGGTCCATGGGAGGAAGCATGACCCATCTCACCTGGGTTCGCAGCTTGCTGGGGTCACCCACCCCTTGCTGGGGTCACCTACCCCTTGGCATCTTTCAGCTGGGGAGTCCCCATATGTGAAGATTACATTCCAGCTTGTTCCTGGAGATAGCGTAGTTACTCATCTGTAACAGGTGATCTCCAGAAACAGCAGGAATTTAGTCTTCACAACCCACCCACCTCCCCTAGGAGTTGTCTCTATCTCTTTCTCTACTTCTCTCCATTGGTCTCAGCTATAAACTCAACTGAAGTGAGAGAGGTACAGAGGCAGGAAGGCAGCACGCATGCGCTGTGGGATGCTCCCAAAAGCGTTCCTATTGGACACTGGGGAGCGTTCCCGCACGGGCTCTGTCGGTACCGACGATACCCATATGTGAAGACTAAATTCCTGCTGTTCCCGGAGATCGCCTGTTACAGGTGAGTAACTACGCTCTCTCTGCAGTGGTAATGCCACAAGCTGAGTTTAATTCAGGGGGATAGCTGTCTCCACCCCCTGCATTTAGCGCAGTGCCCCATGATAGTAATGCAGCCTAAACTACATTGTTAGCATTGGGCTTAGTAAACATCCTCCTTAGTAGGGTTGAAACAGAAGATAAGAAATTAAATTAAACTGTAAAACAGCAATCTGTTGAAAGGAGAACTTTTTTGAGCCAGAGCATCTCACTAACATTCTAGCCACTTAAGCACTTGATGGTACACCAGTGGAGCTGCCCTTCAAATCCTCTGGTTGTCCTTCGGTTTCTTTTTGTAGTCATTCTGCTGTTCTCTGTTTATCTTCCTATGAGGGGTTTTTCTTATAGTTCACCATCTCTTAAATTATGGACTAGTTTACACTGGATAAAGATTTTTCTTTGTTATTTTTTCTTTCTCTTGTGATTATTCAATGCTGTTCTGTACAAGACTGTATTGTAAATGGAAATTAATGAAGTATAAAAAAATAAAAATTGGCTTTTAAAAATAAAACTACTAAGCTGTAAGCTTAATGTGATATTGATGTATATAGTTTTCCATGTAGGAAAATATTCATATTTGAAAAATCTTGTAATATTCCTCATTGTTTATTTTAATGGGTCAGCTTCCTCTTCTCATTTACTTAATGGTGTGCACTATGCAGGATCTTTATCAGGAAATCCTGAATGACCACACCTGATTCCTTTCATTGCACAGACTGTATAGCAGTAACAGGCTACTCCTGGGACCTAGAGTGTCAGATGTTCAGACAGCAGTTATACTAGTATTGCTGGATATTTGCAAGAGAGTATAGTGGCTGCAATAACTTGTTAAGTGCCGTCGAGTTGGTGTCAATTCATGGCGACCCTCTGGATAGTTGTCCTAAATTGTGTTCGGTCTTCAATCAGGCTGCTCATTGTTGACAGACTGATACCCGTAGCTCCGGTTATTGTATCGATGCATCTCATTGCTGGCCTTCCTCTTTTGCGCTGACCTTCTATCTTGCCAAGCATGATATCTTTCTCTAATGATCTCTCTTTGCATGATGTGTTCAAAGTATGAAAGTCGATGTTTTGTCATCTGAGCTTCTAAAGAAAGCTTAGGTTTGATCTCCTCTAGTACTGACTGGTTTGTTCTTTGGGCAGTCCATGATATACGCAGTATTCGCCACCAGCACCATAGTTCAAAGGCATCAATTTTCTTCTTGTCTATCTTTTTCACTGTCCAGCTTTCGCATCCATATGATGTTATTGAAAATATCATGGCTTGAACGAGTTTAATCTTCGTATGGAGAGAGGCATCTCTGCTCTTGAGAATCTTGTTTAGCTCTTTCATAGCCATTTTACCAAGAGCAATGCGTTGTCGTATTTCTTTTATTTATTTATTTTATTTATTACAGTTTCTTATATACCGCGCTATTTAGTATCAGCGCGGTTTACATCATAACATAACGACCATAACGACAAGCTGTCAGGTTTTACATCGAACAGGAGTACAAACTTGGATAACAGGGTTAACTATATACATAAGCTATTTACACTGCAATGATAGGTAAAAATCAGATAATGCATGTAAGGGCCTTTCTAGAGTGGGTCATTTCTTGAGAGGGATATCTTGACTGCTTGTTGCTTCTTTATTGATAGTTGATCCAAGTAGGTTAAAGTTGTCCACGATTTCAGTTTCTTCTCCTTCAACGATGAACTTATTGATTTTGCCAGTTGTCATGATCGTTGTCTTCTTTATATTAAGGTGCAGGCCCATTGTAAGACTATGTTCCTTGATCATGAGAAGCAAATGTTTCAGATGATCTTCACTTTCAGCCAGTAATGTGGTATCATCAGCATAGCGAACGTTGTTGATGAGTCTTCCACCAGTCTTCACACCTCTGTTGTCTTCATACAATCCTGCTTCTCTGATGATATGTTCTGCATATAAATTAAACAGGTAGGGGGAAACTATGCAGCCTTGTCATACACCTTTGCTTATTTTGAACCATTCTGTTCCTCCTTATTCCATTCAAACTGTTGCTTCTTGATCAATGTATAGATTGAGCAAGAGAATGATCAGGTGTCCTGGTATACCCATACTTCTTAATGTAGCCCAGAGTTTCTCATGGTTTACACAGTCAAAAGCCTTGCTGCAGTCGATAAAACACAAATAGATATTCTTTTGGTATTCTTTAGTCTTTTCAAGGATCCATCTCACATCCGCAATGATGTGTCTCGTTCTTCGCCCTTTCCTGAACCCTGCTTGCACTTCAGGTAATTCTTGTTCCAGGTATGGTTGTAGTCTCTGTTGAATAATCTTCAGTAGAATCTTGCTGGCATGTTGGATCAGAGCGATTGTGCAATAATTTCCACAGTTAGTTGGATCACCTTTCTTTAGTATTGGTATAAACACAGATCTTTCCAGTTAGTTGGCCATGATGTTGTCTTCCAAATTTCCTGGCAGAGCCTTGTAAGTATGGTAACAGCTGCATCAGATTGCTGTAATATTTCTATGGGAATGCCATCAATGCCTGGTGCTTTGTTCTTTGATCAGGCTTTCAATGCTGCTTCGACTTCTTTCATCACCAATGGTTCCGAATAAGGTACAAGTTGAAATGTCTGTTAGTCTACTTGATCTTTATCATATAAAAACTCTGTATATTCTTTCCACCTTTTCTTGATCTTCTCAGCATCATTCAACTTAGAACCTTGAGCATCTTGTAACATTCCAATTTGAGGCTGTAAATTTTTCTTTAACTCTTGTAGCTTTAGGAAAACCGATCTTGTTCTTCCTGTAATAGCGTCTGCTTCTATTTCCTTGCACGTGTCATTGTAATACTTTTCCTTATCCTGTCTTGCTGCACGTTGGAAATCTCTGTTGAGTTCTGTGATTGTCTTTCTTTCTCCTCTGGCTTTAGCTTCTCTGCGTTTCTGGGCAATTTTCATAGTTTCTTCCGTCATCCATTTTGGCCGTTTTTGCTTTTTCACCTTTTGTAGAGACTTTTCGCTTTCTTCCAATATAACCTTATTGATGTTATTCCATAAGTCTTCTGGAGCTCTGTCATTTGTATCTAAAGCAGCAAATCGATTTTGTGGGCAGTCTTTAAATTCCAATGGTATATTCTCAAGGTCATATTTTACTACATTCATGAGTGGCTTGCTCTTTTTTAACGTTAGCTTAAGTTTGCATACTAGTAATTGGTGATCTGTACCATAGTCAGCTCCAGGTTTTGTCTTTGTTGATGTCTATCATTGACTTCCACAGATGTAGTCAATTTGATTTTTGTACAGCCCATTGGGTGAAGTCCATGTGTAGAGTCGCTGCTTATGTTGCTGGAGGAAGGTGTTTGAGATGAATAAATCATTGGTCTTGCAGAATTCTATCAGTCTTTCTCCAGCTTCATTTCTGTTGCCAAGTCCATATTTTCCAACCACTTTGCCTTCTTCTTTGTTGCCAATGTTTGCGTTCCAGTCACCCATGACTATCAGGATAACTTGTTTGCATGTTCTGTCAATTTCAGCTTGTACTTGTTCATAGAACTCATCAATTTCATCCTCTTCTGCAGTTGTTGTTGGGGCATATACTTGAATTAAAGTTGTGTTGATAGGCATTCCTCGTAGATGAATAGAGATTAAGCGTTCGCTGACTGAATTGTATTTCATTACAGTTCTTGCAGGTTTCTTCTTTATTATAAATGCAACACCATTTCTTCTTTGTCTTTCATTTCCAGCATAGTAGACCATGTGATCATTTGATGCAAAGTGCCCGATGCTAGTCCATTTCAGTTCGCTGACACCCAACTGATCAAGTTGTACATGTTCTATTTCATTATTGACCACCTCCAACTTCCCTTGGTTCATGCTTCGTACGTTCCATGTTCCAATATGTAAGACATCTTTACAGCTTCTGACTCTCATTTCATGCGCAGCTATATCAGCAGTCAGACGTCCCGAGGGCTTTGATCCAACCACATCATAAATGCTGGCTTTACTCTGAAGTCTTCAGCTCATCCCCAGTAGCTAGTTGAGTGCCTTCTGACCTGGGGGTCTCATCTTCCAGCACTATAGTGCAATTTGTTTTGTTGTGACTATCCATTGGGTTTTCATGGCAAGATACAGAAGTAGATTGCCAGGCCTTTCCTCCACACAGTTTGTTTAGTGTTGTTGCCATTGTCACAGAAATGTGATCGTCCGCCGCCAACACCGTCCCATTCTGCTGCTGCCCAGATGGGTGGTTTGTCTTGGTCTGGCACTTCAGCTGAGACCTGTCCATCTTGGGAGACCCTGCAAGTAGTTAAACCACCGATAGCTTAGCCCTCAGCATCACTGATGCACACATGCCCTCACAACACGACAAGCTGCAAACCATACCACAATATTCTGATCACAATCTGTTTTTCCTTCAGTACTCAAAAACAGCTATGGCTCTGGAGTTTACCTCTCTTATACTAGCTTGTCAAATGAGAATTTCCAGGGTCCAAGTAACTTATCTCCTAGGGGCTGTCCCCATGCCACAAGAACAGTATACAAACATTGGTTAGGGATTGTCTAATGAAGAGTATTGTAGGAATTTTAAGGAACAGGTAACCATAACCAGGCATCACTATACATTAGTGATTAAACATGAAAAAGGTGAGTGCTGGTGGGAGTTGAGTGAGAATATTGTACATCTACACAAGCTAGATTAGTAAAAACAGAATGAACAAATAACTGTCCTGGATAAAGTGAAATCTTCCAGGTGGGTCTCATGCTCTGGCAGACAGTGGAGGATGCATATATGGTGGGGACAGAATAATTTGGCAAACTGGATGAACTGGAAAGTCATTTTTCTACTCTCATATACTGTAGTACTAAATACTACTGAGTCCCAAACTTTCTGTCCTTTAAAGCATTATTTGTAGGGCCAGATTTAAATATTTTTATGCTCATAGGCAAGCCTAGACAGAAGGTCCCACAGATCAGGTAATGGGTTGTCAGAGAGTCCAAAGATGGGGGAGCCAGATGAGTAGAGAGGCAATAGTGCCACTGTGGCAACCCTTTGAAGTGGCAAACACATATGGCCCTAAAGTACTCCTGGGAGAATTCTGTGCAAAACAGAATTCCCCACCTGTGCAGAATTCTGCGCAGCGCCAGACAGGCAGGATTGGGCGCACAGGTTTTGAGTGCCTGATGCTGCCTCACTGTTGGCAGCAACAGTTGCTGGAGCACTTATGTTTGCTCCTACAGCTCTGCTAGAGTCCGATGCTGGCGTGTTTTTCAAAGGTACACAGGAAGTGCTCCCATTGCTGTGACTGGGCTGCTGGTGAGTCAGGGGGGCAGGCTGAGGGCAGCAAAGGGCTGCTGGTGAGTCGGGGGGACTGGCTGGTGGCAGGAAGAAGGGCTGCTGGTGAGCAGGGGGGGTTGCTGGTGAGCAGGGGTGGGTTGCTGTTGAACAAGGGAGGGCAGTTGGGGGTTGGAGATGGGCTGTTGGTGAATCGGAGAAGTTGCTGGGGGATGAGATGGGGGGCTGGTGAATCAGAGGGGTCACTGGAGGCTGAGATAGGGGCTGGTGAATCAGGGAGTTTGCTGGAGATGGGCTGCTGGTGAGTCGGGAGGTGGCTGGGGGCTAGACGTTAGAGGGAGAGAAAAACAGGTAGAGGCAAGGATAGGTTAGGGACAGAACTGTGAATGGAGCAAGAAAGTTAAGGAGGAAAAAGGCAGGAGAAATATCAGGTCTAGAAGAGGAGTTAAGCTTTATGATGGGGGAATTCTGCGCAAAAAGTTATTAACAAAGCATGCAGAATTTTAAAATACTGCATGCAGAATTTTCAAAAATTTTGTACAGAATTCCCCCATTTATACCTTAAAGTAAACAGGAGCAGGCTTCTCTTTGGGTATTTGGCACCTTCAAAATTTAAGTGCCATTGTTGTTGAGTGCCATCAAGACTGTCGGCTCATGGCAACCCTAAACCATGTTATGTCTTCAGTCAGGCAGCTAATTGTCAAGAACATAAGATGTGCCATACTGGATCAGACAGAAGGTCCATCAAGCCCAGTATCCTGTTTCCAAAAGTTGCCATTCCAGGTCTCAAGTACCTATTGGTTCTGAAAGCTATACCCATTCTATGCTGCTTGTCCCAGAGGTAAGCAGTGAATTTCCCCAGTCCTTTTTAATAATGGTTTATGGACTCTTCCTCCAGGAACTCATCCAAACCTGTTTTGAACCCAGCTACACCAACAAATTTTACTACATCCTCCGGTAATGAATTCCAGAGTTTGATTATGCACTGAGTTAAAAATTATTTTCTCTGATTAGACTTAAATGTGCCACATTGTAGCTTCATTACATGTCTCCTAGTTTTTCAGCTTTTTGAAAGAGTAAACAGCCAATGTACATTTACGCGTTCCACTCCACTCATCATTTTATAGACCTCTATTATATCTCCCCTCAGCTGTCTCTTTTCCAAGCTGAGGAACACTAACCTTTTAATCCTTTCCTTGTTGGGGTATCCTTCCATCCCCTTTATCATGTTGGTTGCTCTTCTCTTTACCTTTTCTAATTGCACTATATCCTTTTGGTTGCCACATCCCAGGAAAAAAAAAAACAGCTCACAATATTCAAGATGCAGTCACACCCTGGAGCAATACAGAGTCATTATAATATCCTTGAGTTTTATTCTCTATTCCTTCCTTATGATTCTTAGAATTCTGTTTGCTTTCTTGGCCACTGTTGCACACTGAGCAGAGGGCTTAAACATATTTTCTCCAGGACCAAGCAGGAAGTCAGTCCTCACATATGGGTGACGTCGGCGCCGACGGAGCCCTCGCGGAGCAATTTCCCCAGCTTTCAAAGAAAGCCTTTGGGAATTGCAGCACGCATGCGCGGTCCCCTTCCCACCCAAGGGTGCCATCTTGCTCAGTCTTCTTTTTTCCGCGGAGCCCTACAGATGCTGTTTGTGATCGCCGCTGAAAAAGTTGATTTTATTTGTTTTTTCTTTTCTCGGTTCGACGCCGGATCCTTTTCCCGCCCGGACCCGATACACCGGTATCGAGTCCGTTCGTAATTTTTCTTTTTTTGTCCTTCGTGACTGGCGTTCGCACCATTTTTTTCTTTTTCTCTGGCAGCCCTGTCTTTTGACCTCGCAGGGGCCCTTTTTCCCCCCGATGGCTGCCAGCGGGTTTAAAAAGTGTGATCGGTGTAAGAAACTTATGTCTCTTACCGACACACACGACTGCTGCCTCCGCTGCCTCGGACCCAATCATGACCCGATGATCTGTGGTATGTGTGGCAAGATGTCCTCTAAAGCGTTGAGGAGTCGGCAGCAACAAAAAGAAAGAATCTTCTCCGACTCCGCGTCCGGCCGGGCCCGGACCTCGTCAGAGGCTTCGATGTCCCGGGACTCCGGTCCTGAGCATCGTCAGAGTTCCTCTGAGCGGGGGTCTCCTGCCCGGGAACATCATCGGAAGAGGAAACCCGCGAGGGCGGCGTCGGTGGATGCTCCTGGTTCCTCGAGGGCCAGGTCGCATAGCCCCGATAGCCGTCCTGGGTCCTCGGAGTCGGAGAGGCCTTCGAAACATCCTCGTCTCGAAATGGAGTCTCCTAGACACGTGAGTACTGTAGTCCTCGTGGACTCACCTCCGAAGGAACCGACGTCGGGCCCGACGCCGTCGGGGCCCGAGTCGGGGGCTGCTGGGTCTCCTGAGCTCGGACTCAGGTTGATGGCCTTGGAGAGCAGTTTGGCTGCCTTCATGGACCAGCAGCGGGCATTGATCGCTGGCCTCGCCGGTGCATCTGCCCCGGCCACCAGGACGTCGACGTCCAAGTCGACCCCGGAGACCGAGCCGATCCTCGAGTCCATGCGAGCTCGAGTCGATCTTCGGTCGCGGTCTCCCTCGGCCTCCCGTTCGGGACCGAGGTCGTCGACGCCGACACCCTGGGCGGAGGGCATCGGTGCCCGCCTGACCGGAGCCGCTCGATTCCTCCTCCGAGGAGTCAGCCTGGGAAACGGAAGACGAAGAGTCCCCTGGTACTTTTCGGACTCGGTGCGTCCCATCGGACTCGCCCGAGTCCGAGCCTCGGAGACGGTCCCCCCCGGAGGACACCCGGTTCTCAGACTTCGTGCGGGATATGGCCAAGGCCTTGGCATTCCCCGCGGATCCCGAGGAGGAGCCTCGAGCTGAAGAGCTCGATGCCCTCCAGTATGACTCTCCCCCGAAGGAGGCCTTTACTGTACCGGTTCCTCCGATGCTGGAGCGACTTCTCTTCCACATGTGGGAGAGCCCGGCGTCGGCGCCGGTGTTAAGCAAGCGGGTCAATTCCATTTATCGAGTCCGCAAGAGCCCCGGGTTCCAAAAGGCGCAACTACCGCACCATTCCATGGTGGTGGAATCGGCCATGCATCGACTCAAGAGTCAGAAGATGCACTCCTCGGTGCCTCCCGGCCGGGAGGCCCGGAACCTGGATGCCCTCGGTAGAAGGTGCTTCCAGGGCTCTATGCTTGCTTGTCGAGTCCAGACCTACCAGCTCTATATGGGCATGTATCTCCGAGACCTGGCAAAAGAAATTGCCGGGTTCTCTGCTGGTCTCTCCAAGGAACCTTTGCAGAGGTTCCAAGCCTTGTCCACTGGTATTCGAGAGTGCTCAAAGTTTATCTCTCGAGCAACCTACGATGGCTTCGAAGCATCGGCTCGAGTAGCCGGAGCCGGCATCGGTGCCCGCCGACAGGCTTGGCTTCAGTCATCCGACCTCGAGCCATGGGTACAGGACAAGTTGGTCCAGGACTCGACTGTCCAGAAAAACCTCTGCCCCTTCTCAGAAGAAGAAGGGCTCGGGGAAAAAGCCCTTTTACCCGAGGAAGGCGGCTGCCTATAAACACCACCCTCATTATCAGGCCTTGGCAGCTCCCCAACAGGGTCAGCAGGCCAAGGGACGGGGTAATGGGTCCCGTAGGCAGCAAGCCCCCAAGCCCACAACACCGGCCCCTGCTCAGCAGGGTGGGGGTTTTTGACTCCATCAGCATAGCCTCTTCCCCTCTGCTGGTTTCTCTCAGCACAGGAGGCCGGCTGGTCCACTTAGCCTTTTTGAACTATGTGAAGCACCCAGGTATCTGATGTGATGGCTGACCCTCTGTGGGCAATCTTCTTCACTTTCACCAGGTACCTCCTTCCTACTTTCCAGGGGAGCCTCCAAGACTCCCTCTACACAGGGACTTACTCCTTCAGGAGTTGGCAAGTCTTCTTCAGGAACAGGCTGTGGAACCAGTGCCCCACCACCTGAGAGGTCAAGGCTTTTATTCCAGATATTTTCTGATACCAAAACGAACAGGAGGCCTCAGACCCATCCTGGACTTGCGAAACCTCAACAAGTTCCTGACCAGGGAAAAGTTCAAGATTCTTACCCTTGGAATCCTGCTGCCCTACCTCCAGCAGGGAGACTGGCTATGCTCTTTAGATCTAAAGGATGCCTATACACACATCCTTATTCATCCGGACCACAGACAATATCTCAGGTTTGTTGTGGGAGGAAATCATTACCAGTACAGAGTATTGCCCTTTGGCCTATCCTCCGCCCCCAGGGTGTTCACCAAATGCCTAGCAGTGGTGGCGGCCTATCTAAGACTTCAAGGCCTCTTTGTATTTCCATACCTGGACGACTGGCTCATCAAGGCCCAGTCTTCCCAAGAGGCCACTCAGGCCACTCATCGCACTGTGACTCTGCTCCAGCACTTGGGATTTGTCATAAACTTCGCAAAGTCCACTTTGCTCCCCTCTCAAAATCTCGAATTCATTGGCGCAAGATTGAACACACTTCAGGCGCAGGCCTTCCTGCCTCTAGACAGGGCACACAGGCTCATGGATCTAGCCAGCCACTTTTGCAGCAATTCCCTGGTCTCTGCCAGGCAATTTCTGAGACTGCTCGGCCATATGGCTTCCACGGTCCATGTAACCCCCAATGCCCGCCTGAACATGCGACCTGCTCAATGATGCCTTCGCACTCAATGGCATCAGGCCACGGGGAGCCTTGTGGACTCAGTTCAGGTATCCAACCTGCTAGTCTCTTCTCTGCGATGGTGGCTTCATCTACCAAACCTGGTACTGGGCGTGGATTTTCAATCTCCTCTGCCTTCTCAGGTGCTGACGACCGATGCTTCTCTCCTAGGTTGGGGAGCACATTGCCAAGGGAAATGTACTCAAGGCCTCTGGACTCCTTGGGAGTCTGCTCAGCAGATAAACTTCCTGGAGCTCAGAGCCATCCGCCTAGCTCTGAGAGCCTTCTCCCACCTTACTTCTCACCAGTCTGTGCTAGTCCATAAGGACAATCAAGTTGCAATGTTCTACGTGAACAAACAGGGAGGTACAGGCTCCTTCCTTCTCTGTCAGGAGGCACGGAGACTGTGCTCTTGGGCCGTCCTTCACGGCATCCTGCTCAAAGCTGTCTATCTCCCAGGTCAAGAAAATTACCTGGCGGACAGGCTGAGCAGGATCCTCCAACCTCACGAGTGGAGATTGGATCCGTTGGTGGTTCAGCAGATCTTTCTCAAGTGGGGCCTCCCCACCATGGATCTGTTTGCCAGTCCCCTGAACCAGCAACTTCCCAAATTCTGCTCTCGACAACCGCATCCTCTCAGAGTGGCGTCGGATGCTTTCCTGATTCCATGGTCTACAGGCCTCTTGTATGCCTTTCCTCCCATGCCACTGGTGTCCCGGACGCTCTTCAAAGTTCTCAGAGACAGAGCCTCGATGATCCTAGTGGCTCCCCGGTGGCCGAGACAGCCCTGGTTCCCGCTTCTAATGCAGCTGGCGGTGGACACTCCACTTCCTCTGGGGTTTCAACCCGATCTCCTGTCACAAGATATGGGGACTCTCCTACACCCCAACCTCTGGTCACTTCATCTGATGGCCTGGCTGCTGAAAGGGTAGTCCTTGCTCCCCTCTTGCTGCCTCGTGAGGTGGAAGAGGTCGTCTTGGCCTCCAGGCGGCCCTCCACCCGTAAGTCCTACGCTCTTAAGTGGCGTAGGTTCTCCGTGTGGTGTGCTCAGCAGTCTGAGAATCCCTTCTCCTGCTTGGTGGCAGTGGTCTTGCAATATTTGCTTTACCTCTCCAATTTGGGCCTTAAGTCCAACTCTGTCAGAGTCCACCTCAGTGCTCTCTCTGCACATCATGCACCGGTGGATGGCAGGCCTCTGTCCAACCACCCTTTGGTGGCTCGTTTTCTCCGAGGCCTCCTTCTCCTTAAGCCTCCTTTGCGCCCACCAGCCCCTGAATGGGATCTGAATGTGGTCTTGCAGCGGATTACCTGTCCGCCCTTTGAACCTATGGCTACCTGCCCTCTTCGTTTTCTTTCCTGGAAAACCTTGTTTTTGGTAGCCCTTACCTCTGCTAGGCGTGTTAGTGAACTGCAGGCCCTAGTGTCTGATCCTCCTTACACTAGGTTCTACAGGAATAGGGTAGTCTTACGGACTCACCCTAAGTTTCTTCCAAAAGTGGTTTCTCCTTTTCATCTCAACCAGGAGGTGGTCCTTCCCACCTTCTTTCCCAGGCCGCACGCCAGCCGGGCTGAAATGGTCTTGCATACCCTGGACTGTAGGAGGGCCTTATCCTTCTACCTTGACCGTACGCGGGAGCATAGGAGGGCTGTTCAGCTCTTCGTTTCTTTTGACCCCAATAAATTGGGGCTCCCTGTCTCCAAGCGTACTTTGTCCATATGGGTTGCTGACTGTATCGCTTGGGCTTATGGGGCCGCCGGCCTCTCATTGGAGGGTCGAGTCACGGCTCATCGTGTTAGGGCGAAGGCTGCGTCAGTGGCTCATCTCTGCTCTGTTCCATTGGCAGACATCTGCCGGGCCGCTACTTGGTCTTCAAGCCAGACTTTTGCGGCCCATTACTGCCTGGAGAGGGAGTCCCGTAGGGACAGTGCTTTCGGTCAGACAGTCCTCCATAATCTCTTTGAGGTTTAGGCAACTCCTACCCTCCGACCCTGATGTTGGGCTACCGGTCGGGGGCGTTTTCAGAGAAGATTCCTTCCTTCTGTGCTACTGAGCTACAGGGAGCTCATTTTTCCGCTTGAGGTCTCCGGTAGCCTTAAGCTCGGGAGTCCCATATGTGAGGACTGACTTCCTGCTTGGTCCTGGAGAAAGAGTAGTTACTCACCTGTAACAGGTGTTCTCCAGGAGCAGCAGGAATCAGTCCTCACAACCCTCCCTTCTCCCCTTGGAGTTGCAGTCATATGATTTCTTTTGCTAATTTTTTGCTGTCTTTTAGCTATGTCATCAGACTGAGCAAGATGGCACCCTTGGGCGGGAAGGGGACCGCGCATGCGCGCTGCAATTCCCAAAGGCTTTCTTTGAAAGCTAGGGAAATTGCTCCGCGAGGGCTCCGTCGGCGCCGACGTCACCCATATGTGAGGACTGATTCCTGCTGCTCCTGGAGAACACCTGTTACAGGTGAGTAACTACTCTATCTTCTTCCTGGGTGGTGATTCCTAATGTGGAACTTTGCATCTTGTAACTGTAATTTGAGTTGTTTTTCCCTAAGTGCATAACCTTGCACTTGTCCACATTAAATTTCATTGTTTCAACAATGCAGCAAATATTTGGAATGCAAGTATGAATTGTCATAGACCAACCGAACCTTGTTTCAAATAGACTGCGCATTAAAATAAAACAAATTCCAGTGAGAACCCTCATTGCTAACTGAAACATCTAAGGAGGGTAGAATGGTAGGATAATGGGAGGAGTGGCCTAGTGGTTAGGACAAGGTACTTCAGGCCGGAGGGCCGGGGGTTCAAGTCCCACCTGGGGACAGCAATCTCAGGCCGGAGGGACTAGGATTTCTAGTCCTATAGGTACTCCTTGTGGTCTTGGGCAAGCCACTTAACCCTCCATTGCCCATGTTCCCTGTAAGTATTAGCGTATGTGTGTCATATCCCCTCGTGTTAAATGTATCCCCCAATTGACCGCTTTGACCCGGTGAAAAGCGGGATATAAATACAGCTAAATAAATAAATAAAATAAAATAAAGAAAGTATATGATGACTACGTCTATCCTTACACCCACTTTTACAAACTCAAAGAAGATGTAGCCCATAATGACCATTTCCAATTAAAAGTGGTATTGGGAATTGCCCTCAACATATTCATGATTTACATAAGTAAAATCCCCTATTTCATTAGGTAATGGAGACCATTTCATACTTTCAGAAGTACCCAAACCGTCTATTGCCCACTAACCCCATACCATTCCAGCCCATATTCTACCCATTAAATCTGTTCTGACTAAAACTGTTTCAGACCACAATTATCATAACATTCACCCTTTATCTTTCATTTCAATAAACACCTAAACAGTCTCACTCATATCAGTCTCACAGTTCCACAATAAAAAATCCCACAACCCACCATTTTAAAACTCCCAAAATGCAAGTATAAAAACAACCACTCCCCACAAAAACTGAAATCTATTAAAACCCCACCACCTCTCATATGATAAAGATACTGTCACTCACAAATCATGTAAGGATTCTATCAGCTGCATAACATCTCAAGCCTTATTAATGCACACTAAAGTGCACATCAAGGGGGCGTGTGTGATGCCTGAAACTTGATGCCTCAGAAGTCTGCTAATTCTTATGCGCTCAGTATGGTGACATCATCAGACTATCCATACACATGTCCCAGGTATAGGACACTCCCATCAACCAGCAGACATGTGGTGACCAGTGTAGTCTTGGGTAAGGGAACCAGCACACCAAGTAGCAGCAACTGCCAGTATCTCAAAAGGTGGTTTTCAAGTGCAGGCAATTGAATTAGAGCTCCTTGCAGGGCTTCAGGCCTGTTGAATTGCCCTTAGTATTAAAGGCTGGTCAGAAATAAACATGCCTTTCCAGGTCTGTTGTTCTGGACTCTTTTTGTCACAAAGGGCCCCTTCTCAGTGTCTGCCCACATCCCAGCTGGGGTCCCTGACAAAATGACCCAACCAGCAAGTTGAGTGCCCACAGAGCTTAACAAGAGGGAACTCCCTACATGTTTAAAACTGCTTGAGGGTTTTTTCCCCTCTCCTTCTGCAACAGCTAGCAGCACCAGGTATCAGTGCTTTTTTGCCGTGCCATGAATTCATTGAGCTCTATGTCCTTCCCAAATAAATATTATGGGACTTGGGGTTAATTAGGGACATTCAGCAGCCAGTGCTCCCAGTGTTTCTGGAAAAAGCCAGAGAAGTACCACTCTTGATATCTGCAAAGTGGGATTCGTGTACTACCTGCTTGAATTGAATTGAATTTAATTAAATTCCAGTCATTTATAGTGCACATTTTAACTGCTGCAGCTTTTCCAAAGTGGATTATAATACTTTACATTCAAGTAAATACAAATACTAGTACTAATACATAGATTATATCAAGTAAAATTTTAATCGGATGCTTCTTTAAATAGGTTTTTTAATTTTTCCTAAAATCTAAACAAGCTGGTTTTTGCCTTAAATATCAGAGACATAGAAACATGATGGCAGAAAAAGACCACATGGCCTGTCTTAGTCGTCTCTTCCATATCAACCACATAGAAACATGACGGCAGAAAAAGGAACATGATGGCATGAATTCCAGGAAACAGCCATTCTAAAAATGAAATATCTAGTCATACTAGATTTCAAAAACATAATCTTTAATAGAACAAATCTCCAACAAAACCTTAATCAATGTGCGTAAAGACCAGCGAGGACAGTAAATGGATACTAAGGTGGTTAGAAGAACTGGCATATCCCCATAAGTAATCTTATGTACTAAACAAAGTAATTTAAAAAGGATACATATTTGAAAAGCAAATCAGTGTAATTAATTTTAAAAAGGCTTACCTCTATCTTTAATTCTACCAATTAGCTTCCTATTTTGCAAAATGTGAATTCTTGTATGTAATTTCACAGATAATAAACACGATTATAGTAATCAATCTGAAATAAGAGTTTGCATCAGAATACAAAAAGCATGAACTATCTCAATCTCATTTGTCTTAACTTCCTTAGTATATAATTAACTTTCTTAACTAAACCCCAAATAACGCCAGTCCCCTGGTCAGATCATCACTTAATTCAACTTCTACATGACAGTAAAACAAAGAAAACAACATGTGGGAGCAAAAACACAGTATGATAGGAAATTCAAATAATTTGACAAAGAAGCCTTAATAAACTCAATCACGTCACACGTAGTTACGGAACACAAGGACTTAGAAGTGCTAATACAACAATGGAATGAAGGAGTCAAATTAGCTGCAAAACAGACGACGAATACCCCAACAATCACAAATAATAAGACCAAGAACAATTCTGAGTCCTGGTACACATCAGATCTAACCAAAATGAAGAGTCAACTCAGAAAATTGGAAAAAAGATGGAAACAAAAAAATCCCCCAAATGCAAAACAGAATACATAACACTCCTCGCAAAATACAAAGAAAAAATCAACACAGCAAAAAAGAACCACCACACCAAAATCCTAAACAAGGCACTGAACAGACCAAGGGAACTGTTTGAACTAGTCAAATCTATTACCAATTAAGATTATAAACAATATACTCCACTATCAACTTCAGAACTATGTTGCTACTTAGTTCCCATTCGTTATTAGAAAGCTTATCTTTAAACCTCAGGTCTCAGACTTTATACAGAGCTATGGTCTTCATCAGTTTTCGACCTTTTGCTCTATTATCGCATCAATGACCTGTGGTTCGCTTCCCATTAAGTTAGTATCATTTTGCTTATCATGTCGCGTTTTTAACTTGTGTGGTTTTCACAAAGCATAGATACTTTTTTCTTAGAAATGCGGATTATTAATCATAAACAGAGAGGTAAGAATGAGTGCTTATCTTTGAATGTGCCCAACGCCAACTTCAGCGCTATTGCGTTTCACTTCACGCTGTTTCATCAGGGGCCAGACTCACTCCGATTTCTTCTTTAACTTAGATTCATTCTTATTGCTGATAATGCTTCCGCTGTAATGTTCTACCGATATTCATATCTTAAACAAGGAATCAAATATTAGTTCTGCTTAGTGTTACTTCTTACTTATTCAACTATATATACTTATAACCACTATATATCGGTAATAAAGTAGATTTTACCACTGTCTCCAATGTCGACGCCTACTATCTCTGTGACCGTTCAGTCAGAACAACGCCGCGCATGCGGTCTTCTCCCGGCAGGATTTAAATAGCCTGTTCCTTCTCTCTTGTGTTCTACTCTTTTCAATCAAACACACAAGTTCCAATCTATTTGCAGATTGAGCCCACCTGGCTGTACGGTTTGCAACTTGAATATCCAACGTTGTTCTTTCACTATCAATGTCTGGTCCCGAGTTCTACCGCCTGTACCAGAAAGACATCTGTCTATACAGAAACACCGTAGTTCTTCAAATCGATGATGGTTGTGGAGGCAATGTTCTACAATTGGAGCTGCTAGTGTTTGACACTTTAATCTGCTGCGATGTTCCGCTAATCTGATTTTGAAGGGTCTCGTTGTCTTTCCTATATATAATAGCTGGCAAGGACATTCTATAGCATAGACTACATAGGGTGTATCACACGTGGTGGAATAATGCAATTGATATGCTTCCCCATGATAATTAAATGATGTAACTTCTTTAGTAATGTCACACATTTGACAAGATCGACATCGAGTGTGTCCCTGCGGTTGCATCTGGGAATTATTTTGTGGAAAGCGCAACTTTGTGGGACTTAACACTTCTTTTAAATTACTATGTCTTTGCCATACACATCGTATTCGTAAATCCTGACACGATGCGATGCTTTGTAATACATTTACATGTTTAGTCAAAATTTGTTGAATCTTGTGATCAAACAAAGAATGTTTGGTCACTAAATTCATGACTGTTTCTTCCAAGGTTGATGTTCGGGGCTTTAATAAATATTCTCTATTAGAAAACAAGGCTCTTTTATATGCCCTGTCAACTATTACAGAAGGGTATCCTCTCTCTCGAAATCTCTTCCGTAATACAATCGCCTGACTCTTAAATTCTTGCATACTAGAGCAATTCCTCCTATAACGGAGGAATTGAGAAAAAGGGAGCCCATTTTTTAGCCCCCTCGGATGGCTACTGGAATAGTGAAGTAAAGCATTTCGATCAGTGGGTTTGTGATACACTTTGGTTTCCCAACTGTGCGCGCCTTTATTCACTTCTACATCCAGAAATGTTATCTTCTCTTGGTTGTACGTACATGTGAAATTGATAAGTTCTTCTCTCTGATTCAACCATTCTACATACTGCAGCAAATGTACAACTTGCCCTTCCCAAATGACAAAAATGTCATCTATATAGCGACACCATAGCTTTACTTGAGAACGAAATTCAGATTTTTTCAGCCATTTTTCTTCAAATGCTCCCATGAAGAGATTGGCTATAGAAGGAGCGCAAGTAGCGCCCATAGCCACCCCAATCTTCTGGTGATATATCCGATCTTCGAATTGAAAATAATTCTGAAATAATATCAATCGTACAATTTCTTCCATAAAAGCTAAATGTGCCGAAGAGAGATCTCCCCTGGATGTCAGAGCTTGCATAGTCACCTCATATGCTTTATTTTGACAGATGTTAGTATATAAGGCATTCACATCTAGCGTTACTAACCAGATGTTCTCTCCATGTGCCCATTGTGAATGCCTATCCAGTATTTGCAGAAAATGCATCGTGTCCCGTACGTATGATGGCATAGTAGATATTAATGGTCTAAGGAACGTGTCTAGGTATATTGAAAGCAGTTCTAATAAAGATCCTTTCGTGGACACTATGGGGCGTCCTGGGGGACAGGTTAGATGTTTATGGATCTTCGGCACTATATAGAACACCGCTTGTTGGGGCTCTATATTATTCAGAAAGTGATACTCTTTATTATTTAAAAGCTTATCCTGTCGTGCAGATGACGTAAGTAGTTTAATTCGCTCCATCAAACGTGGGGTAGGATCTGTTAATAAAACTGCATACGTTTTTTCATCCTGTAATAATCGGTACGCTTCTCCTAAATATTGATCCCGTGACATGATAACAATTGCACCTCCCTTGTCCGCCCTCTTTATCACTAGGTCGGTACGTGCCATCAACTCCTTCAATACTATTTGCTCTTGATGTGTAAGGGCAGTTTTAGATTGTTTGTTACTGGATTCTATCATTGCAGTCATGTCTCGCATTACCAGCGTATGAAAAATAGCTAACGCCCCCGGTGGTATACTTGGGGGACTCCAGGTAGATTTAACTGGTAGCTTTAGTCGGTTCTGCTGTGGTGTATCAGGCACCACCTCCAATGGTTGTCTTGTCCCAAAAAAAAATTTTATATTCAAATTTTTTATGAGTCGTTCAAAATCTACATTGAACTGAAACCAGTCAAATTTCGCTCGAGGCACAAACGACAGACCTTTCTCTAGGAGGTGTATATAGGTCTCGGGTAATTGTTTACCCGATATATTTATGACTATCGATGAAAAATTATTTTCTCCTTCTGACATCATCGCCTCTTGTTGGTCCCTCGCCCTTGAGTTGATTTGGTGTCCTTCTTGTCTGATTTGTCTCCTTTCTTCTTGACCCGTGCGTCTCCGTCTTTGTGAAAATCCCCTGATTTTGTGCTAACATTAGAATCTGACGAAAGTCCTTCCTCAGAGCTGTCTTCAAATGTTACCTTTCTCGATGGTTTCATCTTTTTTGGGTTCATCCACGGATACACATATCCGATCGTGTAGTCATTGTAGTCTCGTTGTAGTTTCTTTTGTTTGACAACTTTAACTTCTTCTCTCAAGGAGTCAATGGTCTGTTTCAACTCCCCCACGCTTTGTAAATATTTCTCTTCTGTTTCTGCTTTTTTCAATTCAGACAGCATAATCTCCTCTTCTTCTTTTGCTGCTTCTAAATGGATTTTAGTGGTATCAGTGATTAATACCATTAGATCAAGCGAGCACTTGTTTAATATTTTGTTCCATTGATCAGTAAAAGTATGATCTGCCGTGAACATTTTGGGTTCCTTATAAACTCGCAATCCCCTCGGTATATGCTGTCGTTTTATATATTCAATTAGGGATAAACGATGTAACTCTAAACGTACTTTATGTTTTTGAATCTTCAATAATTTATCCCATGCTGCTGGATCTTTTTGTTCCAATGAATTCTCTAAAGCAAATGGGGTTGTTTCCTTGCATATATCCGATATATAGTCATCTTTAAAGCTGAATGCTTCTTTCCATGTTAAACGACCCTCCATTATTTGTAGGCGAATGGGAAGCGAACCACAGGTCATTGATGCGATAATAGAGCAAAAGGTCGAAAACTGGTGAAGACCATAGCTCTGTATAAAGTCTGAGACCTGAGGTTTAAAGATAAGCTTTCTAATAATGAATGGGAACTAAGTAGCAACATAGTTCTGAAGTTGATAGTGGAGTATATTGTTTATAATCTTAACTGTTACCATACTCTGGAAGAAGTGACCATATAATAATATTGTGGCTACAAATCTATTACCAAAGCAAGACAGGATGACAGTCCAAACAATGAAATACAAGCTCAAACCCTAGCTGATCACTATGCTAGCAAACTTAATCCACCAGAAAACTGCCACACGCAAACACCCTTTGCAAACAGCACCCCACAACCGCATCAAGAAACCCTAGACGCTGATGAAAAATGGGACTCCTTCCACATCGTAGAGGAGGGGCAGTTAATGAACATCATCTCAAGCCTGAACACCACTACTTCTCCACTAGACCCTTGTCCAGCAGCCTGGATCAAGGCAACGAAAACAGAAATCGCCACATCAATATTGCACATAGCAAACCAATCAATGCATCAAGGGATCATGCCGCCAGAACTCAAAAGATCACTCATAAGACCCATCTTAAAAAACAAAACTCTCAAGAAGGACGGCCCAGCCTCATATCGCCCCATCTCAAGTATCCCACTCATAGCCAAAGTAGTGGAAAAATCAGTCCAACAACAACTCCAAAACCACATTGATTCCAGAAACGCACTAGATGATCAGCAATATGGCTTCCGTCAACACCATGGAGTAGAAACCCTTCTGCTAGTGCTACTTGACAAACTCTACAAAGGCATTGACAATTGCAAGAAAATGTTCCTCTTAATTTTTATAGACATATCTGCTGCATTCGACACAGTAAACCACAAAATCATCCTCTCCAGACTCAAAGCCAAAGGCATAAGGGGAACCCCTCTCAAATGGTTCAACTCATATATATCTAACAGAGTCCAGCAGGTTCAATTCAACCAAGAAACATCAAGAGCATTCCCACAAGCACAGGGAATACCATAAGGGTCAGCATTGTCCTCCCTACTGTTTAACCTCTATCTAAGACCAGTCTGCGCAGTATTCCAACAACACAAGATCAACTACCACCTATATGCAGACGATATCATGCTGTACACGCAAATAGACGCGAGCAACCCAAACTATAGTAACTTGGAAGCATGCCTAAAGGAAACACAAGCTTGGCTACAGCAGAACAACATGAGCATAAATCACAAAAAACGGAAGTAATGTTTGTAAACAGAAAACCGGAATTCAAACCCCCCGCCCCCCCCCCCCCCCGACAATACTCCTGAACAACAATTCATACAACATCAAGCAAGAAATAAAATATCTGGTCGTGACACTTGACAAAAATCTTAAGATGGAAACCACCTAAGACTGCTAAACCGGGCCATATTCTACAAACTAAGAATACTCCAACCACTACGTAACATCATTGAACAGACTGATTTCTGAACAGTAACCCAAGCACTGGTCATGCCTCACCTGGACTACTGTAACGGCATCATCCAAGGACTACCCAAAAAACCCCTCAACATTCTACAAATGGCACAGAACGTCGCTGCTCAAATTATAATGAAAGTGCATGTCTCTGAACACATCATGCCAATACTGATTGATCTCCACTGGCTCCCTATTCATGCCCGCATAAGGTATAAAGTAATAGTAACAATACTTAAGCTGATCCACAACATAGCCCGGTCACACCTCTTCACACTTATCGCAACTCAACCCCACAACAGGACCAGGAGGACACACAACTTAAACAATTTGTGCATCCCACAGAAAGTGCGCAATACCAAAACTCACTAGCAACAGAGCATTCACATACTCAGCGCCCGCCCAATGGAACAACCTACCGCATGAGCTAAGAAGCAACAATGATTTGCAAGATTTTCGGAAACAGTTTAAAAACCCATCTATTTCAAGAATATTATAATTGATCTATAAATGACCTGACGTACAAAACTCGAATATGCAAAATAGCATGCAAGCCTATGTAAACAACCTGAAACACAAACCACAAATATGCAACCTGTAAATATGTATATACTGTTCAAATAATCTACTGTACAAATCTATTTACATGTTATGCAATGAAAATGTATAAATGATTACCGTGTGGAGTTTTCGATGTAAACCGCTACTGATCGCTGGAAGAAGCGGTATATAAATGTAACCAAATAAATAAATAAACTGTTAACTTGAGTCTCAAACACTGAATAAGAATCCAAGACTATTCACAATATTTTAAGTTCTGAAGATAAAACAATTTCATTACCTAACAATTTCGGTTTCAATAACAGAGGGAGTTAACCTGGTTGATGAACCCAAAGTAAGGTGCTGCACTGGAAAGAGTCACCCAGTCCTTGGGTAGAGGACCCTCTTTCCTACAGTTTTTAGGACTTTCTATTTTTGCCCTACTTCTATTTTTTGGAAAGCCAGCCTAAGAGAAAGAAATGGGCCCCTGTGCCTAATTCAGTTCCATCTAAGACTCCAGTTCTGGTTCTCACCTCAGAGATTACATTTTGGGTATTGAGTTTAGCACCATCTCCAGATGTGCTGCTGGAGACTCCAGTTCCAGCCACTGCTGTAGTCCCAATCTGCATTCTGGAGCGTCTAGTTTCTCCAGCCTCTGCTGTGGATACAGCCTGCACTCTGGAGAATTCAGCTTCTACTGTGGTTTCAGCCTGCGTTCGGGTGAGTCCAGCTTCTCCAGCCTGTGCTCTGTAGAATCCAGGTCCTGATCCTGCTGAGACTCTTGCTATTGTTTTAACTCCAGTTTGTATTTCAAAAACTCCAGTTCTTGCTCCAGTCCTGACTGTAGTCTGCACTCTGGAGTCTTGTTCCTACTCGGAGTTCAGTCCCAACCACGAAGACTTCCATGCCTGTTCAGGAGATATCAGCTCCTGTTTTGACTTTTGATCTAGTGTTGACTCCAACTTGGACACCCGAGACACTGCCTCCTATTTCTAGTTCCGGGGCTGGTTTTGTGCCCTCCTGGAGCTGATGCCCTTTAGGGATGATTTGGGATCCCGAAGGCCTTTGATGGTATCCAGCATCCACCGTTGAAGAGAAGGATAGAATGAGGTACATATGCTATGCTGGTCCTGAGAGTCCCCTCTTTTAGGAGGAGCTGTTCCCTTGTGTGTCTTTTTGAGTTGGGTTTGAGATCTCATATCGCTTACCTTGATCTGTCCTTGTTCAGTGTAGGGATTCCTGTGTCTTGGTTGTTTTGGTTTGTCTTGTCTTGATTGACCCTGCAGGGGTCAGACCAGAGTGCTGGGGGATTTTAGGCCAGGCCAGGCTGAGCCATCTACGAGGCAGACTAGGTGGCTGCCTAGGGCAGTAGACCATGGCAGGCAGCACAACAGCTTTGTGCCGCCCCTTTGGTGTCTGTGGCAAGCCATGTGCTTTGGTACACATGGTCTACCACTTCTGAGTTCCCCCCCCCAATGCTTTTATTTATTTATATATTTTATTTAGCTATGCTTATATACCACTTTCCAAAGGGTCATAGCGGTTTACATTAAACGAGAGATACATTGAACAGGTCATAACATATTTACAGGGGGTTATATATTGAACATGGTCTCAACTTATTTACAATTCTTCTTCATATCTCGGCCTCAAATTTATCTGATATACAATGTGATCCTGAATACATTGGGCATTGTTCAGGTCTGTGCCAAAGTGTTCTCTGAATAAGTGGGTCTTTATTTGTTTTCGAAAGGAGGAGAGGTCCTTGTTCCAGAATTTGGTTGGGAGAGAGTTCCATAGGGACGGGGCGTAGAGGTCAAATCCACAGGTACATATTTGGTGATTGTATTTTGTCCTTGCATTGTTAGTGGTCTGTCTTGTGGATCTTCCAGAATTCGGATGTGGTAGGAGGGTGTGAAGATGTGATGGATGTTGTTGGTGTAGTGCTTTGTGAATCAGTATTAAGGATTTGTACTTGATCTGAGCTTTAGCATGAAGATGTAGAGATGCTTCAGTACTGGGGTGATGTGGTCATATTTCTTTGCCCTTTGAATGATCCTGGCAGTTGTGTTAAGGGCTGTCCACAGCGGGTGGAGAGTGGAAAGTGGGAGTCCTTGTTATATTGCATTATAGTAGTCCAGGTGGGGGAGTGTCATTGCTTGTAGAACTGATCTGAAGTCCTGGGGGTCTAGGAATGGTCTGAGGCACTGTATCATCTTGGCTTTGAAGAATATTGTTCTTGTGTTTTTTGCTATCTATCGCTTGAATGAGAGTTTGGTCGAGAATGATTTCCAGGTACTTTATTTGTGTTTGAAATCTTATTTGGGTTGTTCCCAGGGTGAAGTGGGTTGGAGGGGTGAAGATTTGATCCTTTGTGACAAATAATGCTTCTGTCTTCTTGAAGTTGATTGTGAGATTGTTTTCTTGGAGCCATCTGGAGACGTTGTTGAAGCAATGCAGTAACTGTGTGTTTACTGGGTTTGCGGTGGTTATTGGTCCATATAGCATAATGTCATCTGCGTATATTTTAAAGTTGATGTTGTGTGATTTATGGAGCAGAGTGGTTGTAGATGTTAAAAAGCAGTGCAGATAGTGCGCAGCCTTGAGGTATTCCTTGAGTCTGGCGTTAGGGGGTGGAGGTGCCGGAGCTTGTTCAAATTAGTTGATACCTGTCTGTTAGGTAGGACTGGAACCATTGAAGAACCTTGTCCTGTTTGTTGGTTTCTTGTAGTCGGTGGAGGAGTATGCTGTGTGATACGGTATCAAACACTGCTGATATATCTAGAAAGATGAATGTGTATACAGTTTGTTTGGTTTGTATTTCCTTGATTAGTGTACTTATTTATGAGACCATGAATGTTTCGACTCCATGTGATGGTCGGAAGTCATGTTGCTGTGGGTCAAGTAGGTTGTTCCTGTCCATGTGGTCCTGTAGTTGCTGCTGTACTATCTTCTCAATGACTTTGGTGGCAAATGGGAGGCTCGCTACTAGTCTGAATAAAGTAGGATCCAATGGGTCAAGTTCGGGCTTCTTATGGGTGGGGGCAGATGATGGACATTTTGAGGCTAGTAGGCATCTGGCCTTGTTTGAGAGATTCATGTGCAATGGCGGCGAGTGCTGGCCTTGCTCATGCTTTGTCATTTTGATCCAGCTGACCGGACAGGTGTTGAGGACTGGACCGTACCGGATAGTGTTGAGGATTGTTATGATGCTTTCGACCCTCTCTTTGCTGATTTTTTCAAACATGCCCCATGTGTTATTGCGGATGACACTGTGGCAATTCCCTGTTGGTGTGGGTGGGATATTAGGGTTTGGTTGGAGTTGTTTATATTGTGCAGTGAGTTGTTGTGGTGGAATGTTCGGGAGTTGCTTAGTATGGTTAGGGGCTTTGGTCAGCTGTTTGACAATATCAAAGAGCTCATGTGGGTGGTTAAGAGATGTGCTTAGGAGCTTTGTGTGGTAGACTCTTCGTGTGTTGTCTATTTCAGTGTGATAGTTGTTTAGTGCATTCATATATCTTCTGTCTGGTTCCTGTTTGATTTTCCTCCATCTTCTCTTGATTCTTCTAAGTTGTGTTTTTAGATTCCATAAGGTGGGGGTGAATCAGCAGGCTCTTGCTGGTCTCTCATTCTTTCCCTTAGGGGCTGTTGTTGATTGTGCTGCTGTAGCTATTACATTGTTCCAGTTGTTGGTTAATGTATCGGGGTCAGAGTGCTCTGATTGTATGCTCGGTAGGACTTGTTTGAGAAAGTTGTTTTTATTAAATGGTTTGCATCATCTTATTAGTTGTGTATTATCTGTAGTGGTAATTGGTTGGTTGGATGTGATGAAGGTGATGAGACTGTGGTCAGACCTTGGTACAGGTGTGATCTGGGGAGTGTTCCCTTTGATGGAAGTTTGGGAGTTGAGGAATATGATATCCAGGGTTTTAATTTTCTCATGCCAGCCCCCCAGAAGACTGAATCGGTAGCAGCAGTGGCACCGGGAAGAGGAGGAGGGGAGTTACAAAGCAGGGGAAACAGTGCAACCAGGCTCCAGCCTGAGGTGGTGCAAACCCTTGAGCTGGCTCTGGAACTGGGTTATTGCTTGTGCTTTTGCCTGTGCCTGCTGTGGTTAGTGTTTCTGCTGTTAATGCTGCTATCTTTCTTCCCTTGTTTCAACTTTCAGTCTGGTCCTTTTACTATGCAGGACTCCTGCCCAAGGGTTTTTCTGGTTTTCTGTTTGCCTTGCCTTGTCTTTTAATGCTTGGGAATTCTTGCTTTGGACATTGCTTGGAACATTTGCTGGGATAAGTATAGCATTGTATTGTGACTTTCCCTTAGCATTTAAGGTTTCTGACAAATAAACTTGCCTTACAAGCGCTGTGGATCTGGACTCACTTTTGCTTCATGCTAAAGGTCCCCTTTTCAGTGGCTATCCACATCCCGATCAGGGTCCCTGACATGAAGCTCCTAATATTTTTCCACATCCTAAATCTGCCCGTTGTCACCTACTTTTTAGGCTCTTAAATTTAGGGACATTAATTTAGGAACTTGGCCCTAGTAAATTTTCAAAGAAGCTAATTTAGGGGCTGAACCTTCAAAGTAAGATACTTAAACTTTTTGAGTATCAGTCTTTTAACATACATTCAGTGACTGAATTTTGCTGCCGCACATATACGCTCTTGTCCTGCCTTTGGCCCACCCTAAATCACTTTTCTCAATGTCTAACTTTTGGTAATGGCTAAAGTTATACATGGAACCACTGCTGATTTAATGGAAAAAAAAAGCATTTCTGCATTTGTCATCACCACCTACCACATAAATGCTTTTTAATATTAACCTGTGCATGTTTTGCTAGTAGTGAATAGTAGAGGAAGTTCCACTTATCCGGAGAACAAAGATAATTTTAATGATCTTTTTTTTGTTTTTTTGTGCAGTTGATTTGTAATCTGTCAGGAAGACGTTCTTCCACCCTCTGAGTGATACTGGGTCAACTGGGCCCATCACATATGCCATGACATAGATGAGCTTGCATAATTTTGTATTGGATTAACCACTGTTATTTTTTTTACCATCTGAACTGTTTCAAAGCTCTGAATTGTATGTTCTGGTCTGTTGAAGTCAAGCTCTTTTATTTTCCATGATCAAGAAATGTTTGTAGTAAACCTGCCTTATGAACTGTTCACTGCTCTGGCTGAGCTGTCCTGCATCATCACCTATCAGCTATCCCATTCTTCTACAGATATATAATAGTAAAAAGGCATGGAAAGTGAATATGATGATATACAAACAAAGCAATGACCCACAAAGAATAGACCACCATTGTAATGTCACTGCAAATTAAATTGGCTAATGGAAATCCAAAATATGGAACCAAACAAAAAATACAATTGTGGCCAACATTATTGGCACCCTTGCAGTTGAATCCCTTAATGTCCAATATCTCCTAAAGAAAAGTGGCCAGTGAAATAGCTTTGGACTATATATGCATACATATTTGACACATGAAAGAATCAAATAAAACAAGAAGAATTAAAGATGGAAATCGTAAGAAATAGTATAAAAACTGGGGCATTGCCAAGACAAGATTAACTAAACAAAACCCACTAGAGATAATCACAAAAACATGTACCAAAAAAAGAAAGAAAACCTCTATTCCAATTAAACAGCAATATTATCCAAATTAATATCTTAATTGACATCCTATATTTATTCTTTTGTTTTTGTTGGATAACATGATCGGGAGTGAAACAAATCACACTCACCAAATCGCCGAATCCTTTTGCTCAAAATTGATTCCAAAATTAGCAAAAAATTGTACTTATCTGAACACCAGAAGATTCCTCAAAGATTAAATCCCCCGCAGTGTCCATACATACACGATGTGCACGTTTCCGGCCATCACTACCAGCCCCACTTCAGGTGCCACGGGACATAAGAGCATATATCCAAATTCGCTGCTCAGCTCACTCAAATACAACTGAAACTGTGCCCAACTGAAACTGTTTTATAACTGCTCCATAAGCCCATAGGCTAGTGGACCGCCTATGTCACTAATTTGGAACCAAAGATGGGAAAACCCTCACATCATCGGGGATACCCTCATCCGACTAGATCAAAATGAAACCGTTAAATATGGTGGAGGCTCCATAATGTTGTAGGGCTGTTTTCCTGCCTCAGGAACTGGAGGCCTGGAACATAATAAAGAAATCATGAAGTCGAAGGACTGTTGTTGTTAAGTGTCTTCGAGTCTGTTGACTCATGGCGACCCTCTGGAGAATTGTCCTAAATTGTGTTTAGTCTTCAGTCAGAGGACTACTAAGGTATTTTGGAGCGAAATGTGCTACCTAGTGTCAGAAAAGCTAGGTTTTGCTTGAAGGTCATGGGCCTCAGCAGGACAATGACCCAACACATACATCCAAAAGTACAAAAGAATGGTTAAAAAGGAATAAATGGACTGTTTAAACTGGCCAGCAATGAGTCCTGATCTCAATCCAATCGAGAACCTTTGGAAAGAGCTGAAATCTGCCATTGGTAAAAGGGATCCTGGAAACCCTCATGAGCTGGAACAAATTGCAGTTGAAGAGTGGAAGAATCTACCAGAAGACAGATGTACGAACTTGTAGATGATTACAAGCAATGCTTTGAGGCTGTCATCACTGTCAAGGGTTGTGCAATGAAATATTAGTGAAGGGTGCCATTGATCCTGTCCAGGAGATATTTTGAGTTTTTTTCTCAGAAATTACTACATCTAAGTTGCACAGACATCTTTTTTTTATTGTATACCTTTGAATGTACCATTAAAATATTATGATGACATACAGTTGGAATATTTTCAATTATTTCTCAAGATATTGTACACAACATACCTAAAAAGCAAGGGTGCCAATAATGTTGATCACAACTATAATTTTGAAAGATCCAAGTACCCTAATGGCCTAGCCATTACAAGGCCTTGCTAAATGATTGATCATTTTGCTGGAGTAGATGTACATTTGAGCCTGGGAAAACAGCAGCTTGCTTTGAAGAGGCATACTTGTGTCACAAATCAGGCAGTTTAGAACTTAGTTGTCCAGAGTGGAGGAGTGGCCTAGTGGTTGGGGAAAGGTACTTCAGGCCAGAAGGTCGGGGGTTCAAATCCCACTAGAGGACAGCAACCTTGGGCTGGAAGGACTGGGGTTTCTAGTCCCACAGGTGCTCCTCGTGGTCTTGGGCAAGCCATTTAACCCTCCATAGCCCATGTTCCCTGTAAAATAGTTATCTCCAAGTTATAATGCCCTGTTCAATGTAATTTCAGTTTGTTCAATGTAAACTGCACTGATGCAGAATAGCATGGTATATAAGAGAATGTAAATAAATAAATAAAATAAATGGCTCCTCCATCTATACCAGAGTTTCACAATCTTTTCAAGCCTGGAACACACGTACATTTTCAAAAATGCTGTGCAGTCCATCAGCCTCTGTAGAATGGGCAACGTGGACATGCTAGGAGACCCATATGGTCAAAAGAAAAGCTATAAAAGCACTTCAGGCCTATCAAAGGCTGAAAGGATTCAAAGGATAAAACTCAGGATGGAGAAGAGGCGGTGCTGTGTGCAATGTGTGTGCATCCCAAAGCAAGGCCTGACTATTTGTACCCTACAAGCTGCCTGATTCCTACACTCTGGGATTAATACTGTATCGAAGATGAAGAAAAGTATGTATGGCTACATGTGCTCAAAGAGAAAGGAACTCCTATGTTTAAGAGCTATTGTTGTTTTCTTGTGTTGCTGTGAAGTACTGAGACTAAAACCAAGTGTGTTCATCTGGACCTTAGCATCAGGCAATGGTGACTTTTCAGTGGCAAACCTGGTGAGGTCTGAAAGCACATTAGTGTGCCATGGAACACTGGTTAAAAAACCTTGGTCTGTGCAATGCAAAATCTGTGTACATAAAGGAAAAGATTTCACAGTCAGAACAGTGAGTGAACCAAGTATGGATATGACAATGGCTAGATGTTATATAGAGTCAGAGGCATAAGACATTGGTAAATGTGAAAAGGAGCTGTGGTCCTAAAATCTCACTTTGGGATGTAAGTTGAGTCCAACTATGTCTGTATGATTCTGCAAAGCAATCAACTTCCTTACGTTTCTTCTCAATTGCCCATTACTCATGCTATTTTGTAGATATGTTTTTTATTTGACACGGAAGAAAACATTCTTACACAGCCAGCACTAGATGGAAATCTCATAATAGCAATGACACCTAATTCATGGAGTTCACTAAACATCATCTTCTATTCAACAAGAAGCTGAAGCCCTTTTTGTATTGAGTTGTTTTTTCTGTGTCTTTTTCACTAAGACCTATCTAACACTTTTGGAAATGGTCTGTTATGCTTCAACACCATGCAGTAATGCACAAAAGGTCAGTCTTCCAACATCAAGACAGTAAGCACAATTAGGGTCCAAAACACTAATACCATATAAAAACATTGTGATTCTCTGTAAATCGTTTCTCAGGTTCCATAACTGTACCATCAAAAATTGAAATGAATATCTTAGTTTTCAAACCAGTCACTTTCTGATTTGTGTGCTTTTTGCTGAACGCACCTCACAGTAGCTTGGAATAGTTTTGGTAGTGCCTAGTAATGAAATAAAATTTTTTTCAGCAGTAACCTTTGCTCACTATAATTTTCTGAGATTCCCCAGCTGGGAAACGGTGTTAAACAGAGTTTGTTCAGTCCTTGTAACTACCCTCTAAATAGCAGCCAGGGAAACTTGAGAATGGGTAACTTCTGGTATCAGGTAACGGGGGAGTCCAAGATACTGCTTTAAAAAATCCCAAAGGAATAGAAGGAGTACTCTGCTGCAAAGGCTGACTAATATCCGCAGGATCAGGTGGAGTCACAATAGATGGGGAGGGGGTGGAGTGCGATCAGGAGAACTCTGAGATACTTCCAGGACCTGTGCTGAAAAAGAATTTGTACCTGTTAGGAAATTACTCTCCTCCTTAGCCTTCAGATGATTATCCATTGGTCTTGTAATAACTCCCATAGGAATAAGCAGCTTTTTATGCTTTCCCATGGATTCCCCAGCCATGTTAAGGGAGCACAATGGTACTCCGGTGGTACTCCAAGAGGCTCCCAAGGAGCCTACAATGCTGCTTGTATCACACCCTTTTGGTCACACCATGGCCACGCACCTAGCAACTAACAACTGCACTGCCCCCAGATTGTGTCACCCACAAGTGCCTCCTACCAGGACTTTTAAATGCAACCGCACTTTAGGTACTGATCCTTTCCCTGCAGTCCACATCAAGGGGGACTCCCACGGAGGACACCGCACAGCTACAGGGCATCCCCAGGAGAAGCAGCAGTAGAGCAGGTATGGCAAACTGTACCGAAGAACATGCGGCTCCCTGCACTGCCCCCAGATCACGTCACCCACAAGTACCTACCAGGACTTTAAATTGAACCACACTTCAGGTGCGCCTGCACCTAAGGGCTATGCCAAAGGGCCCTTGGGCATGGCCTTCTGGAGTGAACCACAGGAGACATTGAGGAAACAAGCATCCACCAATTACACCTTTCAATTGCAGGTATGCTGAGTAAAGCAGGGACACAGCCATAATTTCTGCTCACTAGAGTCTAAGATTGACCTGCTTAACACACCCTAACTATCCATTCTGGACCTCACCCATCAAACACACCCACTATAGATCCAAGGAAGCCCATACTGATATTCTGCTACATAATACTCCTCCTTCAGGCACTAAAGTCACGCGTAGTGGATGGCTCACAATGTGCCAGAGGGAACAGCATACCAGTACTTCAAAGTGCCAGACAAAATCCTTTCCAGCACCTATCCATAGCACAGCAAATAAGAGACGCAACAGATGACTACAAATTAACCTCGCAACACAAGCACAGAAGCAAGCAAATGATTGCCAAACCCTCCCTACACTAAACTGTGCTCTGATTAATGCCCAATCCATTCGGAATAAAGTCCACATCATTACTGAATACATGCAGGAACACAAGATTGACAAAATGTGCATAACAGAAACCGGGCTCACAGACACCGATCATGTATAATAAATCAGATTGCCTCACAAAGACCCACAACTGCCCAAGAGCCAAAAAAAAAGGGGAGGTGGAGTTCTTATCATCTCAAAGAAGTCTCTAAAGTTTAACACCCTATCAACTCAGAGCACGGAAGTCTCTAACCTCACCACTATATCAAATAAACACCTATCACTCTGCCTTATATACCGAGCACCTGGCACCAAAGATGAGGAACTATCACTCATCCTAGAAGAAATATGCACTCACTCAAGACCACAAAAACCTCTCATCCTAGGAGACCTCAACATACCATCCACATCTGCTAGACATGGCCAGGCCTTCATGCCATACAATCATCAGATCCATTATCAACACACCAGATCATTTTATTCCATAAGAGAGAGAGGGAGAGGAAGGGGCACATTCAATCACAGGCTCTCACAACAGGATTAAATAGTGCTATTTTTTTTTTAAAGACGTTTATTTTCATTTTACAACAAACAAAAGTAACAACACACCAAAAGATACAAATACACACATACAATAAGAAAACAACCCCAAGTACCCCCCACCCCTATGCTTCTTCTCTAAACTAATAAGAGTCATCACATAAGCGCTTACACACAACAGTTATTGTACAGCAAACAAGCAGAAATGGTATTGATGATACAGGCTGATCCTGTGGCAGAAATGTATACAAAGTAAACAGCCAAATGAGAGCAGTTAGCAGTTAGAACATAATCATGGAACACCTTCCTTTTAAACAAGCAGTGAAGGGCTTGAGTGGAAGAGATTGACAGACGAGGTAGTTGCTCATAATTACAGTAAAATGGACATAATTCCACCAATCATTGAGGTTCAGATGGGAGCCAATTTCCAGTATTTCGTGATGAAGGAGATAGAAAATAGCTATGCCCAGTAAATGGGCCTCCTGAAAAAACACTAACTCAGAATAATCATGATTAAGAGAGCTAGGGATTGTCCCTCCTTGGAATGGACTATTGATGCCTTTTACAGTCAGTAGTGATAACGTACATAAAGCAATGCCAAATAGTTAAACAATCTGAAAAAGAAACATAATAGCGCACAGAGGTACACAATGTCGCTCATAGTACCAGTAAATGACTGCAGAAACAACATGATAGGAATTAAACTAAGGAAAACCATGAAGCGCCCCTTATAACAAAATAAGCACCGGAGTGCCTAGAGAAGAAGCAAAACCCCAGAAATCACTGGCGGCCTGATGTCTGCGGGGAGAAACCCCAGAGAAGGCCAGAATGGAAACATAAATCCTACAGTGCTATACAGGCTCCGAAGGCTCCGAAACTAACCAAGGAGCTCATCGTGGAAAGAAAGGAGACCAATAAGGTATATATAAAGAGAAAGAAAGTCCAGGCAGTCTCCGTTTCAGGCAGCGATCACCGCATCGGGCCATTCAAAATGGCGGACAGTTCCAGCGGATTCCATCCAAGCTGTTGGGTTAGCGCATCTGATCTGCTTCTTTAGAAGCTAGAAATGTTGCTAGCAGATCAGGATCTTCGAAGGTACGAGTTTGGTTATGGAGAGTCACTCTAAGCTTCGCTGGATATAAGATGCCGAAGCGAGCCTGTAACTGTTGAAGTCTAGGTCGAAAAGCAAGGAGTCTCTTCCGACGGTCAGCTGTGGGCTTAGCCAAGTCAGGGAAGAAGGAGACTTTATGATTTTCAAACTCCAAATGACGATTCGCCCGGGCAGCATTTAGAATTTGCTCAACTTGCTGATATCTCAGTAGACGAAAAATGATGGGCCGGGGGGTCGTCCGATTGAGCGCCATGCTGGTAGGAACACGATGTGCTCGGTCAATTTCCAGATCTCTGTGAAAAGTAATCTTCAGCAAGGAGGGAAGAGTTTTGACCAGGAATTCTCTCATATCTCCTGCTTCCGCGCCCTCCGGTACACCAATGAGCCTTACATTGTTGCGACGGGCTCGATTATTGCTATCCTCTAACTCTTTTGGTAGATTCTGTATCTGACGCTCAGCCTCATCCAGTTTCACCAAGCGCACCACGTGCGAGTCGAGGACCCCCGCCATATTGTCCTGCCGTAATGAAAGACCTTCAAAACGATCCTGAAGCACACCAAAATCTTCTCTCATGGCTCGGAGCGCTTCTCCGTTAGACTGCACCAGTTCCTTCACACCACGTATTTCCTCCAAGATCTCCTGTTGCATTTCGGGGTTATCCCGAAATGGCACCATCTTTTGTGGGGAAGGCAGCTCTGTCTTGGAACGTTTTCCGTGTGAAGAAGAGGGAGATCCGAAGTCTAAGCGCGCTGGTTTATGGGCCGCCATCTCCCCCGAGGCACCCCGGTAAGTTCGGAGCAAAATATCAAGTTAATGTAGGTATTAAGTCAGGATTCTGAGTAGGCCCCTCGGGAGCTTCAGCGCAAAGCGTCTAACCCGCTGGACATCAGGCTCCGCCCCCCCAAATAGTGCTATTTTTAACCTTTCAGATTATACTCTGAATGAAGTAGAATTATGTGTTTTGAACAAAGGTTTATTGTTTGTCCCATCTGTTAAATATGATCTGTTTACAATTAAGGTAGAACTTTATAAATTCTTTAGAAAAAAACTTAAGATTGCAGATTATTTTGCATTACAAGATATTGGTATAGTGGATACCTCTGTTATTAAGAAGCTCTTAACTTGGGTACCGCCTGGTTGTTTTAATCCCATTATTGAAACATTTGAAAAGATAGTGACCAAAAGAATTGAGTCTTTATATACAGAATCCACTTGGCTGTATTACACTATGTCAAAAGATAAGAAGGCCGCTCTTACTAAGCTTAGGGATAATCCAAAACTGATAATAAAACCAGCAGACAAAGGAGGATCGTTGGTCAGGGTTAATAAAGCTGCTTTGGATTTTAGAAGTGTTCCAACTCTTTCTTGCTCTCTTTGGACAATGGTTTGTTTGCGGTCAGGTATGCCCTCTTTGTGACAGGCCTTCATGCATGCCATGGAGGACCTGCATTACACACAGATAACAGATAACCCAACTCATAATAAAGGAGGAATCTTGGACCTCATTTTTATACCAAACACATTACTAGAAAACAAGCTCACACAACCTCCAACTGTGACACCCGTTCACTGGTCAGACCATCATATCATAACTCTCACTGTAACCATGCCCACCACCAAAACCTCAATGGATACAACAAAGTCACATTGAAGATTTAAACAGTTTAACAAAGAGGCTTTTATACAACAAGTCATACCACAAATTGATAGAAACATAACAAACTTAAAAGAAATAATTAACAACTGGAATACCACAATGCAGCCATTGCACCATACAAGGAACTGCACAACAGAAAGAATAGTGTTCCATGGTATTCTAAGGAGATCAACAAATTGAAAAGAATTGTAAGGAAAATAGAACGAAGATGGAGATGAATAAAAAACCCAGAGGATCGGAATAACTACACATCAATGATGCAAGAATACCAGATCTGAATAAAGACTTGCAAGAAGGAATACCATACGAACTTAATCATGGGCTCCCTGAATAAACCATGATAGCTGTTTGACACAGTATGATCCTTATGACAGAAAAACCAGAGGAAAACAATACTTACTTAATCAATCCCCAAGTTATGGCAGACTTCTTAGAGTCAAAATTTAAATCCAACTTGAACCAAAAACAACCACAGATACAAGATGCACAGTCTATGCAAACCCATACCCATCGATGGAGATCCTTCCACATTCAGTCCATAGAAGAGTTGAAAAAGATCATAACCAATGTCAATACTACAACCTCCCCCCTTGATCTATGCACAGTATCCTGGATTAAGATGACAATGGAACAATTAGTCCCTACACTACTTACAAAGTTAAACTCTCACTCACACAAGGCCTTATCCTGTCCATCCTGAAGCAAGCTGTAGTAAGGCCAATACTAAAAAGCACCAACCTAGATACCACAGAACCTAGCTCATACTGACCCATCGCAACCCTCCCATTTATGACAAAGATGAGTAAGAAAGTGGTTCACATCCAATTACAAGACCACCTAGAGTAGACACTCGTGCTCCACATGACCCCCACCAACATGGCTTCAACCCTAAACACAGTGTAGAGACACTATTCAAATCACTCCTGGACAACATAATAACCAGGCTAGATAATGCTAAACAGGGCTTCCTAATGATATTCATTGATATCAAGGAACCTCTGACTCAAACCATATCACTCTCACAAAACGCCTACAGGAAATTGGTCTACAGGAAATTACCTTCAATGGTTTACCTCATATCTTATACAAAGAAAACTCCAGGTAAAGTCTGGTGTACATTGCTCAAGGCTGATTAATCAACCTCAAGGAGTCGTGCAAGGCTCAGTACTCTCTGCATTACTCTTGTCAGACGGCTGCCTGGGTGAGAATCTTCACAGTCTTGGCAAGTGCATATATCTATATGATTTGCAAGGGATTGTGGGCAATGTAGTTCATTCACACCAGACACAGCTGCTGACAATAATTTAGTTGTGCTCTTGGGTAAAGCCAATAAGATATTTATTTATGGGGTTATTTCTCCCAACACAGATATGCTTGGTAGCACATAAATCAGGTTACTTGCTTCCAGTGTTTAACTTGGAAAAACAAAGTCAAAATCAGGAAAACAACATTCAAACTTGTCAGGCATTAGCTAATGTTTTCTTAGCATATATCAAACAACAAACAAAAAGCCACAAAGAAAGAAAAAAACTGTTCTTTTCAGGTTAACTTCTGATAACTTCCCACATAGATTCAGAAGTGATTCTCTCCTAGCTCACAAGCAATTAGGTAAGGCTCAATTGCTAGCAGTTATCCAGCTGAAACCCCTTAGCTGGCTTGCTTTCTACTGTGTGGGTCAAATCCTGCTTCAGGAGCTTTTCTGAGTAGATTAAAGAACAAGTTTGTATTTCTTTGTGATGGTTGCTGTACTTTATAACAGAAAATCACCAAAGGAGTTTGGACAGAGAGCAGTCCATATAAACACATTCTTCATCTGCAATCATTCCCCCTTCTTCAACAAGCATGGGTTCAATATCATGGATTGGCACAGATGAATCTCTCAATGGAGCACTTTCAGGAGAATACTTGTTTCCCTGCTGTCTTTCAAGGTTATAGCTAGGGCATAGATCAGTGTTCATACCTGAGCTTCCATTGCTGTTAGAGCTCCTCTCTATATAGCCTGGCCAGTATGTAGTCCAGTTCTTATGTCCAGCCTTCCAATCCAGATCCCTGGACACTGGATCTCTCTTCACATACCTTCTGGCACAGGTCTTAGGGTCCCTTCCACGTGCAGCCGTCTCCCTCACAGGTAGCGTCTGGAGTTTCCTAGCTCTGCAGCACCATTCCTCTGGCTTTCCCCAGTCCAATGGTGTATGCTGGCCCTTGAAATGCCTCCCAGTATACGTACTGCTCTGGACTCTTCTAGACCTCTCAAAGTCTTTTCTCTTCCTTCTTCCAAAGGGTTTCTTTCCTTCTCTGTCCATCCGGTTTGGCTTCTGCTTCTGATGATCCTTCAGATGAAACTGATGATCAAGCTCAAGCTGATTCTCAGGATAATGAGGATAATTCTCTGTAGAATAAACTCTACCCTTATTCTGCTTAGATGAGTGCTCCTCCCTAACACAGCGCAGCTGTGCTGAATCAGGCCCTGCCCTTTGAGATGAGTGCTTAGGGATTACCTCATAGCCCTCCTGATTGAACACACGCCTCCCCACTTCAGCTCCTCTAATGGCTGCTGGAAACCTGGTGCATTCTGGGACTGGTAGTCTTTTATGGCAAAATTCTGTTTTCTTATTTCTACCAGAACTGACAGGTTGCTGGTTCAGAGTCACTTCACCTTTTCTATAGCTCCTTCCTGAGCTATGATAAGCTTCCTTATCACACTCTTGAATATATACTTGCAACCTCTATGTAACATAATAACTGAACAGAAGATTAGCTATAGGATATATGCAGACGACATTATGGTATATACCTCCATCAACATAACCCAACCTAATTACTCAAGGATAACATTATGCATCAAGGAGATGTTGAACTGGCTCCACAAACAAAACCTCTTAATAAATTACAGGAAATCAGAAGTGCTCTTCATGACAAGGAGCACCTCCTTCATCCCGCCGAAAACACTACAAATATTCCACAATGACACAGCAGTAAAAACAGAAGTCAAGTACTGAGGGATATGCCTAGACTAGAACTTGAACTTCTAAGCACATATAAATAAAACAACAAAAGCAGCCTATCACAAATTAAGAATAATATAAAAACTCAACCCTCTGCTTAACACCAATAACTTTCGCACAGTCTGCCAAGCTATGATAATGCCCATTCTGGACTATTGTCAATTACCAAGGCCTACCGGAGCATAAGAACTTAAGATATGCCATACTGGGTCAGACCAAGGTCCATCAAGCCCAGTATTCTGTTTCCAACAGTGGCCAATCTAGGTCATATGTACCTAGCAGTTTCCCCAAGAGACACAAGTTCCACAATGCTTGTACTGGGTCAAGCATTGATATCTTCGGTCACTTCTTAATAATGGTTTATGGACCTTTCCTCCAGGAACTTGTCCAAACCTTTTTTAAACCCAGCTACACTAACAGCCTTTACTACATCCTCCGGTAACAAATTCCAGAGTTTGATTACACGTTGAGTGAAAAAATATTTTCTTTTATTAGTCTTAAATAGTTTACCCTGTAGCTTCATTGCATGTCCCCTAGTCTTTCTATATTCTGATAACGTAAACAATCGATCTACGTTTACCCGTTCCACTCCGTTCATTAATTTATAGACTTCTATCATATCTCCCCTCAGCCGTCTCTTTTCCAGGTTAAAGAGCCCTAACCTTTTTAGCCTTTCTTCATAGGAGTATCCTTCCATCCCCTTTACCATTTTGGTGGCTCTTCTCTGAACCTTTTCTAAAATTGCTATATCCTTTTTAAGATACGGCAACCAGAATTGCACACAATATTCAAGGTGCGGTCTCACCATGGAACGATATAGAGGCATTATAATATCTTTTGTTTTATTTTCCATTCCTTTCCTTATCATACCTAGCATTCTATTTGCTCTCTTGGCCGCCGCTGCACACTGGGCCGAGGGTTTTAACATGGTATCCACAATGACGCCTAAATCTTTTTCCTGGGTGGTGGTTCCTAATGTGGAACCTTGCATCATGTAACCATAGTTTGGGTTGTTCTTCCCTAGGTGCATAACCTTGCACTTGTCCACATTAAATTTCATCTGCCATTTTGACGTCCAGTCTTCCAATTTATCAAGATCCTCTTGCAATTTTTCACAATCCTCTTGGGTTTTAACAACTTTAAATAGTTTTGTGTCATCTGCAAATTTGATAACCTCACTCGTTATTCCACTTTCCAGGTCATTTATGAATATGTCAAAAAGCAGCGGACCCAGCACAGATCCCTGGGGTACACCACTATTCACCTTTCTCCATTGGGAAAATTGGCCATTTAGCCCTACCCTCTGCTTTCTATCTTTTATCCAGTTCCTGATCCACAATAGTACACTGCCTCCTATCCCATGACTCTTTAGTTTTGCCAAAAGTATCTGATGAGGGACCTTGTCAAAGGCTTTCTGAAAGTCCAGATACACAATATCAACCGACTCATCTTTGTCCACCTGTTTATTCACTCCTTCAAAAAAACATAACAGATTAGTAAGACAAGATCTTCCTTGTCTAAAGCCATGTTGGCTGTCTCCCATTAGGTTGTGACTATCTACATGCTGAGTAATTTTATTCTTTATGATGGTTTCTACCATTTTTCCTGGTACTGACGTCAGGCTCACCGGTCTGTAGTTTCCCGGATCACCCCTGGAACCCTTTTTAAAAATTGGTGTTACATTGGCGATCCTCCAATCTTCAGGTATTAGAGATGATTTTAATGATAGTTCACAGATTACTGATAGCAGGTCTGCAATCTCATATTTCAGTTCTTTCAACACCCTTGGATGTATACCATCCAGCCCAGGTGATTTGCTACTCTTCAGTTTATCTAATAGTTGTAAGACATCTTACCAATGTATCGATATTTCCTTCAATTCTTCCGCACCTTTAAATACCACTTCAGTTATGGGTAACATCCCTACATCTTCCTCAGTAAAGACCGAAGCAAAGAATTCATTCAATCTCTCCGCTATCGCCTTGTCGCCTCTTGGTGCTCCTTTAACCCCTTTATCATCTAATGGACCAACTGATTCTCTCACAGGTTTTTTGCTACGAATGTACTTGAAAAGGTCTTTATTTCGCGTTTTTGCTTCCGCAGCAAGCTTCTTCTCAAATTCTCTCTTTGCCTGCCTTATCAATGCCTTGCATTTGACTTGCCAGTGCTTGTGCTGTTTCCAGGTTTCGTCGTTTGGCTCTTTTTTCCATTTCCTGAAAGATGCTTTTTTGGCAACAACAGCGTCTCTGACCTCACCTTTAAACCATGCTGGCAGTTTTTTGGACTTCCACTTTTCTTGAAGCGTGGAATACAGCTGGTCTGGGCTTCCAAGATAGTATTTTTCAACAACACCCAAGCTTGATGTACGTCTTTAACCTTTGCAACTGCTCCTTTTAGTTTTTTCTTAACTGTTTTCCTCATTTTATCATAGTCTCCCTTTCGAAAGTTAAAAGGTAGTACTGTGGATTTCCTTACTATCCCTCCTCCACTAATTAAATCAAAGGCGATCATGCTATGATCACTATTGCCAAGTGGCCCCAACACCCTTATCTCTTGCACTAGATCTGGTGTTCCACTAAGGACTAGGTCTAATATGGCTTCCCCTCTGGTCGGTTTATGAAGCAGCTGCTCCAAGAAGCAGTCATTTATTTCATCTAGGAACTTTATCTCCCTAGCATGTCCTGACGTGACACTGACCCAGTCGATACCGGGGTAATTGAAATCACCCATTATTATTACTGCGCTGTAACTTTTGTTAGCTTCCTTGATTTCTTTGAGCATTTCATCATCCATTTGGTCATTCTGGCCAGGCGCTCGATAGTACACCCCCACTGCCATTGCCTTCCCCCTTTTATATGCCATTGCCTTCCCCCTTTTATACCGCCGCAGGACTCACCACCCCCCACGGTGCTCCTGCCCAATTGGGGCAGTGGGAGAGGAGAAAAACATCAACCCGCCTCCTTAAAAGCGGCGTCCCTCGCCTTCGGAGGGAGCCGCTACCGCCGCGGGACTCACCACCCCCCATGGTGCTCCTGCCCAATCGGGGCAGTGGGAGAGGAGAAAAACATCAACCAGCCTCCATAAAAGCGGCGTCCCTCGCGGGTGCGCCCGCGCCTGAGGGCCTCGCCAGAGGGCCCTTTGGCGTGGCCCTTAGGCGCGGCACAGAGGCGCACAAAAAAAGAAGCAGCAAACGACAGATCCAACTCAAAGGAAGCCACATCACATCCAGCAGCAGAGATACCTCAACCACTGAACCAAGGAACAACGACAACAACAACCTCGCAAAGAAAAAGACCCCACCACTCCAAGAACCCAAATACTCCCACACACCATGCCACCCTTCCTAACCCCCATCTATCTCCTAACCCCCTCCTGACCCTCTACCCCCACTCAGCCAAACCCTACAACCCCCCCTGCCCAGACACCACAACAGCTCAACCCACAAGCATCCACACACATACTCACTCACACATCGCACACCAACCCGCACCACCACCCCACAAACCACCACCACCTCTCCATCTCACTCATAAATGCTCACTCTGTTAGGAACAAATACCACATGCTCCAGGACCTGTTCACAACTGGGAAGATTGACATCCTCTGTGTAACAGAAACCTGGCTAACAGACCACGACACAGTAGTAATGAACCAGCTAACACCAAAGGGATACAGCCTTCAACACTGCTCCCGGACACATGCCAAGGGCGGAGGCGTAGCCATCATTGCCAAAGACAACCTCCACCTGCTGCTCCACGCCTCAGAAACCTCCAATGAAGCAGACATCCTCACCCTCACCAACAAACACCTCTCGATATGCCTGATCTACCGTGCACCCACCACAACCATCGACCTACCACAGATACTACACCTCATCTCCGAAAGCACCAGCCCTTCGAAGGAACAAATTATCCTAGGTGACTTCAACCTCCCATCACTCCAGGAAAAACAAGCAGAAACCTTCCTCAACGCCATGACAGCAATGGACCTGACACAGATCATTCCTAGAACCAACACATGAAAAAGGAAACACACTTGACCTCATATTTCTAAACTCCCAAACCGCCTCCTCATACAGAAGACCGACAATCTCACCAGTACCGTGGTCAGACCACTACATCATCAACATATCTCACACCTATCAACTCAAAAATAACAGAGAAAACGAACACCACCCAAGGAGATTCAAAGCATTTAGCAAAGAAGACTTCCTAACGCAAACCCTGCCTAACCTACACACAAACTCCAACAATCTTGACGACCTGATCCACAACTGGAATACCACAATCTCCTCAGCAGCCAGCACAACTAGAAACAACACCAATACCAGACCCATCTCCTCAAAAGCCCGATGGTTCATCCCCAGCCTCCGAAAACTGAAAACCAGACTTAGAAGAACCGAAAGGAAATGGAGAGAACCCAAAAGCGACAGAGACAAAGCAAAATACCTCTACGAACTCAATGCGTACCATTCAGAAACTGACAACGCCAAAAAAACCTACCACACCAAAATCATCACAACAGCCATAAACAAACCTCGAGAGCTCTTCCAAATTGTCAAAAAACTAACAAGGGCACCCAGTAACTCCAACCAGCTGCCAGATATCCCCCCTGACCTTCTAGCCCGACAATACAAACAGCTTCAGCAACCACAAAGCTCACATCACTATGCTGAAACAACCAAGACAAATTCATACCCCATCCTGAACAGAGACTGGAATACATTCGACACAATCTCAAAAGAAGAAATATCTTCCACCATCTCCTGCTTGAACACCACCACCTCTCCGCTGGATCCCTGTCCCACCGACTGGATAAAGAAAACCAAAGAAGACCTCAGTGCACCACTAACCCACATCGTAAACGAATCCTTTACCCAAGGACACATGCCAGACGCCCTCAAGACCACAATCATTCGACCAACCCTAAAAAAGCACAACCTAGATCCCCTAGACCCCACCTCCTACAGACCAGTAGCGAGCCTCCCACTCACCGCAAAAATAATCGAGAAGATAGTCCAACGTCAGCTTCAAGAACACCTAGACATCAACAACATACTGGACCCACAGCAACACGGATTCCGACCATTACATGGGGTCGAGACCCTCATGACCACGCTGATGAACACCCTCATCATAGGAACCCAAGAGAAACACTCAGGATACATCCTAATTTTCCTGGATATATCAGCGGCCTTCGACACCATCTCCCATAACACCCTTATCCACAGACTCCAAACAATTGGGATCAAAGATACTGTACTCCAATGGTTCAGGTCCTATCTAACCAACCGACAGCAACTGATCCGCACCAAAACCTCAACCTCACCCCCCTTCCAGCAACATCAAGGAGTACCTCAAGGATCCACATTATCAGCCATGCTTTTCAACATCTACCTCCGTCCACTCTGTTCAGTCATACGCACTCACAATGTCAACTTCCACATATACGCCGACGACATAATGCTCTATGCCCCAATTACAACCACAGACCCAACAAACGACCAGCTATCAACCTGCTTCACCAATGTATCCAACTGGCTACAAGAGAACAACTTATCCATTAACATAAAGAAGACCGAAGCTCTTATAGTGACAAAAGACCCAGACTTCAAACCACCCATTCACCTCACCATGGGAACCACGCAAATTCAAATACAACCATACATAAGATATCTTGGCATTATCATCGACCAAGCCCTAACCCTTAAGCAGCAAATCAACAAGACCACTAGAACTGTATTCCACAAGGCGAAAACGGTACAACGTCTCCGACCTCTCCTAGAACCACAGGACTTCAGGACAGTAATGCAAGCTCTGACACTCCCTCATCTGGACTACTGCAACATAATCTACCATGGCCTACCTGCCACACAAACCAATCCCCTCCGAACTGCCCTAAACACCACGGCGAGAATAATTCACAATGCAAAGAAATGGGACCACATCACCCCAATTCTGAGAGACCTTCATATTCTCCCCATCGAAGCAAGAATCAAGTACAAAGCTCTTCTACTCACCCACAAAACCATCCACCAAACACAAGGCACCCCACTCCACACCCTACTGCCTCGCCCAGCCCACAGCAGAACAACCAGACAATCCTCCAACAGCTCCATTGCCGTCCCCCACAAAAGAACCAAGGCAACACAACGGACCTGCAACAGAGCCTTTGAACTCTATGCCCCATCCCTCTGGAACTCTCTACCAAACCACATCAGGAACAACGGTGATCTCCCATCATTCAAAAAGCAGCTAAAAACCGTCCTATTCCAAGAACATCTCTGAATAGGAATCCCCCCTATTTCTCTTCAAGAACTCCAGACCAGTAACTCTGCTATCCTGTCAGTCTCTATGTTCATCCCAAAATCATCAATGTTGAGCCCCCGGTGTTGGGCCCCCCCCCCCCCCCCCCGTTATATGTCCCACCGCTTTGACCCGGTGAAAAGCGGGATATAAATACAGTTAAATAAATAAATAAATAAAATAAATAAAAATTTCAATCCATATAGATTCTACAGCAGATTTTGTTTCCTGCAAAACTTTAATCCTTTCTGAGTCAATGCCCTCTCTAACATAGAGCGCAACCCCTCCACCAATTTGATCAGCTCTATCATTACGATATAGTTTGTACCCAGGTATCACAGTGTCCCACTGGTTGTCCTCCTTCCACCATGTCTCTGATATTCCAATCATATCTAACCTTTCATTTAGTGCTATATATTCTAACTCTCCCATCTTATTCTTTAGACTTCTAGCATTTGCATACAAGCATTTTAGAGAATGTATTTTATTCATGTTAATTTGGCTATTGTTAGACATGGGTAAATTGGGATCTTTAAGCTCTGTCTGCTCCATACTTGAGGGCATTTGGGCTACTTTACTCTTTTGTGGAACCTCTCTGCTTTTGGTAGTATCCTTCAAGGATACATTCTTCCGAACCATCCGCTCTTGGGCGACTGTCGGCTTTCCCCTAATATCTAGTTTAAAAGCTGCTCTATCTCCTTTTTAAAGGTTAATGCCAGCAGCCTGGTTCCATCCCGGTTAAGGTGAAGCCCATCCCTTCGGAAGAGCCCCTCTTTTCCCCAGAATGTTCCCCAGTTCCTAACAAATCCAAAACCCTCATCTCTGCACCATTGTCTCATCCACGCATTGAGACTCAGGAGCTCTGCCATCTATCCTCTACAATTAGTACAGAATACGGCTGCACGAATAATAACTGGTACGACAAGAAACAGCAACATAACTCCAAATCTGAAACAACTTCACTGGCTACCCATAATTAATCAGACCGAATACAAAGCGTTGCTCACCATCTTTAAAATCATTCATCAATTACCACCACTCATCTTTCAGACACTCATCAGAAAACAGGGTTAAACAGAAACCCAACAAAAACCTATTGCTAATCCCCAACGCCAAAACAAAAGCAAAACAAGCAACCTGTTACAGAGCCTTTTCAATATATGCACCGTCATTCTGGAATTCTCTCCCCGAGAACATAAAAATTACACAGGTACACTAAAAAATTTTTTTTTAAACTGCTTCTAATGTTTCGATTGATTTTTACGTTTTTTGGTGCGCTGAATCCAAATCTGGTAACCAATTTGCTCCATCACGTACAGATGTTTTGCTACATTGGGTTAGCAGTTTGAGGTGAACGTTTCAGATTGAGTGCGATCGAGATAAAAGTTTCTTGGATGAATTCTTTATACTAATTGTTTAGTAGTTATTCAAATAAGAATAAAGAAAATTGTAACAAGGCAGCACATAAGAATAGAGTAATGTCAACAAAACACACTGTGATGGTAGCAAAATTGTCTGCACTTAAAACAGCCACATACATGTGCACAAACATTGAGCATATAAGAGCGAGTTAGACACAAAGCAAAGCAAAGAAATGTGCAAAAAATGTTGTACAGGTATGTATGTAAGAATAGAAAACGCAAACCGCACCATTGCAATACATGAAGACAAACACCCGATGGTGTGAAAATAAAATTCTAATAAATGAGATCCGACACTGTGGTAATAAGTAGCAAATTTTTATTTCAAAGTTTAGTAAAAACACGATATTTGTCAACACAGTTTAGATTTTAAAGTCATTCTTGGGTCAATCAATCTCCTGGTGGGCCCGTTTCTTCTTCCCCCGAATGCTTCTCTTGGTGTGCTGCTTGGCGTATTTTTCATCTGGGGTTTCCCGCAGCAGCAACCAGCAGAAATCAGCCATCATAGTGGTGTTCCATCTTCCTTGGTACCTTCTCTCTGTGTCCTTGATGTCCTGGTGAAACCTTTCACCTTCTTCTTCACTGTACGCCCCCAAGTTTTCGGGAAAGTAGTTCACATGGGAGTGCAAGAAATGGACTTTCAGGCTCATGTTACAGCCTTGTTCTTTGAAGGCATTGAGCATCCTGGCAACAATATCCTTATAGTTCTCATCCCGCCTGTTCCCCAAGAATTTGAGAACAACATCCTTGAAGGAATCCCAGGCTTCTTTTTCCTTCTCAGACATCGTTTCAGCGAATGCTCCATCTGAAATGAGTTTCCTTATATCAGGGCCAACAAACACTCCTTCCTTTAGCTTTGCTTCAGAAAGTCGGGGGAACTTTGAGCAAAGGTACCGAAAGCACTCACCATCTTTTGGAAGGGACTTGATGAATTGCTTAATGAGACCCAACTTAATGTGGAGAGGTGGTAATAGAATTTTATCACGAGGTACCAAGCTCTCATGAAGAACATTTTTCTCAACGGGTCTCAAATACTCCCGAATTGGCCAGTCTTTTTTCCCCAGTGTAGGTCGCGGGCCCGGCTATCCCACAAGCAAAGGAAGCAGGGATATTTGGTGAAACCGGATTGCTGCCCTAATAGCATGGATAGAATTTTAAAGTCTCCACAAATCATCCACTTATGCTCATCATAACGAATCTTCTGAAGAATCAGGGCCAAATTCTCGTATTTTTCTTGGAGAATAACAGAGTGAGCAATAGGAACTGAAGCGAATGTGTTGCCATTATGAAGAAGAACACCTTTTATGCTGTCTTTTGACGAATCAATGAACAGCCGCCATTCAGCAGGATCATACTTGAGTTTAAACTTTTCCATCACTCCGTATATATCGTTGCAAAATACCAAATCTTCCTCTTTGCTGAAATACTTCAAAAATTGTGTCTCGCGGTTGCAGTACCAATAAAAAGTTGTTCCTGGTGACAATAGATTTTTCTGTTTAAGCCGAGAACCTAGCAGTTGGGCAGCATCTTTTGGGAGTCCTAAATCCCGGACTAAATCATTCAATTCAGCTTGAGAGAAAAGTTCAGGTTTCGGATCTGGTTCAGTTTCAAACTCGGAAGTACTGGACTCATCGGGAAAAGCCATCTGATGAGTCTCATCATGATCAGAACCGTCCACACAAATATGATCCAAAGATTTTGGTGGTTCAGGCACAGGTACTTCGTTGCTATGAGGCATAGGCCTAATTGCTGAGGGAAGGTTGGGGTAACTTATTACGTTCTTATTTTTTAAGTTGTATCCCTTCACAATGCAAGAGCAAAAATAGCAGTCACTGCTGTGGTCTCTTTGTTCACGCCACATCATAGGTATTCCGAAACGAAATGCTTGTTTTTTACCTTTCATCCATAAGCGTAGATCTTCCTCACATGTCTTGCATACTTTGTGAGGAGCCCACGGTTTGTCTTGATCGCCTAACTTCAAACCGAAATAGGCAAAATATACTTTTTTAATAAATGCAGAAATGTTCCTCTGCCGCTTTTTCACGGTATATTCCCCACAAATAAAACAAAAACTGTCCAGAGAGTTGACGCAACCTCTGGCTCTGTGAGCCATCACAAATACACAGCACTGCAAACTACAACTGTAGTGAACCACTTCGGAATAAAGCTGGATTACGACTGAACAAACAAAAGGTAATAATGAACTTGCAAGAAACTGAAATTTGACAGGAACGTTCATGTCGCAACCACCGTGTTTGAGCGAGCGAACGAGGCGAGGCGAACAGGAAAGAACATGCGCCAGCGCGAGTACTGGATTTAGCCCCCCGCCTCCCAATTGTCCTGTTAATGTATAAAATGAATACAAAACACTCTAAAATATCATGAGGGAGTGTTTCTAGTTAGTTAACCATTACAACCTCTATTTTGGGCCAAGAAAATAAACTGCAGTCGGCTAAAAAGAAATTATGTGAACATTCCTTATATGGGTACGAAATCTAATTTTGCAAGAAAACGTGACGTGATGGAACATTTTGGCTATTTTTCCTGGATTCAGCACCCCAAAATCTATAGGAATCAGTTGCAAAACTGGAGGCAGTTTTTTGGTAGTGTACCTGTGTTATCAATGACCTATAGGACTTCAGGAAAGCCATAAAAAAGTACCATTTCCCCAACGCCTGACCCTCAGCGGGGACAGCCAGGGCTGGGACTGAGTGACAGGACACTTGCCACAGTGACATGATGACATCTGGGGGGGGTTGCAAGGCCTCATCTCCCCCATCCCCGGCACTTATTCCACCTTCGAGGTGGAATAAGCCAGATGTCTAAGTGGCTGCCGGTGGACATACAGGCCCTTGACCTGAATAAGCCCTGTACATCCGGGTGCTTTGTCCCACCCCCACTCCGTGCCCTCTCTGCCTCCGTCCTGCCCCCTCCTACCCCCATCCAGCACTCCCTGCACAAACCCTCTATATGTGCGGGGAGCGCTGGGATTAGAATAGCATCCAGGGCCTCTTCATAGGTTGTACATTCAACCCGGATATACAACCCCATTATTCAGCACTCTGAATCTATCCCATACTGTCCTTGTTTCTACTACCTCCACTGGGAGACTATTCCGCTCATCTACCACTCTTTCCAAATATTACTCTTGAGTCTATTCTCTTTCTCCCTCATCCTTTGTTCCCTCATAGCAGAGCTTACTTTCAATTGAAAGAGGCTCTCCTCTTGTACATTTATCCTGGACACAGGGGAGGTGGGAATAGGAATGTGGAGAGGTGATGCCTGACATAGGGAGGGTGTAGGGGAAATGTTGAATATGGGGAGGGGTGAAAGGGAAGAGAGATGCTGGACATGAGATATACAAAGATGGAGGGGAGATTCTGGACACAGGAGAGGAAGCATAGAGCTAAAGAGGGGATTCAGTGGACTTGATGGGAAATAGGGAGATGGAGTGGAGATGCTAGACATGGGAGAAAATAGGGAGAAGGGTGGAAATTTTAGGCATGGGGAGATAGGAGAGATTTTGGATATGGTAGTGATATGGAGTGAAAGAGAGGCGGAGATGCTGGACAATGGAAACAGAGGGAAGAGGGAAAGGGGAGAATTGGTGATAGACTGGGGAATAAGAGGCTGGGGAACGAGATAGGGAATGGGAGGGTTGGGTTTAAGGTTGAAAAGTAGTAGATTGAGGACGAGATGGTAAGAAGGAGAGAAATTTGAGTTTATAGAGAGACAAAAAAATACAAGAAAAAAGGTTAAAAAGAAAAAGATCAATATTAGAGATGGATGTAGAGGAGAGCAGTAGCAGATGGTCTTGAGACCTTGGAAAGAATTGAGAGAAGTTGCAAGAAAGTAGAAACTAGGAATTGAACCCAACACGATTAGAAATATAAGATGGCCAGACAAGGTAGAAAAAAAGAAGGTTTTTTATTCAATTTAGGGATTGAAATATAGCAATTTTTGTAATTCACTGTTTTTTTGTTTTTTTTATATTCATCTTTCTGTTTCTCTGGTTATGCGCTCAATGGTGTAAGCTCCAATGAGGGGCCCCCAAGCAAAACTTTGCTGAGATCCCTCATTGTTGCGGTGGTGCACCCACCTGTGCGGGCTCCTCCTTGTGTGGCAACCACCTTCTTGTGTGGTAGCACTTACTTTGTCATCTTTGCTGCACTGCCTCCACTCTTGAACGTTTCCACATGCCTGGCAGCTGTTCTCTGCCAGACCGAAGTCTCACAGTGCAGCTGTTATCGTGAGCCTTTGGCCCAGTGGGGAACAGCCACCGGGGCTGCGGCAAACTTACAAAAGCAGATGCAGCATGGCAAAGATGATAAAGTAAGTTTGTCGCACTGCCTTTCTGCCCAGGCCCCCTGCATTGCGGTGGCTCCTTGGATAGAATTTATGCCACTGGTTACGAAACATGTAGAGTGTGGCTTCTTGAGGTTTGTGATAAGGAAGCTTATCATAGCTCAGGAAGGAGCTATAGAAAAGGTGAAGTGACTCTGAACAAGCAACCTGTCAGTTCTGGTAGAAATAAGAAAACAGAATTTTCCCATAAAAGACTACCAGTCCCAGAATGCACCAGGTTTCCAACAGCCATTAGAGGAGCTGAAGTGGGGAAACGTGTGTTCAATCAGGAGGGCTATGAGGTAATCCCTAAGCACTCATCTCAAAGGGCAGGGCCTGATTCACCACAGCTGCGCTGTGTTAGGGAGGAGCACTCATCCAAGCAGAATAAGAGTAGAGTTTATTCTACAGATGACCATCTTCATGATCACCTTGGATATCCAGAGAATTGTCCTCAGTATCCTGAGAATCAGCTTGAGTTTGATCATCAGTTTCATTTGAAGGATCATCAGAAGCAGAAGCCAAACCGGACGGACAGAGAGGGAAAGAGACCCTTTGGAAGAAGGAAGAGAAAAGCCTTTGAGAGGTCTAGAAGAGTCCAAAGCAGTACGTATACTGGGAGGTATTCCAAGGGCCAGCATACACCATTGGACTGGGGAAAGCCAGAGGAATGGTGCTGCAGAACTAGGAATCACCAGAGGCTACCTGTGAGGGAGACGGCTGCACGTGGAAGGGACCCTAAGACCCGTGCCAGAAGGTATGTGAAGAGAGATCCAGTGTCCAGGGATCTGGATTGGAAGGCTGGACATAAGAACTGGACTACATACTGGCCAGGCTATATAGAGAGGAACTCTAGCAGCAATGGAAGCTCAGGTATGAACACTGATCTATGCCCTAGCTATAACCTTGAAAGACAGCAGGGAAACAAGTATTCTCCTGAAAATGCTCCATTGAGAGATTCATCTGTGCCAATCCATGATATTGAACCCATGCTTGTTGAACAAGGGGGAATAATAGCAGATGAGGATCCTGTTTATATGGACTGCTCTCTATCTAAACTCCGTTGGTAACTTTCTGTTATAAAGTACAGCAACCATCACAAAGAAATACAAATTTGTTCTTTAATCTATTCAAAAAAAGCTCCTGAAGCAGGTTTTGACCCACACAGTAGAAAGCAAGCCAGCTAAGGGGTTTCAGCTGGATAACTGCTAGCAATTAAGCCTTACCTAATTGCTTGTGAGCTAGGAGAGAATCTAGTCTGAATCTGTGTGGGAAGTAATCAGAAGTTAATCTGAAAAGAACAGTTTGTTTCTTGCTTTGTGGCTTTTCATTTGTTGTTTTCCTGATTTTGACTTTGTTTTTCCAAGTTAACACTGAAAGCAAGTAACCTAATTTATGTGCTACCAAGCATATCTGTGTTGGGAGAAATAACCCCATAAATAAAAATCTTATTGGCTTTACCCAAGAGCACAACTAAATTATTGTCAGCAGCTGTGTCTGGTGTGAATGAACTACATTGCCCACAATACCTTGCAAATCATATAGATATATGCACTTGCCAAGACTGTGAAGAATTTCACCCAGGCAGCCGTCTGACAAATGGCGTAGTTTTTCGGATTGCTTTTGCACAAAGGGGATTTACTTGCTGAGGATTACAACTACAGTTCAAGTTTAAAGCTGGAAAAAAAGATTTTCCCTCAACTGCACTTTGGAGGAGAAGTGGATGTCCCAGGAGGAAAAGACCCTGTGCAGAGCTGGATTCATCACTGAGACAAGGTAATAAGTACCTGGGCATGTCTAGTGGTGGATGGGAGTAAGCACAGGGGTAATTGAAAAAAAAAAAGTAGAAAAAAACACACCTGTTTGGAAGGTGGTGCACTTTGGGGTTTTTTTTCTTTGTTTCTTGCAGGGATCAAGATGGATCCAAGGGAGATGGCTGAATGGATGGCAGCCCAATTTAGCAGGCAACAGGAGCTAACGCAGCAAGCACAGGACACTGCTATGAAAGCCTTAATGGACCAGCAGAAGCCAGTGCTTGATCTGGTGCAAGCCCTAGTTCAGCTGCAGAGCCAAAGTGGAACAGATGCAAGACCAGCAGTAAATACTGGTACACCACATGTGGACAGTGTGGGACTCAATCAAGGGATTGGGGCATTTAGTTTTGGGAAGCTAACTCCAGATGATAATGTTGATGATTTTCTAGAGTCTTTTGAAAGAGTGGCACAAGCATTAGCATGGCCAGAGACCCAGTGGGCAGTAAGGCTGGCAGCCTCATTAACTGGAGAGGCGCTTGCAGCGTATAGAGCAATGCCAGCAGCCCAGGCTTTGGTTTATAAGGATGTAAAGGCTGCTATTAGAGATCGCCTAGGGTTGTCTATTTCAGAGTATAGGCGAATGTTTAGAGCTACTACATTGAGAGTGGGTGAAACACCCAGGGCTCTGAGTCAGAGAATCAGAGGTTTAGCTGTAAAATGGTTGGAGCCTGAGCAAAAGACGGTAGAAATGTTAGTAGATATTATAATGCTTGAACAATTTATGTCTGGGTTGCCTAAAGATTTGCACACTGACTTCCGCACTATCTTCCAAGCTCTGGTACTACCACACTTGGATTTTGTTAATATCATACTACATGGTCTCCCACAATCTACTCTAAATCCCCTCCGGCTAGCCATGAATTCAGCTGTGAGAATTCTCGTAGGTGCTCCACGATCAGAACACATAACTCCAATACTGAAGAGTTTACACTGGCTACCCCTCCAGGCCAGAACCCTATATAAAACCCTAGTCATGACTTTTAAAGCTGTCAAGAACCCATCCCTATCACCCATCAGCAATATGTTACATGTCACTCCATCAAACAGATCCAGGAGACCTGCTGCATTGAACTCCATCAACCTACCAAAATTCCTTACCAAATGCTCTAAAACAACAGCCTCCTGAGCCTTCTCACTGTTTGCGCCCAGAGCCTGGAACGCCCTTCCACCCGAAATCAGATCCATCCCTAGCCTCACGACATTCAGAAAGGCCTTAAAATATCATCTGTTCCTAATATACTACCCTGAAGCAACCCCAGTTGAACATAGCCCTTATACTGATCTTTCCAATTTAACCCCGGTAGAAAATGGCTAATCTTGTTGATCCATACTTGCACAGTCTACCCATACTGTTTTTATACTTTACTGTAATTTTATCTGTTATCTACCATGTAGTTACTCAAAATTGCCATGTACATAGTTAACCCTATTCACATCCAAGTTTTTTGTATATAGTTAACCCTGTTACTTCCTAGTTTTTGTACCCTGTTCAATGTAAAAAACCAATTCTGACTGTACCATTGTGTTTAAATTTATTCATTTGTAAACCGCACTGATTAAAAGAGCGCGGTATATAAGAAAGAAAAATAAATAAATAAATAAATAAATAAATCATAAGGAAAGGAATGGAGAATAAAACCAAAGATATTATAATGCCTCTGTATCATTCCATTGTTTGGCCACACCTTGAATATTGTGTGCAATTCTGGTCGCTGTATCTTAGAGTAGAAATAGAAAAGGTACAGAGAAGAGCCACCAAAATGGTAAAGGGGATGGAAGGATACCCCTATGAGGAAAGGCTTAAAAGGTTAGGGCTCTTCAACATGGAAAAGAGAAGGCTGAGGGAAGATATGATGGAAGTCTATAAATTAATGAATGGAGTGGAACGGATTAATGTAGATCGGTTGTTTACACCATCAAAAAGTAGAAAGACTAGGGGACAAGCAATGAAGCTACAATGTAACCCATTTAAGGCTAACAAGATAAAATATTTTTTCACTCAACACTTAAACTCTAGAAGAGGATGTAGTAAAAGCTGTTAGTGTAGCTGGGTTTAAAAAAGGTTTGGACAAGTTCCTAGAGGAAAGGTCCCTAAACCAAAGAAGACCTGGGAAATCCACTGCTTATCCCAGGACGAGCATTGTGGAAGCTGTGGACTTTGGGTACCTGCCAGGTACTAGTGACCTGGATTGGCCACTGTTGGAAACAGGATACTGGGCTTGATGGACCTTAGTCTGACTCAGTATGGCATTTCTTATGTTCTTATGACTGCATATACTATTACTAGCTGTCTTCACATTGGAGTTCCTTTCCGATTTTTGTTTATAGTTTATTAATAATGTTGATATATTGCTCTTCAAACATTGTATCAGTGTGGTTTACAACAATAAAAACAGCAAAAAAAAAAGAAAGGAATGCTATTTAAAATTAAGAGGAAGTATTACAGATAGGATAACATGGGAGGGTAAAAAGGGTGGGGAATGTAGAGTATCGGGGAGTTCTAGGTGTAGGGATAACTGGGTGCCCGCAGTCCTCATGTACTAAATTACATCAGGGACTATATTGAAAGCTTGATTGGAAAGATAAGTTTTGAGAGCTGTTTCAAATCTAAAAAAGAAGGTTCAAGGCATAGGGATGCAGGAAGTGAGTTCCAAAGTGAGGGCCCTAGAAAAAAGAAGGCAGAGTTTCAGGTGCTTTCCAGATGAGCATTTGATGAGGATGGCAGATAAAGATGATGGGCATGTATTGAACAGAATGAGCGAGTGGGAGCATATGGAATTATATGGGAAGAAAGATACGCTAGGATACCTGAATGAAGAACCTTATGAATTATTGTCAATAGCTTGTAATGAATTCTGTATGGAAATGGAAGATCATGTGGAAGGGCGATATATCAAATTTTAGTAAACTGTAAAGTGTCACCCGTGAAGGTCCCCAGAGGCTAAAAGTGTGGGTATTTCATCGGGGCGTTCTCTTAAGTAGCAAGGGGAGTGGTACAAAAGGCGTTGCAATGCCCTCTGGGAGTTGTAGTTCCACAAGCTAATGAAAGAATTAAGTTGTAGTCGAGTAGCAAGGCTTAAGACAGGACTTTTTATTTCCCCTTCCCGGGCGGATTTTCAAAGCAATGGATATAAGAACAAAATGACCATACGGCTGGTACAAAATAAAAGGAACAACCGGAACAAAAATACTGCTTATTGTCAGCTTAACAGTGGAACAGAAAAAGGTAGTTTAAACAGTCCTTTTCACTCAAGGTAAGTTTCCTCACTTCCTTTCCTTAGCAAAACTTCCAGAAACCTCTTCAGCATAAAAAAGTGATTTCATCAGACAAAGTAAATGTACAATCCATACAATTCTCAGAAGCAGGCTCCTCATATAAATCACATTGCATTTCTTCACACTCCTCTTCTGAATAAAGCCCTTTTGGTTTGCAACTCACGTTATTCTTAAACAGTCTCTCTATACAGCTGAGAGTGTTCCCCTCCTCCTCACAGCTAGAGTAGAATGGGAAATTACCGCATTCTCTGGAGTTTCTATTTTGAGAGCCACATAACTCTTGGTAAGTGCAGGGAAACTCTTCACTTTCTATGTCTCTTCTATTAGAAGCAATAAGCCTACCTTTACACACTCTCTGCTCGGAGTTTCTCGGTACAGCAGAGCCTTGCCAAGATGAAAGCGTTTTATTGCTTTTCTCTCTCTGTTTTCCCTTGGGTCTGAAACTCCCTTCAGGGTAGAAGCTCTCTCCCTCCTTGTACCTGTTACTTGGTAGGTTGGCTTTCCTAAGCGTGGGTCCAGGAATATCTCCTCTGCCCTCTTCCTGGCAAAGTTCACTGGGCTTTTGCTTAGCTGTGCCCTGCTCTCTGAAGCAGTTCATCGGGGCTTCTTCAGCTGCTCTGGTTCTACCGGGTTTCCAAGTTCCTCCCATCCTCCAGTTACCAGCTGTTCTCTCCCAGTTACCAACGGTGCTGTATTTTCCTCGTGGTCTCCCTTCACTAACCTCCGGTAAGTGAATTTTATCTGCGTGTGACTTGGTGCTTGCTTGGGCTCTGCCCCCTCCCAGCTGCCCCTCATTATCTAATGAACTGTGAGCTAGCTTGCTATTTGGGCGTGCTCTCACACCTTGTGATGCCGTTTGTGTATGTTGCCTATAGCAACTCTGGGCCATGTGCTGCACTGAGCTGTCAGTGTCAGATCTGTTTTGCTCAGCTTTACCTATCTCCATAGGCTCTGACTGATCTACCCCATGACAGGTCCCCCCCCTTAAAATATTACGGGCTGCTGAACCTTTCAGACAGCACGTAATCTCATCATGGGTACGGTAGTGCTGCTCTATACTGACCAGACTGGCAGTGGCTGACCTATCCTTCCATGGCTTTAGGACATTTAGGTGATAAACCTGTTGGCGCCCGTTTTCATTCTCTACCCGAAATGAGACCGGCCCCACTTTCTTCACCACTGTGCAAGGCCCTTTCCAATGGGATTCAAACTTAGGTCCCTGGTCTGCTACTTGGATAAGTACCCTGTCCCCTACAGCCAATTGCCTAGGTCTCGTGCCCCTGTCATAATAGCGCTTTTGCTTCTGTTGACTGGCCTTTAAATTCTCTATTGAGGTCTTTGACGTCCTCTCTAAACGTTCCCTCAAGTCTTTTAAAAACTGAGGTACGCCAACCTCTTGTGTGTTTGGCTCAACCCACTGTTCATGTAAAATATCTAAAATTCCCCTAGGGGTTCGTCCAAACAGAAGTTCGTAGGGGGATGCCCCCACGGACGCTTGTATGCGTTCCCTACATGCGTACAATACGAATGGGAGTAGAGTGTCCCATTCAGACATCTCTCCCTTTTTTAAACCCCTTCTCAGCATTTGTTTTATGGACTGATTCATCCTTTCCACGAGTCCATTGGACTGCGGATGATACGCTGCAGTCCGTATATGCCTTATGCCGAATGCCTCCCACACCATAGCCAAGTGCTTGGATAGAAAATTACTCCCTTGATCCGTAAGTACCTCTCTAGGGAAACCTACCTCGCAAAATAATTTCACAAGCTCCAGGGCTATTATCCTCGCAGAGGTGTTCCTTAATGGGATAGCCCAAGGGAATCGTGTAGCGTGGTCTACTATTACCAGAATGTACTGGAAACCCCTCGGTGTTCTGATCAGAGGCCCTACGATGTCCATTCCTATACGGTTTATGGGCACTGATATAGTGGGTATGGGCACCATAGGTACTGCCTTAAGTTTTTGGGCTGTAACCCTCTGACAGGTGGGACAGGATTCGCAATACTGTTTTGTCTCTTTGAAGACCCCCGGCCAATAAAACCGGGCCAATATTTGGTCCAGGGTGCCTTGGATTCCCTTGTGGCTTCCCACGGGGTGGTCATGTGCCAAACGTAAAACTATAGCTTTAAAGGTCGTTGGCACTACCAACTGTTTTCGTACGGCATCGGTATGTGGGTCAATGCTCTCCCTATACAGGATTTCTTTTTCTACGAAAAACCTGGGAAGTGTAGGTCGGGTTTCCTGGGCCCATTCAAAAGCTCTCTTAAGAGCCGGGTCAGCCTGCTGTTCCGCTGGGAACGATGGGAACTTTTGAACCAGTTCTGCAGGTACCCAGGGCAATCCTGCTCCGGCCTCTAATTCAGCCCTCCCTCTGGTCCTATAACGCCTCTCCTGATGTTTTTTGGCCTTCTCCTTTTTACCCTCCTTAGCTGGGGCGTGGATTAAATCTTCGTGTACAGGAAGTGTGCCCATCTCTCCCTCGTCTAATTCTTCCCCTTGGGATTCTTCCCCCCCTTCAGGGTTCTCCGTGCTCTCAGATGACATCCTTCCCACCCCTGAGGTTCCGGCTTGCGACCGGGTGGAAACTAGGCCTGTTCTGGCGCTCAAATCTTTCACCAGCCCCTTGCAAAAGGGAGGCCAGTCCCTACCTAGGATGATGTCTCTGGGCAATTTCGGGACTACGGCTACCTGTACTTCTTTTTCCGTGCCCAACCCGTGCACAGACAGTCTATGCAAGGGATAGTGTGAAAATGCGCCGTGCACGCACCTTATCCGCACCTGGCCCTCTGCTTGACTCGGGGCTGACTGACGGCGCTCCTCAATGGCTTCCCAGAGCTTGCGTGAAATCATGCTCTGGTCAGCCCCCGAGTCAAGTAGTGCCAGTGCTTCTACACCCTTTACCTGAACTTGTAGAAGGAATCCTTCTTGGACGGGCTTCTCAGCTCCAGACACGAGGACTGTCCGTTCTGTGCAGTTCCTCCGGAAATGTCCAGCTTTTCCACATGCATAACATTTCCCTTTACATGCAAACAAAACATTGTCATTAACACTCTTATCACCAGTATTATACATTTTACTCTTGGGATACTTTCCCCTTTTACTAAACTCGGACATACCAACTGCCTTTAACACACCAACCCCTGAGGTGTCAGCCATTTCTGCCTCAAAATATCTTTCCGCCAGATTGGCTGCCTCGTCAGTGGTTTGGCAGTTTTGCAGGGTAAGGAAAGTTTTCACCTCTGTAGGCACAGCCTGCATAAACTGCTCCAATATGACTGTGTCTACTACTGACTCTAGGGTTCTCCTTTCGGGAGTCAGCCATTTCCAGGCTAGACGTTTTAGCCTTTGCGACAAAGCTTTGGGAGTCTCCCGAAGCTTTATTTTGGCTTCCCTAAACATTCTTCTGTAATGTAATGGGGTCAAACCTAATCGGTCCTTAACCGCCCTCTTTATTTCACTATAGTCGGAGGCAAGGACAGCAGGCATAGCTTTATAGGCGGATAGAGCTTCACCCGTGAGCGACATCGTGAAGCGGGTTGCCCACTGCTCTATTGGCCATTTTAAAGCTTCCGCTATACACTCGAAGGCGTCTATGAAGTCGTCCAAATTGTCATAGGGATTCAATTGTCCCAAAGTAAATGCGTTACAAGTGTTCAGTCCTAACCCCGGAATCACAGAGGGGTTAGCAGCTCCGAGCTCCATCGGCTTTTTTAGGAGTGCTTCCATGGTCTCCAGGAGTGGCTTCTGCTGCTCCCTCATGGCAATGGCACTCTGCTCCTGGAGGTGGCGGACCAGCTCGACCTGCTTGTCCCATTGGAGCTGCATCCAGTGCATCACATCTCTCGCCTCCATCCTTGGTGTCTGCGTCCCTGTGGAGAAAAGACAAAGGCCCACAAAGTGCGGCACTTATGGTTCTTTTACACCGTCTATCTCTCTGCATGCACAGTAGCGCCCCCTTTCTCACCCGTGTCCTTCCACACTTATGCCCTAGGTAAGCTTTACCTTAGCCTTCGTGTAGACTCAGGCCTGTAAGAAAGGTCACTGTGCTCAGCTCCACCTGGCCGATCTGCCAGCGAACTTGCTTCCTACGGTTCTCCCAGTACAGCAGCAGTTTCCTCCAGTAGACTGTAATGCAATGTGTGCCTTCGAGTCAGCCCTGACTCCTGGCGACCCAGAAGCTCCTGGGTTTTCTTGGCAGTGTCACCGGAAGTAGATTGCCAGGCCTTTCTTCCGAGGCAATGGAGGGTTAAGTGACTTGCCCAAGGCCACAAGGAGTGCTAGCGGGAATCGAACCCTGGTTGCTTGGTTACCAAGCCATTGCTCTAACCACTAGGCTACTCCTCCCCCGTAGCGTTCCTTTTAATATTGTCCTTTAATTCTCAAGGCAAAAATCCATAAAACTACGCCAGCCTGTCACCCGTGAAGGTCCCCAGAGGCTAAAAGTGTGGGTATTTCATCGGGGCGTTCTCTTAAGTAGCAAGGGGAGTGGTACAAAAGGCATTGCAATGCCCTCTGGGAGTTGTAGTTCCACAAGCTAATGAAAGAATTAAGTTGTAGTCGAGTAGCAAGGCTTAAGACAGGACTTTTTATTTCCCCTTCCCGGGCGGATTTTCAAAGCAAAGCATATAAGAACAAAATGACCATACGGCTGGTACAAAATAAAAGGAACAACCAGAACAAAAATACTGCTTATTGTCAGCTTAACAGTGGAACAGAAAAAGGTAGTTTAAACAGTCCTTTTCACTCAAGGTAAGTTTCCTCACTTCCTTTCCTTAGCAAAACTTCCAGAAACCTCTTCAGCATAAAGAAGTGATTTCATCAGACAAAGTAAATGTACAATCCATACAATTCTCAGAAGCAGGCTCCTCATATAAATCACATTGCATTTCTTCACACTCCTCTTCTGAATAAAGCCCTTTTGGTTTGCAACTCACGTTATTCTTAAACAGTCTCTCTGTACGGCTGAGAGTGTTCCCCTCCTCCTCACAGCTAGAGTAGAATGGGAAATTACCGCATTCTCTGAAGTTTCTATTTTGAGAGCCACATAACTCTTGGTAAGTGCAGGGAAACTCTTCACTTTCTATGTCTCTTCTATTAGAAGCAATAAGCCTACCTTTACACACTCTCTGCTCGGAGTTTCTCAGTACAGCAGAGCCTTGCCAAGACGAAAGCGTTTTATTGCTTTTCTCTCTCTGTTTTCCCTTGGGCCTGAAACTCCCTTCAGGGTAGAAGCTCTCTCCCTCCTTGTACCTGTTACTTGGTAGGTTGGCTTTCCTAAGCGTGGGTCCAGGAATATCTCCTCTGCCCTCTTCCTGGCAAAGTTCACTGGGCTTTTGCTTAGCTGTGCCCTGCTCTCTGAAACAGTTCCTCGGGGCTTCTTCAGCTGCTCTGGTTCTACTGGGTTTCCAAGTTCCTCCCGTCCTCCAGTTACCAGCTGTTCTCTCCCAGTTACCAACGGTGCTGTATTTCCCTCGTGGTCTCTCCTGTGGTCTCTCCCAGCTACCAACGGTGCTGTATTTCCCTCGTGGTCTCCCTTCACTAACCTCCGGTAAGTGAATTTTATCTGCGTGTGACTTGGTGCTTGCTTGGGCTCCGCCCCCTCCCAGCTGCCCCTCATTATCTAATGAGCTGTGAGCTAGCTTGCTATTTGAGCATGCTCTCACACCTTGTGATGCCGTTTGTGTATGTTGCCTATAGCAACTCTGGGCCATGTGCTGCACTGAGCTGTCAGTGTCAGATCTGTTTTGCTCAGCTTTACCTATCTCCATAGGCTCTGGCTGATCTACCCCATGACAAAAGACAGACAAACACAACAAACAGGGATCAAGGGAAAACTAGGAGGAAATGTTTATAATACACATGGGTGATAAACAGTGGGAATAAAGGGGTCAGATTCCAAAAACATCTGTGAAGAGGTAGGTTTTTAGCCTCGATTTGAATAGGACCAGAGATGCAGGCTGATCACGTACCAACTCAGGTAGTCTGTTCCAGACATATGGTACAGCAAAGTGGAAAGAATGAAGTCTGGATTTGCCTGATGAGCAGAGTTCACAAGGAGGGGTGTAGGGAGAGATAAGAGAGGAGAGGTAATGAGTAGCCACGGATGAATGTAATTGTAGGTCAGTAAAAGAAGTGTGATCTGTATACAGAAAATGATAGGGAGCCAATGAAGTGACTTGAGAAGAGGGATTAGGTGAGCACAGTGACACTAGTTGAAGATTAGCCATGCGGCTGAGTTTTGAATGAATTGATGAAGGGAGAATGATTCAAGGGAAGACCAGCTAGGAGCAGATTGCGATAATTTAAAATTGGATGTGACTAGAAAGTGGATAAGAGTCTTGGCAACATGTTCAGAAAGGAAAGGAGACTTTTGATGATATAGAGAAAGAAACAGGTTTTAGTTATCTGTTGAATGTGCAGAGAAAGAGAGAAGAGGGTCAAAGATGAGCTGAGGAAACCAGGGGGATAATAGTGTTATCCACAGAAAAAGAGAGAGGAGGAAAGGGGAGGTGGGTTTTGGGGGAAGGATAACGAGCTCCGTTTTGGCCATGTTTGGTTTCAGGCAGCAGCATGTTGTCCAGGCAGCAACGTCAGGCAAGCAGCTGAGATACTGAGATACTCCTGGATTCTTGGAGACATTTCAGGTGCAGAGTGATAAATCTGAGAGTCATCAGCGAAAAGATGGTACTGAAAACTGAGAGGAAATCAGGGTGCCAATGGAGTGAGTATAGAGATAGAAAAGAAGAGGTCCCAAGACAGAGCCCTGAGGTACACCGACAGAAAGATAAAGACCACATTACGGAAGATTGAGCATAAATGGAGGATATCAAAGTCCACCGAACTCCAATCTCTTTATATGAATACACTACAACACTACAAAGTTTCCGTAAACATTAAGAAGTAGTATTCTAATATACTCACTAAATCCCTCAATCACCCCAGAGAGCGGTTTGAAATTGTAAAAACCCTCACTCACAACCCCAAAAACGATGATATAAAAAAGCGCTCTATCAAACCCCAAATACTGGCTTACTTACCACTATAAGGAAAAACTAAAACTACCATTTACAGATTCAAACCCCCCCCCCCCCGCCCCCGACACCAATCTTACACCTGGACTACATTCTCACAGATCAAGCTAGAAACTCTCAGCAATATAATAACCAAAATCAATATGACAACATCTAATCTTGACCCATGTCCGGTTAGCTGGATAAAAGCAATTAAACCAGAACTATCTCCCTTCATTCTCACAAGGAAACATCCCATCAACATTAAAACAAGCTATGATTCGCCCTATCTTGAAGAACAATTCCTTAGATAAAAATAATCCCAATATCAAGTCCCCCATTCATGGCCAAAGTAATTGAAAACATAGTTCAGATTCAACTCCAGGGCTATGATGATATGCATGCCCCTCTAGGTGAACATCAATATGGGTTCAGGCTGTATCACGGCATTGAAACCCTCCTACTTGTGCTATTTGACAACTTAATACGTGGCATAGATAACACTAGACAGGCATTCATCCTTATATTCTTAGATATCACTTCAGCATTCGATAGCATTAGTCACAGTATAATGCTCACCAAACTCCAATAGGGATAAAATGAACAGTACTCCAATGGTTCCAGTCATATCTGACAGACAGAACCCAACAGGTCAAAATTGGACAGCTCACATCTAGACCTTACAAACAAGAACGAGACCTACCTCAAGGCTCCGTCCTTTCAGCCCTTCTCTTTAACATATACCTACAGCCCATCTGCACTATCTTTAAGAAATTCAAATTAGGATACCATATTTACGTGGATGATATAATGCTATATCTTCCTTTTAGCATCATGAACCCCATCACTCACCAAATCAGACTGTTTTAAGGAAGCAGCAAAACCGAAGCATTATATGTAACCAGGAGCCAAGGCTTCTCCCCACTTCCAAAAGTCAGAATTGGTGAGACTGATATTTCAGTAAGTAACAAAGTAAAATACCTTGAGGTGATCTTAGATAAGACTCTCAGCACACACATAAAACTCACAACCAAAAAATATACTATAAACTCAGAATGCTACAACACCTGTGACCACTACTCCCCAACCATGATTTCAGATCAGTCCTCCAGGCGTTAATCACTTCACACTTCAACGTTTACAACAGCATTCTGCAAAGTTCAACTAAATAGTCCCTAAAACAACTCCAGATGGCCCAGCATGTTGCTGTTTGAATAGTTTGGAAGGCCCATATAACCGAACACATCACACCTGTATTATACAATTACACTGCCTACCAGTCCAAAGTTGAATAAACTACAAAACATTAATGACAACTTTTAAACTCATCAGGGAAATAGCCCCTTCCTACCTAACCTCCCTCATCAAACAAAAAGAGACATGACTAAAAAGAGGATGCAACCAGAATAAACTAGCAGTCCCTCCAGACTACTGGAAATCCACTCGAACCACTAACAACACAGCATTCTCACATTTCGCACACTTACTGTGGAATAATCTACTTGACGAACTAAGAGAAATCAAAGATCTCTCCGCATTCCAAAAGGAACTCAAAACCCACCTCTTTATACAGCATTTTGGAAATACACTTGAACTTCGCAGTACTGACCCCACTTAATACCACACCAGTAAACATCTAGCATATGTGCTACGACCAGCACAGGACCATGCACACCCTGAGCATGAAGTTAACTTATCCCCCCCCCTACACACACATATAGAAATTACAAACTCATTGTAAATAGCTCACATTCAGACTATAAGTCTAGACCCAAGTTTTCTGTTTGTTGTACATAGTTTTCAACATGACTAAGTTAAGTCCCAAGTTCCTGTTCATTCTTGTTTATTGTACATAGTTTTTGGAACTGTTATATGTAATTGACCTTGTTGTAGTTTAATGTAAACCGCATGTGATCTCTGGAAAAAGTGGTGTATAAATGCTAATAAATAAAATAAAATAAAATAAAATAAATAAAGCGGGATAGTAGTGGTGGAAGATCTGCCAGAACATACAATAAAAGTGCGATGGGAGATACTCTGAAGTACATACCCCACCAGGGACCACTGAGGAAACATGTACAGCAGGTGCTGACGTAGCTAAGGCTGGGTCAGGGTGTTGATACCCTCGGGTCCCATCTCCGTGCAGCAACTGAAGAAGCGGCAAACTTTGGCAGATCCATTTTGGGACAACTCCAGTGACAGGATCAACTGAAACACCTCCTGACTCAATTTCCACTCTCCAGGATCCAAAGACTGCCGGCTGAGGAAGTCCACTTCTACACTGTCCATCTCGGCTGAGCTGACAAGACTAGGAGGTTCTTCTTCGCCCAGGCAAACAGTAGAGCCATCCCCAGAGCTAATCCAGCACTCCTCGTGCCACCTTGCTGATTGACATATGCCATCTCTTTGGCATTGTCTGAAAACACTCGAACTGCCTGACCCTTGACCAGGGACTGGAAAAGCAGAAGAGCCAACCTGATGCCCTCACCTCAAGGCAGTTGATGGACCACACCACTTCCCTGCAGTTCCAACGGCCCTGGACCATACAGTCTTGGCAATGGGCTCCCCAGCCCAAGAGACTGTCATCCATTATCAGGGGGATCCAGGAGAAATCTTCCAGTGGTGCACCCTTCCTTAGATGACTGGTCCGCTGCTACTACCATAGGCTGGACTGCACCATAAATGAGAGTGGGAGCCAGAGCCTGTGCTCAAACTCCTGAAAGCTTGGGGACCACTGAGCCAGCAAGGACTGCTGCAGCAGTTTCATGTGAGCATGCACCCACAACACTATCTCTGTGGTTGCCACCATCAATCCAAGCAGCTGTAGATAATCCCAGACTCTGGGGGCCTGCTACGCACAAAACAGCGCCAGGCATTCCAACAGACTTTTGACTTTCTCCTCTGGCAGGAAACCATTCTGCCCATTCGAGTGCCGAAACATGCTCCCAGAAACTCCAGGGACTGGGAAGGCAACAGATGGCTGTTTCCCTGATTGATTATCCAGCCAAGGCTTTTCAAAAAGGACACCATTCGGGACCACCCAAGCTGCTTCTGAAAGGGAATCGGCCCAGATGAGCCATTCTTCCTGATATGGATGGACACAGATCTCTTGGCACTGCAATGCCACGGCTGCCCCTATCTTGACCTTGGAGAACGTCCTCGGGGCAGTGGATAGTCCAAAAGGGAGGGCGGCAAACTGAAAGTGAGAGCCAAGCATGGCAAAATGCAGATACTTCTGCAGATCCGCTCGGATCAAGATATGAAAATACGCCTTGGCCAGATCCAGAGAAGCCAAGAACTCCCCTCAGTGCGCTGCTTGAATCACAGAACACAGTGTTTCCATCAGGAAGTGCAGAACACACAAGTGCTTGTTGACCTCCTTGAGGTCCAGAATGGACCAGAAGAAACTGTCCATTTTGGGCACCATGAAATAGATGGAGTATCTGCCCTTGGCCCACTCAGCAATTTGTCCAAGGTGGCCTTCACATTTTGCTCACAGACCCATATGGGGAGATGAAGGCATCCAGAATCAGCTCTGTGCACTCCAGGACATAGCTGAACTGAATGGTGTCTAGCACCCAGCAATCATTAGTAACTCGGGCCCATTCCGGAAGAAAAGACAAAGCCTGCCTCCAACTAGAGGGCCTGGGAATGGGACCCCAAACCTTCACTGTACAGCCCGAGAGGGTCCTCCTCTAGAGGGGGCCGAGTCCCTGGGCCCATGTGTTCCATGAAAGGACTGAGAATGAGCTCGAAGCCTAGAAGCAGAAAGGAAGAAAGATTTTCCAGGTTGGTAACGATGAGAGTCCCAAAATCCCCAGGAATCCAGCCAGCATGCCCTTGGTGAACATGCGGATGCTGATGAGAAAAGGAGCACCAGCCTGCTTCACAGGCCCCTTGGACCTGTCCTCCGGAATGCAGTAAGATTTTGTCTCGCCCAGGTCCTTCATCTTCTCCAAATCGGCTCCAAACAGAAACTTCCCCTTAAAAAACAGTTGGGTCAACTGTGCTTTGGAAGAAGTGTCCACTGTCCAGTGCCTGAGCCAAATTCAACGCTGTGACACAGTCATCAGGGCATCATCTCTGGCCGCCAAGCATACCAGGTCATACGTGGCATCAGAAGGAAGGCCGAAGTCAACCCCAAAAGAGGGGTAGTATCATCCAGCTGAAGAGACTGAATCCACTGGAGCGGTGCTCGAGACATCATGCTGGTACATTCTGCCAACTGCAGAACAGTTATCACCACGGTGAACTGGCTCCTCATCAACGAATCCACCTTATGTCCAGAAAATCCTTTAACCACCCAGTCAATAACGCGTGGTGGTTGTTTGAAAGGATACTTTTATTCAATAATTTGAAAACCTGAGAGCCCGACACAGGCCGTGTTTCGTTTTCTACTTCCTCAGGGGATTCAGGTATGCTGCAAATAATAACCATAAATACTGTAATACATTCAAACACATTAAAAATATAAATATATAAAAATATAAAATCATTTTTCATGCATATTGTGATGCAGTGGATAAAATAGAGCATATGGAAGTTCAGGAAAGTGAAGAGCTTACCTCTGATTCACCTGTAGGAAAAGATACAAGGCATAGGAAAACAGCTGAGCAGAAAACACTGTTAGTACAAGAAAAGCCAAAAGCTCATCAAGAGCACCTGTCTCCTAGTTCTCACGTTACGTGCAGGGCTGGGAACCATATAAGGGAGAGTTTTAGTCAGTGCAAGCAGAACTGCCAGGAGAACTGCCAGGAGAACTGCAAAGGAAGTTGCAGAGGAGTGCTGGGAAAGGAAGCTGCAATCCAGGAACCAGGAAGTGGCAGCAGACACAGTGCTCGAGAGAGAAGGGTTGGAAGGAGCAGTGCTGGGAGACGCTTTGATACAGGAAGAAGACCTGGAGAGAAACCAGGAGGGGCCAGCAGCTCAGGAGGACGGTATCTGCAGTTACGGAGTACAGGTCAGCCCAGAGGGAGTTTACCTAGAGAGGGGAGCTTCAAACGTAGCTGTAATCTAAAGAACAGCTGTGAGGCTGACATGGAGTTTCTTAACTCACAGCCTGACTGGGAAGCCGGGGAGAGAAGCCACTACAACCCCAGAGCTAAGACTAGCACCGAGGTAAAGAGAAGGGAACCTTCTTCTTTTAAAGAAAGGTTTAATTACCATGACTGTTGCAAAGGGCGTAGCCCTGAATATAATGCTGTGAGGGAAAGATATCCTAAACTCTCACTTCGTGAAGAGGACCAGTGGAGAGCTTTCCACAGACCAGGAAAATATAACCTGGGGATTAAAGAAGCTTTTGCAGGAGGCGATAGTGAACTCTCACAAGAGGTTCTGCCAGAGTCCTACACATGGGAGGAATCTGACTCAGACGGTTTGGGAAGTGAGCCTGAAGGGATGGTATGGGAGAATAACAGCCACCTTTCAGATCCCATACCAATGGATTGTAATATATGCTGTAAGAATAACCACACTTCTTTATGTTGACCTTTTAAAGGAAACTGCTTTGTGAAGATAACAAAGGAGAGAAGTTTTTGTTACCATTTTTGTGCACTGCTGTGTTTAAGTTTTTGTCCTTAAAGAATGTCCATTCGGGAAGGGGAATAAAACCCATACTTATTTTTCCTTACCACTTGACCACAAGACTCTGTTTTTCATAGCAAGAGCAGGGTAAATTTCTACAACCCTAGGCGACCGACCACCTAATTAGGGTTTTAAAAGGGCTCCACCATACGGGCCCCATCACAATATATAAATATAAAAACATAAAAACCAATAAGAACCTGAACTTAAAAGGTCAATGAATAGAAATATAGGTCAAATATATAAAACTAAATAATGTGAAAACATATATATACACAAAATTTTAAGAATCTGAAAAATCCTTTATCATCATTATTACAAAAGCATTGAAGGGGTATGTAGATAACACAATACTCTTAACCAGTAAGGCTATGTGTAACCTAATGGGAGACAGGAGTGAGTGAGCTGACAAAAAGACATGATAAGTACTAAAATCAAAATAATACATAATTAAATACATAAATAATTAAAAACCTAAACGCTAAAGATGAATAATACCTTATGATGCATAGCATTCTCATGTAAAAACGGCCTGTGTTGGGCTCTCAGGTTTTCAAATTATTGAATAAAAGTATCCTTTCAAACAACCACCACGCGTTATTGACTGGGTGTCTCTTGAGCAACGTGGTGTGGTGCTCTTCTTGGTGGACCGGAAAATCCTTTAAGGCTGATCCACCTTCCACAGGAATGGTGGTCCATCTGGTAACCACCGTAACATGCGCATCCACCTTGGGAATACCAAACAACTCAGCACACTCCTCATCCGAGAGAGCAGAGATCTTCTTACACACCATTAACCCTCTAAGAAGGGAGTCGGCAGAGTCCCACTCTGACCAGATCATATGCTTGATCACATTTGGGAACGGGAAGACAGTAGTGGAGTTTCACACCCCTTGAAGGAGCGGGTGTACCTTCTGCTCCTGCTCTGTCCCAGAAGCATCTGCCACATTGAAGAGGACGAGACCCTGCAATCAATGCTGCTGACTCTTCCTTCCAGGATAGGCGGATCACTCCAGCCTCTGCACAATCTTTTGAAGGCGAGATTACATCTTCATCCACATCAGAGTTCAGTACTGAGCCATCTGAATCCAATCCATAGTCAAAATCTCGGACAGTTCCCAGTTTCTCCCCATCTCTAGGGGACACTTGGTCAAAGATAGTCGAATAAGACTTCCACTCTTAGCCCGCATGAGACTGCACTTGGGAGCACCCAGAGGCCACAGAGTCTGAATTTCCATGCCAGAAGGACCAGGCCTGCTGCAAAAGACAGGGAATTCTGGGGAGGACAGTCTGAAAGCTCTCCTCTAGGACATTACTCCCCAACACCAGGTGGCACAGCCGCCACAGACCTCCCTAGAGAGCGAAGAGCAACTCATAGCATGGTTGCTGGATCCTCCAGCCAACTGAATATCCTTACCCATAGCGCCAACTGTTACCTCCTGCCCTGAGGCAGGCAAAGTCAGACTAACTGTATTCCCCGACTGGGAGGGGGAATCAGGTCCTCCAGAGATGACTCAGAAGCTGCAAATGCAAGAACAGCAGAGTCCAGAATCTGGAGATGAGGCACCTCACTTGTCACAGGTCGAACAACGTTTCCTGGAAGAAGATTATAGAAAGTTAGGTAAGTATCATAACAATGTGTGCTAAGGCTGCGGCAGCCCGGAGGCACACGTTGGAGCTGCTTGGACGGAATGTGCCTTAGGACTGCACGACCACCAAGTGCATAATAGGTAAAAATGCTACCAACGAGCACAGAAAACAGTGGGAAACCCCCCACACCACACAAATGGTCACTAGTAGTCTACCCCAAAATTCATCCCAGGAAGACTGCATCGGGAGCCCCCAACAAGGACAATGACAAGGTCAAGCCTTGGCACTCAGACCTTGAGATCCTCGAGTGGAGGATCCATGCTGAGGTCAGCTCTATTCCGCTGAAACTGTTACTGGCTAGCTGTGCAGCACTGTGGTTAAGGTGGCTGTCAGGCAATTCCCTCCGAGAGCCTTCTGCAATCTTCAGGAGATAGCAGGGGGGACAGAGGAGAAGGGAGGGGCGTTGAGGTTGTGTGAGGCTTTTGAATTCTTCTGTTCTTCCAGGTCCTTCCAATTTTCTGGCTGCTCAACCGGCTGTTATCCAGGGTAAGAGCATACAGCTGAACTAATTTTCCTTCCTTGTATGGCTACCAAAATGACCACAGTCTAGTGGAGCCTCTCATGTCGCGCTCAAGTGAGAAAGTCATCTTTGTTTCTCAAGGTGGTCGTTAATGAGCGTTTAATCAGTCTTCTCCTCTCAATCCTCAGATTTTCTTCAGAGAGGAGAAAAAACATCCACCATCTGCCGGAGACAAAGAAACACTGAGGGGACTTCTGGTGGCTGAGGTGAATAGAGGCATAGAAACATGATGGCAGAAAAAGACCACATGGCCTATCTAGTCTGCCCTTCCATATCAACCACAATTGTCCCTTTTTTTCCTTAAGAGATCTTCTATATTTGTTCCATACTTTTTTGAATTCAGATACTGTTCTCATCTCTTCTACTTCCACTGGAAGACTATTCCACGCATCTACCACTCTTTCCATAAAGAAATATTTCCTCATATTACTCCTGAGTCTATTCCCTTTCACTCTCATCCTATGTACCCTCATAGCAGATCTTGTTTTCAATTGAAAGACTCTCCTCCTGTGCATTTATACCACAGAGATATTTAAACATCTCTATCATATCTCCTCTACCCCGCCTTTCCTCTAAAGTATATATGTTAAGATCTTTAAGTCTGTCCTCATATGCTTTATAATGAAGACCACTAACCGTTTTAGTAGCCGCTCTCTTCACCGACTCCAACCTGTTTATATCCTTTTGAAGATGTGTTCTCCAGAATTGCACCAGAGACATACAGAGGCAATATCGCCTCCTTTTTTCTGCTGGCCATTCCTCTCTCTATGCACGCAAGCATTCTTCTGGCTTTCATCGTCATCTTTTCTACCTGTTTAGCTACTTTAAGATCATCAGACACAGTCATGCCCAGGTCCCAGGAGTGATGCATGGGAGTGATGTCATTGAAACCTGGACTTTTCATTGATTCTTTCTCTCTACCAATCTGTTGGTAGGGGAAAACAATCCACTTGTCTGGATTGGTATAGCAGGATGACTCCCAATACAATCCAGAATAAATCACAAATTGATTATCACTACATTTAAGACATTAAATAATATGGCCCCTGCCTCTTTAATAAAACTTATTACTAAAGACACATCCCAAACTGCGCTACGGAGAGTCCATACAAATAAAATTAGGATCCCAAAAGATTTCACAATCACCAAAAAAACAACTAATAAAAAAGCATTTTCGCATGCAGCTCCCACCCTATGGAACTCCCTCCCTGAAGAAATAAGAGCTTTAAATGATGCAAAGGAGCTCCGCAAGAAATTAAAAACATATTTGTTCATTTCCCATTTCGGCACACTAGAAAATACCCTACCACTAACAGGAAAATGGTTAATAGATATCTCAGGGAATACCTAATTTAATTTCTTCAATCTAGTTACAATTAATAGATGATTTAACAACTATGTGGAAATCCTGTATAGAGAAATATGTAAATAGTTCGAAATATGTAAATAGTTCGATTGTTATATAACAAATTATTTACCATACATAGTTCAATCTTGTTCAATGTATTAGCAAATTGTACTTAGTTATCTAATGTTTCATGTAAAACAGACCTTTTATTCTGTTCATTTTTCGTTCATTGTAAACCGCACCTGATCTGTGGAAGGTAGCGGTATATAAGCAACTGTTAAATAAATAAAAAAATAAAATGTGGAAAGTTGTTTATGAGTTGGTTCTTCTAGTTCTGTTAGTTTGTGTCTTGTGTAGCAGAGATTGAAGATAGTCTGAAGATAGGTTGCGTGAGATTTTGAATATAATCAATAGGACTGTGTATTTAGTATGGCATGCTATGGGAAGCCAGTGTAGCTGTTTCAAGATTGTCATTATATGCTTAGCTCTGGATGCTCCATAAAGCATGTGGGCAGTAGTGTTTTGTACCATCTGTAATGGGTGAACAATGTATTTTGGTAGGTCTTGGAGGATTATTTGTAGTAGTCGAGATGTGGGAACACTATGGTCTAGAAGACAGTTCTGAAGTTGTTGATGTCCAGTAGTAGTCATAGGAGTTGCAGCATTTTTATTTTGTGGCATACAAGCCTTATGATACTAATATGTGGCTGTACTGGTCTAGGGTTATTCCCGTGTAATGTACTTTGGTGATGTTTGTGAGAGAACCATGTTTTGCCAAGTAGATCAATTCAGCATATGTAGATGTGTTGGCTTTCTTCTTCAGTGGTTCAAAAGGAATTATGGGAGCTGATTATCAATTTTAGAAGTGACTACAGAGAAACAAATTAATTTTTACAGAGTCATTACTACTGTTTGCTAAGTGCATCTTTGAGATGCTGCACAGCACACACAGGGCTTGTTTTAACCATATAATCAAAGTAAGGGGCTATTTGTGAACTAAGATGTCTCTAGTATGGCACTGTTCTTTGTTACTTAGGGGTATGTTTACTAAAATGCGGTAAACGTGAATAACGCGCGTTGTATGATGTTAACGATCATAAGTGCAGTAGAACGCGCGTAATCACGTGCCAACAACCGTTAATGTCATACTACGCGCGTTAACCGTAGTTAACGATCGTAAAGCTCCGCGGCGCGTTAAAACAGCGCAGAAGGTGGCGAGTGGGCGGAGAGAAGGGGTCAATGGGCGGAGAGTGGGCGGGGAGAGGCTCCCCTCATACTAACGCGCTGAATTGCAGAGCACAATTCCAACGCGAATGAAAACCTGCCGTTAAAGGCATATTAAAGGGAAGAGAAACCATTTACATCAGCAATGTACAGCAAAACCGGGGAAACCTAGAAAACGTGAGCAGTGTGAGATATGTGCACTGAACAAAATAGCAAATAGGAATGGAAAAAGACCACAACAAAATCCTAAAAAACTATAATCAAGCTGGCCAACAGTGATATTAATGGCAACCACTAAAACACTGCCAGGAAAGCTCCAAAAAAAGAAATGAGTCTTGGCCACGGATTGTAGACCCCCTCCAAAAATCATTTCCTAATCCTAATTATGAGCGCTCCTGGGAGTGTGTTCCAGGGTTGCCCATTAATATCACTATTGGCCAGCTTGGTTATGTTCCTATCCTCTCATGCCGAGGTCATATTTGGGGTTTATGTGCACCTATGTCACCATACAAGGTGAATGAGCCCACAGTAAAAATGTGCAGAGCAGAGTTCAGACTCTTCTGGCCAGGTGTCCTATCACCAGGGACTGCACTGTCACTGTGGCTACAGTGTGGTGGACACAGCCAGTACCTGTAGGACCAGAGGGTCACAGGCTCAAATCCCAGCTGGGGCCTCTGCCAACCCAGTCTCCATATCTTACCCACCACTAAACAGAAATAGTAAAGACACCCCTTTATTGCAGAGAACAGAGGCATTGTTCAAACACCAATATGTTACCCTACACCGCACACACCATAACAATGGCCATTACCAACAGCTGAGTCCCACAAATGCAGTCCTGGAGTGGCACACCTCAATCAGGTTATATTCATTTTCCAAGATAAGGACATGTCAGCATGTTGGCGGAAGGGTACAGGTGATGGAGAGGGCAGTGGCTGCTAGTCCCAGCAGACAGTGGCTTAGCCATGTGCAGGCTGCCACATCCACAGCAACAGACAGACCCTGTTGGATGTATAGTCATGGACTACCCAGGGAATATAGCATATCTGTGGCAACACGGTGGTGCAGTGCACACAGACAGTGTGTGCAAGAACAGAAGGTCACAGGTTCAAAGCCCAGCTGTGTCAATGTCCATTCCAGTCCACATATTTTTCCCCCAACTGTACCGTGACTGTAATGACAAACCTGTATTGCTGCGAACATACACATGGTTATTACGCCTATATATTACCACACCAAGCACAGACACCAGAAACATCCGCATTACCTAGAGCAGAGTCCCCCAAATGCAGCCCTGGAGTGCCACACACCATTCAGGTTCCATGCTGCCTCTAATGAAGATGCCTGTGCTGCATAGCTATGCACCACCCCCATGGTATGCAGATGTAGGCCATGCATATTTATGTGGGACAGCAGGAAAACCCGAACAGTGTTTGGCACACCAGGACCTGAGTTGGGAACCTCTGCTGTAAAGCACCAGCCAACAGGGGCAGACACACCCACACCCACACCCACAGGCGCCAGTGGCAAATGCCCCCTGGAGAGGCAGGACATTGGGCCCTGTGTGCATCTCCCAATACTAGCACAAGCATACCCTAGCAATGACACCCTACACCTGGGTAAACAGTACGCACCTATCAAACATTTCCTATGATTACTGGTAGATATCAAGTCCTACGTCAAGCACAGTTTGCTCATGTAGCTCCATCAGAACAACCATTCTGATGTCTGCGGGGTGTGCTACAGGTCAGGTCACTGACAGTGTTTACCACCCTGGGGAGTGACGGCCAACAGTATTGCAGACCATATCCATGCCTGGACTGTATCCAGGACTGGTGTGGTGGGCAGGGCTGCTGAACCCCCTCTACAGTAGCAGAATGCTGGCATAGGTGTTGGAGTGTGTGTCTGTCTCTACAGTGTGTGGTGGCTGCAAACACCTTCCACAGGCCACACGGCCAGCACTGTTGCCAGTATTGGCCGGCAACCGTGCATAATGAGGAGCAAGGTACCATGGGTAGAGCCCAGACATGGTGGCATGGGCAAGCTGCATCTGCACAGCGCATAGGGCACCGACTGCGGCATATTAGTGCCCGGCCACCACCTATACAGACAGGGTGACCGCTGTATGTCCTGCAGGGAGCTCAGTCTCACCCTGACTGTGCAGTGACCACAGCATGGCTAAGCATCCCCATAGTGCTATATTGTAGTTCTGTCATGTGATATGTATGTGTTTCCCTATGGGGGCCAGTCACTGACCTATCTGCTTGTTGTGTATGCTGCCATCCCAGTCCAGTTCTGGATGCATGCATTTCCAACAGGAACATGCATCATGGACCAACTAGCAGACTGTTTGCAGCTGGTATATGTCCTGATGGAGAGCCTTGCAGGGTGCATTGGCTGAAGGCCTGCTGCAGGACAATATCATATAGTGGTGGGGTCCAGCCTAGCATATACAGGCCTAATGTCTGTCTGCTATTGTGCTATGGATATGTAGAGAGCTGCAGTAACTGCCCTGAGGGGTGTCTGACCCACAGCAGAACTGGGGGTGATGGTCCCTTCCACTGCCATCAGTGCAGGGAGGGAGAATGTGGATCGGGTGATGGGAGACTGTGTTTACCACCAGAATCCCCCTAGGGACTATACCTGACTGATCCAGACAGATATATCCAAGGTGTTTGTGCCGAAACTACCTATCCCACACATCAACACTGCTGTGGATGTCCAGCATGGCCTATGTCTGCCATGGATGTTGCTGTGGACCTGCTGCTGTACGCATCACTGCACCCTCACGGTGAGCGCAGTACCCGCACAATGTGACGGTGTGTAGCTACACTGTGCCAGTAAAACACACGCTCAGAAACCCCTACCATGCCTAGGTGCTGTGGGGGTGCACATGTTCAGTTACCCCACCAGGCCAAGGTGCTGTGGGGGTGCTTTCCCCATGGTGTGTATCTGTGAACGGCTGATTTGCATGTCAAGTGCATCATGGGTGTGACTGGGCCAATCAAACCCTGAGAACTACTGTGGATGGACTGTGTGGTGAACTGACGTCCCTCTGTAGTCAGCCAGTCATAGAGAAGGAGATACAGATACTGACATAACTGCAACCCACTGTCAAATGCACCGACTGTGGAGCCAGAGGTTATGGGTACGAACCCACTGTGCTGATACGTAGCAGGGCTGTCAGATGCAATTCCGCTTGGAGCAGTGTTGTCTGAAAAAAAACATTATCTGAGGTGCTATAGAGAATCAAAGCCAATGTTCTATGCCCAAAGGCCAGAGAGGAAATAGTTCAAATGTGAAAGAAAACACATGAAAAGCAGCAAATCCATGCTATACATTCCCAGAAAGTAAACCTCACAACACCTCCACATTGTTCCCAATGTCAACCTTACAGCTAATTAATCTGGGACTCCCTCTGTGGCCCTGTCTCCACACATTCCCCTCAATACATCTAAACAAAAGGTACATCAGATATGTCTGATACAGCTCTACGTCATGGTCACCTCTAGGCAAAGGAAGGTGAATGTATGCAAATGTGAGATGTGTGCAGCAGAAGGGGCTAGGAAACATAAAGCAGACCCTGTAATGAGCAGAGTCCAAACGACTTTACCTAGGAGATGTAGCAGCAGTACTAAAACCTGGGGGTTACATATTAAGTGCCCACGCAGGTAAGAACACACGTACCCACGCACGCTATTACGCCCGCACCAAGGCACGTAGCCATGCCCGTAACAACGCACGTGGCTACGCCCGTAACAACGCACGTGGCTACGCCCGTAACAACGCACGTGGCAACGCACATTTCTTTCTGAAGACATGGCTGCAATGTCTAGAAAGCCAGCATTCACACAAAGGGAGCTCTACCTGCTCACAGAGCTATTTTGCCTCAGACAGAGGCGCCTATTCCCTGGGTCATCGAGAAGGCAGAATCTGGTGAGGGTGAGAAGGGCATGGGAGCGCCTCACTGTTCGGTACAACCGAAGCTCAGACTACCCACGTGAGGTAAGTTCATGGGAACAGGCACCCCAACCCAGGATGTGCAGAGGAACACCATGCAACCAAGTCAACAATCAACTATGCACAAATAGGGACTGCAAGGTGTCTCCGCATCCAGCTGTGAGTGAGGTCTGTCCCACCCCCCCAAAACAGACTCCCCCTGGCCACAGGGGGTGCCTGCAAACATCACGCAGGTGAATTACAGAACACATTCTTATGGTATGTGCCGCTGTTGTAGTCTCAATGATGTGCCCTGTCCACAGAGGACCATAGGCACATCACAAATGCCAAGACACACACAGGGGTGTGTCACCTGGCCCTGTCTGTGATCATAAGGCCAACACACATCCCAGGAGACAGCAGGCCCCACCTCAGGGGCCATCCCCTGTCCTGGTGCAATGGTATATGTCCCTGTTAGGGGGTAAAAGACATAACTATAGCCCAAGGATGCTGCAGGCCCCAAATGAGGGTCTATCTTCAGTCCCTGTGCTATGGTATCTGTCCCTGTCTGTGAGTAAAAGACATAACTATAGCCCAAGGATGCTGCAGGCCCCAAATGAGGGCCTATCTTCAGTCCCTGTGCTATGGTATCTGTCCCTGTCTGTGAGTAAAAGACATAACTATAGCCCAAGGATGCTGCAGGGCCCCAAATGAGGGCCTATCTTCAGTCCCTGTGCTATAGTATCTGTCCCTGTCTGTGAGTAAAAGACATAACTATAGCCCAAGGATGCTGCAGGCCCCAAATGAGGGCCTATCTTCAGTCCCTGCGCTATGGTATCTGTCCCTGTCTGTGAGTAAAAGACATAACTATAGCCCAAGGATGCTGCAGGCCCCAAATGAGGGCCTATCTTCAGTCCCTGCGCTATGGTATCTGTCCCTATCTGTGAGTAAAAGACATACCTATAGCCCAAGGATGCTGCAGGTCCCAAATGAGGGCCTATCTTCAGTCCCTGTGCTATGGTATCTGTCCCTGTCTGTGAGTAAAAGACATAACTATAGCCCAAGGATGCTGCAGGCCCCAAATGAGGGCCCATCTGCAGGCCTTGTGCTATGGTATATGTCCCTGTCTGTGAGTACAGGAAACAGACCATATCCCCAGGATGCTGCAGGCTCCAAATGAGGGCCCATCTGCAGCCCTTGTGCTATGGTATCTGTCCCTGTCTGTGCATACAGGGCTCAGATATAGCCCAAGGATGCTGCAGGCACCAAATGAGGGTCTATCTGCAGTCCCTGTGCTATGGTATCTGTCCCTGTCTGTGAGTAAAAGACATAATTATAGCCCAAGGATGCTGCAGGCCCCAAATGAGGGCCTATCTTCAGTCCCTGTGCTATGGTATCTGACCCTGTATGTGCATACAGGGTTCAGCTGTAGCCCAAGGATGCTGCAGGCTCCAAATGAGGGCCCATCTGCAGCCCTTGTGCTACGGTATCTGACCCTGTTTGTGCATACAGGGTTCAGCTATAGCCCAAGGATGCTAAAGGCCCCAAATGAGGGCCCATCTGCAGCCCTTGTGCTATGGTATCTGACCCTGTTTGTGCATACAGGGTTCAGCTATAGCCCAAGGATGCTGCAGGCTCCAAATGAGGGCCCATCTGCAGCCCTTGTGCTATGGTATCTGACCCTGTTTGTGCATACAGGGTTCAGCTATAGCCCAAGGATGCTGCAGGCTCCAAATGAGGGCCCATCTGCAGCCCTTGTGCTATGGTATCTGACCCTGTTTGTGCATACAGGGTTCAGCTATAGCCCAAGGATGCTGCAGGCTCCAAATGAGGGCCCATCTGCAGCCCTTGTGCTATGGTATCTGACCCTATTTGTGCATACAGGGTTCAGCTATAGCCCAAGGATGCTAAAGGCCCCAAATGAGGGCCCATCTGCAGGCCTTGTGCTATGGTATCTGTCCCTGTCTGTGAGTACAGGAAACAGACCATATCCCCAGGATGCAGTAGGCCTCACCTCAGAGCCCTACCCCTCATCCTGGTGGTGTGGTGAATGCCCCAGACAGTCAACACAAGAGGCAATCCAGATCCCCAGGATGCAGTAGGCCTCACCTCAGAGCCCTACCCCTCATCCTGGTGGTGTGGTGAATGCCCCAGACAGTCAACACAAGAGGCAATCCAGATCCCCAGGATGCAGTAGGCCTCACCTCAGAGCCCTACCCCTCATCCTGGTGGTGTGGTGAATGCCCCAGACAGTCAACACAAGAGGCAATTCAGATCCCCAGGATGCAGTAGGCCTCACCTCAGAGCCCTACCCCTCATCCTGGTGGTGTGGTGAATGCCCCAGACAGTCAACACAAGAGGCAATCCAGATCCCCAGGATGCAGTAGGCCTCACCTCAGGGCCCTACCCCTCATCCTGGTGGTCTGGGAAATGCCTCGGTACGTGACCCATTGGGTCAAACCATATTGCACACTGTTAATTGTATATGTGTAGCGGCAGAGGCCACCAAAGGGTGTCTGACCCCTAATGTCAATATGTGTTTGCACCCCAATAGGTCGAGGATCTCCGCAAAAAGGCAGGGAGCTGAGGGCACGATATCCCCGTTTTGTGCGCCGAGTGCAGAGGGAGCGGCTGGCACAACAGGACGGTGAGTGATGTGACATGGCCCTGTGGCCCAGTGGCTGACATGACCACAGGATGTATGTTACTGCTGTGGCACATGTGTGACCATGGGAATGACACGTGTCCCCCTCTCCCACAGTGGATGCACGTGCTGCGGAGTAACAGGTGGTGCAGGATCCGGGCCACGGTGATCCGCAAGGAGAAGATGACATGGATGTGATGCCTGACCCAGCGGAAATGCTGGTGGAGCACCACACACCACCTCATGGGGCCGAACAACCCTCGGACACAGAGGGGGAGGAGGAGGATGTGGGGGAGGGTGGGGGGCCGGCTGAGGAGGACATGCAGCTGCCCCGTGCGGAGACGGTGGGGGAGGAGGTTGGGGAGGGGGGGAGGGCAGAGGTGGTGGGGTGCAGGGGGAGGAGGGGCGGGTGCAGGTGGCCCCGGGCGGGTAGGGGCCCTGCTGTAGTGGGACAGGGGCCTGAAGTGGGTGACCTGCCCAACGTTGTGCTGGTGGGGGATGGGGGGGCATGTGTGGTGGGTGCCCAGCAACATGAGCTGTCACAGGGCTACGGGGGCGCAAGCGACCTGCACCATGGTGATGGCGACGCACACCCCCTGGACGTGGGCATGCAACACATAGCCGAGGACATGCGCACCGTGGATGCAGCCACACAGACACGGGGAGACCTGTGTCTGTGTGGCTGCATGTGCGGTCTGCGCGTGGCCGCGGCTGTGCGTGCGCATGCACACGCCCAGAGGCAGAACGTCCTTATTATGGGGCAGGTCCTTGCGACCCTGACCATGGTGGCTGACCGGCTACGCTTGTTGGAGGATCGCGTAGCTGGGGCGCACTGGAACAGCCACCATGTGCCAGGGGTCCCCGGGGTGTGTAGCGCGTGGATACGCAGTACACACCCGCCCTGTGACAGCCCATGCCATGGCCTCTCCATCACAACGTCCACAGGGATGGGAGTGCCCAATGCTGTGTGGCTAGGAGGCCTAGTTGGACCATGCTGGTCTTTATCTGGCATCATATACTATGTAACAATGTTGGACTATGTGTGTCCCAGTTCAAATGTTGTAAATATGTTTTAAATATAAATATGTTTTAAATGTTCTACGTTTCATATATGAACCTGGTGGTCAGATGTCCCTCATTGCTAGGTGACAGTGCTGTGCGAGTGATGGGTGTGTCAGTGTTCACTCTGAGAGGCGAGGGAGGACGTGGAACAGGTAAGGGCTGCGGTGAGAGCACCTCCACAGACATGTCACAGCTACGTTGCTGAGAGGGTGGGGCAACGAGCAGGGGGGAGAGTGGCATGCATGAGTGACGTGCGACAGCAGATGTGTACGAAGGTGCGGGGCGCGCAGCACAGAGTGACAATGGGACATATGGCGGGGGAGGGTGGACGGCCTGTGTAGCCTATCCAGCATGACCCCATAGTGTTAGGCTGTGGTGGCAAAGGTAGGACGGCTGAGGTGTATGCGTATGGGTGGGGTTAGGGTGAGAACACAGAGGGTGCACCTGAGGAGGTGGTGCAGCTGGTGCCGGAGGGGGGGGGAGTGAGCGGTGTTGCCAGCTGTGACTGTGTAGGGCCCGACAACAGCTGGCTAGATGGCAAGCACATATACCAGCATGCAGGGTGGGAAAGGGGGATGGTACAGGATGGTCCAATGATCCGCTGGGAGACGCATGACCACCTTGCTGTATGGTGTGATGGGTGTAATGGCTGGCCCTAGGGGGTGCAAGAGCATACTGTCAGTGGAGTGCATTGGCCCATCGGTGGTGGCACCCACAGGGGTGTGGGGGTCTGGGGGTGGGCACAGCAGAGGGTGGGGACGGGGGCTTAGCGGGATAATGCCCAGAGGAGTGGCACAGTGTGGCGTGGCTGTGGATGGGGTGGAGCGCAGTGTGGATGGTGCGACAGGTGACAGTTAATGGATGTAGCTTATGGAGCCAAATGTGGTATTGGGATGTGCCTGATGGGGGGCAAGGGGGTGTAGGTGTATATTGCGGCCACTGGTGCACAGGGTGATGGGTAGGCCTTCCCGGGGGGTCACCCTAAGGTGTTGGAAGCTGCAAGGGTGTGCTCAGGGGACCACAGTGGACATGTGTCACGGGTGCGCCAAGGTGGATGTCTGTGGGAGCATGTGAACCGGAGTACGTGACATGTGCAGTGCACATACTGTATGGGTTTAGCATGATGGGAGCGGCCAATGTGGCTCCCCATGCAGGACATACAGTGCACCTACACCAACACAGAGACTAATGGTGGGTGAGGGCTCAACAGGGTATTGGTCCACGGGGTCCGTGAGCCCCCACGACACAATGCAAGCCACCACGACATGGGAATGGTGGTCCAGCATTGCAGCTTATGTGATTGGCTGCGTACCCATGGTGGACATGGCTGAAGGGGGGGGGCAATGGCTGATGACATCAGTGGCACCGTGTCGTGCTCTGGTCACGGGCCAGGGGGTGGGGTGGGGGGTGTGATTGTCGGGCCCCAAATGAGACAATGAACACATGTCACCTTCACTGGCCACCTGTGTAGCCCTTTATTTTCCCCTCCCTCTGCCACCCCTTGGGCGGCCCCGCCCAACCCTTGGTGTTTGTTGCCCCCCTGCTGCCGCTGCTGGTGCTGTTGCTGCTGCAGGTGTATGTGGTGGTGTTGGCTCTGGCTGCTGCAGATGGACAGTGACTGCTCCCCTGCCTGCCGCTATCCGCTCCTGGGCGTCAGCCATCCTTTCACACGCCGTGGCCATGCGGTCGACACGAGCAAGGACCCCAGACATGGTCCGCTGCAGGCGGCATGCCAGCCGCAGTTGGCGCCGCTGTGCCCATGCCACCGAACGCAGTACATGCCGTATACCTGTGGGGAGAGGCCATAGTGCAATGTGAGACAGGGGTTAAAAGCAACACCTGTTCGGAGGCATATCAACCATAGCACATTAGGACACTCACCCTCTGCATCTCTGTGGGCTACTGCAGAGTGCACCTGCATCTCCCCGATGACATCTGCCACAGCAGCCAGTGCCTCGTTCCTGTGTCGCTCCGCCTCATCCGCAGGCCCGTCCCCAGTGCCTGCAGTGGTGGGTGTTGTGTCCCCGTCTGCAGTTCCTGGGACCTGCATGTCCCCATCCCCCAGGGGTGCGGCCTGCCTCTCCGCTCCCACATGGGCCACCTCAGACACAGTGTCCACTGGGCTGGATGGTCCCGCGGCTGACTCGCCCTGTGCCTCCTCCTGGGCGTCGATGGCGCTGACATCAACTGGGTGCCACAAGGTTACATAGGTCAGATGGGGGTCTGGCTGCCTCCCCACCCCATCACATACCCCCTCAGGCATCTGTGGTTTGTTGATCCGCGTGTGTCTGGCCCATGGCTCTAGTGGCAGCCCACTACGTTTGTGCACTCCCCATGCAAGTATCCCCTGTGCCCTGCTTCCCCAGGCCCCCCACACCCCTGGGTGCTGCCGCACACCCCATGCATGGCCATCACCACCCTCATCCTGCCACCACCCAGCCTGTCCTAAGCAGGTGCAGTGTGCCTTCCGGTTGGCCGTCTCCTTACCCGTGTGGCCCTACTGCCCCTGCCAGCTCTGCACCGTGAGCCATGCAACATGTCGGCACCCTCTGCTGTCACTGTGGGCCTGCCACCCCTGCAGTCTCCCATTCACTTACTTTTGCCGCCCACTGCCACCCATAGACAGGCCCCCCCACCGTGGCTCTTGAATGGATGCTGCCTCTGTGTCTCAGTTGCCCCCCCAATTCCAAAACAGCCACGTACTACCCCCCCCCCTCTGTTGTGGCGCACACCATGTATCTGTGCTATATCCCACAGTTGGTCCGCACTCCCCCCTTACCTGCTTGTGGGTGCGCTGTGTCCAATGCAGCGGGTAGGCCATGTACATATATTGGCCCAAGTCTCTCGGCCAGGCGACGTTCAAGGTCTGAGAGGTTTGCCACCTGAGCTGGGCCCCCTCCAGTGCCTTGGGCCCCACGTTGCTCCCTCACAAGCTCAGTCCGTATGTTTCTTTTGATGTCACAATAGCGTTTTCGCACGTTTTCAATATCGCGGTGGGGTCCCCCTGCTGCTGCCACTGCTGCCTGGACCTCAGACCATGCCCTGTTGCGAGTGGCTATTGTGAGGGTTGAGCTCTGGCGCCCAAACAAAAGGTCATATCTCTCCAAGATGTTTGCCAGGAGGAGATCATTTTCCTGCTGGCTGAAGCATACGGCCTTCCGCCGTATCTCTGCTGGGACTGGGACCCTGGGCTGCCTTGGTCTCCCAGCTGCACTTGCATGTGCACTTGGTGCTTGCCCAACCCCAGATGGCCCTGGTACCTCATCTTCGCCAGATGTTGTTTGTGCTGATGGGTGGGTGGGCTGGTCCACTGCATGCTGCTGCTCCTCTGCCTCCCTGCGCTCCATACTGTCACGTATGGTTGTGCTTGGGGGTTTGCCATACACAGCCAATCATAGATATAGGTTTTCATGGGGCGTGGGTCGTGGGGCGTGGGTCGTGGGGCGTTGGCTATGCGCAAAGCCACGCGCACAGCCACGTGTGCCACGAGGTGTGTTGCGATGCGCGGTGCTAACGTGCAGGAAGTGACATCATATGTGTTCGTGTAGGCAGCAGGTGCCATTTCAGGGATCCATCATACACGTGCCTTTATAACAGTTTCATTGTGTGTACTGCTGGCCCACATATTCCCACGTTTGATATATTGCTATGTTTATCTGCACCTTAGTAGTAGCGCTGGACGCTGCAGCACTAAGTGACGCGTACGTGACATCACTCAGACGTTGCACACTTCGTTACGCGCGTTACAACGCCTCTTCCGTTCCCTGCTCATGGGCATGTTTGTTGTCTGTCACTCCTATATTGGCGTCTGGGTGTGGTTTCTAGTGTGATACGCAGTTTCTTTACACCCTGCTACATCTCAGGGACTCACGTAGATGATTGTGAAATGTAGATGATTGGCCGCGGGTGCATTATGGGAACGTGCGACACAGCGCGCGGTGCCATTTCAATCAGGTAAGTTTTATGTTTGCTGTATTCTGGATCTTTCTATTCCACCAGGTGTGTGGCGATCATGTGATGTCCATCCCCACCCCGACCACTATTTCTAACCCAGCTATCCTCCAACCTGTGTCTATCATGGCTCAGACTGCGCATGCAGGTGGTGCAGTGGTTGCATTGGTCGAACTGGCTGGGCTGCTTTTTCCGGAGGAGGGAGATGTTTTTCCTGGGGCTGCGGCCCTGGGAATGGGTGCAATGCCACTGCAACTCAGGCCTGCAGCTGTGGGGGCTGCACAGGCGGGTGTGGGTGACCAATGGCGCCGTAGGTGTGCTGAAGCACAACCCCGCCTGGAACGTCTCTACAGGCCCAGGGCCTTGCTCCAGGACCTGAGAGAGGGCCAGGTAATCTCCCTCTACCGGCTGGACACAGGGGCCATTAGGGAGCTCTATCAGGAACTCAGACCTAACCTTGAGCCCCTGACTGCCCGGTCACATGCTATACCGGGTATGACCAAGCTCCTGGCTGCCCTACATTTCTTTGCCTCTGGCTGTTTCCAATCCTCGGTGGCAGCAGTGGGTGGTATGAGTAGGCCCACCTTCTCCCGCTGTCTCCACCAGGTACTGCGTGCCATGGTCAGCCGGGTTGGGAATTACATTGCAATTCCCAATGGGAGGCAACATTGGGCGGCCCTGGCACAGGCATTCCATAGGATTGCTGGGATACCACACGTGATGGGCGCTATAGATTGCACACATGTTGCCCTTGTCCCGCCACGCGACAGGGAGGCTGTGTACCCAAACCGCAAACACTTCCATTCCCTCAATGTGCAGGTTGTTTGTGATGCAAGTATGCATATCCTGAATGTGGTCCCGCGGTTTCCAGGGTCTGCCCATGACTCCTATATCCTGCAGAACTCGGCAGTGTTTGGCCAGTTTGAGGCTGGTCAATATGAGGACTACGTCCTGCTGGGTGGGTATTCAACGTGTATGACATGCACCTACTGTAGGTGGGTGTCCATACACCATTGTCACCATTGTCCACTGCATGCCTGACATTGCGGTGTTATTTCCAGGTGCAGACTATTGGGTGTGGCACACTACCTCATGCCGTGTCACTGGTGTTTTGGTCACAGACATATGTGCAATGACACCCATCTCTCTGTCTACCATGTGTGTTTGTTTGCTCTCACATGTGTGTCCCAGCGGCCATGTGGTGTCGCCTTTACCGTGGCCTTGCCTTTTTTTATTCTGAGTTACTGTGTCCAGGGGCACCCGTGCTGCATATGATGTGTCCCCTCCATGCCTGTGAGCTACACCTGCAACATGCCCATGGCCTCCACATCTGGGCACGGGCATACTGCACTGGCAATTGTACACATGTCTCCCAGTGGGGTCAGTCACTTGGGCAGCCCATATGTTGCATGGTTGTACGTGTGCCATCCTGTGGGGGGGGATGGGGTCACAGACACATCCTCATGGTGGTCATTCTGTATGCGCGACCTTCTCTCTCTGGCCATGCTGGGGGCTACACGTGAAATGTGCTTTGGGCGCTTCAGCTATGACACATGTCTGCTGCATGTCTGGGCACCTTCTTCGGTGTCCCCTGCCACCACCGCCTGTTGCTTCCCCCACCCCACCCCCGCAATGTATCCCAGTGGCCTATGCAGTGTGTGCGCCAGATCAGGCCAGCCACCTACTTGCACACCTGTGCATCCCTGCACCCCCGGGTGTGTTTTGCCACTGTCGGACATCTTGGCTCACAGCTCCCACCACTGCTCTCTTTCGGCACAGTTTTGGCACATGTCCTGTGACACGGTTACATGGGTGTGCACTGCCCCTATCGGCATGTCATGGTCATTTGCCTCTGGCCTCGACAGCCTCTGATGCACTACCACTGTGTGCACTGCTTTTGCCTCATATCTGTGTGCACAGCCTCTCGGCTGTCCAGTTCTGTATTGCTACGTCTGTCATTCTATTGGTGCCTCAGCACGCATGTAACCTTGCACCATTGTTTTCTGCAGGTGATGCAGGATATGGGTGTCGCACCTGGCTGCTTACCCCTGTGCGTCTCCCTCGGCCAGGTGCAGAGATACGGTACAATGAGGCCCATGCCTCCAGTCGCTCAGTGATTGAGCGCACCTTTGGCGTTCTCAAAAGTCGCTTCAGGTGTCTGGATAGGACTGGCGGGGCCTTACAGTACGGACCGCTGACTGTGGCAAAGATCATCATAGCCTGTTGCATCCTCCACAACATTGCTCTCAGGCACAATGTTCCAGTCGATATTAATGAGGATCTCGGGGTGGATCCTGTGTGCCCTCCTGCACCTGGCCATGGTGACACACATGCGGGGATGGCAGCCAGGCAACATCTGATCGAGGAGCTCTTTTCCTGTAAGTTATGGGTGTGCTGGGGACATGTCTCTGGGTTAGCCATGTGTTAGCTGGTGTACGGACGGATTGTGCCGCACTGCCATCTCATGTCTCCATATCTCTGTCATGTTCTTGGCTCCACAGGATGAGCTTCTGTGTTCCGGGCCCACACGGATTGGCTGACTATGCTGCCCGAAGCTGTGCTGCATGTGGGGAGTGTGTGTTCATATATGCACCATTCCTGTTGACTCGGGTGAGTTGTCAGATAGTGAGGATTGCATTGCTGTCGTCACGGTTAGACCCATATATGTTGTTTTCTCTCCACTGCTCCTATGGTGATGCACATGTCTTTGGACCACTGCTCCATCACCCTTAGCTTCCATCTGTCACACATGTGGCCATTACCTGTTCACATCTTGGGAGTCTTCATGGTGTATCTTAGACACATATTGTGAGGTTGTGTGTGTACTCAGGCACAGGACATTGTATTGTTGGAGGGTATGTTGAACAGCCACTGCCATTGAGTCATTTGACAGATTTGTGCCACTCATGCATGTACTGTTGATGTGTGTCTCCATTTGTCGTTCAGTGTTGGGGGTCCTGCCATCTGAACCTTCTGGCATGCGTACCTTGTCACACAGTGTATGTTACTGTTTCTGATTGACCTGTCTACATGGCCGGTCATTCTGCACTACCCTGCCTATCTGTGTTGTAGGGATGTGTTTGGCCCACCTCTCCAATTATGTTCCCTCATCCCTCTGTTACCTTCTGCTTGTGGGCTAATGTACATTGTGCACATGTGTCATATATTTTTCTCAGATGTGTCACAGTTTTGCTGGTGGTCCAATGTACATCAACATTGTGTTTCCGCAAAACACAATGCACCGTGGACATGTTCCACTCACAGCTACCCATGCAGACGTGGTGATGTCCGCCGTCCATTGGTGTCTGCATCCGCTATTGGGGCTCTTTGTGCTCTTGCCTGACATGGACATTCCCAGTCAGGCCACTGGTATACCTTTCAGGTGGGCCTCACCTTCCATCCTCTGGGAAATACACCACGTGCTGATGCTGCATTTGGCCTATTGCTATCAGGATGTCCTTCGTTGTTATCTGTGTGTGCCACCACTGCTGCACATGCTCTGGACCCCTGGGGTGTATGCGTGTCATGTGCATTTACATGAATATATTGGGATGGTGTCCTGGTCTTCAGGGATATCTCCTGCAGTGGTCCATGTGCACTGTGCTCAGTGTTGTGGCCATGTCATGTGGTGCTATCTATGCATTCTGGGTGTTGCTGTTTTTATGTGTGTGTCTCATTTCTGTCCTCCAGGGGTCGTGGGTAGGTGTGCCTTTCCCTTACCTGATATCTGCATCTTTTCACACAGGACACTGACAAAAATGTTGACACATGTGCTCCACTGCATCTGTTGATCCCGTCATCCATATGTGCTTGGCCACAGCACCCATGTGAGCGTGTTCCTGGATGTTGGTTACACAGGGAGATAGTCCTCTGCACTTTGGACACAGGCCTTTTTCTCTTACTCATTGCTGGCCTATTGTTACTGTTCCTGCAGTGACTTGCCTGCCGTTGCTGCCATGACCTGTTTGGGTGTTTCTTTTTTTGCAGTAGGGGGGTGATGAGCTGTACATGGGTTGGTGATTTTTGAAACCGTCACTGTTGACATGGCATGTGGCCTTGTCACTCTGCATGCTTTCACCAGAGTCTTTTGTTTGCTGGGGATGGTGTCTGCTGTGCATACAGTGAGTGCATACACTGTGCGGACATGTCATGGTGGGACCCTCCACCTCACATATTACTGTCTGTTTGCAACGTCTTCTGAGTTAGGGCTTTGGATTTTGGGTGGCACCAGCGGGGGGTGGTCAGGGTGTGTAGGCTCCACGGGCAGAAACAGGTGGGTGGCGTCGCAACGTGGGTTGGGTGTGTCCTTGCGATGTTGGCTGCCACACAGGCCCCATGTCGTTCTTCACGTCATATGGTGCATCGCAATGCAGAATATACTTTCTACTTTGGTCTGGTGATTGACTGTTGGGGACAGATGTTTGCACCTTCGTTGTTTTGGAAATTTGGGGGTTTGGTCACCCCATTTCATTACCACTCGTTGTGCTTGACGTTTTGGGTGACATCTGGCAGTTGTCTTTTCCTTCCTTGTTTGCTGCTTACTTGGCCATATGATGTGTGCAGCCCCATCACATCTCCGCCCACCCATCCATGGTTGAGCTGTTCATGTCCGTGTGGCATGTTTGCTGCCCCTGTGCCACATTGTCTGGACTAATTTAGTTTCTCCTCCTGGAGTGGTGCATGTGCTGGGCTACCTGTGTATTGGTGCTGCTGATGTTGATTGGCCTGGGCCTCATCCCTGATCTTGTTGGTCATTAACATGCTCCTCTTTCAGTCCATTGCCCTTTCCACAGCCCTCCACATGGCCCTCCATTGGCCTATTCCCTTCCACCCCTCATGTGTCACTCCCCTGATCAGTTGCATGTTGTTTACACTGCATTATATTTCCTGGTGTGTGTGTGTGTGGACCTGTTCATATGTGTCTTCCATCCCACCTGTGGACTGTGTTGTTGGCTGTGGACCCCTCCTCCACAAGTGTACTGCATCTTGGCTACGCTCTGTGGTTCCATCGCCTGACACGCAGCTGTGGTTTTGGATGTTGACATGCTGTGATCCTGTCTGCATCCATTTCTGTGTGCCTCAGGGTGTTGTTGTGGTCATTTTTTTTCTGCAGTGCTTTCCATCCTAGTGGTCATAGCTTTGCACTCTCTCTGTTCCCCTGTTTTTCTGCCTTTCCTGCACTGGTACCTGTGGTCGCTGTAACACTCATTTCTTGGCTTCTACGTCCGGCCCGCTCATATTATCCTAATCACATTTGCTGTCCATCCTTTGGTCCATCTATCTGCATCATTGTGATGTGAGATGTCCTGTATGTTGCTGTGGACTGTTGCTCCGTATCCTACCCTGCTACCCTTGTCTGCATAGCATCTCTTTTTGCTTGGTGGTCCCGTGCCTGTTCTGCATTTTCGACTCACTCCTCTGGCCACCTCACCCTCCACTGGGGGACACATATTCTCCTCACCTGCCACACACTGTTTTTCCGGTACTCCAGGGTGCCAACACCCTTTGCTGTGATGCTGTTGCCACCGCCATGTTTGTCTGCGCTGCTGCCAGACACGTGCGATGCTGTCAGGGATGAGGGTCCGTTAACTCCCTACTCGCCCTCCATCTGTCGCCTGTTTCATTGTCTTTACTGTGGGTTCTAGGTGGTGTTTGTACTACATCTGTCTCTGTTCCACGCAGGTCCTGCAGGCCCTCCAGGAACACCTTGCAGCCCCTAGGGCACACTGACCTTGGCAAACATACCATTTTTGGAGCACCGTGCCATATTGTTCTATGGGCCACGGTTCCATCAGCACTCTCCTATCCCTATGTACCTCATATTGCACTTAGCTTTGGACACCTGTCTTGACACCGTACTGGTACACCTTTTCAGGCTTCTTCTTGGGCACACTGTTGGGCTACTGTCTTTTGCTGCTCTATGGCAGTGGCGCACATATTCATTTCTCCCTTCCAGGCCAGGCGCTGTGGGGTGCCTACCCCCTCCTATGGTCATCTCGGGACTGCTGCTGTGCATGTGCAGTACACCATGGGTAATGTTGCATACACCCATAATATCCTTAGCACCCCAGCAGGCACCTGGGTGAAGACATGGCGCCCCTCGGTGCACAGTCAGGGGATTGTGGTTCAGGTGTTACGGACATCTGCATTTTCTTGCGCACACTAACCATAGTATGTTTGTTTTTGCTTTTGCTTTTGCCAGTGACATTCAGTTTTTGAAAGGGGTCTGTGATGTTATTGGGCCTTATATATTTGGTAAGATCATGGCCTTGGTCTTGATTGTGTTTGCCATATGCCCTTGTTTGCTGAGACCTTGCTTTGTTTCCTTGTCAGGCATCCCTTGTATGTACATAGTGCAACTTCTGTGGTTCTGGTGTGGGTGTTTGGGTCATTTGACAGTTCTGCTCCAGTAGCTGGCCACCTCATTATTGGGACTGTGTTATTTGCACTAGCAATATGAGCAAATAGCTACTTCCATGACAGGGGGGGGCCCCTAGGTCATGGGTTTTAGCACACAGTGGATCATTTGGCACCCCTTGGGGGGCATTTTGTTATCTTGCTTTACATTGGTGCTGACAGCAGCAACACCCTCACACTGCAGACTCCTCACAGTGACTCATCAGGGACCCTATAACATGCCCTATGGGGCGCTTTGTGGACACAGCCCTATAGGGTGCTCTGGCAGACAGTGCACATTAGCCTTTGCCCTCTGGTGTGGCTTTTAGGGTGCCCTATATGACACCTTCGGGTTATATCCCTGTGAGTGGGTGTTTGCCAGCAGAACTTGTTGGACGTACACAAAACAGACTGCCTATGACATTACTGAATCTAGTTGTGGGGGTCATGATGCACACTCATCCACAGATACGCCCACCTGGCAGGGACACATTCACTTAGTACAGGGCCCATAGTTGTGCCAAACAAAGCATGTCCTGGTGGTGTTTGCTGCTGGCTTACAATGACAGGACAATTGGGTTGTCCCCTGCTTGTTTAAAGCACAGTTTGACGTTGTCTTTAATTTATTATTTTATTCGTTTATATATTTGACTTTGTACGTTTCACTCACCCGGTTCTGGCTTCAGATTAAAACTGTTTTCTACCTTTGGGGCTGAGGCTCTCTTGATTAAACGGGCCACTCCCAACGAGGGGAGGTGGGCATTTTTTCCCACCTCTCAGGTTGTTTGTGTCCGACAAAAATATGGGGTTATCTATGATTTAAACAGAGTGGTGACTGGTTCTACATATGAGTGACTACTGTTTGTGGAGGGTACTGTTGCAGGCAGCTTTGGTCCTTGGGCACACAGGGGGAATTGAACTCACAGACCTTGCACCACCTGACAGTGTCTTACCCATTGTGCTATGGATCAGGCTGCCTTATAGGACACCTTTTCTAGCTTCTTCTGGGGCACCTGTTGGGATACTGTCTGTTGCTACTATGTGACAGTGACGCACACAGTCATTTCACCTTACCATACCAGGGGGCTATGTGGGTACGTACCCCTTCTTGTGTTCATCTCTGGACTGCTGGTCTGCATGTGCAGTGCACCATGGGTATGCCTGCATTGGTACAGATCCTAGCCAACACAGCAGGCAGTTAGGGTGGTGTCCTGCTGCCCTTCAGTAGCCAGCCAGGGGGTTGTTAGCAGCTATGGGGCTGCAGGCCAGTGGTTCCTTCATTGCCTGTGGGGCCAGTAGTCATGGGTTCAGACCCACAGTGGACTCCTTTTATAGGGCTGTCTGCTGCATTATATATTTTTAATACACATGACTGCTACCAGCGACAGCCTCTCAGCATAATATAACCTTACTGAGCCTCATAGGGCGCACCATGTGTCACCTTATCTGGCTCCCTATTACGTTCCTTATAGGATGCTCTATGGGGGACATTTTGATGTGCCTCAGCGGACACTCCACTTATAATGTTAGCCTATGGTGTGCGTTATGGGGTGCCTTTCTGCGGCAACCTTCGGGTACGCCACTGTGTGGGGGTGTTTGCTGGCAACCCTACAAAACAAACAAAACATATACATGCCCCCTCACTCACTATATAATGTACAGGATGCTGCGTTTGTCAGCCAGCCTTATGCATCTGGCACCCTGGGGGACCTCGAAACCCATTATGCCTGTCTCAGCAGTCACTGCAGTAACCATTGTGCTACAGCTCTGTATCGGTGATGTATGTCTGGGTGGCTTCTATGCTTAACGCGCGGGGACGTCGCCACGGCGCCCTGTAACGCTTGTTAGTTTTTGGAACGCGCGTTAGGTGTTACGATGTCCCAACACATCTCCTTATTTGGGGGTTTGGATTATTACCGCGGCTCCTAACCGCGAACTGCACTAGCGCGGGTTTAGTAAACATACCCCTTAATGCCTTGAGATGTCAAATGTTTGAATACAACTGAATTAAAGATTTATAGGCTTTTTATAAGTTGCAACAGCTCTTTTTCTCCACAAGAGGTCATATTTAGACCATGTAATTCCAGTTTTGTTTTATTTTATTTATTTATTCCATTCTTTTTTATTCATTCCAAGATGATAGAAGTTGGAAAGAATTATACAGAAGGGGTCAAGAAATGTTTGTCCATCTATCCCTCTGTATGTCTCTGTCTGGAAGTAAAATAAACTCCCTGAAAATTTAACAGGATCGGATAAACTTGGCAGGTGGGAAAAACAGCCAAAATAGACCAGGGATTCTAGAGAAATAAGTCTCCCCCCTCCCCTCTGAAAAAAAATAATGGCTCATTGCATCTCTATGGAAGGAGTTCCAGCTTCAATAGCATAGAAACTTGCATACAGTGAAACACAGTTAGGGAATTCTTCCTTTCAAACTGCCTCTCCCTGTTCTGTACCTTCTCAACTCCCTAAACTGCCCTCTCTCAACAAAACTACTCTCTGCAACTTTACCACTACACTGAAAATTTCCCTACCCCAAATCCACTTCCCCACAATTGCCTGACCATCCTACATACTGCCCTATCCCCAAACTATCCCGCAATTGCTCCATCACACTGCAAACTGCCACACTCCCAAAAACTATCCCCACAACTTCCCAAATTCTCCACAAACTACGCCATGCACACTGCCCCATCATCCTGCCACCACTTCATCCCACAAACTGCCCTACCATCCTGCAGACTGCCTCCACTTCCAAAAATTATCGCCCCACAATTGACCCAAAACCCACAAACTACGTCTCGCAACAGCCCCTGTCGCACATACTGCCCACACAAATGGTCTGCCCCTCAATACCTCCTGCAATA